>JAJMJV010000003.1:0-610509 GCA_030563725.1 Pichia awuae
TAAAATAAAATAAAATAAAATAAAATAAAATAAAATAAAATAAAATAAAATAAAATAAAATAAAATAAAATAAAATAAAATAAAATAAAATAAAATAAAATAAAATAAAATTATACCTTATACAAGTAGCAACAGCTAAACAACTCAACATCTTGTAATGGATGAACTACTAGACAATACTTCAAATGTGAGGAATATATGTGTTCTTGCACATGTGGATCATGGTAAAACAACTCTTTCAGATTCCCTTATTGCTTCAAATGGAATTATTTCTAGAAAAATGGCTGGTAAAATTAGGTATTTAGATTCAAGACAAGATGAACAATTAAGAGGTATTACGATGGAATCTTCTGCTATTGCATTATCATTTAAAACAATCAACCAGCAAAAACAAATTTCCACCTATTTAATTAATTTAATTGATTCTCCTGGCCATATTGATTTCTCCTCTGAAGTTTCAACTGTTTCTAGACTTTCAGATGGTGCACTGGTAGTAATCGATGTCGTGGAAGGTGTCTGCTCTCAAACTATAACTGTTTTAAGACAAGCATGGATAGATAATTTGAAACCAATACTTGTTTTAAATAAATTAGATAGATTGATTTTAGAATTACAATTAACACCTGACGATGCTTATTTACATTTACAAAGATTAATTCATCAAACTAATACAATTATGGCTTCCTTTTATCATGGTGATGTTATTGCTAATCATTCAAATTGGAATGGTGATGAAAATACTTGGATTGAAAATTCGGATGCTGATATTTATTTCGATCCTAATCTTAATAACGTTATTTTCACTTCAGCTTATGACGGTTGGGGGTTTAATTTGAATCAATTCTCTGCCATTTTATCAAAAAAGACTGGCTTTGAAAAATCCGCTTTTGATTCAAAACTTTGGGGTGATTATACATTAGATATGAAAAATAAAACAGTTATTGAAATAGGTAAAAAATCAAAAGCTAAACCTATTTTTTCTTCATTTATCCTTGAATCGATTTGGAAAATTTATAATTCAATTAATGATAGAGATCATGATTCAATTGTTAAAATTACAAATTCACTTAATATTAAAATTCCTGCTAAAGATTTAAATTCAAAGGATACAAAATCTCTAACTCAATTGATTATGTCTCAATTTTTGCCATTATCAAATTCTATTTTATCTTGTATTGTTGACAAGCTTCCATCCCCAATAGTTGCTCAATCTAAAAAAATTTTGCCATTACTTGAATCGATCCCAAATTCTCAATTAATTGATCCGACTTTAAAACAAGATATGATTGATTGTGAAAAAAATGATTTAGTTTGTGCTTACATTTCTAAAATGTTATCAATTCCTTCTTCTGAACTACCTGAGAACCAACCTGTGGCTTTGACACAGGATCAAATTTATGAACGTGGTAAATTAGCAAGAGAGAAAGCTGCTAAGTTAGCTGAAATGGCTGCTAAACTTGAAAATAAAAAAGATGAAACTAACAATAATGATGAATCACCTAATGATGTTACTGCTGATGGTCTTGATGTTGAAGATGAATATAACTTTGAATTTGAAGTTGAAGAAGAAGATGATGATGATGATGAACTTGAAGATATTGAATCGGAGGTTTTAGTTGCTTTTACTCGTGTTTATAGTGGAACCATCCAAATTAATGATAAGCTAAATATTCTTTCACCTCTTTATGATACATCGAAATCATATGACGATGAATTCAATCTCCCACATATTCATTCAATTGTTGTTGAAAAACTATACGTTTTAATGGGTAGGGATATGACACCTGTTACTAAAGCTCCAGCAGGTTCAATCATTGGTATTGTTTCTAGTGGATTCAATAATATAATTCTTAAATCAGGAACTATTATTTCCCCTGAAGTAATTATGTCAAATAAAGGAATTAATTTTGCCCAATCTAAAACTATTACTGATATTCCACCAATTGTTCGAGTTACTTTAGAACCTACGAAATTACAACATATGGATAGGTTGATTAATGGTATCAAACAATTAAATTTAGCTGACCCTTGTGTTAGGGGTTATATGAGTGAACAAGGTGAAGTTGTTTTAGAAACTGCTGGGGAATTACATTTAGAGCGTTGCGTTCGTGATTTAGAGGAAAGGTTTGCAAAAGTTGATATTTCTGTTGGTAAACCGATTGTTCCATTCAGAGAAACTGTTCTTAATGAAATGGATGGTGAGATTATTGTTGGTGAAAAATTAGTTAAATTTACCATTGGTCCAGTAAATGATGATAAAAATAATGGTACGGTTTTAATCAAATCTAAATATAATGATATTTTATTCAGAGATATTGATGACACTTCTGTTGATGGTTTGTTCAAAGGTGCATTTTCTCTTGCTGTAAAGGAAGGTCCATTAATCAATGAACCTTTAGAAGGTATCTTTGTTAAAATTACTTCGATTGAACAAACTGAATCGGGAGAATCTTCTCTATCTAAGATTAGGGATGCTATAATTGCAACTGTTCTTAAAGCTTCACCTAGAATTAAAATTGCAATGTATGTTGTTGATATTCAAACAAGTGCTGAATTATTAGGTAAAGTTTATACAGTTATTCAAAAGAGACGTGGACAAATTTTAACAGAAGAAATGAAAGAAGGTACTCCATTTTTCACAGTTCAGGCTAAACTACCTGTTCTTACTTCATTTGGATTTAGTGAAGAGATTAGAAAGAAAACTTCTGGTGGTGCTATTCCGCAGCTTGTCTTTGATGGTTATGAAACTATCATGGAAGATCCATTCTGGGTCCCTACAACAGAAGAGGAATTAGAAGAATTGGGTGAAAAGGGAGACAGAGAGTTATGGATTAGGGGTGTTATGAATGAAATCAGAAAAGGAAAGGGTTTATTTGTTGATGAAAAGGTTGTGGAAAATGCGGAGAAACAAAGAACTTTGAAGAGAGATTGATTGTAACGTCGATATTTATTCTAATTCATAAAAATATCATTTTTCATAGAACTTATCCATATATTCAACCATTTATAATGTAATTAATAAACAATTTTAATAATTTTTTGATATTTTATGTTTTAACTATATACATAATACCTAACTACCTATCAATAGAACTCCAGAACTGTATAACAGTCTATTTTCATATCTGCAAATCTATATAAATTTGATTATATTCTCAACACTCAATTAATATATATCCTACTTACGGTATCCTTCCATTTGGACAATCTCCTGTCCATTTTCCTTTGCTTCATTCATCATTCTCTCCTTCTTAATATCAAATGGTCTTTTTTCTTTGAAGTATTTAACCCAGCTAGCAATACAATCTTTACTAAACTGTTTATCTTCTGCACCACAATATTTGTTGGATAATTTAGCTTTTGCAGGATCAAGTGGGTTTTCAATGTCATGTTTATCAAGACACGCAAAGTATTTGTCACGTGAGTGCCAGCATGTTTCACGCTTAGACCGGGATGGTGGTTCTGATTCTTGTGATTTGGAAAAAAACATTGCTTTGATTTGGTTATGTAGATTTACAAGTTTTCCCTTCTTCTATTCTCATAAAGTGATCCAATAGCTAATTCAAAATTGTCAAGAAGAGAAGATGTTTTTTATTTCATTTCATGAGCGATTAAATAATCAAAATTACTTTCCTGTTTGAGAAGGTTGATCTTTCTTTAGGGATAATTTCTTTGAATGTATATGTATGCTTTTAGTTATATACGTATATAGATTATATGTGAATACTATGGACAAAGAAGAGTATTATCAAAATATTAAAAAAAAGAAAATATAAAGAAAGGAGAGTAGAAATTGTTATTATAATTTTGAACCATAATTACAGTAAATACTCTTGGTTTGAGTGTATAAATTAAAGGCTTCCATACCGAGCTCTCTACCAATACCACTCATTTTGAAACCACCAAATGGAACAGAAATATCCTCGTTATTGGAACTATTGATGTAAACACTACCGGCTTCTAATTGATCAGCAACTCTATTAGCCTTGGTAAAGTTTTCGGTAAATAGCATAGCTGCAAGACCATAGATGGTATCATTAGCCTTGAAGATTGCTTCATCTTCAGTAGTAAACTTAGACACGGTAACTACAGGACCAAAAATTTCCTCTCTGACTATTGTCATATCTTCAGTGACATTAGTGAAAACTGTTGGTGGTATGAAGTAACCTTTTGATGGAACAGAATCTTTGCTTGGTTGGTTGATGGTTGCACCTTCTTCAATACCGATTTTAATATAGCTGTTAATTTTATCATATTGCATTTCAGAAACAACAGGACCTAATAAAGTGTTTTCATCAAAAACATCACCCATTTTCCATTCCTTAATTTGTTCCAGGAACAGAGAAACAAATTTATCATGGACTTTCTCATCGACTAAAATACGTGAATTTGCAGTACAGTTTTGACCAGTATTGTACATAACACCAAAACTAGCCCATTTAGCAGCTTCTTTCAAATCTGCATCATCAAAAACGATAAGTGGAGACTTACCACCACATTCAAGTGAAACACTCTTTAAATTGGATTGAGCTGCATCTACCATAACTTTTTGACCAGTTGCAGTAGAACCTGTAAATGCAATTTTATCTAAACCAGTGTGCTTAGACATTGCAGATCCAGCATCTGCACCATAACCTGATAATACGTTGAAAACACCGGCTGGGAATCCTGCCTTTTTGACTAACTCTGCAAAATAGAGTAAAGATAATGGTGTAATTTCACTTGATTTCATGACCATTGTACAACCAGCTGCTAAAGCAGGACAAAATTTCCAAGATGCCATGGAGATTGGATAGTTCCATGGAACAATACAACCAACAACTAATGGAATCCGTTTTGTGATTGCCATTTGCGTAGATGAAATTGGAATTTGTTTTCCATATAATTTATCTGCATATCCTGCACAATATCTTAAATAATCTGCAACAGATTCCACGTCTGCAATTGCATTAGAATGGAATGGTTTACCTGAATCTAATGATTCTAATTCAGCAATTACTTCCTTGTGTTCATCGACTAAACTTGCAAGTTTAATAAGTAAATTCACTCTTGTTGATGCAGGTTCATTTTTCCAATGTTTCATTGCAGTTCTTGCTGCATCCACTGCCAAATCAACATCTGATGGTGATGCACATTGGACATCTGTAATTGCTTCACCGCTGGCTGGATTGTATGTTGTTAACACACGAGAAGCCGCTGATGCAACAAACTCGTTGTTGATAAACAGACCAAGTGGTTGTGTAATTGTTCCTGATGGAAGTACAATCTTTGTAGACAACATTGTTATGCAATATATATATATATACAATCTGATAACTTTTCAATTGTTAAATATCTTCAACAAACGAAGAGCTATCGCTTGTTTTATATGAAAAACTATACAAGGGATGGACCTTCCTCTTTGGGAAAACACGTCTTTAGATAAAGCGATAATGCACTGGATAAGCTTAACAGCAGAATTTTTTTTAGCTTCTGATGAAGCCTACATAGGGGGTTATGGACATTGATTTACAGTAATTCTGATATTGTTTTGTGGTGTGTAAATGTACTTATCATGTTAAACATCTGAGATATTGTCTGTTTGAAGTTTTTTGACATTTGGCAAAAACATGGGTGATAATTATAAAAAAAAACCTTGAAGTTTTAACTGTGTGTTGAACAATAGCTGGACGTTTTCTATACAGTGTGCTACATTTTAAGGAGATGTGAATATAATAAAAAATCAAAGTTGGTTAAAGTATGAAATATAATGGATACATAAAATCAGTTATCTGGTGTGTTGACTCTGTAGTATTGATCTAAAGTATCAACAACAGATTTTTCAAGTGAAATAAACTCATACTTACCAATCTTATTATAAAGGTTAGATAAATCATATTTTGGACAATTGTTTGCAACCAATTCAGCTTCACTGCTTGGGTCACCTTTAGCAACCTTGCCTTGTAATGCAGAAACATCGTTGTTGATAATGTTGAGAACGGATTGTGCGGTAAATGGTTCAGAAACAATAAATAATCTTTCATCTGCAGCATTATCGTTTTCCAATGGCATGACATGGAATTCGGCAACATCTCTAACATCAACAGCTAACATAGCAATCAAAACTTCAGGGTCGGTGGAATCTTTAGCGATTTTAGTAATGTTATTGATACATTCATTAGATGTGTTTAAAACTGTACCAACAAAAGAATCAAAACATTGAGGACCAAAAACATATGGCGGATTAACAGTTGCAAGTTTGAAGTTAACCTTATGTGTCTTAACAAAATCTCTTGCTGCTTTTTCAGCATAAGTTTTTGATGCACAGTATGCAACTTCTTCATTTTTAGTCTCTGCTTTTTCAATGTCATTTTCCCAGTCAACAGGATTCCAACTTTCGTTGTTGTAAACAATTTTTAAGAATTCAGGGCCAAATTTAAGTATAGCCGCAAATGAAGAAGTAATGACAACATTAGTTACTTGTGGTGCAAATTTTTCAATTGCATTTAAAATGTTCAAAGTACCATTGACAGCTGGTTTCAAGTAAGCATCTTCAAGAGATTGGTCAAGTCCAAAGGAAAATGGTGATGCAGTATGTAGCACAGCAGTGATTTCTGTGTGTTTCTTTAAAACTTCATCGAATGCATTGTCAACGGAGATGTCCTTAACAATTTCAAAGGAAAGTTTACCATCTGGATACTTCTTGGCGAATTCGTCAGCGATAGGTTGGTACTTGGATTCTGATCTTGCGGTACCAATAACAGCAAAACCTTTCTTTAACAAATTATCAATGACATGTTGTGCAATAAAGCCTGTTGCGCCAGTAACTAAGACGGTTCTAATAGAAGACATTTTCAAGTGTAGTTAAATAGTTGATTAGTGGGTTGATTTAAAAGATGCAGGTGCCTATGTACTGTGAAACAAAACTCAAAACAATTTTTTGCTTTACTAATTTTGTACCTGTTTTATGAAACAATTGAGATGTATATATTTATATATAGTAGTAAATCAATCAAGATAGTGGAGTTTTATATAACACAGTTTCACCACCCCGAAAAATTCCACAATCATTCCATCACTCGCATATATTACCTATTTAGGCAGGTGTTGCGATCTTGATTTTGCTAGTAGTTTTACGGGTATATTTTAACCCAATAAGTTACTACACGTCGATGGCCTTGAACACTATAGATAGTTATGAAACTTTGCAATATTAAAGCTTCTTGAAAAAAAGTTGGTTTTAAAAGAAATAATATTTTGACACTCTTTAATTCTGGGTAAAATTCAAATATTTTGTTCTCTTTAAAAATGTATTTTTCCCTCCGAAAGTATAAAATTTAATATTTCACAATTCCAGTTAATGTAAACTAGTTTTTGATGATTATATAAAGCTGAATAAAGTTGTGATTTTAATATTTCATTAATATTATAAGCAAACTGTGCAGAAGTGCTGTAAAATAATAAAAGCTACCTACGACAAATGTTTTGTCGTTTATATTTCCAATATCCGACACATTTTAAAATAGTCGAGAATTTTAAAAAATTAGCCGAGACAAATGTAAATTTCTTCAGGTTTTGTGATTGTTGAAAGCCAATTCAGATAGCAAAGCTGGTTTTTCTTTCTAAGTTTGTTGCATCAATTATGCAAGACGTAAAAAAAGTGTTTGCTTTTTAGAAATCTCTATTATTGTTGTCTATGTTTTTGCACCTTTAAAAATTGATCTTCAAGTCTATTTTAGATCATATTTTTTCTCTGCTTCGGTATTTTCTGTAAAAAGCAAGTCGTTAATTACTATGTAAGCGTCAATTTTTAATGGTTTACAACTGCTTTCAGCTTACTAAAATAGTAACATTCATGTAATAAACATGCAAATTATTTGATATAAATTAACATTTTAGTCTACTTGTCATTGTTAGGATTTGAGAATATATTATAGTTGACCTGGTTGTTTGAAATTTTATCATTCATGCCTCGGTCTACTTTTTCCACTCTTTTCTCTTCTTTTCATTAGTTATTTTTGCATTTGATGTCGTCAGTGTAAAAATGATTATACACACAGAATAATAAAAAATTAATCAAAAAGTAAGTTACACAAAAGTGTTTAGAAATAAATGTACAAATGTAATTAAAGCATCGAGGAAAATGATTTTCTATAGCATTATTATTTAATGGGTGTTGTTGTGAACCTGTTTTCTTTCAACACCATCTCTCAATTCAACAAAAGATAAGTAATACTTTCTAGTCCACATTCTCATTTTTTTACCCCAGATAATAAATGGAACAGCAGAAAGACAAGCAACAACTTGAATAGCGGTTAAAATAGCATAGGTGTTCGTATTACCCATAGCGTCAAGCCATATACTACAAACAAATGTGAAAATACAACCAATCGCATTGTTAATAATCGAAACACCAATCATACCTTCAATAACCATCTCAGGATAAGCTGCCATCAAATAAGACATTGCAATATCACCAGAACAACCAAATGAGAAACCAAGGAAACCTAAACCAAATGTATAAGTAATACCCCATGGCCACATTTGATCAGTACCAGCAGCAAAAATCATTAAACCAATTGGACATGCAACAAAAACAGCAATAAGGAAGTAAAGATAATCTTCAGCTTCTGAAATACCACCTCTTCTTCTAGCAAGGAAAGCAACGAACTTTTCAGATAAAACACCAGCATAAAGACAACCAATAACCGCACCAATTAAAGTTGGAATATTCATTAATGCAACACCAGTATCAGTTTTGTTGTATGGAGGATCATAATATTGGTCATCTTCAGTTGTTAAATAAAAGGTAAGGAAAGCATCTTGTAAACCCCATAATAAACCGGATAAAACAACAGGCGGGAACCAAAAAACACGCAACATAAGGAATAAACGTTCAATATATTGTTTGAAACCCCAACCCTTTAAATTAGTAGAAGGTGTAATTAATGCAACACGCTTCCAATATGAAACACGCTTTTCATCAGCACCATTATTGAAAATATAGAAAGAATCAATTGAATCAGCGTTTGAAACATTTGATTTAGATTCTGATTGAACCATCTTCTTTTCATCAACATCAACATCAGAAGTATCAGCATCAACAACATTTTCATTTAATTTATCAGTTTCACGTTCACCATGATGTGGAATTTGAGCTAAATCTGCGGAATTAATTGCAGTAGGAACATATCTTGATCTGTCGAAATAAGTTTCGTATTGAGCAAACATAATAACAAGTAATAAAGCACCAGAAATGATAACTGCAATCCAACCAACCCATCTGAAAGTGGTGTATTCAACAATAAAACCTGCAATAAGTGGTCCAAGATAAGTACCAATAGAAGTACCTAAAATATAAATAGTCAAAGCCCAACCTAGTTGATGTGTGTAGAACATATCAGCAATTGATAATTGAACATTAGCTTCTGCACAACCTTCACTTGCACCAACAAATAATTGAGACCAGATAGTATCGGAAGTAGTTTTAGAGGCACCGAACCATGCAGCACCAATCAAACCAAGCAAAATACAAATAAAGTAAGTAATTTTTCTACCATATAATGAAGAAGCAGGACCTAAGAATAAGGTACATAAACCAATTGAAGCAAAAAGGACACCAGCACCAGTATTCATGGCATTATAAGAAATACCATATCTTGCATTCAAATCATCTTGAGTTGAACCGGCATCATTAGAAGTTGCAGCAGTGAATGCTGTAATAAAGAATAAAATTGCAAATTGGACAAATTTAGCACGACCTGACCAGTTTAATGGATCATTTGGAGAATCGGTTGGTTGTGGATGTAAAATAATACCATTTTTAGAAGTTTTTAAACCTGAAGAGTTAGCACCATTTGATTGTTCAAGATAAATATTGTAAGTACCCGGAACATAATCTGGATGATTCTTATTAATATACTTATCGTTGTCAACAAATGCTGAAACCTTAGTTATTAAAGTATCTCTAGGAACAAGGAAGTCTTGATCGTGATTCATTGATATTTCAGATGACTCTGTGGTTAAAACAGTAAATAATTATGAAAGTGAAAAATGGTTTGGACTCTAATAGTTAAATATTAATCGGAACAAACAAGAGATATCTGAAGAAAACCGAATCTAATTACAATTTTTTTCGTTTCTTTTGTTTTCTTTTTTTTTCAAAATGAAATTTTGTACAACAAAATTTTTCACTGAATTTCAAACCAGATGCGATTGGTCGGACAAAAAATACGATGGGATAATGCAAGGATGCAATGCCTCAATGATGGTTGCCAAACGGACGGATAAGAACTGTTACTTAAATACTAAATAATGCTGGAGACAGATAACCGGTTATTCCAATCTGTTATCTATCTCAGAAAGCATCCACGGTTACCCACTTCCTATCTATCGAGCCAAACCCAAGAAAGCAAATTATATAATGCAGCAACAACCCTGCCCGTTAAAAACCATCGCCTACCGCGGCTAGATTGCGGTCTAGCAACAAGATAGCGTGCGAATAGCGTACAAATAGCGTACAAATAGCGTGCGTAGCTTGCCTAGCTTGCTTCCAGAACTAGTGCGGGGCATAAGGAAATCAGCCGGAAATCAGTCAGGCAGGTTTTAGTTGCCGAATTCTGAAAACAGCTCCCGGAGTTTAGCGCGGAACGTTTCTGCCAGAGCCGGAGATACGAAGCCGCCGTTTGATGCATATGACGTTTCTGATGCATTGATGATCTCCGCTGAAGAAAGAGAGAAAGAAGATGAACGACTCCTCTGCGAGGTCTCGTCCATATGGGTATCACCGTCTTCATCTGTAGCCATGACACTATTGCCCAGCTTCAAGACCCGGGAGTTGATCTCTTCCCACTTCTTGTCTACTTTATGATCTCTGGCTATTTTAGTCCAGTCTGTAGTTTGGACCTGCTTGTTTTCAATCTTGTCCATTGCACTTCTTTTCTTTTCACCAATTAAAATCAGCTCCTCAACTTGTTTCAACACATCTTGTTTCTCAATTGGGCTTTCCAGTTGCTCGAAAAGAGTGCTTATATTAATCTTCAGGTCTGGCCTTTCTTTTTTGACAAACTGTAAAAATTTAACGACACCATTCATCCAATCGACCATACTATCAAACAACTTGCTATTCTCATCCTCAATATCATGTAGATAGATATCTCTGATGAACTTGTAAACATTTTCAGCATATTTTTCCTCTAATCCAACTAGCTCGCCCACAATATCACTTCTACCAAACTCTCCATAGTCATTACTATACTTCTCACACAAAGAAATCAATTCACTCATATATTTTGCCAATTTTGGGACATATTTATAAACTTCTGCCTTTTTGAATAGTTGGATGAAAGGTGAAAGAAACAGCGAAATTACTTCCTTAGTTACACTCATCAATTCAGGCTCATTCCATAATTCAATCATACTTTCTTTATCGTATTTTCGTAACTCTAAATGAAAATAACGCTTAGTTAATTGATAAATTCCTTCTTTATTTACTTCTTCCTTCCTCTTCATTTTCTGGTATTCCGACTTTAATTTGTTCAAAGTAGTATTCTTCAACCCACCGTTAACCATGATTGCAATTGGAATATCGAAATCTAGTGTTTTACTAATTTGTTTAATTTTAATCACCTCATCATCTTCCATTTTAAAATAATTATCAATCATTTTCATTATCAACTTCCCATTATCAACCCCACCAAGTAATTTTTTAACTTCTATTTTCTCCTTTTCAAGCTTTTTTAAATCATCCCCTAACATCCCTGAAAATATCAACTGTAATAGTGATTTATTTTTAGTGATTTTTTCATCTTTCTTCCATCCATTCAGTCCCAAACCTTGCATCATACCCTCAATACCTCCACTAACCGTTGGCATTTGATATGTGAATACATCAATCATACGTTTAGCCATCATTAATGGATTGGTAAATCTTAAAACACCTGCAATTATTTTATATGGAAAAACAGAGTGCAATTTTTTGATTGTCTTAAGAGTAGCCATCGACGAATCACTCCCAATTAAAAGTTCATATTGTGTACTTGCTATTTCTAGCATAATGATTCTAACCAATCCACGCAATGGTGCATTTTCACATGAGACCGAGTCATTTTCATTAACTTCTAACCAGTTACTACTACTATCAGACCCACATAATTCATGTAATGTTTCGTATTTAGCTACACGATCAAAAACATAACTGAAACCAGATTGATAAATTTCGCCTTTGAGTTGTTCAATATCTTGTTCTAAAACTTTGACTATTTTGACTAGTGCAGCTTGAAATTTTTGATGTTGGAAAGCACGTAACTTATCTAAATTAATTCGACTCTGAATATTTTTAACTTCACTCTCTGTTAATGTAACTTTAGGAGATTCTAAAAACTTGTTTATTTCCGGACTTTCGGCTAATTTTTCCACATTAATTACATATTTCATAAAGGCACGTAATGATTGACGTAATACTTCTCGTGGAAATTTCTTATGTGAAGTTGATTCATTGATACTAGAATTTGCTGTATGGAATGTTTCATTTGATTCAACAGAATCAACAGAATCAAAAGATTCGACAGATGTTATCGACGGCACCCGTTGATGAGAATTGCCTGTTTTAAAAGAAGCAAGAAAACTACCACCTTGACTACGTTTACTCTTTTTTGGTGACTTTAAAATACTACTTCTTGAACTATTACTAGAAGAAGACATTGTGGTAGATTCTGAAGCTCCATTTTCAGAGGTAGAAAACATAGCTTCAATACTATTTTTATCCATCGCAACAAACTTGTCCAATTCTTCATCTTCAAATTGCCTAATAGTGTTTTCAGTTGCGTCATCTTCTAAATTCAATTCAACTATATGTTTATCTTTTGATGGCAAATCAGGAACACGAATCCCTGGGTTACCCGATCTTAATTCATTATGAAATTTAACAAAATCAACATATCGTTTCTTAATGAACCAGGTCTGGACGCCCCTTTTCTTCACTTGTATGATGAATGCATAGTATTTAGAATCTTTTGTTCCCCAAAATGTAGATTTTGTTTCTAATTCGGCAACGACACCAACAACGTTAATATACCAGCCATTTATATATTCGTCGTCTTCAATATCATTTAAATAATCAAGAATTTTTTCGTATGACATATTCAATTGGATGGGTTTTGAAATATCAAATAAATTGTCTTCATCTTTGATTTTTTCAGATTCATTTGCATCAATGAACTTGCTTAATTTCTTATATGCACCTCTTTTTTCTCTATCAAACTCAAAATATTCCGGGTCTTGCAATGCATAAATTGAAGAGTTAAAAAAGGTCAGTAATATTCCTCTAACTTTGTATAATAATAAGCTCCGCTTACTTGTTGTTCCACGATCATTACTATTGCTTATTCTCTTACTTTTAAACAATTCAAATAAAGTTTGAATTTTCAGCCAAAAATTGGCCTGTGTTCTTATATTATCTCCAAGTTTTTTTAAGTGAATCTTGATAAATGGAAATGTTACGATGTAATTTTCAAATATAAACCTTAGCATTGGGAATTGAGCTCTGAAAACTTCAATACTTGATTGACTCATTTCGTAAATTTGTTCAATTGCACCTGGATCAACACTTTTTGTTATCATTTTCGGATCGGCAGGGATGAAAGGCGGTCCAAATCTCCTTAATCCTGATATATCTCCATATTCCGGTGATAAAGAGTTGAGTTCAGTGATTATTTGGTTCTTTATCAGTAATTTTTTCAAATAATGTTCTTTCACTGGGGAGAGCTCCAAATCGACCCTTTCTTCTTGACTCCGATTGGTCATATCCAAACCAACACCACTATTTTGATGATTCAACTGGGTCATTTCTGATTCATTCACTTCTTTACTCAATCCAAATTGAAAAACGCCGTATACAGAGAAGCAACATGATTTCGTTCCGCACACTCCGACATGTTTCTTTGGTCGTTCAAATTTCTTGTTCCCGTGGTTGAATCTACGGGCCTTGCAATAGCTTAGAGGTATCACAAGACCATTACTAATAGGTACAAGTAATTGAGGTCAAAGCTGGTGAGGATGACGCAGGAAGATCTTGTTGAAGAAAAAGTGGGCGTCAAAGCGTCAAAAAGGGACATTGTCGACGCAAACATGTTGAAGTGCCCAGATATGTCAAATAAACAAACTAGAGTATCACATAAGTTCAAAAACTCGACTAAATGGATACCCAACATGAAAAAAAAGTCAAGAGATATTTTACCCATAGAATTAGATTATATAGGCTCCGAAAAGAACCTGGAGTTGGAATCACACAAGACTGATAAATATGTCAAAAGTGTAAGAAGAAAATCGCTTGCACCAACTTCTTTTATATCAAAAAGACTCTCTTCTTTGAATATAACAAAATCCGATTCTGAAAAGGGACAGACAGCTAAAATATTCCCAAAATCACCTAAGATTGCACCTTTTCAATCATCATCTTCTTCAACATCACCAAAGAAATCAACAAATACGCCTGTTTACATGCTTAGTTCAAATTCAAGTGCCAATTACCAACAATCACAAGTAGATAAAAATGCAAGTCCAAATATTTCTCCACATTTACATTTAGATAGAAACCCGAGTTTTGGTTCGTCAAGCCCCTCAGAGAAAAGTACACTTGGAAAGTCAATCACCGCTTTCAAACGTACAACTAAGTTTATTTTATTTTTTGAATCTAACTCATCAAGTTCCTTATCGCAATCTTCTACTAATTCTGCGACATCCGACAAAGCATTAGAATTATTAGAGGATATGTCTATTTTACGGCGCTCAATTTCTTACACCGAATCAGATCGGGAACGTATTCTTTCTTATGTAATGGCTGATGATACTCATTCTAAACGGAACACAGTTCAAATGTCTACTAATGAATATAAAAACAAGTTGCCGAAACATGAGATAGAAATGCCGAATAAGAGCAACAGGCAACGTTCTAAAACTATTGATGCTTCACAGAATCCTTTACTTGAATTAGCAGAAAACAACAATCCTGGGGTTTTTAGTTCAATAGCTAGTTTTGTTAAAATCAACAAAAGTTCCTCAATAAACTCCTTGAAACATGCTCCTGGTAATGTGCCATCATCACATCAACAAAATCAACAACCGACAATTGAATCACTAGAATCAATTGAAAACGAAACACCAGAAGAATCCTTGCAGCGTATTTTGCAAATCTATCCTATAACTTACGTCTGCGAAGTTTTATCTTCAAATAAAAGTGAGCAATTGAAATTGATGTTACAACATTATATCAAAAAGTATTACGATTTCACCAATGAGCCATTGGATATATCCCTGAGAAAATTCTTTATGTTGAATTATATGCCCAAAGAAACCCAGCAGATTGATCGAGTTATTTATCAATTTGCTCAACATTATCATTCATGTAACGAAAACCTGGGTTTTGATTCAGACACTTTATACATTCTGACTTATTCTATTATTATGGTACACACAGATAAGTTTAATCCAAACAATAAACGAAAAATGTCAAGATACGAATTTGTACAAAATGTAATGCATGCAGTTGAATGTGATCAAAATTCTACATCCAAGAACGAAAAGCATTTGATTATCAAAGAACTTTTGGGCTATTTTTATGATAATATTACATATGTTCCATTAATAAAGATATCACCGGAGCAAAGTGAATATGTCTTGGAATCCCTGGAATTAAAAAATCGCTTATTGCCATATCCACATATGACTTTTTTAAATGGCTTATCTTCATCTAATACCTCTGATCACCACAGACAATCAGTTTCAAGCCTTTCTTCTTCTTCTACAATCATCAGGTCAGCATCACAATCCATGATTGCAACACCACCACTCTTGAGAAAAAAAAGTAGCTCATTTTTGTGGCATGGTTCTTCTTTATTAGATCCATATGAATTTATTATTAAAAACAATATTAATGCTTTAGACGAATTAAGATTACTCACAGGAAAGGAAAATGATATTCGTATAAGTTTTGATAATCCATTTTTATCACTTAGTAATGAAATTCAATTGAAAAGTAAATTTCCAAGCGTGGAAATGATTGACAATCAACTTTTGTATTTTGCTAAAAATGTGGAGCAGACTATTGATCCATCTACACTAGGTCAACTTTGGAGATCATTGACTGCAAAGAACGTTGGTTTTATATTGAAGGTTGAAAAAAAGAAAGGTTCATATTTGGATAATTCTAATACGGTAATTAAACCATTGAACTGCGAGGATGGTAAAGAATATTACCTTACAAGAGTGGTTAAAATTGGTATTATTGATAAACAAGAAACAGCCAAGACTTCCAATACAATATCCACACCAATTCCAGTACCTATTCCACCTCCAGGATCGACTGATGTTCCAGTAACAGAAGAGAAAAGTTCAATACTTAATAAAGGTACAACAAAAATTTGGAAACCTTATTTTTGTATCCTTACAACTGTTGGTATGTTTTTTTTTGAAGATGTTGCGTCTTTTAAAATGAGGTATTGTGGTGTGAGTCAAAATTATAATACAAACACTGTTATTATTGAAGAAGCTTCTTCCAAAAGCGGTATTTTTAAAGATTTTACAAATAAACACTTGGGTGATGCACCCGTTCAAATTCCAACAGAAACTTCTGGTTTTATGACCTTCCCATATTTTAAATCTGAGAAATTAGATTATCCTAAATATTTAGAACCATCTTTTACCCTTGGTCCTGATTTTTTTGCAACTAGAAAGGTTCAGAATTTAGAATATGACAAAGTTGTTAATCAAGTGAATGAATCAGCAACAAGAAAAAAAAATGGTGCTAGTCAACTAGATGATGATTCACTAACATCTTTATCTTTGGACTCATCGTTGTTTAATGACTCACTAAAAACTTTGGATTCCAAGAACGCCAATTATACATTTTTTATTTATGATAAAAAATCTAAGAACATGTATATGGTTTCATCATTGATTGAACTCAAATGTTGGATTCAAAGTATAAACACGGTAAGTGCATTAAGTAAGGTGAAAATTTCAAGTGAACCTTTAGATTACACTATAATCCCTAAAGATTTGAGACAAAATAGTGGAAATCCTAAGTTTTACGAAGTTGTTCCAAAGAGGGATTTAGATGAAGAAAATAGCACCAGTCTGTTTTTTTCACACGATGAACAAACCAGAGAGGAGAGTCCAAGAAAGAGAAGCAATACCACTTTTGTTAGGAAAAGCCCATCAATGGATACAGTTATACTTGATATGGGATCAGTGGATAAAAGCTCCGTCGATGACGATTCGTCCGATGAATCCGAAAATGGTGAAGATTACAAAACTGTAGCTTCCCAGCGCAACACCAGCGCTGACTCTTTGACAAGCAATGGTGGTTCTGTATCTAACGGTGACTTGAAAAGTGAAGCAACTTTGGAACCTTCAGCTCAGCTGGAATCATATCCAGAAGGTTATGCGCATGCCGATTTATTGGAACATCTTTATGCTATTCAAAATTTAAAAATTTCAATGCCTTTGCAAAAAAAGACCAAGGAAGAGCTGGTTTATACTATTAGGATAATGGGCATTAAGTTAGAATGGATATGGTATGAAAAGTGTAAGTTGCAGGCGATTTCACTGATTACCAAACGTATTGCTGAACTAAATAAACAAAATGGTATTAATATTATTGATGGCAATGATACGATACAATAAGACATTAAATCAAAGCGGTTAATATATATATATATATATATATATGTATATATCGATGTGTAAAATTACATATTTATCACAAAAAACTATTTAACTTAGTCTGTAATTTTCTTCTTCTGTTGGTAAAAATTGTCTGATCTGGTACTTCCAACGTTGGTAACTCTAGGGCATCCATCTCGGTCTCTTTCTAATAAACAACATTGTGAGCAATAATATGCTTCATGCATAGATTCTCCTGTTTTTGCAGCATTTCCACAAATGATACAAGTTTCAGCAAGTGATCCAAAAGAACATTCATCACACACACGAACAAGTCTTTGTGGATTCACATACGAGTCGCAAGTTGGGCATCTGCCGTCACATTTGGGGCAGAGCATCCCTATATTTGTTCCAGGTAGTCTTAAACATACCACCAAGTCTAGCTGATGACGTGACATTGGCTTGAATATGTTTATGCTGTTTCAAACAGAAAACTCAACAATGCTATATTGAAAACCGAGATTCGTGCGGTTGAGAAATGCAAAGAAACATGTTGATCACAATTTGAGACTGGCATTCAGCTCTTTTTTGTATTTTTTCTCCAACTAACAGAATACTACACAACATACATTGCACAATGTTAGTGTCGGAGCTTTTTTGTTTAATTTTCACATCCTTTGTACTTTTTTCCAGTGTTGGAAATGCTTCTAAAGGGGACGATCTTAGAGAGTTCAAGAGTTGTGTGAAATACTGTGAGATTCTTACCTGTGATAAAATTTCTTCATATCCAGAAGTCTCATCAGATAGATACAAGAAGCTCTTACAGGATACACAATTAGTGGACACGTTTGAAAAGACACCAATTAGCTTTTTTCTCGTACTTTTAGGGTGGGATTGTGAATCTAATTGCGATTACCAGTGTCAGAGACTGGTTGCTGCAGAAAGAAAGGAACAAGGTTTGGAAACGTACCAATTCCACGGCAAGTGGCCTTTTATTCGGGTTTTAGGTATTCAGGAATTGTTCAGTACACTTTTCAGCATTGGGAATTTTGTTCCGAACTTCTGGGGTTTCAAACTGATGTGGAAACATTACACCACGGAAGTCAAAAAGGGTAATGCTGAGTTTGCCAATCTTTACTGGTGCTATCTTTTAGTTTCTATTGTTTCGATGTTTGCATGGTTTTTCTCCACCATTTTCCATCTGAAAGACACTTGGGATAGAGAAAGATTAGACTATTTTTTTGCGGGAATGACTGTCTTAACAGGTTTCTACGGCATCTGTGTTAGATTTTTCAAACTTTACAAGACAGAAAACAACGCCAAAAGGCGCATGTTGGGATTCTTGTGTGTTCTGATGTACATATCACATGTCCTCTATTTACTCAACGATTGGAATTATACTTACAACATGCAAGCAAATGTCATTATCGGATTGCTACAAAACGCTCTGTGGGTCTATCTTTCCTGTGTACAGTTTAACAAAGTCCGAAACGAGAAATCTTCTTTGTTAGACAATTTTTTGAATCCCGAATGCAGGTGGACCTTGACACCCATTATGCTTGTCGTCAGTGTCTTGTGTGGAATGTCCTTTGAATTGTTTGATTTCCCTCCTATGTTCGAACTTCTTGATGCGCACGCAATGTGGCATTTCTGTACCATTTGGCCCGTCATATGGTGGTATCCATATATGGTCAAAGACAGTGAAGGACTCCAATCTTTCAAGTTTGACTGAGTCTGTTGTATTTTATGTAGCTCTTGTCTTTGACGTTGCTTGACGTTGCTTGACGCGGCTGCGTTTGCAATATGAAAATTTACATCTTCAACATGAAAAATTTCAAGGAACAGTTTTTTTTTTTCACAACAAGACATTTTTCTTTTTTGAGCAGGCGGTCAGAGAGTTTGTAGGATGTCTCTGAAGAATCTTTACGTGAAATCTGTGCTTCAAAATAGTGCACTATTTTTTGAATCAAATCAAGAAGAAAAAGCCGACGCTGTCATCGAGCATTTGTTTACAGCTTTGATTAATGGCCATTATTTAGATGTTTTAAGAAACGAAGTGTTTACCAGATGTATCTTTCAAAATGAAGACGTTATTAGACTTACGGAATCGTACGTTTCCAAATCGAACGTCCACGCCTCTGAATTTTTAAAGAGTTTTGTGTCTGTAGTTGAAAATAATATCAACCAAATCGAACAGTCTTCGGAAATCAAAAGAACATATCTGTATTTACTAGGTATTTTATTCTTACAGTTTTTTGTTGTTGCCAACTTTTCAGGTCCCAAATTACCTTTTGAAGAATCCGACAAAGAAATTGGATTTCTTGGAATTCTGTCATCAAGTTCCAATAATAATGCAGATTTCAAAAAAAGATTCCACTTTGAAACACTTTCACTTTTGAACATTAACGGTTATGCACCTTACCATTTGGTTGAATCACCACTGTTTTTAACCTTATCTTTACTGATTTTTGAAAAGCTTCAAGGTGCTGAAATTTCCCTTCTTGATTCCAAAAATGTCCAGTTAGATTCCAACATTCTTGTTGAAAAATCATTCAACCCCCAAATATTCACTAATGATGATCCATATGGCTTTATTATTGGCGGTATCTGTTGGTGGAGGGCCCGTGCATTACAAGTCCAGCAAGCAATTTTACCGGAAATTTCCTCCGACTTAACCTCTCTGTCATTAAGTTTACTTTCAAACAAGGCAGTCAATTCTTTGGTGGACACACAACATGTAAATTCTGAGATAAATCAAACTTTACTCATTACCTATTATTTAGAAAATGCGAACATCTCAATTGCGGGTGATTTAGAGTTACAAACTTTGGATTCTATCGTTAATGCCAATAAAATTTCAGGCCTTTCTTTAATCTTAACTGGTTGCAAGGCAAAATTAACTCAATACCAACAAAAATCAACTGCAACTTTAACTGTTCTTGCAAAGTCTCATGACAATTTGCTAAGATCAGAACAATTAGAAAAGTCATTTAATCCACAGGATGTCAAATTAAATGACGATCTGTTTTTAGAAAGACCTCAATATGATTCTATAGGGGATGACGAACTGCTAAAGTCTTATGAAGAACCCGAAGAAGAAGATGCTTTCACTAAAAGAATAAAACTTGATTTCTCTAGCGTTGCTGGCTTTGAAACTACATCAAACTCTATTTCAAAACAACTATTACCTATTGCCATGAAGGATAGTGATATTCCTAATGATTTATCTACACTCGATCCAAACAATCAACCGAATCTTGCCAATATTGATCATGTGCAATTATTACTTAGAATGCAAGCTATTTTGAACAATACACCAGCAGGAAATACGTTAGTTAATGAAGAATTAATTGCTGTTATTCAAAGGACTTTATTTTCACCATCTAATTCCGTTAATTGGTTAATTTTCGCAAGAGCTTTATGGTACAGATCACTTTTGGAAACTGCACGTTCACGTACTGTTGAAAGAGGTGTGTTACAATTATATTCATTAGTTGAGGAATTAGGTGTAACGAGTGAACAAACTGCTAGGTTATTTCCAAAAACTGAAGACGAAGTTAATTTTCCTATTGAATTCAGAACTTCTGAAGATTTAAATAAACCATTGACTAATGCGATTAGATTAAGATATCTATACCAACTCCCATTAATGCCAAGATGGTCATTAGATTCTAAATTGGCCGAAAAACTTCTTGAATTAGGTTCCTTGAAAAGTGCACTTGAAATTTATGAAAGATTAGAAAAATGGACAGATGCCGCATTATGTTATGCATCTACAGGTGATGAACAGCGTGGTGTTGAATTAATTCAAAAATCATTAGAGTTAGATTCAAACGATGCAAGATCTTGGTCTTGTTTAGGTGATATTAAAGGTGATCCAGAATTATGGCTCAAAGCCTGGGAGATTGGTAGATATGCAAATGCAAAGAGGAGTTTATCAAAATACTATTACAATCCACCTAAATCTTCTGGACTTGAAAAGAATGTACAAAAGGCAATTGATCACATGTTTGACTGCCTTTCTGCAAACCCAATCAATTTCCAAAATTGGTTTTTTTACGGTTGTATGGGTTTAGAAATTGGCAATCATGAATTAGCAGCTGAAGCTTTTACCAGATGTGTTTCACTGGATGATACTAATTCATATGCATGGTCCAATTTAGCATCTGCTTTAATAAAACTAGATAAGTTACCAGAATCTTTCAATGCATTGCAGAAATCTGTTAATTCAGGTGATTCCGCTAAAAAATCGTGGAAAATTTGGGAGAACTATTTGATTGTTGCAGTTAAATTAGGTAGATGGGATGATGTTTTATATGCATCTGTTGTTTTACTCAATCGTAAAAAAGAATTAGATCAGCAAGAAGCATCTATTGATTTGCCAATAATGGAAAAACTTGTAGACTTATTAGTCTCTGAGCCATTTGATGAAACTAAGAGTGAAAGATACTTCCAGAAAACATGTATTGACTTTGTTTGTAATATGGTTCCATCAGTTCTATTGCATGATGCAAGAATTTGGAGAATTGTTGCTAAGGTTGATTTATGGAGAAAGAAACCATGGTTAGCACTTGAAGATTATGAAAAGGCATACAGAGCTATTATTAATAATCCAGATTTGACGTCAGATGAAAATGTCTGGAATACAGGTGTAGAAGCATGTGAAGAACTAGTCTCTGCTTATGAGAATTTTGGTGAATTAGAAGGTAGACACGGAGCAGGTGATGTAGTTTGTAAAGATTGGAAATTTAAGGCCAAGAGTGCCATTAGAAGTTTGATATCTAAGGGAAAATCAAGTTGGGAATACAGTGATAGTTACGAACGATTACAAGAACTTAAGAATGAAGTGATGAGTTTATAATATAATAACGTATTGATACACTTCATATTCATATATGTATTCTTTCTTTTGTATATAATAAAATAAACGTCTCTTTTTGGAAAACATGATATGGGTATCAATAAACTAAATGAAAGCTGAAAGAACAACCTTGAAATGTGATTAGACTAAAATTCAAAAGCTAAAAACCATTAATATTTAATTCTCAGTAGATATTAAAAGAAATTAATTTAAATGCTAATGTATTCTGTAAACATTATATTGCAAGCAAATGTTAATATACTGGATCTTTATATTTACAACAAGCAGCTAACTAATCAGTAGAGTTTTATTAAGTTCCTCATTTTTGGTAATTTAAATTTGGCATAAATATTCTTTGTAAGTGACCAAATCGATAAGAATCTGATAATGTTTTGAAATTAGCTGCAAATAACATATTCCTTAATACCTTTTATTCCGATCAGAAGATAATGATCATCATAAAAAGGTGTATAATAAAGTGAATAAATGGGTGCAAAGCCAAAATTACTGTAAATCCAGTCTGAAAACAGCTGCTGTCGAGTTACTGTGTTTGCTTTTTTACATTTATTATAACAATTGCAAAGCAAGCTACAAGTTCTAACTGAAGCTTTCATTATAATTCCTTAAAGAAACTAAGCATGGTTCTCTGATAAAAGGTAGCTATAAAGTACAAGCATATATACAAAAAAAGGTTTTCCAACTGGAAATGCCTATCAGACTTCTAAAAAAGAAAGCAACGATAAGACAACATGTTTTGCCCTTGTTGAGGTATCTAAGCAGAAGACTTTACACCTTCACCTGCGATTTTCGGTTGTTCTTTAGTTTCTTCGTCCTTTTGATACTCTGCAGGCGCATCCTTGGCATGGTGGCCAATTAACTTCTTGAGTGAATCAGGAATGTCTTCAAAAATTAGATCGGCGGTATTTGTATTGACCATTTCACCTTGTGCTTTCATGATATCTTCTAAAGTGATTTTGTTGTCTGAAAAAATTTTCAAGTGATCTGCAACTAGATGTCTAGACTTGCATCCTGGGCATTGTACGAGGACAGTACCACCTTGATACGCCTGTTTGGATAAAACGTGTGATGATCTGGTGTCACATTTTTTACATGTAAACGCAAGCATTAACATTGGTTTGTCCATTTTAACAGGTTGATGTCCTCCTGCAACTCCGTGACCATGTGAATGTCCATGAACTTGTCCATGACTGTGTCCATGGCCAGAACATGGCGTTCCATTATGTGTATGTGTGTGTGGTTTAGATGGACCATCTTCGGCATTGCGAAGTGCATGTAACGAAGAAAAATATCTTGCATTTGTTCTGAGCTTTAAAGCACTAAAAAGGTTTCTGTTTAATGATTGTTTCAGCATCTTTATGACTACTGTTAAAGTGTATCAGCTTTTGAGAACAATCACTTGAATATTCATCTTTATTTCACCTACATAGACATATTCAATGTCTCAAGGTGAAGAATCCTTATTTTTCGACGCGTCGGCCGACGTCAAAAAAGAAAAATTTCACATCCGTGCACAATAAAATAAGATTTTATTAAGTTATGCATTGGTATAGCTTTGTAAAAGGTTTCAGACATCAGGAAAAACAGTAAAGAGTATCGGAAGAGAAAGTTTTCAGTGGTTGTAATGAAAATGCCGGTCAAAGTGGTTTCTAATTTGTTGAAATCGAATCGAATTTTACTTCGAAACCGAAGTTTTTCAACTAAATTTACATCAGATGAAAAATTATTGAATGAAATTTTGACAGAAGACAGAGACGAAGATTTAGAGCTGGTTGATCATCAAGGCAACGCAGGATACCGTAAAAAGTCAAGTTTAGAAAAGTTTCAGTTGAAGAAGCCCGCAACACAAAAAGACCCAAACTATGTTTTACCAATTGGACCAAAATATTGGAAAAATCAGTTTCGTAAATCATATAGAAAAGTTGACGAAGGTTTGACTAGTTCATTAGGTGAATATGTCAATAAAAATATATCAGTCATTGAATCATATAATCAAAAACATAAAAAAACTATCGAGGATCGGATTAAAATAAATTTTAATCAAGAGTTAACATGGAAAGATGTGATACCCAACTACAGTTTACGAAAATCAATAATACGGTACTTGAATAGAGAGTCAACATCAAGAAATACATTTCCTAAATTAACATCATTCCAAAATAGATATTTTGCATTGATGGGTGCATATGCAAGTACTATAGCAAAAGGCCCATCAGGTAGTGGTAAATCGTTTTCCCTTTTATTATCTGCACTTTCACTCCGCCGATCGAAAATGAGAGGCAGAGGCATAAATTCACTAATATTAGTTAAATCAAATGCTCTTGTTTTCCAATATCAAAAGATTATTAATGAACTTTTATCAGACATGTCAAAAGATAAAAACTTTAATACTAAAACTGTTGCACAATTTTTATATAGAGGAACACCACAAGAAGAAATGCAACAAGAAGATGATTTAACTGATTTTCAAACTCCTCATATTTTAGTGTCTACACCACAAAGATTATTAGATATTTTAAGTAGCAAAGGTATGGATTTTGTGAAGATAAACTCTTTAGCACTGATTGGAGTTGATGATTTTACCAAAATGATCGACGAGACTCTTCTATTAGAAACAGCAAAAAAGGCACCACTTATTAAATTGATGGATTATGTCTTAAAATTACAAGATTATAATCGTCATCATAATGATCCACATCCTCAAATTGTATTGTTAACCGATGATTCGGCTAGTGAAAGTTTAATAACACAAGTTAAGGAATATACAAAATGGATCGATTGGAAAAAATTTGCCCCAATTGGTAAGTTTGGTGAAGAAGAAGATATTCCATTTTATAAATACATTGGTACCGATTCTGCAGTAAGTTCGGTTTTAGTTTTTCCCAGATTCCCAGATGATAAACATGACGAAAAGAGATTCAAAGTGAAATTATTTGATATGAAACCTTTTGATTATGGAAGTACACCAAGTGCGTGGTTAGATACACTTTATAGAAAATACCATGGCAATTCCTTAGTTTACAAGAAACATAGAAATACAAAATGGACAAATGTACCAATGAAGGTCAAGAAAGGTGAATTGGAAATTTTATGTGCCGGTTTGGGGAAACTTTTAAAAGAAAGAAAGGTTTCAAATTGGATTGGTAAAGGAAACCGTTCATTAGTTATTCATCCTGATGAAGTTAACTCCAATTTGGTCGTTGATATTTTGACTCGTGAGGTTGGAAAAAAGGCTAGAGTGTTTGATATTAGAGGAGATCTTGATATTTTTAAATCTAAAGTTAATGAACGAGACGATTCCGAATTATTAGTTCTCAATGTCTCATCGTTAACTGGAATATCTTTTAAGGGATTGAATACTGTCTTTGTGTTGGGGGTTGACTCCATAAAATCAATTAATAACTTAGCAACCATTATGGGTAGAACAAGATTATCTAATGGTTTAGTGCCAGGACGAGAATATTCCGTGTTTTCAAAACTTTTAGCAGATGATGAATTTACAGCAAGATCTCGTACCTTTATATTGACACCAATGATGCCAGATGGTAGTGTGGATCCTTTAGAACGAAACTTTTTTGAGCGTTCATTTATTGCCAATGGTTTGATAAAACAATTACCTGCTGTTGGAATTGAAGAAGAATGGAATGAAGAATTGGAAGAAGAATATAAAAGAGCTATTAATGGTTCATTTTATAATGACGGTATTTCTAGTAGTATCGAATTTACAGGAATACCTAACATAACAAAGCAATCTGAGTAGTCTTTGGTACTAATTTGGTTGAAATATAAATATTATCATGTAAATAAATTAGATAGTTAATACATGGCATAAATAGCCATTGATATCATTTTGAACCGAAAGATTATTTTTTAGAAAGCTTTTCTCTGGTAAAGTAAAACTTCTAGGCCGAAAAGAATATCCAGTAGGGTTCAGGTATAAATATTGTTCTTATTTTTTAGTCTAGTACAAAAAAATATTGTATTGACAGAACACAAGGAGAACTTTAGTTATAATACAAAGTAATAAAAAGATAGATAAAACAGTAATATACAGGACACATTAAACAGTAGTTTTTTTATTCAACAAAGCCTTGATTGCTTCATCTCGCAGCTCATCAGAAACCGTTAATGTTGAATCAATTTTTTGACTTTCAGCTTCACTTGCCTTTTTGTGTTCCAATTGAGGCTTTGAAGCTTGAGTTTGTTGAAGCTTCTTAATTAATAAATCTAATTTATTTTCGACATTTGTACAAGTATTTTTGATATTAGAAATTTCGTCCTTTGTCTCTGCAACCTTCTTCTGCATACTCAATATCAAAGTTTCTCGGCTTTGATGCAATCTATAAGAATTTAACAGGTGATGAATATTAATTAAAATTGTACGTATGTGATCAACTTTTTTTGCTGCATGAACAGGGTTCTTTGCTAGCGATCCAACAAGTTCAAGAAAATTCAAAAGTAAAGACTTGGTCATTTTTTTCAATTCGTTAATTCGAAATTCTGTAAATACTTCTTCTTCCTCTTCTTCGTCTTCTTCAACACCCTTATCTTGGTCTTCATTTTCTTCATTTTCTTCATTTTCTTCTTTTATTTCATTTATTTCTTTACTTTGTTTTTCAGAAGGTGAAGAATCTCCGTATATTTGTTGCACACCACTTTCACGCAACCCCACCTGTTTATCTTTAAACCACCATAGATCTCCAAAACTTCTATATTGATCTTTATCTGGATGTTGTGGAGGGATCAGAAATTTTACATCTACAATTTCACTAATTGTTTCATCTGATTCTCCTTTTTTTCGTAATTCGTTAAATTTGCTCACATTATCCTTCGTGAAAACTTTATAATATGGGGGTGGAGGAGGATATAATGCAGAAACATCTGAGTTTTCCGCCATGACTTTTATATTCTGTATACCAATTGGCTAGATGTCTACAACAAAGACGGTTTGTACAACAAATGTGGTTGATGCCTCTTCTTCTTCGCTGAGCATGAATTTTTAAATTTCACTTGGGTTTTATTTTTTGCCTTCTCTGCGTTACATGGATTCATGGTGTTGTTGGATGTGTTTTCAATAGAGAACCTTAGAGACCTTTGACAACATAAAAAAGGAAATTCAATATGGACGATCCTATGGATGTTGTGACCGATAGTCAAGTTGCAGAAAATGTCGAGAAACCAAAGAAGAAGAGATTTGAAATCAAAAAGTGGACAGCTGTTGCATTCTGGTCGTGGGATCAGACTAACGAAACATGCGCAATTTGCCGTAACCATTTAATGGAACCGTGTATTGAATGTCAAGGTAAAGCGGATAGTGACAATACCGAACATATTAAATGTTCCAGGGCAATTGGAAATTGTAATCATAGTTTTCATTTACATTGTATTTCCACCTGGATCAAAACCAGAAATGCCTGTCCTTTGGATAGTGCCGAATGGAAGCTGAAGGAGGTTTTAGATAATTAAGTAATGCATTTTTTATTTTTGATGTTATAGTTTTAGTAACCGTGTTCGTTTTTTTATTTCAGCTAATCGGTGGTGGCTGTCTGGTACAGAGAAAACACAATTCCTGGAATCCATAGGAAATATAAATATCAGACAATTCATATTTTCACGTCAACTACCGTTTTGTATAGAAACATACAAAATTATATGTGAAAGCTGTGCCATCAAGGTTTTGAAATTATAGTGGGTATCACTTCTGATAAGCGTCAGATGATGCCATGGAAGAAGAATACATATTTGATACGCAAGGACATTGCTGTTTTTAAAATATTTGGATGGTTAACTTTTCAAAAACAAAACATCTAACTCAATGCATGCGTCTATAGAAGTAGTGACCGACTATTCAAATTAAGTATGGTTAATATGTATGATATCAATTGATATGCGTATTATCTGACAATGAACAGTTTCAGCTGATGCTACATTCAAAAATATTACTATAGTTTCTGAGACCGGGTTTTCGGCCTATGTAAACAGCAAAGTTTCCATTCATCTGTTAGTAAGTTCCTTCAACCCGTTTTTGTTCTTTCATAAAAAGACTCAAGATTATTTCATGAAATTTAGATTTGTAGTCACTGTTTAACATACAGCAGAAAATTGGCCCATGATATTGAAGCAAACCATCGTTTTAAAGAGCAATCACGGTAATGATACTTGAGTTTTCAATTTATTTTAATTCAACTTTTCAAAACTATTGCATGTTTATTCTGCTTACCGGTAAGCAAAAAAGTGATCTGCGTCTTGTGTTTTTTAGATTGATTACAAAGTAGCACAGTTTCTTTAACTATTGAAAAAAAAAGAGAGACTTGTAAACTATCTATATGACCTTTCAATGAAAATAGATAAGTAGCAGATTTTGTTCTTGAATTTTGAAACTCTAGAACTGGACCATAGCCTCAAATAAGAATAGGAATCTAATATGTGTGAAAAAGCACATGGTATCAAGAACAAAAGCACAATAAAAGCACTTGAATTTTTTATCAAAATGAGCTACAAACTTAAACTCACATAGAACCTCAAATACTCTTGATCTAACCATTTGTATGGTTACCTAAGCTATCAGAGAGCATAAATAGAAACAACTTGAAGAGAAACAACATGCTTTTGTAGAAACAAGACAACATTGAACATGTGTTACAATTTAAAAAAATACCAGTTTTACACAATCAAAGCTATTTGACCTTTTAATTCCTTTTACTCAATTATGTCCATGCCTGCTTGTATTTGGTCCTGTTTGATCACAAGTTGCAGTTAAAACGAAGCAAGAATAAGAGTAGCACCCCTAAAGATAAGAAAGAATTTCCCAATCAAGACATCGGCGCGTCGATCGACGGCGTTGTTTTTTCTAGGGCACGTTGATTCTTATACAAGTTGATTTCGGTGGCAACAGGAGGATCCGTGTTTAGGTGGCTTTGACCAGTACAACAGTAAGTCGACAATGGACGAGACACTTATTACTACTATCAACAAGCTTCAAGATGCACTTGCACCGTTTGGTGCAGGTTCATCTTCTCCAATTGACTTGCCGCAAATTACGGTGGTTGGTTCACAATCATCTGGTAAATCATCAGTTTTAGAGAACATCGTTGGTAGAGAATTCTTACCAAGAGGTACCGGTATTGTTACAAGAAGACCGTTAATTTTACAATTGATCAATAGAAGAGCATCGCAAACTCATAACTCTTCGGATTTATTGGATTTACAAACACACGATGATAAAGGTGAAAAAACCGAAAACAATGCAGATGAATGGGGTGAGTTTTTGCACTTGCCTGACAAAAAGTTTTACAATTTTGATGATATCCGTAAAGAAATCATTAAAGCAACAGATACAACGGCTGGTAAAAATGCAGGTATCTCTCCTGTTCCAATTAATTTAAGAATTTATTCTCCGCATGTTTTGACATTAACATTGGTTGATTTACCTGGTTTAACTAAGGTTCCAGTGGGTGACCAACCTGTGGATATTGAAAAACAAATCAGAGACATGATCATGAAATTTATTTCTAAACCAAATGCTATTATTCTTGCAGTTAATGCTGCTAATCAAGATTTGGCAAATTCTGATGGTCTTAAATTAGCTAGAGAAGTTGATCCTGAAGGTTTAAGAACTATTGGTGTTTTAACAAAGGTTGATTTAATGGATCAAGGTACTGATGTTATTGATATTTTGGCTGGTAGAGTCATCCCATTAAGATCGGGTTATGTTCCTGTTATTAATAGAGGTCAAAAAGATATTGAAAACCATAAAACTATTAGAGCTGCTTTGGATGATGAAAGAAAATTTTTTGAAAATCACTCTTCTTATTCTTCTAAAGCACAATATTGTGGTACTCCATTCTTGGCTAAAAAATTAAACAACATTTTATTAAGTCACATTAGATCAACATTACCTGAAATCAAAGCTAAAATTGAAACTGCTTTAAAGAAATATCAAGATGAATTAACTTCACTTGGTCCAGAAACAGTTGAATCTCCTTCTTCTACTGTTTTAAGTGTCATTACTGACTTTTGTAATGATTATAATGGAGTTTTAGATGGTCATACCAAAGATATATCATCAAATGAATTGAGTGGTGGTGCTCGTATCAGTTTTGTTTTTCATGAAGTTTTCAAAAATGGTGTTTATGCTTTAGATCCATTTGATAGAATCAAAGATGCAGATATTAGAACTATCATGTATAATTCATCTGGTTCTTCCCCATCTTTATTTGTTGGTACCGCAGCATTTGAAGTCTTAGTTAAGCAACAGATTAAAAGATTTGAAGAGCCTTCATTACGTTGTATCTCACTAGTTTTTGATGAATTGGTTAGAATTTTGTCACAAATTTTAGCTCAACCTGAGTTCACTAGATTCCCTGCTTTAAAAGAACGTATTGCAACAGTTTTTACTCATTTCTTACGTGAGATAATGACCCCTACAAATTCTTTTATTAGTGATATCATCCATTCTGAAGAATGTTATATCAATACTGCACATCCAGATTTATTAAAGGGTACAGAAGCGGTTGCATTAGTCAATGAAAAATTACATCCAACTCAAACTGTTCAAGTTGATCCTAAAACTGGTAAACCATTAAAAAATTCACCTTCAAGTTCTGCTGCAACTGCTGCTGCGGGAACAGCCTCAGAAGATGACAAATCAGGTTTCTTCTCTGGCTTTTTCAGCTCACGTAATAAGAAGAAGTTGGCTGCAATGGAAGCTCCACCTGCAATTTTAAAAGCAACAGGTGGTATGAGTGACAAAGAAATTGTTGAAACCGAAGTTATTAAACTGCTTATTTCAAGTTATTTTGGAATTGTCCAACGTACAGTTGCAGACGTTGTGCCGAAGGCTATCATGCTTAAATTGATTCAACAAAGTCGTTCAGATATTCAAAAGGTTTTATTAGAAAAACTTTATGCAGACAAAAACATTGAATCTCTTGTTAAAGAAAACGATTTTACTGTTGCACGTAGAAAGGAATGCAAGAAGATGGTGGAGGTGTTGCATAACGCTTCCTCTATTGTCTCTAGCGTTTAGTTAAAGTATTTATAAATTTTATATTGTGATAAGGCATTAACCCCGAAATTTAAAACCGAGAGCCTGTCTCTCTCGAAGGCAAAAAAAAACCAAAGTCAAGAGCTTTTGCAAGTGGGAAAAGCTGTCATAAGTATCGATACGATAGTTATCAGCTATAATAACAAAACATAGACAATATGATCCAGTCGACAAGATGCACCCGACGTATATTGTCAAATGGGGCCTTTTTACGGTCAGTTTATGTCAACAGAAGGCTTTATTCTACTCCAAAACTATTACACTCAAAGAGAACAAATAATCACATTTTACCAATTCATAATTTTGCTTCAGCAGTCCGATTCAATTCAAATAAACCGGAACACCCAAAATCTAATTCACGTGGTGAAAGAGAATTTAGTGATGAAGAAGCACAAGAAATTTTAAAAGAATTGAAAAGCATTTGGAAAGATCAAACTATATCTCAAAACAAAGAAATTATTAAATTGTTTGATAAATACCAAATGGGTGGGTTAATTTCACCTAGTGCAAGTAAAATGATTTCTGAAATTTTAAGGGATCATGAAGCTGATAGACCGGGTGAAAAGGTCGAAAATGTTCAAAAATTTCACCAGGCGTTGATGCATTATCATATGCATAAACAAATGGAATTCAACAACGAAGAAGATCCTATTTTCAATCCAAAAGAAGAAGATGATGAGAAAGTTGATACGAAGAAAACGAAGGATGCAGATGACAAACCTTTTGGTATCAAGTTCCAGATTGAATCGGAAAAAGATGGTAAGAAACATAAACCATTTGAATTCAGAAGTCGTCAATCAAAGGATGATAAGACTAAGTTTTTAGAAATGGAATTAAGATTAGATACTATTTTATTATGGTTAGCTGCTGGTGCATTATTGGTTTTTACATTAAATTTTGACTCTTTTGATAAAGAAATCACCTATCAAGAGTTTGAAACTTCATTGTTAAGTAAAGGCTATGTTGAAAGATTAATTGTTGTCAATAATGAATATGTTCAAGTATTGTTAAATGATTTTGGTAAAAATCAACCAATTCATGATCCTAGAGTTGAATATTTCTTTACAATTGGTTCATTAGAAAAATTCGAAGAAAAATTAAAGAAATCTCAAGAAGCTTATAATATTCCAGAAGAAAAAAGAATTCCTGTAATGTATGTCCATGCAACTAACTTATGGAAGAGTCTCTGGGGTATTTTACCAACTGTATTATTATTTGGTTTCATTTTCTGGTCAAGTAAGAAAATGCTATCAAGTAGTGGTGGTATTGGTGGTGGTCTGTTTGGTCAAAAGAAAACTTTCAAGAAATTCAATGCGGATGAAAATGTTAAGATTAAATTTAGTGATGTTGCAGGATGTAATGAAGCAAAGGAAGAAATCATGGAATTTGTTAATTTCTTAAAACATCCTCAAAAATATGAGAGATTAGGTGCAAAGATTCCAAGAGGTGCTATCTTGAATGGTCCTCCAGGTACCGGTAAAACTTTGATGGCAAAGGCAACTGCAGGTGAAGCAGGTGTTCCATTTTATTCTGTATCAGGTTCTGAATTCGTTGAAATGTTTGTTGGTGTTGGTGCATCTCGTGTTCGTGAATTATTCAAAACTGCGAGAGAAAATGCACCATCAATTGTTTTTGTTGATGAAATTGATGCCATTGGTAAATCCAGAGGTAAAGGTAAAGGTATGGGAGGTAATGATGAACGTGAAAACACATTAAATCAATTGTTAGTGGAGATGGATGGATTTACATCTGATGATCACGTTGTTGTTTTTGCAGGTACTAATAGAGTTGATGTTTTGGACTCTGCCTTATTAAGACCTGGTAGATTTGATCGTAAGATTTATATTGGTAATCCAGAACTTGATGGTAGAAAGGATATTTTTGCAGTTCATTTGAAACAGATTAAATTGGCACCAGAGTGTGATTTGGAAGATTTGAAGGGTAGATTGGCAACATTAACCCCAGGATTCAGTGGTGCAGATATTGCCAATGTTTGTAATGAAGCTGCTTTAATTGCTGCCAGAAAAGATGAAGATTTTGTCAATCTGAAACATTTTGAACAGGCCATTGAAAGAGTTATTGGTGGTTTAGAAAAGAAAAGTAAATTGCTTTCGGAACAGGAGAAAAAGATTGTTGCGTATCATGAAGCAGGACATGCTATTTGTGGGTGGTATTTGGAATTTGCAGACCCATTGTTAAAGGTTTCAATTGTTCCAAGAGGCCAAGGTGCGCTTGGTTATGCCCAATATTTACCTGCGGACGTTTATTTATACACCACTCAAAAATTACTTGATAGAATGACAATGACACTGGGTGGACGTGTCTCAGAAGAATTACATTTCAACTCGGTTACCTCTGGTGGTGCCGATGATTTCGAAAAGGTGACTTCGATGGCACAAAAGATGGTTCTCGGATGTGGGTTATCTCCAAAAGTCGGACTGGTCAGTTACGACATGGACAGAGGCAACGATTTCACCAAACCGTTTAGTGATAAAACTGCTAAGACCATCGATTCGGAAATTCACCGTCTTGTTGACGAATGTTATCAACGTTGTAAAAAGCTGCTCAATGAAAAAAGCGCAGAGGTGGAGAAGGTTGCGCAAAGGCTATTGACCAAGGAGGTTCTTACCAGAGAAGACATGATCGAGCTTCTAGGCAAGAGGCCATTTCCGAACAGAAACGATGCGTTTGATAAGTATTTAGAAAGCAAGCTTGAGGGTGACGACGCAGTGCAAACTGGTGCCGGCCCGGATGCGGTTGCGCAGAACAAGCCATCGGAAGATGCAGAAACAGATGCTGGTGATGGTGATGGCTCCGACAAGAAGAACTAAGTGGTCCGTTTTTGTCTTTTTATACTTGTATATATCCTATAGAGGTTTTAACTTGTTATGTTTATGTTAGCTTGGCTCCCGTCGTAAGGTAGCATGGTATTTGCAATGCCATTCGCAATGCCATTTGCAACACCCAGCCTTGCTGGTTTGACAATCAAATGTTCGCGGTTTAGTGATCTACATAAGGTGTAGATGTTAAGGAGAGTAGATATCGACTGATGGACTGGGATGGTAAGCAGCTGGGTGGAAGTTGAACAGGCAAAGCAGCCCATGGCTCTAGATATGGCATATACAAGAGGACCGAACACAACAATGCCATTGCATTTATTGCATGGGCAGACGAAGCAGCTGGAGTCCAAGAGGGGAAGCGGTCAGGTGGTCGGAATAGGAATGGATGTGGGCTGTAATGCAAGTAATAAGATACTGGACTCGTCAACGTCAATGAACGTTGTCTCAACTAGAAAGAGGTCGGCGGCGGATTTCAAGTTCATGGAATGTATTGGAGAAGGATCATATTCGAAAGTTTATCGTGCGTTATCCAAAAAAAATATGCATGCATATGCTATCAAGGTTCTTAACAAGCAACATATACATAAGGAGAAAAAACGTAAGTATGTGACAATTGAAAAGAACACACTTAATATTTTGGGAAAACATCCGGGAATAGTTACACTTTATTACACATTTCAAGACCCGAAAAGCTTATACTTTGTAATTGATTATGCTCAAAATGGAGAGTTGTTGACGTTGATCCATAATTTGGGGACTCTAAGTCTGGAACTGAGTAGATACTATACTGTCCAATTGATAGACACAATTAAGTTCATACATAACAAAGGAATAATACATCGAGATTTAAAACCAGAGAATATCTTGCTAAATAATGATTGGAATTTAATGATTACTGATTTTGGCGCAGCCAAGTTCATGGATGTGGGTAATTCCGATACAAATAATGGGGAATATGTGATATCCGATGATGGTGAACAGAATTCCAAAAGTGGATCTTTTGTTGGTACTGCAGAGTATATCTCACCGGAATTACTTAAATATAACCAGTCAAGTTTTGCAAGTGATTTTTGGTCTTTGGGTTGTATAATATATCAAATGATAGTAGGTAAACCTCCATTTAAGGCCAAAAATGAGTACGAAACATTTGAAAGGATTGTTGATCTTGATTATTCATTTCCAGATCCACAACAGTACTTTGTCCCTTCAAATGTGGTTACTTTAGTTCAAAATCTTTTAATTGAAGATCCAACAAAAAGATTAGGTGCAGATGAAATTTGCTCACATCCATGGTTTGAAAATGTGAATTGGAGTAACGAAAATCAGATATGGGGTAAAGTCCCTATTTTACAACCTTACAAACCACAGAAAGCTATTATTAACAAAGTTCCAATTTCACCCCTAACAACTCCTAAATTGGGAGGTACACACGTTTATCCCGGAGTTTCTTCTCCGTCAAAAAATATGCAAATACCAGTTGATTATGAAAAAGTTGCACTCAAAAAGCAAATCATTAATGCCCAAAGTAATAATAGATTGATGAATAAAGTTAATAACAGGATAGACTCTAATACGATGACCATCAAACCAAATTCAACTCCAAAAGCTCCGGTTAAACCAGTTGTTAATCAATTGTCCGGATTAAAAGTAGACACTAAAAGAGCAGTTAATAAGACACCAATCGGTTCCCCAAAAGTTGGAAGCATACCAAAATTCGACAGTACACCAAAAACAGTTGTATCAGCTTCTCCAAAAACACCGGCATCTAAAGAAAATCCTAATACTGTAAAAAGAAATTCACAAATTTCGTTCAGCTCGTTACTTACTAATGGGGAATCATCAAAATCAGTCATTATTAAACCCAAGGTAACGACGAGTACCCCACCTTTATCACAAGTACCTATATTAAAAAATCCAGCAAAAACTGACATGAAAAATATAAATGTGGGTCAAATAGCCACCAAACCAGCAGTTATAAAATCAGCAGTTATCAAACCAGCAGTTATCAAACCAGCAGTTAAATCTATACCAGTAAAGCAAGCTGTAGTTCCAAAGTTGGTAAATTCACCTGCTACAATTAAGTCCACACCTCAACAAATGTCATTTATTCCAAAGCAAAGAGTACCATCTTCGGAAGCTGCAGCAGCTGCAGGTGCTATTGGTGCATTACTTACACATAACAGAAATTTAAAATCTGCTAGTAGTACAATAGTCCAACATAAACAACTGCAAACCCGCCAAAAGCAAATGATTAATCCTGTATTACTAGATACCAAGATACCGGCTATTGTTACTTCTAAATTAATGTATCAAGAGACTATCTTAAAACTTGATAATATATTCAAAAGTGAAATCAGCCATAAACCTAATCAATTCACACAACGTGGACAAACCTTAGATCACTCCGCATTAGAGCGTATTATTCAGCAATACGATAGGGATTTAGAGAAAGATTTAAAAACATGTGTTATGGTTATTACAAGTTTTGCAAGGCTATTTATTTATGAATTGAATGATAACTTTCGATTAAATAAACCTCAGAGTGCAATTCAAATGCAAGCACAAGATTTTTATCAAAAGGTAACAGAAATAAAATTAACTAATAAAAATGTTAGTTTATATGATTATGAATTTGATGAGGATATGCATGAAGGTTATTTGGTCTTGGAATTAGCTAACGTAAATAAACTTATATTTTTAAGTGCCTGGGATAGACGTAAATTAGTCAAGGGGGGACTAAATTCCAATGTTAGAATTGGATTCTATGTCAATGAATCAGAATCATGGGTAAAATCTTTTCTTAATGCAAGAAAAATTTTGAAAAAGAGAGAACTTTCAACACAAAACTTGAGAAATGTTAAAGATACAGAAAACAAAGAATCTCCAAGCCCGACTACACCAACTAATAATTCTTTTAGATCCAAACTTGGTACACGGCTTAGATCATTTTCTGGATCAGCACCGAAGGACACTGGAGCACAAATTCGTATTATCTCTAATTCTTCAATACACAATATGGCAGCTGGACAAGAATCAAAATCTAACAGTAGTAGCTCACATGGGAGTCATAATAATAGTTTAATGAACAGTGTTAAAGAGTTGGCTCAAGGTGTTAGAGTCGGCTTCAAAAAAGAAAACGAAAATGAGCCTAATGTGAACAAAAACGGATCACAATCGCCAACTACTTTAGCTGGTCAAAATGGAACACGTACAGCGGCAGATACTAATTTGAATTATCGCTTGGGTAAACAGCCTAGCATGAAAAGTTTGCGACCACCTTTTGAGGCTAAATCTGACACAATAGTTAAAACACGGTTGAAAAACTCGGATGATCCAAGAGCCACAGTTACTGCTGCCAAGGTATTTGATAAAAGGAATTGATTATAATAATTATAGTTCTATGTATATCTATCTATATATATGTTTACATTTCATAATTTTTCTATGTGAGTGAATATTATAGGGTACCAACAAACAACTCGATTAAACTTTTAACATCATTGGCAGCGTTATTTGCGTTTTCAAGGACTTCATCATGGCTAGCCATACCTTCAGTTTGGTCAATGATGTCGTTAACGGACTTGTTATTTTTACATGCATCTTTTGCACTTTCGGGCTTATCAGCCAATACAGCGTTTGTAATCAAACTTAAACCAAACACCTTCATTCCTGAATGTCTTGCAACAATCACTTCAGGTACTGTACTCATTCCTACAGCATCTGCACCTATCATTCTCAACATACGGCATTCTGCTCGGCTTTCAAAAGTAGGACCCGAAGCATAAAAATAGACACCTTCATGGATATCTCTTGTGATTCCTAATTCTTTTACTGTTTGAAAAAACTTCAGACGTAAACCAAAATCATAGGCATCAGAAAGAGGTAAAAATCTTGGACCAAATGAATCTAAATTCAGTCCTCTTAATGGGTGCTGACCTGCTAAACCTGGTAAATTAATATGGTCGTTAATTACCATCAAATCTCCGGGTTTATAGTTTGCGTTGACACCACCAGCTGCATTTGTCACAACTAGGTATTCTGCTCCTAAAATCTTGGCAATTCTGATTGGTAAAGTATTGGAAAAAAATGAGTGGCCTTCATAATAATGGAATCTTCCAACCATGCACATCACAGGATTCGAATTCAATCCTAAATGGCCAAAAATCAGTTCTCCTGAATGACCTGCAACATGCGATGTTTTGAATCCCGGAATATCCTTGTAATTGATGGTAACTTTCGGATGTTCTTGATCTTCTTTGAGCAATTCTGACAATCCACCCAATCCTGATCCACAAATAATAAGTACTTTAGGAGTTTGTAAAGATGGGAAATCTTTCAAACAATCACGCAAAAAGGTTTCTGTGACCTTGAACTGTTTAAGCTGTTCCTCTGTTGATAGGACGGACATCTTATATAATAAATCGGCTTTTAAAACTCCGATCAAGTCCTAATATCTCCTAAAATCTAAAAAACATGCCGCCACTTATCGTGTCTTGATATTCCAAATAAGGCCTTCTGTCTTTTTTGTCAAGCGCATGAGCGGATGGCCCAAACCGCCCAACAACACGCATCTGATATGCCAAGAGAGGGGTGTTTCTTGTACAGGGAGACCTCTTGTACAGTATATATAAGCTAGAGACAATGTCGGAAACTAGCAACACTGAAAGGGATGTTTCCATGATTGATGTTTCTAGTGGAGACCAGTTTATTGAGAATTCCGGTCAACACAAGAACCTTGGTGAAAATGGTAGTGAACGCAGAAAGTCATCTCTAATCTTTACAGACGATATCAACCAGAGGTTTGGTGGTTCTAGAGGTGACGATATGACAATGGGTGAGAGTTCAGATATTGGACAAGCGCCTGTTTACAACCAACAGCAGCAGCCAGTATTGGTTCCAACAGTTTTTAAATGGACGGAAGGTGGAGAAAAGGTTTTTGTGATGGGTACATTTACAGGGTGGAGAAAGATGATTGCATTGAGTGGACCTAGTGCTAAAGATGGATCATTTCAAGTACAGATTGCCCTTCCGCCAGGTACACACCGGTTCAAATTTGTGGTTGACAATGAAGTCAAATGCTCTAATTTTATTCCTACGGCAACAGATCACTCGGGACATTTTGTCAACTATCTAGAAATCTTCCCAACAGACCATGATCTGATAAGAGATATCAACAGTAAGTCACGCTCGTCCCTGAGAGCAATGGACTCGAAACTCGGCCTTACAAAAGATGACGATGATATGGGTAACGGCTATACCCGTTACTATGATGATCAAGAAAAAAACCCGAATCTGCCAACAGAATACATTACATCCATTCCCTCGATTTTCACTGATCCAAAAGTCATGGAGGAATATTATCTGACACTTGATAACAATGAAAGGAAAGGTAATTACACACAACAATGGCTAATTCCACCACAACTGCCTCCGCATCTTGAAAATGTGATTCTTAACAGTTACAACAGCAACGATAAAGCCAATACTGGTGGTGCTTTAAGCATTCCAAACCATGTGGTTCTTAACCATCTAGCAACAACCTCTATCAAGCACAACACCTTGGCCGTTGCCAGTGTCGTGCGATACAAACGTAAGTACGTTACCCAAATCCTATATGCACCGTTACAGTGAATATAGATGTAGAATTGTTTATTATGTAATGTTTATGCAGCAAGAATAACAAACATCTATCGCTTTGATATCATCTTGACACCCAAGCTTACAATGTTTTGTATTATATAATATGGCCTCAAAGTGGCTCTCAATTGCCATTTCATGCAATTACCTGTCTGCACCAAAAGATATGGAAATATTACTTGTAAGATATAGACATGTTTTGCATCGCGTCTTGAAACATGAAAGGTAAACAAGCCATTTGGTTGGTGAAGGGCATTTCTTTCTTATAGTTTCGCAGATAAGGACGGTTTGGACAACAATAGAGGGACTGAAAGAAGATGGATGGATTTGCACAGGCAAAGGAATCCTCCATTTCTGTGGCAGTTCGGATCAGACCGCTGACAAGAGAGGAAGAGCAATATTTGCAAACGGATGATCAGGAAGACACTGATCTCTATAGTGGGAATATGGGGTATTCGAATGACAATGAAACTGAAAACCAAGTGTCGAATAATAGCAGTATTAAAAAATATATCAATAGTGGACCAGAAACAAAATATAGCAAATATGGTGGATTTTCCCGACCTTTTACGCTTCGAAAGATTTTAGATGTTGTTGATGATCGAATGTTGATATTTGATCCAAAATGCACAAATTTGGAGAGTGTAGAAAGTTCAGATATAGTAAATGGGGATTTGAAGCGGGATTTTGGCCGTTTGGGTGTTGGAAATTATAATAAACGTCGAAAAGAACATAAATTTGTTTTTGATAGATTATTTGATGAACAGTCAACGCAGAGTGATGTGTATGAAAGTACAACGAGGCCATTGATTGAAGCAGTTTTGGATGGTTTCAATTCAACAATTTTCGCATATGGTGCAACTGGATGTGGTAAAACATTTACTATAACAGGTACACCTCAACATCCAGGTATTATATTTTTAGCATTAAAAGAGTTATTTCTAAAGATTGAAAGCTTAGAAGAGAAGGAAATCACCGTAGAAGTAAGTTATTTGGAAATATATAATGAAAATGTCAGAGATTTGTTAAACATTGAAACTCATTCAAAGAAATTAACCCTCTTAGAGAATGAGAATAAAGAAATTATAGTTACAAATTTGACTAAAATTGAGACTACAAATGTCGATCAAGTCATGGATATAATTGTTCAGGGAAATTATAACAGGACTGTTTCACCAACTGAGGCAAACTCGTCCTCATCTAGATCACATGCAGTTTTACAGGTTTATATCAGCCAAAATCCTCTGGTATCTGATATTTATGAAAAAAATACGAGATCAGTTTTATCCATTATAGATCTTGCTGGTAGTGAACGTGCAAGTGCAACCAAGAACAAAGGTGAAAGATTGCATGAAGGGGCAAATATAAATAAGTCACTTTTAGCATTAGGTAATTGTATTAATGCATTATGCGATCCCAGAAAATCATCACATGTTCCTTATCGAGATTCTAAATTGACAAGATTATTAAAATTTTCACTAGGTGGTAATTGTAAGACAGTTATGATTGTATGTGTTTCTCCAAGCTCAAGACATTATGATGAAACATTAAATGCTCTAAAATTTGCTAATAGGGCAAAGGAGATTAAAACTAAAGTTATGAGAAATAGAACAACTGTAATGAAACATGTTGGTTCTTACATGAAAATTATATCTGATCAAAAGAGAAAAATACATGAGCTGGAAACATTATTAGATATAACAGTTAAAAGAGAAGTGAATAAATATATTGAACAAAGAAAAAATGTTCTGCTGCAAACTAGAACAATGATTGATAGACTTTGGAATAATGTTAAAAATTGTGAACACCTAAAATCTGAAAAAATATATATAGTTTCTAAGCGGAAAATAATTTTGGTTTATTTGAAACAAATTAATGATTTTTACAAAGGTTTGCAAAGGTTTGATGTTGATGATAATTTAGAAGGATTGAAAAATAACATACTTGGATTAATCGAATCACTAAAGTCCAATATTATAACACTCGAAAATTTATATAATCAACGGACGGAATTAGATACTGTGTTATTAGAAACTTCAAATTCATTTTTAAAAAAACTTAAAGAATTGGAGACATGGTCTCCAGATGATGAAGAATATTATAAAAGAGAGGTAGAATATTTAAAATCTACAATTGAGAGACAAGTTTTCTATGAAACTTCCATATTATTTGATTCCTGGATATGTGAGGCTGAAAATGTTGGAAATCTGAATTTCATACCTGATATTTTGTCACAATATATATGTGTGATTGAAGATGTTGCCAAAAATATTCAAACAGTTGAGCAAGCGAGAATGAGATGCTTTCAATTATCTGATGATTTAGTTCAAAGTTGTAAAGATCAATTGAATTATGAATTTGATTTTAGTTTGCTTAATAGCAATTTGAACAAGAAAAAGCGAAAAAATAGCAGTGGTAATTTGGTTGCAAGTGAGAATATATCTGAAACATCACTAATTAGGCAGGGAAACAGGATAAGTTCAATCAATAATAAATTGATGAGGATCAATTTAAATGCTAGTAAAGAGGGTAATAGTTTTATAAACACAGACAATTTAGAAAATAGAGATAAACATAATGATTCACTGAGTGAGGTTGAATCGTCTTTGATATTAGATAATGATTACAAACAAAACAATAACCAATCGACACCGGAAAAGAATAGAATATTAGAAAGTTTGTATGAATCACCGAATCCAATGAGAACTATAGAAGAAGTGAAGGCTGAAGATTCTGACGACGCCAATTCTAGTGTTATCATTAGAAGAAAAAACGTACGAAAAACTTCACCGTCACGGACCACCAAGGTCAGAAGCAATAGCAATAAACTAACAGCAAAAAAGCTCAATGCCTCACCGAAAATCACAAGTCCACATCGACTGGCTGGGTTTGATTCCACCAGTAATAATTTTCAAATCAAGCTACGGGAGTTGATGGGAGGAATTGATTTCACTGAGAAGGACGATGCGCATGATATCAATCCGATTAAAGTTACAGTTGATATGGATGTTGATAGTTTATAATTTTTTATAGTATGGTTCACATAGTATAAGAATCTTCTAAATATTTATTGATATGTAATAAGTAGGATTGGCACCCAGAGATTTTTCACCGCGTTAGCAGGAAATTCGGGGATAAACTTTTTTGGATCTTGATCAAACATGAACATAAAGATGTAAAGAAGTTTTTATTTTGTGCAGTTGTGAAACAACAGGACAAGAGCGTAGGTTATGATTAGAAAAGGAGTCAGAATAAATAATGTTGTGAAAACCAACATTGCAAGTTTTCATCATGCAAGCATAATACGTAATACTAATAAACGGGTGAATAAAGTATATTACTACGAAGAGCCAGGAAACACCATGAACCCACATACATATTTTTACAGGGTGCTGGCAGTTCCATTTATGAAATTTTGTGGTGTGATGATTGGCACATACTACGGTATGACTGGGCTATGGATGGTATTGGAAAAAGATACACAAGAAAAAAGCGAAGAGTTGTAAATGGGATATAGTATTATTTAGTTTTTTCAAAGCGTAAACATTATTTATAAAGTTATCTGTTATACATGAGTATAAGACTTTTTTGATTGAAATCTAGAATTAGATCTGAAGTGTTAGCAAAATAAAAATGAAAATAAAAAGAAAGAATGAGGATTATCTTTTTTTATGGTATATGAGTCAATAGATCAAGAGATGAAGAGTGGTGAAGTGAAATGAAGTGAAATGAAGTAACTAGATGTATAATTCTATATAATCATCTAATCATATTAAGTTTTTTTTGGTAATTGAGAAAAAAAACATATTAAAGTTAAACCTTAATTGTCTTTGATAATCTTGCAGCAACTGCATCTAAGAATGCACCGGTATCAGCATATTCTTTCTTGTTAATCAATAAAGCTAAATCTTTAGTCATAACACCATCTTTAGAAACTGTGTCTAAAACACACTTTTCTAAAGTGTTAGCAAAATCGACAACGTCTGGGGTGTTGTCTAATTTACCTCTTTGAGCGATACCTCTAGTCCAAGCAAAGATAGAAGCAATTGAATTAGTTGAAGTTTTTTCACCTTGTTGATAACGTCTATAGTGTCTAGTGACAGTACCATGTGCCGCTTCGGATTCGAAAGCCTTACCATCTGGAGTAATTAAAACAGAAGTCATTAAACCAAGAGAACCAAAACCTTGGGCAACAATATCGGATTGAACATCACCATCATAGTTTTTCAATGCTAAAACAAAACCACCCTCGGATTTAAGCATTTGAGCAACCATATCATCAATCAATCTGTGTTCATAAGTTAAACCTTTAGCTTCGAATTGTGATTTATAGGTAGTATCGTAGATTTCTTGGAAGATATTCTTGAATCTACCATCATATTGTTTCAAGATGGTATTTTTAGTGGATAAAAACAATGGAGCGTTTCTGTTTAATGCCATTTTAAAAGAAGAATGTGCAAAACCTCTAATTGATTCATCAGTGTTATACATAGAGAGTGCAACACCAGCATCCTTATATTCATAAACGGTACGTGTAATTTTTTCACCATTTGGATTCTTTGGGGTGAATGTAACTTCAAGAGTACCTGCTTCTGGGACAACAAAATCGGTTGCCTTATATTGATCTGCATGGGCGTGTCTACCAATGATGATTGGTTTTTTCCATCCAGGAACCAATCTTGGGATTTCAATGTCGCCTGAACCCTTTACTGCATCAGAACCAATGACAATTGGTTCTCTGAAAACGGTACCGCCTAGAATATTTCTGATAGTACCATTTGGAGACAACCACATCTTTTTCAATCCGAATTCTTCAACTCTAGCCTCATCTGGAGTGATGGTTGCACATTTAACACCAACACCGTATTTTTTAATTGCATTTGCCGCATCAATAGTGATTTGATCGTCGGTAGCGTCTCTTGATTGGATCGATAAATCATAGTATTTTAAATCAACATCGAGATATGGATGAATCAACTTATTTTTAATGTCTGACCAGATAATTCTAGTCATTTCATCACCATCTAATTCGACAATTGGGTTTTTAACTTGAATTTTACCCATGGTTGAACCACTGGTAGAGAATTGTCTTTGAAGAGCAGCAAGACGAAGATGTGCACGTGCGGTAGATGAAAGCATTGTTGTTGATTACCTGTTAATTACAAAATCTTTTTCACCAGAGGCAAATCAAAAAGAAGAAACTCCCCTATATTTACCAAACTACTGTTTTTTTAAACTTTCTCTTTCTCTCTCCGCCTCTCTCTTTGATTCTCTCCGACCCATTTCTCAATCTATGAGTCAAAACAAGAAATTCCAAGCGGGCGCTTATTTTGTTCTCCGCTGCACGTGATCGCCGGCGCCGGTGACGGAGTTTTTTATCTTTTTTATTTTTGATTTTTGATTTTTTGTTTTTTTATTTTTGATTTTTTGTTTTTTTGTTTTTTTGTTTTTTTGTTTTTTTGTTTTTTTGTTTTTTAATTTTTTTCTTTTTTTGTTTTTTAATTTTTTAATTTTTTAATTTTTTAATTTTTTAATTTTTTAATTTTTTAATTTTTTAATTATTTCTTATTTTTTAATTTTTGCTCTGTGAAACATTAATTTTTGTGTTGATTGTGTTTCTCGTGTTTCTCGTGTTTCTCGTAATTTTTGGTCTTATATTTGATCTTATATTTGTTATATTGGATCTTATATTAGTTTTAAATTTATTTTCCCCTTGTATATCAACTTGTGCTGAATTGGTTTCAACATCATTTTCTTTATATTAGGTGTTTGAAATCCACAAATCGGTTTTTTTTTGATATCTATAGAAAAGAAAATATATATATATAAATATATGTTCATTAAATATATTCAATTCAGCACTGATACCAATCGCTTATTAAAATATCATTTGGTTTTGATTAAACAATCATTCATTTTTTAATTTCTAAATCAACTCGTTAAATTTTTACCATCATGTTGATACATAAGCACCGTCTAAGGGTATCAATTCGAACACAACTTATAGCCTTGGTGCTTTTCGTTGCCATGTTTTCTTTACTTGTATTAGCCATAGTGGCAGGGGTTCATTTTAAACATGTCCTAACAGATGCAAGGGTTTCCAAATTAGAAGTGGTTGCTGAATTGAAAAGTTCTCAACTACAACAATCCATGGATTCTTATTATTTTCAAGTTTATCAATTGAGTGAAAAACAATCAGTTCAAAAGGCTTTGAGTATTAGAAAAGCAGGTAATACATCCACAGGCGCTTTACAAGATGCTCAAACTATGATTCAACAAACTTTAGAAGCTTCTACATCTTTAGCATTTGCTAGACTCTATGATTTGAGTTTCTCATTGATTGCTAATGTTTCAAATCCTTATATTGATAGTAATGCATCGGCTTTAGCTTTGGAAAGTCTATTTGTGTTAGAAGATCAATCTATTCCAGAAACTTCTGGTTTACCGGATGGTTTATTGGAAAATAGGGGTTTTTTACAAGGTCCATTATTAGATGGTGGTTCTTATTATGTCTCTTTTTCTTTACCCGTTTATGCAAATGAATCAATTTTAGTCCCACAGCAATTTGTTTCAGGTTATATTACTGTGGTCGTAGATTTACATGCCGTTAATTCATCTCTATTAGGCTCAACTAAATATTCAGAATATTCTTCAATTAATTATATAACACCAATTCATCCGTATGATAATTTAACCAATTATACTGGTTTTACCTACGCTTTTGAAAATGAATATTTGTTAGATAAAGGATTTGTTGCAGATACAGAATTTAATATATCCTCATTTAAACCAGCTGAAGAAGTTTTTATCAAAAATATTGAACTAGGTAGTTATACTGGTATAAAAACTCCTCTAGGCACGGTAGTATCACTAGGATTTTCATCAATTGATTTAAATTTAGCACTTTGGATGGTTACTGTTGAACAAGTCCAATCAGATTTTGAACGACCTAACACACAATTAATTAAAATTATGGTAGGTTTGTGTATTGGTTTAGCAGCTGCAATGTGTTTGATTACTTTCCCATTAGCTCATTATGGTGTGAGACCAATATTACAATTACAAAAGGCAACAGAAGAAATAACCGACCGAAGAGGACTTAAAAGGAAAAAAAGGAAAAGATCTACAAATCCTTTTCATAGTATTCAAACATTATTAAAAATGCAAACACCTTCAGATGCAACTGATGATTATAGATCACAACATTTTACTACAAATTGTGATGGTGTTTCGCCAATTGATGAAAAATTAAGTCCATTTGTGAATGAAAACTATAGTCCAGCGAATCAACTTCATCGTAGTTCTCGTAGTGATAATACAAGTAATCACTCACCAACCTCAGCTATTACAAGTGTTAGAAATAGCTGTAGCAGTTCGTTTCATAGTCCTTCTTCAATTGATAGTTATTCAAATAGTTTCACACCGGATTCTGCTGAGTATATAAACGGTTCGACATCACCCTTAATGCCATTGGTCAAAACAAAAGGTATATTTTTTGATGAGTTAACTGAATTAACTGAAGCTTTTAATGCTATGACATTAGAATTAGATCGTCAATACACACATTTAGAAGATCGTGTTAGGGCAAGAACAAAAGAATTAGAATTGGCTAAAGTTCAAGCAGATTCTGCTAGACAACAAGCTGAAAAAGCTAATGAAGCTAAAACTGTTTTTATCGCTAATATTTCACATGAACTGCGTACTCCATTAAATGGTATTTTAGGTATGACTTCTGTTGCAATGAGTGAACACGATATTGATAAAATTCAAAATTCTTTAGAATTAATTTTTAGGAGTGGTGAATTATTATTACATATTTTAATTCAATTATTGACATTTTCAAAAAATCAACTGGATAAGTCAAAATTGCAGAAAAAAAATTTTTTGGTTACTGAAGTTGCATCACAGATTAAATCTATTTTCAATAAAACAGCAAAAGATCAAGATGTTAATCTTATTATTACCTTAAAACCTAATCTTTTAAGGCGATTAATTATGTTTGGTGACTCTAATAGAATCATTCAAGTAGTTATGAATTTAGTCAGTAATTCACTGAAATTTACTCCTGAAAATGGTACAGTTAGAGTTTTAATTCAATTATTAGGCCAATATGATAGAGAACGCTCTAAAGATTCCAATTATGAAAAAGTTTACATTAAAAATATTGAAAATGATTCTAGCTATTATCCCATTAAATCAATCAATGAAACATATTCTAGTACGGTTGATAAGGAAAGTGATTCATCATCGATGCGTTCATCTAAATCAATTTCAACACTATCAACTCTAAAATCATCAGTTTATATTAAATCATTATCTGAGCTTTATAAATCACCAGAATGTGAAACCAAATATTTCAATGATGATCAGTTTTATGAAGAATCTGAAACTGGAAATGTTGATTCTTATAATAAAAGTCACAAGGCCTTCAAATTTGGTAATGATATTAACAAAGAATGGGTTTTACGTTTTGCTATTAGTGATACAGGTACAGGTATTGAGAAAGAATTGCAAGATAAAATTTTTGATGCTTTTGTTCAAGGTGATCAAACATTGTCTAGATCCCATGGCGGTACAGGTCTTGGGTTATCAATTTGCAAACATTTTGCAAAAATGATGCATGGTACTCTTACCTTAGATTCAGAGGTTGGTAAAGGTTCAACGTTTACATTTACTATTCCTTTGCCTCAGGTTGGGGAACTCATACTTGATGATAACGAATTTGAAGAATTTTGTAAAGATGATTTCAATGAAAAATACAATAAAAAAAAGAGAGTAACATTTATAGATGATGAATATACCGATTCGGCTGATGATAATTTACAGAATGATAACGATAAAGATGATGTCGCTCTTGTTAACCAGATAAATAATAAATTTGATAAAATGAATCTTGCAACAAGTTACAAATCTGGTGCATGTAAAGAATTGAGTTCTAAATCATCTAAATCAGATCTTGAAACTACAATTTCTAATGATTACGACAAACCCGAATTAATAACAAGAGCTTCCACGGGTACCGCACAATCTCATAGATCCAAACGTTCTGAATCATCCTCAGAAAATATATCAATTGATACTAATGACCCGAATAGTGACTTGAAATTGCTAGTTGCTGAAGACAACTTAGTGAACCAAGAAGTTGTTAAAAGAATGTTAAGGTTAGAATGTATCTCAAACATTTCACTTGCTAGAGATGGTGAAGATGCGGTAAAATTTGTTCGTGAATGTATCACTTCAAATAGTAAACCATTTGATTTGATTTTGATGGATGTTCAAATGCCAAATATGGATGGTTTGTCCGCTACTAAGATAATCAGGCAAGAGCTTGGATACACTGGCCCTATTGTTGCATTAACAGCATTTGCTGATGTTTCTAATCAAAAGGGGTGTATTGATGCAGGTATGTCAGGCTTTTTATCAAAGCCAATCCGTAGAAATTTATTGAGAAACATAATTAAACAATTTTGTTATCCTTCAGCTGCAGAAACCAACTCAAATGAAACGGCTACATCTTCTCCAAATTCGGATAGCACAAATTCATCGGAGTAGAAACTAAAACGGATTATATATAGTTATTATTTTCTAAAGCTCTATTTTTGTATACCCGCCGATTTCAGGCATAATCTCTATATATACATGTATTAAATTATTTACGTGTTTATGAATATATTTATTAATATTTATGCTTTATGTAAAATTAAATTAAACCAAAAAAATTAATAATCATCTTCTCCACTATCACTACTTAATGCAATTTCCCTTTCCACATTTTCATAGTTCAGTTTTTTATCCTGAATAGTGGCTTCTTGTTCCGGCATATTTAACCTGTTAAGTCTGAATTCTTTTTGATGATTCTGGATTTTGTCTCGGTCGTTTTTAATTCGATCTATTGTAGTTTTATCTTTTCTTAGAGATTTATCGGTTCTGCTTGCCTGAGTTAATTCTTTGACTCTTTCCTTATACGTGAGTTTTTGAAGCTTTTTATAACTTATTTCTTCATTTTGTTTATCTTGTCTACGTTTCAGAATTTTATCATTGCTAATTTGTTGCTTTTTCAATTGTCTATCCAACTCTTGATTTTTTTCTTGCTGTTTGATAGCATTTTTATTAATTTGGTTTGAATTCAAAAATGCATGCGTAGCTTTAAGTGTTGAAAAATCTCTTTTGTGCAGTTCCTCCTTTGTTTTCATATTTTGCTTTGTTGCTGGATTTGAATAATCAGTAACTAAAATTCCAGATTTATATGTTCCTGGAGTTACATTTAATGAGGGATTCGGTTTGACATTTGCAATAGCCAATCCCGATGACGACGCAGATCCTGGTCCTGAACCTCCTTTCTTGAACTCATTGATCAATTCCATCTTCTCAAGTTGTTTCTCCGTCATAACTAAAACTTGCTTGTTGCCATGTGCATCTACAGGTGCATATAATCGATAATTAGAACCCATTTCATTTCTATTAGATGCCGACTTATCTGCTCTTTTTTCTTGGTGATAAGCACAATATCTTCCTTTTCGCAAATCAACAGCTTCTGTACATGCTTTACCATTTATACCTAAACATATGGAGAAATCTCTAAATCTGGCATATTCTAAAAGACTTAAACCACTTTTTATTTTTAACATAAAATTAAAAGAATTATTATTTTTACCGTATTTCCTGTGTTGTGCATCTACAATCTCTGGGTTTAAAATTGCACATATTGTTCCTTGTTGAATCTTCCAGTATTTTTTATATGCGTCCTCCCAAAGTAACAAAACAATATCCATTTTGAAATCACTTAGTATAATTTTTCTGTACTTCGTTCCATCCGCTGCAAGAGTTGGTTCAGACTTTGACTTGACCATACCGATAACAACAAAATTAGATTCTCTTAATTCGTTTAAAAACTGGGGCAATCTCTCATAAAGTGTAGGTATTCTTAACAACGTTGTCGTTCCTATTTGTTCATCCAAAAATTTACGTGGTAAAAGTCTTGTCGAAATATACATTTTCGAACGCATGTCATATGCAGGATCCTGAGTCGCATCGTATAAATCATTACCATTTCTGTTAGACGTGACATTCTCTTTATAATTATCTGCATCTTTAAACTGATCGAAATTAGCTTTTATTGGCTCCAAAATAGCCTTACTAAATCTTTCTCTTTCAGCTTCTTGTTGCTCCTTTTTCATTTTTCTTGCATTTTCTATTGATTTATTCAAGTTTCCAATGGATGTCTGGATTTGTCCGGCTGATCGTAGAATTTTTTTCTTCTCTTGTTCTGCTTTAATTTTTTGTTCCAATTTTAATTTTTGCATTTCTTCTTGTTTGGCTTGGCTCGGTAAGGAATTTAAACTTGCACCTTTATGTAATCCCAAAACAAGACCTAAATTCCTAGGCTTTATCGGTGGTTCTACCTTAACCTGTACCTGTTTAGATTTATACTTTTGAGACTCATATCTTAGATCTACTGATGCATCATCAAATTCAGTATCTGATGTAATGACAGTTCTACTTTCCTCTTCATCTTGTACCAACACTTTCAAAGTTTCAATTCGTTCATCAATGAAATTCAAATGATGTAGTAATTCATCTCGCTGTCGTACAAGTTCTTTCGTAGTATATTAACGCGTCCGATGGTGTTAGTATTCTAGTATTTATAGACCCTTCAAAGATTACACGTCAAAATAACAATTTTAAAAACTGAAAAAATATACATACCATCATACTGTTTTCTATATGTCTTTTGAGTCATTATAATGTCTCAATGCCGTATCAGGTATTGGTTTTATCCTGCTAGTGACCTTAAAAGTCCTCTATATTTTGCAATCCTTATTTCATGTTGAAAAATCAAAACCGTCCGTGCACCAGTGTAAGCAAATAAATTCCTTTCTGTGTTTTCGCTGTTTTCTTCTGCTTTTGTTGATCTTCTTAGGCTCGGTAGCAGTTAAGTTAGAAGGAGGAAGAGAGACAAGAAGCAAATCTGACAGTCCGAACAGTCGCAAATGGAGGGTTCTGGATCTAACAACATTGATGTACCTCCTAAATCCGAGAAGGAGGAGCAAACTCCTTTAAGCGGATCCGCATCTGCAGCCATCATGGGTCAATCAGTAAACGAGCCTGCAAATATTGCCAATGATACTAAAGATGAATCAACGAATGCATCTATAGTTTCTATAGTTTCACCAGTTAATGAACTCACAACAAAAGAAAACGATTCTAGTCAAATAGAACATAGCTCTGAACCAGCTGTTGAGCCTGCTGCAAATGCAGTTGCAGTTGAGCCAACTGGTATTTTGGAACCCGAACAGGTTACACCATCAAATGATGATAAAAATGCAGAACAAGTCAATCCGATTTTCGATAAAACAGAAGTGATTAATGATGAAGATAATCAACAGCCAGAACTGGTTATGATGCAGGTAGATCAACAAGGACCAATTACAGATGAAGATACTGAGAAAATTTCAAATATTCAAGAACCAAGTTTGATTCCATCTGAAAGTCCACTGGTTGCTTCTAATACGGAGACGGAAAATCCAAGCAATATGGATGTTGATGACAATGAAAAAAATAATATCATTGATGGATTTATCTCAACAGATGATGATCTTCAAGCTGTAGCCGCATTTTTTTCCATTTCGGTTGATCTTCTGGCTTCAAATAAAGATTTATTTGTTTCCTTATTGTTCAAATTTAAAGAATTTGAACATCTTAGGTCAAATAATCAAATTCTTCAAATCAACTATGAACAATTGCAACATACGCAGAAAAGAAAGATTGAATCAGCTAGGATGGAATTACATGGAGCTAAAAACGAAATTGATAATTTGAATGAAAAGCAGAAGCAATTAGTACAAGAAAAGGATGAATTGGAGACTAAATTGAAGCATTTAAATGGATTGAATGATAAGAAGTTAAGAGTTATAGAAGATATGAAATTGAAGATTGCTGAATTAGAAAACTCAACTTCTGTAATTTCAGAATTATTAGAAAATAAACAACAACAGCTTGCTGACATTAATACTGAACTAAAAGTTTTAGTGGAAGAAAATAAAAATATTAGAAGAACTATGATGGATATTGAAACGTCTAAAGAAGCTTTAAATTCTGACCTTATGAAGTATAAGTTTGATACAAATAAATTAGAAAAGGAGGTTCAATTAGCATCCTCATCTAGGGACTGGTATGAAAAAGAATTAAAAACTAAAGTTCAAGAGTTTGATCACTATAGATCCGAACAAAGTAAAAAGCTTTCACAAAATATCAATGAGCTCAATAGAGTGAAACAAGATGCTGAACTTGCAAAATCATCAGTGAAAATCTATAAGGAGGAGATTGCTAAGTTATCATCTCAACGTGATAAATATCAAATTGAGATCAAAAACTTAACAGATAAACTATCCCTTCAAGAAAGCCAATACATGGATACAATTTCCAAAAGAGACGAGCACATCCAGGTTCTTGAAAAATCCTTAAAGGATAAAACTCTGAGAATTGATTCTTTAGATAAATTATATGCAGAAACATCCGAAAAAGTTAAAAAAGATGAACAAAATTATGGTGTAAAGTTTAATGAACTTGAATCTCAGCTCATTTCAAAGGAAGCTAGAATCAGAGAATTAGAATCAACTGTAGCTGATTTAACAGATAAGAGTCTACTTGTTGATAATGAAGGCATTCAAGTTTCTTCATTTGTTCATAAGACTTTGAATGATATGAATACAGAACTGTCTCTCACCGATTTACTTGAAGAACTAAATGCATTAAAAAGAGAGATATTGAAAGAAAGACGTGCGAAAGTCAAAGCTGAAACTGAATTATCTGACATTCTAAAGGAGCTACAGCGTAAGATGCCGCTACTTCAATCTTATGAAGATAAATGTAAGGAGTTTGAATCTAAGGAACAAATGCTGAATGTTTTAGTGACTAATTTAACAAATGAAAAAAATAGTGTTACTAAAAATTATGATTTATTAAAAAAGAAGGTGAAGGAATCTCAATTGCAAGTTCGTAATTTAACAAAGTACAAGATTGACCTTCAAAGGCAGGTGGTTGTTTTATTATCTGAAATGCAATTCAAACTATGTGGAGAAAATCCATTAACTTTGGAAGAGAAAGATTATATTAATAAAGTTGTTAGTTCATATGGTGAACTGAGAGATCTTGATGATAACGATACTGATAAGCTAATAAGTGCACGGTTAAGCACTTTCAAAAATACGACTGAATTGGTAAAACAAAACGAAGATCTCTTAATTGTCTCAAGAAAACTTGCTGGAGAATTAGAATCAAAAGATACTGGTACCAACAGATTGATTGAAGATGCTGAAACTGGTACCGTCAAAAAGGCTATGGATGCAATTTCTAAATTACAAGAAAAGGTTAAAAACTTAGAAACTCAACTACAAGCCGCTATTAACAGTAGAGATATTTTGCAAAACCTATTTGATTCGGGTGTTGCCACTATTGGTGATCAAGTTGATAAAGAAAATCAAAATGATAGATTTGCTAAGATACTAGATGAATTAAAGGCAAAGAAGAATGAACTTTCTGAATTAAGAAAATCTTATGATACTAGAATCTATGAATTGAATATTAAAGTCCAAACTGTTGAATCTGAAAAGGTTGATATCGCATTAAAATTATCGAGAGAAATTTCTGCTAACGAATTAAACACTGAGAAGATTAACAACTTAAACTCTTCTATTAATTTTATGAAACAAGAATCTACTCAACTGAAGTCTATACTTGAAAAGAGTCAAGAAAACTTATCTAAATTAGAATCTAATTTACAATCTGCGAACGATCAGCTAATGAAAAATAAAACATCAAATTTTGAGTTTGAAATGAAAGTTAGAAGTTTAACTGCTGCCCAAGAAGTTTGGAAATCTGTAGAAGATCAACTAAGAACAGAAATTACGAGATTATACAACGAAAAGGCTGAATCTAATGAGCGTTATATTCGTTTACAAACTTTAGATGCCGAAAGACAGTCACATTTTAAGGAAACTCTCCAAAGGTTTACCAATAAATCTGATGCTCTTCAGAGAGAAATTGATTCTTTGAGAACCAAACTTGATAAGAGTAACTCTGAAATCAGTCAAATTCTACATTCTAAAAACGTTGATTCCAAGGTGTATCAAAAGAGAATAGATTTATTAAATGAGGAATTAGGTTTTGTTAAATCATCTTTGGCTTCGAAAGAAAAAACAATTGAAGGATTGGATAACGAATTAAACACATTAAAAAAGAAACATGTTGTGCTTGATGAGAGAAAACAGACTGTCCTCACCTCAATAGCAAGCTCTATGAATACATCTGATGATATATCTGTTTTGAAGCAAGAGTTGAATAATGCATTAGAAGATTTAGAAATGGCAACACGCGATGCAACTCAATATAAAGAATTATCAAACGCTGTTGAAAAGCAATTGAACTTATTGAATGAAAATTATTCTCAATATAAAATAGTTTCTGAAGAAAAAATCAATAATCTCACTGTTGAGGTTGAAACTTTAAGAGCGGGTGTTCACCAGTTAGAAGAAGAAAAGGAAAATTTGAAACTTGATTTTGATAATTTGAAACAAACTTCAGAGATCTCAAAGCAAGAATATACTGCGAAAATCGAGGAATTAAACTCTAACATTTCTTCATTTGAATCAATTAAAGATGATTATGAACAAAAATTATTACTTCTTAAATCTGACATTGAAGTTAAGGAAAAGAATATCATTAAATTAAATGAACTTCTTACCGAAAAAGCAGAACAAACCACTAACCTAGAAACAATCAATGATTCAATCAAGAAACAGGTTGAAGAATTAAAGGGTGCAATTACATCTCACGAAGAGAAGGTTACTAGAGCTCAATTGCTTCTTGAGGAAGAACAGGCTAAGAATAAAGATGTTATTATTAAGTTTGAAAAAGATTTAAGAAATGACAAAATTAGAATTTCTGAGCTTGAAACTCAAAACAGAACTTTGCTGAATCAAATTGAGGAATCTCCATTCTCCTATGGTGAATCAGATGATATGAAGAATTTGGTTTCTTACTTGAGTAGAGAAAAGGATTCCTTGAGTCAACAACTAAATTACGTTCAAAGTGAAGACGCAGTATTAAGACAAAATATCAATATGAAAGAAAAAGAAATAAATGATTTGAAATCAGAATTAGCTATTGTTAATGAAAAATCATCCACTATTGATAAATATACTGCTGCATTGGCTAAGATGAAGGGTGAAGTTGAAGAATTAAGGGTATATAAAGAAAATAACGCAGGTTTAAGAGAGCAAGTTAGGCTTTACGAAGGTAAAATTCAAGAACTAGAATCTCAACTGGACACAGTTTCCGCACAATTCACGTCTGTCAATTCCGAACTTGCTTCCTTAAAGCAGTCTATTGAATCTAAAGAAATTATCAATAAGGAATTAAACGAAAAAATTAATGCGTTGACTAAAAAGGTGGAAGAGTCCGCAAATGATGTTGCTAAATCCAATGATGTTTTGGAAAAGGAAAAAGAAATTCAAGAATTACAATCTAAGCTTTCAGAAAAAGACCAAATTGTTACAAGAATGAAAGCAGAATTTATTGATAAACTCAAAAAGAGGAGCTTTGAAAAACAGCAGGCTGACGATGAAGTTAAACAATTGAATCAAAAGATAGAATTATTAGAAAAGCAAGCTGCTGGTGCCTTACTGAAATCTTCGGTTAGCACTGATTCCGAAGAATTAAAATCTCAAATCAGATTGCTAAAGGAACAAATTCATCAAAAAACCGTAGAAAATTCTGCTATTAGTAAAAGTAGCACCGAGCAACTTAATAAAGTGACAACTGAATTGAACAAATTGCAAAAAGAACTTGAAACATTTAAATCGTCTGATAATTTTAAGCAATCTTCCGAAGATTTAGCTGCACTTGAAGGAAAGTACATTAAAGAAAAAGAGGAACTTACAAAAGAACTCAATGAACTAAAATCTAAAACATCAGGTATGAGTGCACCAGAACTTGAAGAATTCAAGGAAAAATTAAAGGCAGAATATAAGGCGGAAGCAGATAAAGAGATAGAAAATCAAAAGATGAAATATCAAGCGAGACTCAATGGTATTATTGAAAGAAGAGTTCAAGCATATAAAGATCAGGTGAAGCAATGTGAAAGTACTATTGAAGAATTGAAAAAGCGTGACGTGCATATCTCCGATACAGATGCAGCTAAAGAGAAGGAAGAAATGCTGAAAAACTTTGAAGCTGAAAAGGAAGAGTTGAAAAAACAAATTAGAGCAGCTGTTGAAAAGGAAAAAGCATTTAAGGAAAAGTTATTACAGGGTAAAATTTCACGACTTGAAGATCAGCTTAATAAAATTGAGGCATCTAAATCCATTCAAAAAAATGTCCCGCAACCTGTGCCTGCTATAAATATGCCAATGAATATGATGCCGATGGGTAATTTCCCAAACATTCCAAACTTTAACTTTGCGGCACCAAATTCAGCATTTAATAATGGTGGTACATTTAATGGTACACAGCCTGGTATGACGAATCCATTCATCAATAATGCTCAAAAAAATTTACCGAAAAATCCTGGGAAGAGAAATCTTGAAGATTCAAGTGAATCTCAAAAGAGAAATAAAACTGAATAAGTTTTCAGTACTTAATTTATTTTTGATTCTTTTGAAACTTTGTTTAATATTATTACGTTTTTATAGCTAAGAAAATTATGTATTTATAACTGAATTTTAATCTGGTTTGTAAATGGATTTACTAAAAAATTTTATGATAGAATATGTAGAAAAGATTGTTCTAACGTTGAAAAAAATAAATGTCGATTAGTACCGTTTACAAACCAGGTACTTCCATCGAGACATATTATACTTCGAAATTTATCATTTTCATCATCTAACTGGAGTGTTAGTAATGTAGTTGGTTGATAAAGTACCAGACTATTTTTAATATGACTCCCATGATTATATGCATCATTCATTATTTTCATTATTCTATCTGATTCGACATAAGGGATTGCAACTGCATGAAGTTGTTCACTCTCAATAGTGGAATCTGGTGATATTTCAAAAAGTTTTTCAAAGTTTGATACTGCAGCAAGTAAAAAGTAAGAAAGTTTTTGAACTTCTCCTGCTTTTGATTGTTTCCATGATAGTGAGTTTTCATCAAATATTGTAAATTCTTTATTGGATAGTATTGAACCTTTAAATACAGGATTTTTCTCCAGGATTTTAGTTGCTGCAATTCTAAACCTTTCAGAACCGTACTTTTCTCTCATTTCAGGTTTATCAGATTCATATACTAAAGTTGAATGTAAACACCATGAAGCAACAACCATAAAAAGGATTGATTCATTGTTGGTGAATCTAGATAAAGATTTATTAACTGATTCTACCGCTGTCATTGATTTCATCTGGTATAGTGGCAAACAAATAGGATTTAACTGAAATAGTGATCTCAATGACATGAGATCGTTGTATAAATGCAACGAATTGGCAATTGCATTCCCTGTTCCGTGTGCAAATGGTAATATAGTAACACTTGGTATTAACGATTTATCTGAAAAGGAATAGTAGAAGTAATTGACAAATTCAAATATTACTGTATCTCCTGAAAGAAATAAAATCATTATATTACTTTTTCTTGATGTTTCATCTTTGATTTGTTTTGCAAAATCACCTATTGAAGATGCACCTGTAGTTCTTAAATGTAGATGTTTCACATTTACTAAAGAAAATATTTTGGATAGAATAGAATCATAAACGCTGTAGATTTTTTTCTTGCCGGAATAATTAGACTCGATTACATATATTTCGTACTGTTTTAGCTTATCAATCACTGCGTCTTCAACTTCAAGCATGTTGACATTCTCGTTTTCCTTATCAATTATACCGATATTTAAATTAATCCGGGATGTTTCTTCATCAAAAGACAAATCAATTGCATTTCCAGATATTACTAATTTTAGCTGCTTAATTTCATCCATTGCGGATGTCTAATATCGCCTCTATAACTCACCAAAGCTCATGCAGTTACAGCTCAATTTACTCAAAAACTATTACACTGATTCATGTTGAGGCTGCGCCACCCGTCTCAAACGCCTACTGTTTGTGGCGCAGCATTCTCAGCCGGTTTCGGGATGATGAGGCTGCAGCAGCCAATCAAACGCTCTACAGTTGTAAACATGGACTCTCAAACTTTGCAGCTTAGCAGAATACATTATTGCACATGTATACGTTCCGGGTGACATTACAACACTGCAATCTACAATTGGCTAAGTAAGGTTCTGTAAAGACACCACTTTCTTTCCGTCGTACAAAAAAGATATTACTGATTTATTCTGAAAAATTTTCACTTCCCGATTCGACCAAGTTAAGCGAATTATTTTATTTTCAATCCAACGTTGGTGAAGACACTTTGACGGTTAGAAGCGTCCGTATTTTTCTTTAATCCCATTTTGTTTTTATTGTGGTGAATACTTTTTTTTACCTTTTCTTTTGCAGGAACCTTTTTATTCAACAAACAGTAATGGAATCCCTAACTAAAACATCTTTGAAAGTTTGCCCTTTTGTGAAATCACATTCAACTGCGGCTATGAAACAATTAGCAAAGAGTTCTTCTTTGATTAGAGAAGCTTCTCATTGTCCTGTGATGGGACCAGCTATTGAAGCAAAGAGACACTATTCTCAACCTTCCAAGACCAATTTTGCACATGCAACTGATTCATTTACTGCTAATAAAGTTAACCAAGATGCAACCGCAAGCTCGAAATTTGAATCCCTCAAATCTTTTAACTCCAATGAATCTTCAACTGACTATAATGGATTTTTCGATGATCAATTAGCAAAGAAGAGAAGCGATAATTCTTATAGATTTTTCAACAATATTAATAGATTAGCAAAAGAATTTCCAAAAGCTCATTTACAAAATGAAGAAGATAAAGTCATGGTTTGGTGTTCTAACGATTATTTAGGTATGGGTAAAAACCAAGAAGTTTTTGATCAAATGGTTAAAACTATGGAAACTTATGGTGTTGGTGCGGGTGGTACCAGAAATATTGCTGGTCATAATAGACATGCAATTAATTTAGAATCTGAAGTTGCTGCTTTACATAAAAAAGAAGGTGCATTGGTTTTTTCTTCTTGTTTCGTTGCAAATGATGCAATTTTATCATTATTTGGTAAACAATTCAAAGATTTAGTCATATTTTCAGATTCTTTAAATCATGCTTCAATGATTACTGGTATTAAAAATTCAAGAGCTAAGAAACATATTTTTAGACACAATGATTTAGAACATTTAGAATCTCAATTAGCAATGTATCCAAAATCTACCCCAAAGATTATCGCATTTGAATCTGTTTATTCTATGTGTGGTTCTGTTGCTCCAATTGAAAAGATGTGTGATTTAGCAGATAAATATGGCGCTTTAACATTCTTAGATGAAGTCCATGCTGTTGGTATGTATGGTCCACATGGTGCAGGTGTTGCTGAACATTTAGATTTTGAAGCACATTTAAAATCTGGTATTTCATCTCCAAATTATAAAACTGTTATGGATAGGGTTGATATGATTACTGGTACTTTAGGTAAATCTTTTGGTGTTGTCGGTGGTTACGTTGCTGCTAATAGAAATATGATTGATTGGATTAGATCTTATGCACCAGGTTTCATTTTTACTACTTCTTTACCACCTGCTGTTATGTCTGGTTTATCTACTTCAATTAGAATTGTTAGAAAAAATATTGAAGATAGAGTTAATCAACAAAAGAATGTTAGATATGTTAAAAATGAATTCAAGAAAATTGGTATTCCAGTTATTCCAAACCCATCCCATATCATCCCATTATTAGTTGGTAATGCGGGTGATGCAAAGAAGGCATCTGATTCATTATTAGATAAATATAAAATTTATGTTCAAGCAATTAATTTCCCAACCGTTTCAACTGGTGAGGAAAGATTAAGAATTACACCATCCCCTCATCATAACAAGGATGTCTGTGATAAATTAGTTGAGTCTGTTGATGATCTGTGGAAAGATTTAGGTTTAAAGAGAGTTGCAGAATGGGAAAATATTGGTGGTCATTGTGGTGTCGGTTCAGTTGCTCAAACTCCACTTGAAAACTTGTGGACTGACGAAATGTTAACTTTAACTAATGCTGATTTGAACTCTAATGTTTTAAACCCTGTTATTGAACAATTAGAAGTTTCTTCTGGTATTAAAATCTAAGCCCCCGTATAATTTCCAACTATTTATTATTGCTGTTATTAAATGAATTATTATTATTATTATTGTTATTGTTATTAATATTATTTTAAAGTATTGTCTTCACAATATACGCATTTTTTACGTTTATTCTTGTAAGTTTATTGAACATTCATAAGACGATTGTGTAATAAAAATATTTTGCATAGAAAAAAATAAAGTCCAAAAAAATAAAAGAAGAACTGCTCACACTCGGATTCGAACCGAGGATCGCTACATTACTAGTGTAGCGCCTTACCAACTTGGCCATACGAGCTGTTATTGAAAGTAACCAATTCAACATTTCTATATTGTTTTTTAGGTTATTTAGCCCCCTATACCACGTGGTAAATCACGTGAAGAACTGCTTTCAATAAAATTTTGTATTTTTTCGTTTTTCGATTTTTTGCTGCTGGTTTTTCAATCTTTTTCAAATGCACGTCGATCGGCTTACAAAAGTTTAGAATCAACTTATGTTGCCAGCTTAGAGGTTGCTGCACTTTGAGGAACGTCCCGCCCCTCATGATTAGCACGAATTCACAGCCCAATTTTGCATTGATAAAAGGGCCTTATATTCTCTGAAAAATTTGACCCTTTAAAAATAGTTGAACCAACAAAGAAAATGTCTCAACAATCGATGTCACACGGCTCAATGTCACAAAGTTCAATGCCACAAAGTTCAATGTCACAAGGCTCAATGTCACAACAAGAAATATTCAACAATTTAAATCAAGCTTCTAGAATGAACAATCCTCGGGATGCATTAAATCTACTGGACCAAACAATCTCTAAAGCTGAACAAAATAATGTCGACCCAAATTTACAGTGTAAAATTAGATTGCTAAAAGGTGATATTTTATTGAATACGGGCGACCTTCAAGGTGCAGTTGAAGAATATAGACACGCAACTTATTTAGATGAATTAGACGGAAAAATTGATTGTCCTGAAGTACAACAAAAGTTGAATAATTTAGTCAATAATGTTTCAAACCATCTTCAAAATCAAGTGAACCAAAATTTTTCAAACTCTAATGAAAGAGATTTGTCTTCTTTGCTATTAGGGCAAATTTCTGATGGTTCACAATCTAACTACTCCAAGTTTTCAACGTTATCTACATTATTGGGAGGTACAGGTGGCCAAAGCCAATCAAATGGGAATGGATTCATGTCATTAATCCAATCCATGTCTTCAAGTGGTATTGATGCAAATCAACAAAGAAGCTCTGGTGGTTTTAACCTCAGCTCTTTAATGTCTTCAGCAACAAGTGGCTCATTTGGTGGTAACAATAATGGTAATTCAAGTACACCGGGATCCTTTTCTGTAGGTTCTCTGGTTGGTATGTTAACTGGTACTTCAAGTTCCATGTCTCAAAGTAACAGTTATAACAGTAACCAAGGTTACAACAATAACTACAACTCGCAGCCACAATTTCAACGCAGTTCTTCTAACCAAAGCTACAGTTCTAACCAAGGTTACAGTTCTAATCAAGGTTACAGTTCTAACCAAGGTTACAATTCTAATCAAGGCTATAATAACTCACAACCACATGTGCAACATAGCAATTCCGGTTTAGGCTCAACACTTGTGTCCATTGCCGAATCTTACATGTCGAGCGGTAGCACTAATACAAATCAAGGTTATAGTGGTAGCCAAAGTTACAGCAATCAAAACTATGGTAATCAAAATTATAACCAAGGCAGTCAACCAATGCACCATTCTAGTTCTGGAGGTTTTGGTTCAGCGTTAGCATCCATGGCTGAAAATTATATGGAAGGTAACACAGGTGGTAATATGGGTTCAAATGGCGGATCTGGTAACAGCGCTGCAACTTTAATGAACCTAGCCAGCAAATTTCTTTGATTGGTGGGCTATTCCTAGGTATCTATCTACTTTTTAAATTTTATTTCGTTTATTTTATTTTAATTTAATCATATTTTACTTTATTAGAAGAAAGTAATTTTAATCTAAATTATAAAACAATCTATAATAAAACAACATATTTTGTTATCCCCACCAATCTCAAAATTCTTATTTAGTGAAAAGATAACTGCTACATTTATATTTTGAAGCTTTCTTACTCTTTTATGCTATTCACCTAAAAACTGACGAGCCTTGCACAATATTAAAACTATTACTTTTTAGTAGCACAAGAATACATTTTAATCTATAAAATTCAAACAATAAATAATCCAGAGAAGGAAAAAACAAGCCAAGAAAAAGTCGACCCAGCTCTGAAGTAAAAGTACGTAAAGTGAAAAAATATATAATCATTTACCATTGTTGCATTTCTTCAAAATATTCAATCCTGCTTGAGGAATTATTCAATGTGTTTGCAATTTTTCTTCTTGCAATATCAACAGCTTCAGGATAAGCACAAGCACCGAATGCAATAGAGCCATTGGATTCAGCAATTTCTTTATCAATAATTTCAGTGACCGGCATACGACTATAGATAAGTTCAAAATTTTCTATGCATTTCATAAATTCAACATCCTGTGTAATTGATTTAATTTCTTCTTTGTTTTCAACTTCATCACTAGAAGCAGAAGTTGAGGAGTTACTGTCTGGTCGAGAAATGTAAATAACTGGTTTGCAGTTTGTATTAATAAAAACTGCCATTTCAGAAGCATATTCTTTAATATCTTCAACATGACGAACACCCCAATATAATTTAACTTCTTTGTCAGTACCCTTTTCAATCAAATTCTTTGCATGGAAATATAGACCCGACAAACCAGTACCACCAGCAATAAAAACTGATTTATCATAAGATTGGTAATGTGATTCGTCACCATAATAACCATCAACAAGAATTTTCATTGTAATCTTATTATTATTTGCTTTACATTTATCTGCAAGAAATTTAGTCATACCTTTCTTGACTCTACATGTATAATTGATATAACCAGGTTTTGTAGCCGATGGATATGCAGTAAATGGATGAGATTGCCAAAATCTACCAATTGTTAAAAAGTGAAGGAAAGCATGAGAACCAGGATATGCTTTTAACAAAGATGATTCTGGTACAGCAATCTTAATTGCATTGCTAGATTCAAAATACTCAATTTCGACAGATTTAACACCACCACACAAAAATATACGGGCAATTCTAATCACTCTATCAAAAACCCAAATTGCAACACATGCCCAATAAAAGTTTTGATAACCTTGAGATTCTGCATGAATCCATGCGGTCCACAAAGCACAACAAACTAAAACAACGTGAATAAAAACGAAAGCTTCATACCATTTCTTTCTGATGATAGAAGATGCAAGAACAGGAAGCAGGCAAAAAAAGATCGTAGAAACAATACCATATCTATACCATCCAGTTTGAAAACGTGTATATTTTTTAAGAGCATAAGTTTGGGAACTCATAGCAAATGAATGAATTAAAACTTCTAAAACAATAATTCTTGCAAGCCATTTATGAAAAGTAACAAATCTATTTTGCTTCCATCTTGTAACATATTGAAAAAAATTATTTCTACCAGGGAAAATAAATAAAAGTGGGAGCTGATATGACAAAATGATACAAGATCTGTCACCATAATATCTTGACATACCCGCTTGATATGTGGCAAATGTTAAATCACCATCATAATAGACTTGACCCAAGATTGCACAGGCTAATATAGAATATAAGAACATTGACGCAATGAGAAATGCTTCGAGTTTATCTGGATTAATACCACCAGCTCCAGTGTATTGTAAATGTTTTGAAAAAATACCCAAAGTCAAGTATTTTCTAATTCCATTTTGCATTTTATTTGAGCCCGAATTTGCAAAAGAACGAGATAATCTAGTCAACCAATTAATAAAGCCAGCCAAAAGCAAAACGAAACCAACAGCAGCAACGAAACCCATACCAATATAATGTGATTTGTTTACATTACCCCATCTATGTTTCAAACCCCAATAACCATCTAATGTGACTTTTCTGACTGAATCTCCTGAAATTGGGAAAGCTGGGGAAGTTTTGTTGAAGGAACTTAAATCATCTACGTCAACAATAGTTTTTGACAATTTTTCCCAAGTCGCCGTAAGGTTAGATGCGGTCAAGCCAACCTTTGTATTTTGCGCACATAATGCTAAAACCTGTTCATCAAAATCGTTTTTGGATACATGTGGGAAATATTCATACCCACAGTTCAAAAAAGATGTCAAGGCGTATTTGTTCTTACAAATACAATTATATTTTTTGGCCGTTTCCGGGGTACCACAAAAGTTTGCAGCTGCATCAACACCCAGCTTGCATCCTGAAGCAGCAAAATAAGCTTCGGAATACTTATTCCAGCCTTCTGCCTGAACAGTAGCTGCAACAGTAAATATTTGCAAAACAGTAGAAACTTTCATTTCTGTTCAATGATATTTTTGGTTGATTAATGGTTTGATAAAAATAAAAGACAGAATCATCTACCACCCCAACATTCATTAGTTAGATAGGAATATCTTGTATTTTTATAAAACTCAAGGAATGCATATTTTTTTCACAAAATTCAAACAAAGCACATACATTTATTGGACACCATATAACTTATTGAAGAATAAATGCATGAAGAACGTCACGGATAAATAAATTTGTGCAAAAACAGCAATCGCCCAGTGAAAATGCTTGAAATTAATTATCTCATTCTCCGTGAACGTTAACATCGATATTTCCTTATTAATGTCTTAACAGCGATCCAAGGTACATCTATTTGTCAGGGTTTGTTTCTATAATCTCAACAATAGGAAAGCCACAAAAGTAGCAATATAAGCCCTATTGCATTCTGTGCGTGTCTGTCTTGAACACCGAACACACCGTATATACCGATATCACCGAATTCTGCACCAATCTTCAATCGTTCAATACCAGAGCCTTGACATTTTCACTACTCCGCGGCTATAAATGCAACCAAACAATTGTGCTTACACCTCAACCATCAATCTGGACTCTGTTAAAGCCCCTTCTTTCTATTCCTGGCATTGGCCCACACAACTAGCCATTGCATCCTTCTCTGAATCTTGCTCCCAAAACAAAATCCCAGGGCTTCCCCAATGCGAAGCGAAGAAATTTCTTTTTTTCCAGGGCCCAATTCGCATTCGTTAAAGCCAAAATGAAAGATGCGCTGTAGCTGGTAGGATACGTCAAAAGAAATAAAGAAAATTACGTTACGTTACATAGAAACACCATACAGCGTCGGATATTTGATCAAAGGTCCGGAAAAAAGTTTGATAGATGGCCGCCCCAATAGGATTGTGCGAAACAATCTACCAACACAGAAAATTTGGATTAGCTTGGAGTCTTGATATCGGGTTTTGTGGTGATTTGTCATGTAAACACGGTCGTTTTTAAAAACGCAAATTAGTAGACAAACCACACCAAAGTATTTGGCGGAAACATCGAGTCGGTGATTGGATCAATCGACATGTAAAATAAGCTTTCACAAGCTGAATATATGGATACATACATATACAAAACAATCCAGTAGATGGCGTACTACTTTTTTAAACGCTTGCTCTGCAATTTGTCAGGCGGTAAACCAAAAGATCTTTTCACAATTGGATTTTGCGTCAAGCTCAATCCCGTAGAGGCTCCTAAACTACTATATGCAGCAGCCGCAGGTTTGGGTAAACTGGTATTCTGAGATTTGAACAGCGGTCCTACTCTGTTGCCCAGAGTTGGCTTCTTCAATTTGCTACTTTCTCTGTTTTCTTCAGGTAATATAGTTCGATTCACCTGCGACTTTTTGACTGGTAACGATTTAGAATGGTTTATGAAAGACGATTTGTTGATTTTTGCAGATGAGAAGGATGCGTCATATTTCAGTGAGTTTTGCAGGGATGGATCTTGTTGAATGGTATCGGCACTTGTAGCTGAAACAAATGTGACATGTTCAGGAATGGTTGTGCTGTTAGCAGATATTTCAGTCTCTGTTATTGTCTTAGAACGATTGTTTGACATGTTTTGGTTGTTGTTATCACCTTCAGCCATTGCATCCTGATCATCGCTGAAATCAGAATCCGGTAAACTATCGTGGAGATCGTCTGGTCTTGTTTCTAAGTCATCTTCTGGCAAGTCGTCGCTAAACATGTATGAGTCTTCAAAATCATCCTCAGCTTCGAAGTCTGTAGGTTTGGTGGGAGCTTTTTTTGGAATCGGTGTGGATTGAACCGCTGTGGGTTTCATTACTGTCATTGCCAAGCTTTTGGATTGTTGAACTGATATAGTATTTTGAGGGGTATTATTGTGAGAATTAGGATAGTTTGAATATTTACTGGAGTTCTCAGTATTGCTTGTAATTTCATGTGTTTCTGGGTTGTGAACCTGTGCCCGTACTGGCTTTGATGAATCCAACACCACAGAATTATTCACAGAGGGCAATTCTCTCGGATTGTGGCCCAAAGAATTGTAATTAATTGTTTTGGACTGAGAAATTAGGCTATCATCAAATTTACCGGCTTGTTCACTTTCACGTTTTGGTATTAGCCCAGGCAGTGTTGTCGATCTTCTCATCAACGCATTGGCATCAAATTCGTTAGGTTCCACACTAACTTTATTAATCTGTTGTAAAAACTCTTTATCATAGAGACAATTTCCCAAAGCATTACCAAACTGACGTAACGCACGTTTCATGCCATCAGTACAAGCTTCTTTTTTACATTTTTCAAAGGCCATTGCCTTATTACGGCAATTATCAATGGATCCATAACCAACATCCTCATGAAATGTACCATCTTTTAAAATGACACGAACTATACAGCTCAATCCCATACTTAAGACACCATTTTTGTCGTCGATATAATCCACTTTGTATTCTTTAACTTCCGTACTCCATCCATTAAATCCGAAAATTTCATTAGCCAAGTTAATGGCTTTCCATCCTTCTAAATACTGTACACTATTATACCCTGGCCCCTTTCTTTTACTAATAAATTCAGGTCCTAATTTCCGACCTAATGCCACCTTGATCGATTCAAGTGCTTTAACAGTGTATCCAGGGGCTTCTTCACCTGAAGGAGTTTGAATTTTCTGTCGTTGATCATTCACTGAACTTTTGAACATTTCTGTAGTCTATTGCTCCTGTTTTTGTCTTGTACTTGTATCTGTATAAAGGCCAGGTTCTACCAACAGACGCGTTAACTGATTCAATCAAAAAACCAGAATGGCAAATATGAGATTTTTAAAAGATCAACTTTTTTTCTTCAAAAATTTAGGTGAAGTCGAGACAAGGTGGTTTTTAACTACATAATTGTTAGGAATCGGGAATATTTTTTGCAGTGCTAGCATCTCATTTTGTTTTTAGTAGCCAGAAACACACCCACAAGAATGCCTACCTGGAATGAAGCTGCACAGAGGAATTCGGGCTTAGGAACTGGGTTCAAGTCCACACAAACAAATCTGACAACAAGGCATTTACAAAAACAACAAATAAATCAAAAGATTAACCATGACCAACAACGAATCACAACTTATAAGTCAATTTATGAGAAGATTTTTAATAACCGAATGAAATTTTATCACAGATTATCAGCTATATTGGCCTTCTTCATGGCAATTTTATTATGTATTCCATTCAAAACAAGTTTAATTTTCTTCCCTGTGAAATTTTTAGTGTTATGGTTTGGGTATTCGATTTTCCAACAAGCTAGGTCATATACCATAACAACAGAATCTTCAAATTCTTCTAACTACATTCAAAAGGCAATTTCCCTGTTCAGCAGTAGAAAATGTTATATTTTATTTGGTTCAATTTTGGCAAACACATTTATAGTGTCACTAATAATTTATTCACAATCAGATTCATCATTAAGTTATTATATTCCAACACCAACTAAAACAATTAAACCGTTTGTTAACGATAATTTTTCGTTTTTTTGTTTTTTCATTATTACATCTACACTTTTTTACACCTTTAATTATATGATAAATGAACAATTTATTTTAAGAATTCCAATTGGTACATTTAGACAAGAACCGATTGAATATTTAAAGTTGCTTCCATATTTAAATTTATTGGTTGTGTCAATTTTAAAATCTTTCTTCTTCTTATTATTAATCCCTTTACTTTATCATGTTTTTTTCAGAAATTTATTTTTTTCGACATTTTTAAAACCATTAGTTGTCTTTTTTGATTTAAACCATCAGCTCCCAAGATCTGGATTTAGCTTTTTTAGATTAATTACTATTTCCTTTTACTCATGGATTACCTTTTTGTCAATTGATATTTTAAATGAACTTTTTAATGCATATGCATTAGTTGGTTGTTTGGTCGTCAATAAACCAATTAGTTATCATAGCGAAACACCACTTCTAACTTTATTGTCTGGCATGAAAGATTATAAAAATCCTTTGGTTCGCTTAACTGCATTTCAAGAGCTTACGTATCTGTCAACAAGTTCAGATTTTAAAGACCGCCAAGTATTTTATCGTGCTGATAATTGGACGTTAATTCTAGCTGAATTTTATTTTATTTTAATCAATGCAGCTAAGTCTTCAAGATCTGATTTACCTAAAATTGCAAAAAATGATCTTTTAAGAGAAGAAAGAATTCAGCACATGAAAAAGCAAGCAAGTATATTTGGAAATTTAAATAGTTATGAAAATAATCTTGATTTTGAATTTAATTTTGAAATTAACAGTGTTAAAGACAATGAAAAGAAAGATGGTAAGACAAAAGATGAAGATGTTACTATTATTAAGAAAGAGGATGAGTTTTTTTTAAATAAATCCCCAATTGTGGAGAAAATTAACACTTTTGAAAACATTTACAATAAATTAGTTTATTCAACTTATGAACAGCTAATTAAAATTTTCAAGAAAACTGAAATCTTTTTTTCTACTTATTTTAAATATGATGCATCAAAATCAAAAGACACAGAAAATAATCTTCAGTATCAAATCCATCTATTTACTTCTGATTTAATAAAATTTACACGACGCTTAATTTTTGGTACAATTGATGAACAGTCCAACAAACGTATTCCAAATAAAGAAATTGTTGGATTTAGCATAATATCTTTAACGGAAATGTTGCTTCACTCAAAAATTGAAGATAAAAACCATGTTGTTTCAGATACATTAACGGAATGTCTAACCCTATTAACTAAAGTTTATAAAGGTACATCTGAGTTTTTGAACAATCCCCCAACTGAAATAACACATGATAAATTCTCAATTGCAATAATTAATGAATTGACAATTAGTTATTTTTTTAAACTTGTTATTTATTATAATAGTGTTCTTAATGACCTACTTTTAGCACCTGAAGTTTTCAAATTAGCTAAATGGTGTACTGATATGGCGTTAGAACAACAAAAGGAACAAAATTTAAAATCAAATATTTTGCAATAAATTTTATATCAAATATGTTGTATAATAAAAGTAGAAATATGTTTTTTTTTTAAAATTCAAAATCGAGTTTAGTAAATTTAATTATATAAAAATCTATTTAGTATCAGGTGTGGCATTCTTATTGTTTTCTGTCGGTAAAGAATCTAATAATACAGGTTTTAAAACATTTTCATCAAAATTAGTAAACCATTTAGCATGTTCATCAACGCTGAAAATTTCAGCTAAATGTAAACCAGAAGTAGAATTATTTACACTTGAATCATTCAATGTTGATGAAGAAATTGGATTTTCAGTGATTTGTGTCGGCTTCTGAGTTTCCATTTCTACGAGATTTAAAACATCCACGTTGGTATCTTCTGATGCCGCCCTTGACCTTGGTGTTGCATTGCCCCTATCAAAATATTTTGATGTCGAAGAATTAACATTCAATGTTTGCGTTTTATTTTTAGGTTTCAATGGCGGCATTTCAATATCAAATTCATCATCACTTGCATCTTCTTCAACACATCCTGTTTTAATATTTAACATTTCTAACATACCTGCAGTTGTACCACCAAATAATATAACAGTAAGAACAACAACAATCAACACAGTTGCTAACAAAGCAGATTTAGATTCACCTGTTAAGCCCATTGCTAATGCGACACCAACAGCCCCACGTAAACCTGCCCAAAATTGCATCATTTGATAATTGTAAGGAATTTCGTCTTGTAAAACAGAGAGTGAGGTTAAACCACGTGCTTGTTTTCTATTACGTGAAAACCAATTGATAAATCTTGATAATGGAAAAACTGCTGCCCATCTAGCAACACAAATACATACAAAAGTAACAATAATCAATAAAGGTTTAAAAACAAGTTCAACTTCAGTAAATAAGGATAAACCAAGATAAATGAAAATGAAATTTTCTGATAGTTGTGCAAGTAATTGAAAGATATATTTAGTGGCAATTTGAGTACGACGAGACATATTATAGTATGCGTAATGTTTCATTGTAATACCACAAAAAAGTAATGAGACAATACCAGACATATGACAACCATTTGAAAAGAAATAAGATTCATAAGCAAAAAGCAAAACAAGACAAGTTTCAATTTGAGGATATCTTCTGATATGGGAATGCTTTAACACCAAAGCAATCAAAACACCTAAAACTAAACCGATCAATGTTGAAATTGTGAAAGTAACCAAGAAAAGTGAGACACCTTCAAAAAATGAAGAGAATGTTGCATGTTTTCCGTGAAATTTTTGGCATGTTTCAAACATAACAATACAAATAGCATCATTTAGCAAAGATTCACCAAAAATAATTGTATATAATTTTGGATCAACTTTATAGGAATTAAATATAGATAAAATTGTGACGGGGTCAGTTGCAGATAAAGTCGCACCAACAGCTAATGCATCAACAAAAGACATATGTATACTTTCAAAACCTAATTTTGTATAGATGAATAAAATTATACCAACAACAATTGCTGAAATAAAAGTACCAGGAATTGCAAATGTCAAAATTGATCCGATATTTCGAAAAAAATTAGCTTGATGAAGCTCATAACCTGAATTAAGGATAATTGGAGGTAACAAAATATTGAAAAAGTAAGAAGAGTTAAATTTAACAGCGTCCTGAATATAATGTCCTGGAGATATTCTAATAACTAAACCAATAACCATACCATAAAAAATGGATAAAACAGTTTCGTGGATTGCCTTGATTCTTTTTTGCTGTAAATAATAAGAAGACCACAAAGCAGAGCATAGTAAAAACAATACAATGAAGAGTGCCCAAGAAGAGAATATTTCATCAGCTACTGGATTAACATCTTCTAAGTTATTATCATCGGGTAAATTGATATCAGGGGAATCATCTATGGGTTCATCATCGATTGGATTGGAATTTGAAATTGTTGAAAGAACAGATTTTTTTGCCAGCACCACCGCAGCCTGAAATAGTAAACTATAGACGATACCAGCCATCCTCTGCGTAAGTTTAGGTTTATCACCTAAAACAATATGTAGCTGTTAACATCAAAAGTAATACAGACACAATGTAAACCGACGCGCCGAAATATTCCAAAATTTTTCATTGAGAGGTTGTTGATTTTTGAAAAATAGGTATCGTATACATGAAAATTAGTCTTTGCTATTGATTATCTAGCTATAATCTATTTTTAACTGTTTAAATAATTTGTTAAACATCGTTATTTAACAAAAACTAACATATATACATATTTTTAAAGTATGGTTGGTCGTCCTATTGTTGTTTCTGGCCCATCGGGTACAGGTAAATCCACACTTTTAAAGCGTTTAATGAATGAATATCCAAATACCTTTGGATTTTCAATTTCTAATACAACCAGATCTCCAAGAGCTGGGGAAAAGGATGGCGTTGATTACTATTTTAGTACTGTTTCAATGTTCAAGAAAATGATTGACAATAAAGAATTTATTGAATGGGCACAATTTTCAGGTAACTATTATGGTACATCTATTGCAGCTGTTAAACACGTTGCAGACGTTTTAAAGAGAACTTGTATTTTAGATATCGATATGCAAGGTGTTAAATCTGTCAAGAAGACTGATTTAAATGCAAGATTTTTATTCCTTTCACCACCATCCATTGATGAATTAAAGAAAAGATTAGAAGGTAGAGGTACTGAAACACCAGAATCATTAGCAAAGAGAGTTGCAGCTGCAAGTGCTGAAATGGAATATGCTAAAACAGGCGCTCATGATAGAATTATCGTCAATGATGATTTAGAAAAAGCATATAAAGAATTTAAAGAATTCATCTTCTCCGAAGAAGTTTAACAACACTAGTTTATATATTTAATAAATCAATTTATAAATTATTAATATCTAAAGATCTCATTTTATTTAAAATTTCATCTAATTTTTCATCTATTTTACCCAACTCATGATCTTCTTTAGTCAATGCATCAATTTTAATACTGTTACTAAAGCTTAATTGCAAATCAGTAAATGTTTTCAATTGAATTTTCATAAAACTCTCAAATGATGGGTCCAGTAAAGAAAACCGAAGTGCAATATATTCATCAATTTCATTTTTCAATCTTGAGTTTATATCATAATAAATATTGCTAATTGTATTGAATTCGGAATTCATTTTATCAAGTTTCTCCTTCTGTTTCTCCAATTGTGCAAAATTTGTCGAACTTGAATTTACAATAGATTGATTTTCTTCTCGCAATGTTAATTCTAAGGAATTATAATCTTTTTGTAATTTATCCAATTTAGTCTTTGATACATCGAAATCAAACTTTTTCCTTCCTCTTTTTTTGATCAACTTATGAATTTCTTCGTTATATTCTGTTAGTTCACCAATTGGTTTAAAAACCGTTATATCCAATGGATCATTTAACTGTGGCAAAATTGTGGATCTAATTTCATCTAAATTTTTTAAAAATTGTAAAGATATACCGTCTCTTGGGTTTGTTTTATCTGTGGATATATTATTCTCATTTTCGATATTTATATCAACCATATTATCAGCTTCAATCTGAAAATTATAATCTCCATAAAAGCTATCTAAAGTTTTACACAATTTAAATTGTGTTTCGATCAAATCAATGAAAACAGTTTTGAAATTCGTCAACTCGGAGTTAAGTTCTGTGATGAGTTTTTCATAGATTAAAAAGTCATGTTCCTTTTGATCGAATTCTGCATCCAAGGAAGTTTCTTTATTTTTAGTCGTTTTCATGATAACATGAGCACCCGCTCTGTTTACTGCCTTTTTGAATCCTGACCAAGACATTTAAATTATGTTTGTAATCGACTATTGGTTAATATTTGCAAATAATAAAATGACAAACTGTGCTAACGGTAAATACTCCACAAAAGAAATCAAATACAATATCTAGAGCACAAATATAATTTCGTTCTCTAATAAATTCAACTCTTTTCTGAAAAAACTCTCAAGAATTAGAGCTTTTGATTCTTCAATTACACTAGTATCTCCGCAATCCGATGGTTCCAGTTTGCATGTCTGATATCTGTTTCAGATATATTTTCCTCAAATGCACAGCCCGTCGATCGACTCAAATCCTACCACTGTACCTAAAACAAGCCTAGCCACAACAAGCCCAGCCACAACAAGCCCAGCCTCAAACGCAGCCACAACTAGCTCAGCCACAATTTTTAGTAATATGCACCCCCAGATCTCCCCGGCTATCGCGTGTTTGCACCCGCCCTTCCTGTCAGCCGGCTCGGAGACCGGAGTTGGCGTTGGTTTCACGGCGGGGTTGGTGACGAACCCTAAAAAAGCTGGCTTCAATCGAACAATTGCTTCCAAATATGGACGCCTGATCAATTAAAAGAGGCATTATCGAATGTTGCCATATAATATTTTTTACAACAAAGAAAGCCTGATATGGAAGTTATGGACTGGCACAGTTGCATATTTACCAGTTCTTCAAGTAGGTAATTTAAAGTGATTACCGAAACAGAGTAGCTCTTGCTTTGGCCTTGACTGGCTTGTGTTTTGTGTCATTTGAAAAATTTACACACACTGCTGTGTATACTATCATAGACCGAATCATCATTTGAAAAAGTGAAATTTGGCTTTTAGTTACGGCTTTTGTTTGTGTTTTTTTGTCAATTTGTTTGCTTATTTTATTTTTTTCCAGATCTTGGCCATTTTTAAAGGGCACAAGCAAATAATAAGGGTATTTCAGTTTTCATTTGTTTGCTACCACAATAATATTTTCTGAAAGAGATTTTGTTTTGAATATCTAGTGGTCTTTATTTGATAGTAGTTTATCAGTGTTTCAGTGATTAGACAGAAATTACCAAAGTTTTATTCTGGAATTTCTTTTTAACGATGCATTTGTCCCCTGATGATTATACTTTTACAGATCAAAGTTTGAAATTGATGTCAAAATCTCTGGACTATGATAAAAATCTGGATTTAATAGATGGTTCTCCACCTTGTTTGAGCTATTCGAATTTGTTGAATTTGGAAAATTTGTCAACTGGTTCCTTAGACTCTTCGAACAATCTATTGAGAATATCAACGAAATCTTCCATCTCTTTGAATGACGATATAAATCCCCACATATCAAATGAAAAAGAAAACTCAATAACAAAAACAAAAACACAAACAAACACAACAAAGAAATCAAGAACAGAGCCACAAATCCAATCTAAATCAAAAAGAACCACCCCACCTGAGAAGAGAAGAGTTAGAACAGGATGTTTAACGTGTCGATCCAAACACAAAAAATGCGATGAAACAAAACCTTTTTGCAACTTTTGTCAACAGAAAAATTTACATTGCATCTGGCCAAACAAAGGTTTATCAAAAAAGAATCAAAAAGCCAAAACTTTGGAAAATATATTAGTCAAAAAAAAAAATATGATCCCAATAGACTTACACCATTCCAACAGTATAAGTTTAAGCAGTTCTATATTTTTTACAGATTCAATAATCATTCAAAAGCCAAAATATTTACAGTTGCCCTTAAATTTACAATCACTTCTAATGACGATACCTTCGTTGCAAAATGATGCTTGTACACCAGACATTACTTCTTTCATTTTTTTCAACGATAAATCAATCATTTCAAAGCAAAATAACTTTCCACTGTCGTTAATTACTCTATTATTACATTTTTTTAATTCTGATACCTCAAACCTTTTACAAATAGAAAATCCAGGCTATTTGATCAAATTATCAGAAAGCTCTAGATTTTTAAAATTTGCAATATTAGCCTTAAGCTCTAGAATTTTGGAACAATCAGATCACTCTTATAATGGAGACTCAACGTTAGATTTTTATCTTTTGAGTGTTCATGAATTATCAAATATTTTACGAGCTCAAGTTCAATCTATTGCGAGTAATTCAAATTCAATAGATGATATGCAATGCATTTGGTGGACAATTATTTTACTGATTTGGTTTGAAATTTTTAGTGCTCATCCATGTGATTTTGGGACCAGATTTAAGGATTTAATAAGTTTTTTTGAAACTACAAATATTTTTGATGAAAGTTTTGAATCAAGTAAAATATTTATGCAATTATTTTTAATACCATGGAGTTTAAGGTTAAGGGAGAAAAGCTTTTTAATTAGTAATAAAAATAACAACTTTAATTCATTTCTTTCAAAGTCAATCGCATTCAATACACAAAATTTAGTTGATTTAAATGGTGAAGTGTATTTGAAAGGTTTGTGCTCAAAAATCCAAAATGATATGTTGTTTCTGACCTTTCAAGTATCTTTCATTAAGGAAAAAAATAATCACGATTGGATTATTTTATGGAGTTCAATTCAAGACTTGTTTAATAAGTCAAAAATTAAAGACAACAGGTTTATTCAGCAGGATGGATCAATTATTTTCTCAAGCGGAGAGTTATTAAAAGATTCAATTTTATATCATACCTCTTGCTATTCACTTCTATTGAATAAACCAAGCGAAATATCTTTTGTTTTTCAGAAAGATGGGGATTTTACTTCTGCAATAGCATCCATACTGTGCCAAAATAAGAAGGATATAGATAATGCACTAATTAAATTTCACATTCAAAAACTGATTAACATTTTTAACTCTAATATGCTAACAAAATCAGCTAAAAGTATTTTTGCTTTATCTACCCTTTGGTTTTCTTGTTTGATCCTAAATGATGAAAAATCCATTTCGTTTGAAATTATTAAGATTTTAAAAACTATTACAACTTGGTCAAATTTAGAAATTTTTAAATGGTTAATTGAGTACCGTGAATCTTATGCTTCCAATATAAATTCAATGTCTTAATAAAAACTTGTATTTTACATCTCTGTGCATTTTTTGCGTTTTTGCTTCTGTATATATTTTTTTTGTAAATAGGATGTTGATCTTAGATCTGCTGCTTTTTCAGTTTTCGCTATCGAACAAACCTTGACCTCTGAAAACAGTAAATGTAAACACCACGTACATATTGTTCTTACTAAAGTAACAGAGGTAGCTAAATATAGAGACAATGAAGTCCCCGCCGAATGGGTCAGATGTGCTGTTATTTGATGATTCTGCTATAAAATCATCTATTCGATTGTCAAGCGATGGGAAAAGTATATTAAAACAAGTGTTGATTCTAATTCAATCAAATTTAGGAAAACATGTTGCAAAGGATCCGGAAACTACAAGATTAGTTAGTGTTTTCATAAAACTCTTAAGTATAGAACAAAACAACATAAATAATGTTAACTATGTTTATAAATTTTTCAGATTGTTTAAATCTTCTTGTGATGGTAACTTGATTAAACCATATGGCGAATTTAAATCTAATCATCGTGAGATTCCACTAATTGGAATGGATAATTATTTAAATACAACATGTTACTTAGATGCATTAATTGTTTCTCTCTTTTACTCGAATTCTTCATTTGACTATTTACTTGATAAATCAATAGATCCAAATTTATCACCAGACTTTCAGAATCAGATTGAAAAATTGAAAATAATGATACGATTTGTTGTTAATTTACTTCGAGCAGGGGAACATATTGTTACTAACATAATGTATCAATTATTATTAGTATTGAATTCATTGGGGTGTGATATGGTTTTAACTGGTAAACAACAAGACTCACTTCAGGCTTTTGAATTCTTAGCCGAATCGTTATCTTTACCATTGCTTACCCTTAAACTTGACATTATACATACAGGTAAGCTGAATGTTAACGATGATTTGAGATTGATTGGTGAAAGATCATTACTTATATCCATCCCAGTATCTTCAACTTCTATTAATACACCAATTACGTTAGAAGAATGCTTAAATAGCTATTTCAATAATTCTGTTACTGTTAAAAGACATCTTGATCAAAAAATGAGCTTATCTTCATTTAACATGAGAAGTGCATATTCTTTAGAAGGTGATTCTTTCTGTAAAAATGATGATGCTTTTACCATGAACTCACAAGAAATTGATGAATATGAAAAATTAGGCATTTTAACAAGCTCCGTTACAACTGTTCCAACATCTGATTTTTCTTCAGAATTAGTGACTCCACAAGTATCGTCATATCAAATAATGGAAACACCGAGTAGAATTCCAACTCCTACTTCATTTACCGACTCGATTCACACGCCAACTCCATCTAGAAGTTTAAGTGTACGTTCATCATCAGTTGTTGAATTTTCACCAACTCATGCTACTATTAATAAATCACCTTCACTAAAGTCAACAGATCGTTCAGGATCTTATCAAACAGTCACGCAAAAACTTGAAAGGCAAAGGACAAGATCATCTACATTGGCCAGCGTTTTAAATAATGTCCAGTCAATTAATCCTCATAAATTAACAAGAAGATCGTCTTCAATATCTAATACAGAAGTACCATTACCTGCCTGGATGTATTTACAACTATTGCCTTATTACACAAACCCTGATGTTAAACTTCAACTTGAAAACCACGAAGAGTATTATCGTCGTAGACAGTCAAGGTCAAAGACCCTTGAATCATCACAAAATGTCCCATTATTTTTATCTTCATCTGATGATTCATCAGATACATTAACAAATAAAAAGGAGGAATATTTTGAAAATAAATATGGAAACAAGAGGCCTGTTGTTCCAATTTGTTTGAAACGATATACTTGGAATGAGCGTGGTGTTTCAGTCAAGATTAATAGAAAAATTAGTATTCCCGAAGTCATTCAATATCCTTATTTTATAGCTGAAGACAAAACAAAACCTGGGTACGTTGATTTTAAACGTTCTTTTGATCATAAAGCACCACGAGGATCTTTTATGCTTGTATTACAAAGTTGTGTTTGTCATAGAGGTAATACTATTAATTCAGGTCATTATGTTAGTATTGTAAGAAAAAAACAATATGACCCAGCACAAGATGAACAAACAGCTACCGAATGGATCATTTTTAATGACATCTTACAGGGAAAGAGTAAGGCTAAAGTTGTTAGTTTTGAAGAGGCTATGAGACAAGAAGATCCTTATATTTTATTTTATGAAATTTACGAAATCAAACCACAGAGTTACTTGACACCAGTTGGTGGTAAAGAGGCATATTGGGATAGAAAAAGGAGTGTTATTAGTGGTATGAGCGACACTAGTGAACGAACTTTAAACAATGAATCATTGGAAGATATGAAAAGCAACGGAACATTAGGAAAACATAGCAAAGGGCTGAGTTTAGCTGGCCTAACACTCAGTAAAAGCAGATCAAGGAATAACAATGATGATATTTTAGATGATTTTTATTGGTATACAGGAGATTCGAATAAAAACAAATTAGTCAGATCAACCACAACTTCAACCAATCCATCAATTCATACACCAACACGCACACCAGATGTTGTTGCAGATGATTATTCTCCACAAGTTACTGTTATGGTAATTGATGATAGTAACCCGTCTAGTAAAAGCAGTCAACAAAGTTGTGGTGACATTGATTTTATTGATGATTCAAATGCATTGCATGTCATTAAGTCATTAAAATCAAACAAATCTTCAACTAGAAATAGTGTTTCTACGATACCTTCATTAGATAACATAAAAACCTTAGAAAGTGTTACAGATGATACTTTGAAACATCGAAAGAAAAAATTAGGTCTAGGTAACAAAACAGTTAAAAAACTGTTCAAAAAAGTTTTTAATTAAATGACTAAAATGCATTAAAACGAAAGCTGCATAAAATAATTTACAAAGTTTATAGAATACTAAATTAGTGCTTACCACCTTTACTTAAGAAGTCTTGCTCGATTTCCTTTGTAAACTGATCAACAAAATCTAAACCTGGATTATTATCGTTTGTTGAAAAGAAATTAAATAATTTTTCACTTGGATTTTTAGTAAAAAAATCATCAAAAAGTTTCTGATTTGCATTGCTGAAATTAACATTTTCCATGTTAGTATCCATATTTTGATATCCATCATTTTCATGATATTGTTGTATTGCCGCGTAATTTTCAACATAATAATTTGGATAACTATTAAATTGTTGCTGTGAATTAGCTTCATGATTTTGTTGAGAATAATTTGAATTCTGTTCATTAGTTTGTGCATTATTATCGTGCTGAGCATCATCTTTGTCGTCTTGAAATTCAAAATCTTTCTCATATTCACGCAGACAATTCTTCAATTTATCATTTCTTTCTTTGATCCGAGTTTTAAATTGTGAGCATAAATACATCAAAATGGTGGAATATCTTGTACACAAATGCAATTCATCAGGCGCTGCATATCTTAAACAGATTGCAGTTTTTTGTAATAATGTAATAATTTCTTCTAATGGTATGACACTAAGTTTTAAAATTTCACCATTTGTATCTTCTAACTTATCTTTCATATCTGCTAAATTTGTATTTGAACCCGGCATATCAGTACTTTCAGAAGCTGGCCCACTTTTATTGGTTGGTAAATCTGTTGTTAATGTCAAATAACATTTGACAATAAAAGACACACTTTTAATGACCCTATTAACCCATCTAACAGGCATATATTTAAGTAATCTTAATTTCCTAACCCTTTGAATAACAGCCAAAACTTCTTTGGCCGCCTTGTATGCAAGCTCAACATATCTTGAATATTTTGCTAATTCATCTAGTCTCAAGTTTCTACCCTTTTTAGAATTTCTTAAATTAACATTAACTGATGTATCACCAGATAGCGCTAGAGAATAAAGATAAAGTTTTGTATAATAGTAGTCCAAAATAAGAGACTCACGCTCAATACTGATTGTCAGATCACGTTCTAGTTTTGGATTCATTGAAACTAAATATAACCAGTCTGGTGATCTATCATCATTACATGAAGCTAGTGGAGCACAATGAATATTTGAAGGTTTTAATAGTTTGTAATATTTTCGATACCAGTTTTCTAAAATTGGAGATAAAATATCTAAAATAGCCAATGTTTGATATTTATCTAGACTAATAAATTTTGGTCTAGTACCATATAAAGTTTCATAACATAATGAGAAAAATTGCAACAATTCAATACTTGCCTTTTGATATGAATTAAATTGATATAATGGTTCATTAACATCAACTTCACTCAAAGTTTGTTGGAGCATCGATTTTTTATTAAGTCCAACAGCAATATGAATTTCAGAGATATGTGTTGCAATAAAAATAAGAGGATCTGTTTCAAGTAAAAATGAAAGTCTAGTGGCAGTACCAATTAGCATAAATGACATAATTTCACTACGTTTCATAGCACTTAAACCTGCAAAATTCTCATCATCATCAACACTATTACTAGGTGGTGAAGTATTAGCTTTATTTTTCTTAGATTCACTTGAACTAGAATGTTTACCCACATTTTTATTAAGAGTTGTCTTTCTGTTAGCTAATGAATCATCGCATGAATTATTTGCATAATCACCCCATCTAAAATGAATAGCTCTTGGATTCCATTCTGTAAAAATAAGAAAAGTTAATAACGTACCGACACTTCTGCTTGATGATTCACCCCAAACAGTCATACTCATTAATCTTTGACAATAAATCCATAATTGTTCATGAACTTTTAAATGTCTATCTCCAAGATTATGAGTAAAGTAAATTTCCTTTTCACCTCTAGTAGTTTTTCTAAATTCTGTATCATCATCAGAAATATTATCCCAGTCACCAATTTTATCAGGTAACGCATTATATCTAGAACTAATAGCTAAAATTGCACACAATAAAATAGGATAATTAATCAGAACATCCGGATCTCGCATTTCCTTTGAAATATATGGATAAAATGGATGTAATGTAATAAAAAATAATTTAATCAATCTTTTAGCTTCAACATCTGTCAAAATATTTTTAGATTTAATTTCATCTGAATCATTTGAAGATGCGATATAATCTATATCTGATAATACGCTTGATGGAAGTTGTCTCATACTTTGAGATGTAGTCAATGGCGGAATTATAAATCTATCTTCCCGTAAAATTGGATTGAGTGAATTACTTTTATGATTTTGTGAATCATGCCCAAAACTATCCAAAATTGGTTCAGTGTCTTTAGTAGAATATGAAGACTTAGATTCACTTGAAGGTGAAGTATCCGCTAGAGCTACAGAATTTGTACTTGAAACTGATCTTGGTATTGGTACAGAGCTTTCAAGTTGCTGATATCTTTGAGTACCATTAATTCTATCTCTACCATCTGATTGTGCCACTTTACCTGCAACATGAGCAAGATATATCATTGTTGCATTATTGGTTAGACTTTGAATTGATGAATTTATTGATGGTAATGCAGAATTTGCAGAAAGATCAAGAGGATTTGAAGATAGTGGTGCATCATCAATAGATCTTTTAACTTCTGGATCATCAGTTAAAGGGGTTTCTTGTCGATAATGATCTGATTCTTGTTGCTGACCGGGATGTATTGATGATTGAATTTGTGAATTCAAACGATGAGGATTATTTGTTATTTGATCATATTGATCATTTTTGGTATTATTATTGTTAAGTGATTTAATAGGGTTACCAAGTGGGATTGATTTCTGATGAAAAAATGGAGATGGTAATGGTAAAATTGGATTTATAGAAGTTGACTGAGATTCTGAATTTTTATCAAAATTTTGATTGGTGTTATTAGATGTATAAGAATTTAAAGATGTGTGAAGCTGGGTACCTAAACCTAAATTTGAATTTAAATTTGAAGTTTGCATTTCGTTTTTAATATGAGATATACTTGGCGTATTAGTAGTACTTTGATTTACATCATTTGGAGGTGACGCCAAGACAGAGGAGTAAGATTTGTGCGTTTTAATTTTCGATGTACCACCACGTTTAGTTTCTATAAAAACACATTCCTTTCTTTCTCTTTTACACCTTGCACACGGTGGTTCATGTGGATTTTCAACACTACCCAAATCACATTTTACTTTTCTCGTACGACAGTTTAAACAAGCAACATAATTTCTCTTAAAAACAAGTTTCTTCTTTGGCTCCATGACTATCTATTACAACGGCTAGATATATAAAGTGGAGATGTCAAACGGCAGTATTCAAGAAAACACTTTCAAGATAAAAAAAAAAGAAAAAAAAATTAAAAAACAGAACTTATTGATATCATTGCATTGATGCTCGGAAAAAAAAGGTAATTCAAGGCTATTCACGGTTCTGTCAAAAATATTATAATACAGCGTGTGCGGTTTCAGGGAGTAAGGGATCTTGTGAATAGTGAATAGGGAATTTGACGAGTAAGAATAGGGAATAGGACAAGTACGTTAGAGTTCTACAATGCTATAGATTAATTAAATATACAGTACTTATAATTGGTATAGACTGAAATTATTTAAATGGCAAATTTCTTTGTCCATTCTTTTGCAGTTGCTTCATACTTAGCTCTATCAGTTTTGTAAATATGTGCGATTTCTGGAACAAGAGGATCATCAGGGTTTGCGTCAGTTAAAAGAGAGCAAATGGAAAGAAGAACTTTAGAAATAGTCAAAGCAGGGGACCATTGTTCTTTTAATATATCCAAACAGATATTACCATTTGCATTGATATTTGGGTGATAGATTTTAGTTTCAAATTGGATCTTTGGAGGTTTAAAAGGATAATCTGTTGGGAAGTGGATTGCCAGGAAAAAAACACCTCCTGCATAAGGGGAGTCTGGAGGACCAATAATAGATGCTTGCCAATGGAATAAATCATCACCGACAGGGCCTGCTGAACATTGAGAAGGAGGGTCTCTACCAATATCTTGGAGTTCTTTGTTGATTCTTTTCATAGACATGATTCGTAGGCTTGTATATAAAGTTGTGTGCGATGTGTATTTGCTTTGTTTAGCCTAAGATTACCTAAGAATGTCTAAACTCAAACTATAATGCGTAAACCAAAAGATAAAAACAGAATCAACTCTTGTTACAAGATCCATCTTTACCCTACAGGCATTCCCTCTAATCGAAAAGCTGAGGCGATATTGCGCGAGAAGATTCTTTCTTTTTCTTTTCCCATCAGAAAATTATCGGGTGTACAGATGTATATTCCAAGACAAAGCCACGTCCTTGCTGTTTTCCCACCGGCGCCGATCGGCGCCAATCGGCCAAGTTCCATCCAGTCTTTGATGTTTTTCAGGCTTTGACGGGGATTGACGGGGATTGACGGAGATTGACGGAGATTGTCAAAAATGGACGCGTCGGTTTTAGAATTTTTGCGGTGTTTTTAGCATGGTGCCATTTTTATGCAGGAACTAGAACCTACCTCTCTGGGCTTCCCTGTCTACTGACTGTCGCTGCGGTCGCTGCGGTCGCTGTTGACCGGGGTTGCTCCCAAACTTGTCCCTTTTTCCCCTTCCGCATCCCCCTTCCGCAAAAAGCCAGGAGTCGAGATCTTCAGATCCGAGCTCCCTCAGATTATAGACGGATTTTCTTGATCTGGCGGAAAATCATAGGGCGAAATCTATATATCTCTATCTACCTTTCTCAAAAGCTCTAAACTGTAAGATGAATACTCAATGGTTGGTTTTTTGTTGGAGCAGAAGCCGTTTTTCGATCCTAATTTCTTGATATATTCATATTCATATCTTATATTTTAAAATAGACATCAGCAGTCCAATAGGTACCGGTAAACCCACTGAAAAAACCTTTAATTATATTATATAACTACATTACATTTGCTCCTCGTTTTTTGATGCACATATGATTCAAAATGATATTTTGTATTTAGGAAATAATTCCGATTCAACTACAGCAGTTTTTTCTACAAGGAGAGGAAGTATTTCTTCTAATAATTCATCTTCACTATCGAATTGTGAAACAGACCCCGCAAATAATCAGATTGGAGTGAATAATAAATCGATTAAACCCATAACTAGCTTAAACGTTGTTCCAAAAAAGACAAGGACGGCCCATAATAAAATCGAAAAGAAATATAGGACAAATATAAACACCAAATTTTTAGAGCTGAAAAACGCTGTTCCAACTTTAAGAGTATTGGATAATGCTAAAACGATCGACTTTGATCAATTAGAAGGTTTAATGCCCGCATTGAAATTAAATAAAGCTAATATTTTATCAAAGGCAACAGAATACATAAAACATCTAGAACTTAAAAATGAACTTCTGTCAAATGAAATCAGAATATTGAGGCCTAATTTGACTTATATAAATCAAAATTATAATAACCATCAAGTTCAATCTCAACCTTTTGAAGTGATTAATCATTTACCAGAACAACCAACATCTTCTCACATCATTGTACCAGGTGGCTTTGTTTTAACTCCAGCATCTACAAATTTAGAGCCTGAGAATTCAGGATTTGAACATTTACAGAGTGATCAAAAATTATTGTTTAAACAGTTGCAATTTCAGAATTCTTTAAATACTTCACATTTTGAATCTTCAAACTCAACAACGACTTCTTCTAAATATGGTTATGAATCAGAAATGAATTTCAATGAGAGAATTGAAGACTCTCCACAAATTTCTCAACCTGTACTTGAGCAAATAGATAACTCAAAGTCTCGACCTCCCAATACACAAGTTGGAAATTTATATCCAGCCACACCAATAGCAAAAGACTCAAAAGATTCATCACTTGCACGCAAAATTATGGTCGGTGGTATCGCAACCATCATTGGATCAACATTTACAGATGATTCCTCAGAATACCGTTCTCTTAATTCAGCTCCATTAATTTTTATTTTTGATAAATCAATAGCACTAATTCAGCTCATAACATTTTTATCTTGTGTTTATTATTTTGTTAACCCAATAATAAAATCATTATTTGTTTGGAAAAAAAGTTATGATAAATCAAACAATAAATTATCTTATTCTACAATTATTTTTGGGTATTTAGCTTCTATTTTGGGTAATCAATCAAACTCACATAATTTCAAATCAGTTAGTGTTATCAATTTATCTTCTTTTCCCATGTCACTTTATGGTTTATTGGTAAAATATATTGAAATTTCAAGACTTGATTCATCAAATTTGACCAACCCCATTGAACATACATTCAACAAGATCGTAATACTTGATTTTATTTTAAAGAAGTTTCCAATATTTGGTATGATATTCGGATGCAAATCAAAAATTCAAAACCTATCAAAATTTTTAATTAACAACAAGACAAAAAGTTTCAAAAATTCAAAAATTTTAGATTTTGTTCAACTTGATCCAAGTTTTATTAATTCCAAGTGTGTTATTGATGAATTATCTAAAATCTTAAATTCTCTCGAAAAAACTAAATCAAGTAAATTAACTGCCGATGAACTTTATGGTGATAATAATTCTGGTTCGGGCTATACATCAATTCATGAATACTTATATAATACTTCAACCAGCAAAATTAATTTATTTGAATTGGTTAGTGTTTTATGGTGTGTTGATAATGTTCGCTTTAAAATGGTAACATACTTGAATGATCTTGTTAATGAAAGAGATTCTGATCCTGTATTAATTTCAGAAATTCATCAAATAGAAAAATTTATTCCAACTTCATGCATCAAATTAATTAAATGTTGTAAAATTTTTGAATGTGTTCTAAATCCCTCAAATCATAATAATTTGGATGATACATTAAAACTACTTTTATTAAGCGTGGAAGAAAGTATAATGAAACTCAAAAATAAAGATGATAGTGATGTAAACAAAGAAATTATTGAAAATTTACTGTCTGAGATACATTCAACTTCAAAATCAGCTTTATCAAAAGTTCTAAAAATTATCGAGTCTGAAAATTTAAATTCTGCATTTTTGATAACAAATGAAAATAGGCTATCTTTATTATGTTCCATTATTTTACACCAATATTCAATTGGAAATTATAGGTATGGACGTTCACTAATTAAATTTTTGAAAAATGAATCATCATGCAAATTTATGTCATCAAACTCAATCACTTTAATGGCATTAATTGCAACATTTCGCACACTTGTAGTTGTTTCAGGACATCAGCATGCGGACGATTGTATCAATCTTTCAGATAATGAATTTGTTTCAAATTCTATTTCTGATGATGATAGAATTTTACAGAATATATTGTGCAGTTTGAGGTTATATGTCGGGCGAGGCGATCGTGAAAATCCCGTTGATTATGATATTTTAAATTTACACTATGGATTACAAAGCGATTTGAACCATCGTTTGTTACAACTAGCTAAAGAATTGGCTGGTTATTAAAATACGCAAACCACATACTTGTTTTTTACTTTTTCTCTTTTTCTCTTTTTTCACTTTTATATTTCAATTCTTTCTATCTTTTTACTTTGGTAATTTGCTTTGTCTCAATTCTTTTTCCAACGATTTATATTTATTTGGGCGTTCTGCAGAGTAATCTCTTTTACAGAATAGTTTTGTGTAAAAATTATGAGAATTTAAAGATTCTTCGCACAAACTGGTCTTGAAGACAATACAAAAAAACAAATCTTTCATAGAGTTCTCAAACAGACTATATTTTCCAGATTGGATTCTTTACTAGATTAGTCTGTGAAATTATCAGGAACAAACCAATAAAGATGGCTCGTTACATTTCACAAGAAATACTGAACCAAGCACTGGGCGCAAATGCATCGACTGTGATAAAAAAAGTTAAGCCATTCAATGATAAAAGTGTACAAGATGAGATGGGTGAACACAATGGACAAAGTGTTCGAAATGACAACCCGGAACTTCGACATTGGCGTGATTTAAGCAGCTATTTAGAATCTTTGAAAAGTATAGATGAAAGTGATGATAAAGGAGTTATAAATGGGGACTCACATAGTGACAACGAAGTAACAACTTTCAATGGGTACAGTACACGACCATTACAACAACCTGTAAATTATAGAATTTGTAATTCATGTGGAATGGCACTATTGGATGAAAATGTTATTGCGCATTTAAATGAGTGTGGTAAAACAAAGAAAGTAGACGAAAAGAAGAATAACAAAAGTGATGTCAAAAATGTAGTCAAGAGAGAAGATAGTGTAATCTCTGATATCGCAATAAGTTCACAAAGTACCACCCAAACAAGTCCAAAAAAGTATACTAAGAAAATAACAAAAAAGAGAAAAAACGAAGCAGGGAAAGATAAGGATGAAACAAAGAAACCAAAACTTGAAAAGAAAAAAGAACCCAAACAAGCAAAATATACAAAGAATAAAAATAAAGGACCCGTTGATGTTGAACGTCAATGTGGTGTTCCATTGCCTAATGGAGGTTTTTGTGCCAGATCTCTTACCTGTAAAACACATTCAATGGGTGCAAAGCGTGCAGTTCAAGGTCGTTCGGCACCATATGATCAACTTTTAGCTGCATATCAAAGGAAAAACCAAGCTAAGATTGGTGCAGCTGCAGCTGCAGCTCAACAGGCTAAAGATGATTTAATGCATGGAGCTGGTGTTGCCATAGATGATGAAGAAGAAACTCAACAAGTTTTGTCAGGTGTAAAAAAAAGCATACCAGCACCATTGGAAAGAAGGGTTTGTATTCCTGTCAAAATGAGGACCGGTTATTTGCGTATGAGAGAAATGTTTGCATCTAGTTTATTGCCAAGATTACAAAATAATCCATTAGGTAAAATGTATGCTCGTGCAGCTGTTATGAATGTTGAAAATATCAATGATAGTCCACACTTTCCTGTCAGATCTCAACATCAAAAGAATAATCAACAACGTCAATTACACATTCAAATGCAAAAACAGCAGATGCAAAAACAAGTACAGTTACAGAAACAAGCACAATTACAGGCCAGAGCTCAAGCTCTGGCACAATCTGGTTCTGGTAGCGTGAACGGAAATATCAAACAAAATGGTGTGAATATGGCACCATTGGCACAACAACAGCAACAAAAACTTCATATGCAACATGAGAAAGCTTTTGGCAATATAACAAAACCATAATTGTTTTTTTTCTCCTATTTTTTTAAATGTATTATACATGTATACCATACACACTTTATAAAGCTGAATATCATAATTTCTAACTTATCTTTAAAATTTTACTTGTCTGTTTGAGCATCACTTACCTCTAAATTTTCTGCTTTTACTTTCTTTTCAAGTGGTGCAACACGATCACTCAACCGAACCTTGATGAAAGATGATTCTTTCCAGTTTCCTTCTGAATCGAAGTTCTCGGGGTTTGGAGGTTCATATTTGATAATTTGATAATCTTTTACCATATATAAACCAATTAAAAACCCACCAATGAGGCCAAAACTAAGAGCATTAAAACGTCCTGCCACTGTTTTATTTGACATTATGTTATCCCTATAAAAAAATTCTGAATATTCATCCAAGAACGTGAAACTTAAGTGTATCAATTTCATGTTCAAAAAAGTCGCTAAAGTTTTAATTATCACTATGAAGGCTTAAGATACCTCTTTTTGACAAAAGTAGTTATTTATTTGGTTACTGCGGTATTCAATCTGAACTGATATCATGTCTGCACTTCCGAAGAGAATTATTAGAGTATGTATATAAATCCTGTCAGATTTTTTTTTACTATATTTTTTTGACGAACGTTTTGATATTAACAATCACCGTTATTTCTGTTTATCATGTATAGGAAACTGAAAGACTAATTTCTGATCCAGTACCAGGAATAACAGCTACTCCACATGAGGACAACTTACGTTATTTCGATGTTTCGTTAACAGGCCCATCAGGATCACCATACGAAGGTGGTGTTTTCAGGCTTGAACTTTTTTTACCAGATGATTACCCAATGACTGCACCAAAGGTCAGATTTTTAACTAGAATTTATCACCCTAACATTGATAGATTGGGAAGAATCTGTCTAGATGTTTTAAAGAATAATTGGAGTCCCGCTTTACAGATTCGTACAATTTTACTCTCAATTCAAGCTCTATTGAGTTCGCCAAATCCTGATGATCCTTTAGCCAATGAAGTTGCAGATGAATGGAAAAACAACCACGAAAAGGCAATTCAAACAGCAAAAGATTGGACCAAAAACTATGCAAATGAATAGATTCTGTTTTTACTTAATACGTCCTATATATCAGTTTTTATTTTTTATAAATGTGCTCTTACCTCTTTACGTGTAAGTATCAATTCATTATTCCAAACATGTCTAATCACATCCATAAAATCATCAACATATTTAATATTAACTCCATATTCTTTTGAAATCCAATCCTCAACTTCACTGTTAAAAGAATATCTTTCATTTCTATGGATTAAACATGCTTCTTCTTCCAAAACCAGATTGGTGAGAGCTAAATTTGCTTGATCCTTTTCCTTAATTGATTCAACATATGCAGAGATAAGATCTTTACGATTCAATCTTGGTACAATAACTGTTTTAATTTTACCTGTCATGCTTGCACCTAGCAATTTTTCTTTTAATCCACCAATCGGTAATGCCTTGGCAGTTAACGTAATCTCACCCGTCATTGCAATATCTTGTGGCACTGGAAGTTGTAATAATAAAGATAAATAGCATAATGTCATTGTTAGACCTGCAGATGGTCCATCTTTTCTTATTGAGCCTTCTGGAACATGCATATGGACTGATGTATTCTTCAATCTTTTCCTTAATTTAGAGTCGTCATAATTTTTGAATGAATGGGTATGAATAAATTGTGCAACTAATGTTTCTGCAATCTCACAACTTTCAAGCAAAACTTCTCCTAATCTACCTGTAGTTGAAATGCTTTGATTACCTGGAACTCCTACCATTTCAAATTTAAGTAATGATCCAGATCCATCTGAATTGTATGAAAGACCATTAACCAATCCATACTGTTCTTGACTTGAAGAATTTCCTGAAGAGTATTTCTCTGCGTCTGAGAAAGACGTTGGAACCCCTAGGTATGCAATCAAATTCTTTTTTAAAACATATGGACTATAAATAGCTACTGAAAGTGATTCAACAGCTTTTTTACGGCAAATTTTACCAATTAGCCTTTCAAAATTTCTGATACCAGCTTCATGGGTATATGAATTTGCAAGATGTTCCAAAACATCATTAGCAATTTCAACTTGTCCAGGTTTCAAGCCATTTCTTAAAATTTGTCTTGGTAAAATGAATTTTTCTGCAATTTTAACCTTTTCCTTACAATTATAACCATCTAAGTCAATGCTTTCCATTCTGTCTAATAAAGGCTCACTAATCTCCCATTTGTCATTACTAGTTGCAATGAAAACAATCTTTGACAGATCAATTGGAAAACCAAGATAGTGATCAGTAAAATTAGCATTCTGTTCAGGATCTAAAATTTCTAATAATGCAGCTTCGGGGTTTCCCTTATTACCGCCCATACCGATTTTATCAATTTCATCAAGTAAGACAACGAGTTTCATGGATTTTGAACGGCGTAGTGCTTGAACAAGCAAACCAGGAATTGCACCAACATAAGTACGCCTATGACCTTTTATATCTGCAAAATCATTTATACCTCCAAGTGAAATACGCTGAAATTCAAAACCAAGACTATGCGCAATAGACTTAGCTAGTGATGTTTTACCAACACCAGGTGGACCATTTAATAATAGAATAGGAGATTTAATGCTATCATTTGATGTTGATGTGAGTTTCAATATTGTAATATATTCTAAAATCCGCTCTTTTACTGCTGTCATTCCATAATGATCATTATTTAATATGTTTCCTGCTTGGATCAAATCAATACTTCTAGTTGAAGTGGATTTTGCTGTTTTTTCTAACCAAGGTAAATCCATAACAATATCAAAATAGTTTCTCAATTGTTGGTACTCTGTAGAAGTAGACTGCATCTTCTTTAACCTTCTAAAATCTTTCATTAAAACAGTTTTTCCATCGTCAGAAATATCCATATCGCCAAGCTTAGCTACAAATGCTTCAATAGTAGCCAAATCATTGTCATCGTCATCATCATTTGATCTTGAATGAGATCCTGAACTTGATATAGGTTTAGAAAACGAGGAATTTGGTTTCAAAGCATGACCTGCAGCTGATTTATCTAGTAATTGTTTCAAACTTTTAAAGTGTGAAATTAAAAACTTTGATTGTAAAATTTTACCATTGTTTAAATTACCCAATTTTTGCCAAGATGTGTAAACATAATCAATATTTAAATATTTGTTAAAAATATCATCAAGAAAATCTGCAAGTTGAATAACACTTGATAGTCTATCAGTGAATCCCTTAGATTCTAAATATTTAATCTTTTGATCAGAAGTGAAAGGAAACACGGATGCATACACATCGCATGTGTTCAAAATATGCTTAATATCTTTTGAATCTAATTTTTCAACTTGAGTTTGTAACATTTCAATATTATTAGCAGTATTTTCATCAGATAATTGAACAAATAAAATATTAGCCAACGGGTTGAGCTTATATAAAATTGATTTAAATTCATCACTTTCAACATTCTCATAATCAGAAAGAAACTTTTCTATTGTTTTTAAACTTTCATTCATTTTTTTGACAGAAAGTTTTGCCAGATCAGAAGAACTTTCATCCATGTAAATTTCATCGTCTTCCAATTCAAGCCATGTTTCGCCAACGTAGACTGATTCGACAATATCTAACTCACCCATAGTATTTCCTTTCAAAAAACCCTTTAATCCAAAAATACATGAATCAGGAGTTACTTGAACATTGATTAATTCAGAAATAACAGAGACATTGCATTTCTTGTTAATTGTTGCCAAAAGAGGATACTTAATGCTACGGTCACTGTTTAAAATTTCTATACTTTTCAATGTATCTGCTTCAAAGATTACATCTTCGGATCCGATGGTCAATCCTAATTTTTGCAGTGAATGACGAATTGAAGGTGATATACCAGTTGGTGATGTATTGTATGCAGTTATTAATCTGATAGCTTCTAATTTAGGTAAAGTTAAGTTAAAAGTAACACCTGGAATTTGAACTTGCTCATCTTTGAGACAAATCGTTGGAATACAAACTGTTCTAAAAGTTGATTTGGACATTATCTTTCAGCAAACTGTCAAAAGGCAGAATTCAAGTCGTAAGTCAAGAGTGAAAAATTATGTCCTTTACAATTGAGATTTTAAATAAAAAACTAATGTAACTGCACAATAAACTTGCTGACAAAAATATATCGGATAAAGCTTCCTAATTCGGCTTATCTGTTTCAATGTTCGTGAACTTCACAAACTTCACGAACTTCACCTATTTTAACATTCAATGGATAGTTAGAGAAAATATACACAGGAATCGTTCTTATCAGTACATTAGTATACAAAAGCAAAATAGGAATTAAATGAAACAAATCTATAAAATGTTATAGTAGTATTTTAAAAAAATATATGATAAAATGATTTGATGCTGTGTTTGAAGTACATATAGGAAAGGAAACTTAGTATTGATGAGTGTGGATCTTTTCAGAGTGTTCAACCTTGATCATTGGTCTGTATTCTGGTCTCCACATTTGTTCCTTAACCCATGCTAAACATTCATCAAAGTCGGTTGGAACCTTCACCTTACCACCTAATGGGGATTCTTCTTCTTCAACTCTAGAATGTCCTTCCTTGACACATTGTAAAATTAATGCAGTAGCAACCTTTGCGGATGTTTCATCAATTTCTTCAATTGGTGGTAATAAACCCTTCTTTGGATCATTTTGAGCTGGAGATAATGAAGCTAATTCATCAACAGCAGCAGAAATCATAGAGTCAGAAATGGTAGTTGCTCTAGCAAGGACTGCACCTAAACCGATACCTGGGAATGTGAAACAGTTGTTGTTTTCAGAAATAACATAACCATCAACAGGTGGGAATGGAGAACCAGTTGCAACTAAAGCATTGAATTCAGTCCACTTAAGAGCATCTTCTGGGAAACATTCATGTAATCTGGTTGGGTTGGATAATGGGAAAATCATTGGTCTTGGGTTGTGCTTATACATGGTCTTGATGACAGTTTCATTGAAAGCACCAGCTTGAGTGGAACAACCAACTAAACAAGTTGGTTTAACCTTTTCAATAACCTCAACTAAACTCTTAGTGTCAACACCTTCCCAATCCTTTGGATCATCAGCATATGTTTCTTGAGCTGGGGAGTTGGTTTCCATACCGGTTAAAAGTAAACCATATCTGTCCATACAATGGATCTTTGATCTAGCTTCTGCTGGAGTTGCACCATGACTGACCATATGGTTGACAATTTGATCAGCAATACCTAAACCTGCAGAACCTGCACCGTAAATTAAAACTTCAGAGTCTAATAAGTTTCTGTTGGTTAATTTCAGACCAGCAGTCATAGAAGCCATAACAACAGCACCGGTACCTTGGATATCATCATTGAAAGATGGAAGAACGTTTCTGAATCTTTCTAAAACTGGTCTAGCAGTAGAAACACCGAAATCTTCATAATGAATGACAGCATTAGGGAATCTTTCTTTGATAGATAGAATTGCCTTGTTGACAAATTCATCATAAGCTGCACCTCTAACTCTTGGGAATCTGTTACCCATGTAAAGTTCGTCTTCTAATAACTTCTTGTTATCGGTACCAACATCCAAAACACAGGAGATAACTCTACCTGGGTGTAAACCACCACATAAAGTCATAAGAGCTGCCTTTGCAATGGTAATTCTAACACCACCAACACCTTGATCACCAATACCAAGAATACCTTCGGAATCAGAAATGACAATATAATCAATATCCTTGTCAGTACCGAATTGAGCTAATCTTTCATCGATAGTTTCAGGCTTGGTGATATCAAGGAAACAACCTTCTGGCTTTCTGAATCTTTCAGAATATGCAATGATAGCATCACCTTCAGTTGGAGTATAAACAATTGGGATTAATTCCTTAATATGTTCCTTGACTAACTTATAGTATAAAACTTTGTTTTGTAATCTCATAGAAGTACAGAAATCGTTTTTTGCTAAAAGAGTCTTTAAGAAATGTAATTGCTTGTATGCTCTGTCAACTTGTTCATCTAATGTGTTGACAACAGGTGGTAATAAACCTTCTAAACCAAATGCCTTTCTTTCTTCTTCAGTGAAAGCGGAACCTTTGTTGAATAAAGGAGAGTTTAATAAATGTTGACCTGCTAAGGAACATTCAATTGGGCCAGTTGCTGATAATCTAGTTGCATGAGGAACTTGAACTTTTGCACCTTCACCAACTGGGGTTTTCTTAATTTCACAACAATCTTGAGTCATATTTTTGCTGGATAAATTATTTCTTACTGAAAGAAAAAAAAAATATTTTTAAAAATTTTAAATTTCATTATAAACAAAAGTATCAATTATTAGAGATGGGCACAACATCTTCTTTATATACTTGTCTTAATTCGAAACCAACATTTTGTCTTCAAATTATGCATATTACGTATACTTTAATACAACCGCAGTTTAAAAGGACATATGGAGCTTTTCAACTCTAGACAAAGGCGTGGTGTGGGTTTTCGGGAGGGGTTCGTAGAATGCCGGGATTTTTTTTCTTGTTAGAAAAAAATCTCCGGGAGTCTACGCATTTTGATTTCGGAGTAAGCCATTCCGAGGTTTTCTACCTTGTGAAAAACAGCTAGTTAGCTGGTGGGTCGGTTACATACATAGCTTACTATGTCAAAATAGCCGGGGAAGATACCAACGACATCAAAGGCAGCAATGAAATATTTCATATACTATTTTATATTTAGAAATAAAATCCAGAATAGAGTACTCTATATCTGCAAATAAAAAATCCCTGTTTCCACAATATATGTTATATGCTCTAACATATTTTTTTATTTATATAGGGCATTTTTATTGGATTACCCTCTCTAGGAGTGCTCCCCTTTTTGAGCTATCTTTCCCCTCTTCTCGTACGGAAAAACTGGTCGCAGTTAGAAGTTTGTATTATTCCGATTTTTTACGATATCGTAAAGATGTGCAATAGTAGGAAAAACAAAAAATGCAAAACAAAGGGAACCCGCATTCTCGTAGAAACCCGGAATGAGAGCCGTTATGGACGCGGAGCTCAAATTTTTTGAATAGATTCTCCGCTTGTATATGGAAACAACAGACGGAGCCCGCTGCATTCTTCTCCGAGGCGGCTGGTGGGCTCTGTTATGTGCTTTGGATGAGGCGCAGTGTTGTGGAATTCAAATATCCAAAAATGTGTAACACCGAGTGAAGTTTGAAAGAGGCTCAGTGGTATGTTTCATTTGGCAAAGAAAATAGTTTTTCATTTCTTATAACGTCGCGTCGCGATAAACTGCATCTAGTGAAATATGTGTCATCTGGATGTTTGTCATCTGGTACCTCATGTTACGGGCTGTATAAAAATACAACTATTGTACAGTAGTTTGGATTTCTGTACTTTTTCTGATATTGGCCAAATGTCATGTCAACTGCCAGAGTACCAGCCAACCGAGATACTTTAATTTCTAAAACGTTATCTAAGTTATTGAGACACAAAGCGGAATCAGAAAAATTGACAATCGATGAAAACGGTTTTATTCCGGTATCCGAACTCCTCAATCACAGAGATCTGAAGTCTAAAAAGGCATCCCTAGATGATATCAAACGTATAGTAGATGCCAATGAGAAAAAAAGGTTCAAATTCAATGAAGATTATACGAAACTTTGCGCATTACAAGGTCATTCAATAAAATCTGTGCAATTGACTTCGGGTATGGAATTAATTGACACTCGGAATTGGCCACTGTTTATAATTCATGGAACTTATAGAGACAAGCTGCCACTAATTGCAAATTCTGGAGGCTTGTCCAAAATGGGTAGAAACCATGTTCATTTTACTTCCTTGGTCCCTAGGAAGTTCAAAAAACTAGCAGGTGTGGATTTAGATTCTGAGGTTCCAATAAGTGGTGTTCGAGAGAGCTGCCAAGTACTTATCTTTTTTGACGTTCAAAAGCTAAAAAATTCAGGTTTACAATTTTATAAAAGCGGTAATGATGTTTATCTATGTGGTGGCGATGAAAATGGTATTGTAAGTAAAGATTACATCGAAAAAGTGATTGATATACGTGATGGACAGATTGAATTTTTATAACTTTTAAAGAAAATGTTCTTTTGTCAAATATCCATATATATTGCATCGTACCATTAATGTTTTGATGCACTTGTTTTTAGTGCAAATTTATAGTTTTAAACCAACATACACTACACAATTCTTCTACCTATATCGATTAGTTTTTAAAAAAGGGAATATATGAGTATAGCTATTATTATCTATGTTAACAAATCTGGATTTACATATATTATTTCTTATTGAATGTTAATAAATTGGCTAATTTGGAGGTTGGGCATGCTTTTCTGAAAAATTCGTGGGTCAATAAACTATCTGTACTTGCTCTGAATTTGACATCGACACATAAACATACTGTCAAAAAGCTCAATATCTCATCACTCAATCCCTTGGGATCCTTCAAAGTAGGTGTACCATTAGATGCAATTAAATATAATGCTTTCAATGGCTCTTCATTTAAATATGGAGGTTCTCCTTCTATCATTTCAATTGTCATAATACCTAATGACCAAATATCAACTTTTTCATCATATTCCTTTTGTCTAACAACTTCTGGTGCCATCCAATAAGGGGTACCTACCATTGTTGCTCTTTTAGATTTCTCACTAGTCAATTTGGCACAGAAACCAAAATCGGTAATCTTAACATTACCATATGCGTCCAGTAAAACATTATCTGATTTAATATCACGATGAATAAAATTCTTTTTGTGTAAATGTTGTAAACCTTTAGTAGTTTCGTAACAAATGCATGCGATTTGTTCTTCTGTAATTTTTTTATTATTGTCAATTACATCAGTTAATGATCCTCCTTCCATGTATTCCATAATAACCCATAAATCGGCAGGTCCATTTAAATAAGCTTCAATAAAATTGACAATATTTGGATGGTGTGAGTCTTTCATAACCAAAATTTCATTAACAATCAATTCTTTACGACTTTGTTTGGTTAAATCAATCTTTTTAATTGCAATACATTGACCATTCATTTTTTTGGAACGTGCTAAAAAGACAGATCCGCTAGCACCTTGGCCTGCCATCGAAATAATTTGAAAATAAGGTGTTGGGTTGGAATTAATAACGACACTCCTTAACTTAGCCATGATTTGTGCTTCACTTAGTGTTGAAATACGTTTATCTTCTTGGCGCTTTGGTGGCTTCATCATCGGTTCATTTTTGCCCAATAGTTTAGTCTGTGCATTTAGTTGAGCATTATAATTATTAGTTGATTGATTTTGCTGTGGAAGTTTGTGTTGCTGGTTACTAGCTATTTGTTGGGTATGTTCATGTTCATGTTCTAAGATTTGCCTTTGCTTTTGCTGTTGTGGTTGGTGATAAGGCGAACTACTTTGTAGTTGTTGAGTACGTTGAGAATTATTGACATGACCAGATAGTTGGTTTTGCTGCGTTAGCAAAGGTTGTTGTCCCTTCGATTGTGGTTTTGGTGGCGCAGCTCTTCTTAGAAGCAATGCATTATTTGAATTGATTGGCTGTTGATGACTTTGTTGAGAAGAAGTTGGAGCTGGGCGCACAGGTAATCCAACTTCGCTTTTAGAAGATATTGCAGATGGATTGGATGAAGTGGCAGAAGTTGGAGTCAAATTTTTATTTGGTAAGTTATTATCAATATGAGTATTAACTTTAAGATTTCCAAGTTTGAGTGGCTTCAGGCCATTGAGATTAGATGAAATTGGTAATGGAGGTGGAGCACTCTGTGGTAATTGGCTTGAAGGTTTATGAATTGAATTCCCATTAAGATTAAGTTGTGCTTTAGTGGGTACTTTAGGTGCTTTTCTAGTTGGTACGTACTGTTCAAGATTAGATTTATTTGAATCAAATGTGTTATTTGGAGTTGATGAAGCAGTTGATGAAGCCGAAAATGATTGAAAAGATTTTGAAGTTGAACTTGGATGTGAATTAACATTTTTACTTGCATTGACATTAGTATTTGCATTTGGGATCGGTGGAGCTCTTCTCGGTTGTAAAAATTTGTCAGATTCATAACTTTTTTGTGTATAAGGTTTAGTTATTTCATTTATCAAATTTTTCGAAGATGATCCATTTAGTACATCGTGTATATTGTTTGTATGACTGTTATCCAATTTGAAATTATTCGCCAAAGTCTTTTGAATATTCGGCAACGCTGCTTTTATAAAATTATCAGAATGACTTAATTCTGGGCTGACCATTTCACTGTACGTGTTTAGAACATCAATGACTGCTGTAGGATCAGCTGCAAAATCGTCATATGTAATATTAGAACCTTTTAATAATGCCAACCATTCTGGTGGAATACCTTGAACTTTAAAGGTACCCTTGGTTTTATCATAACTGACTTTAGCTTCATGTGTAACCTTTAAAGGTTTGGAAAATCCTTCTCTTGGACATTTGGCTAGAATTGAATCAATCCACATATTCATCTCTTGATCCGTTTTGGCAGAAACAAAAGTTGATTTTGCTTTATGTTTAATTTCAAAACAATTTTCCTTCATTTGATTCTTAATGCAATGTGTAACGTGTAATAAAGGGATTCTAAAGGAAAGTTCGGATTTATCATCACTTTTGAAGAAATCTATACTTGTTTCACTCAATACCATATATTTTTTCGGCCATCTAAAAGAAATAATACCTTCGTCTTTCACATTAACCCATCCACTCTTTCTGTGAACGGTTGTATGGATTCGCATTTGTTTAAGATCAGACGTTAAACCATAGTTGTTTGGCAAATCATTTTTCCCATTAATATTTACACCAAATGCCATTATGTGGTAACAAAAGTTAGTGTATATAATAATTAGTTTCTAATTATATGTTTGGATGTGGTCTTGCGTTGTATGGGTTTCAAGATGATCAATCACAAAAACTCTAAGTATGTTTCACCTACTCCCGAAAGGTTGTCTCCTCTTGGAACTCCTTGTTTTTTTTTGAGCGCGTCTCTGATTTTGAATTTTTGAAACTTTTGGTTTCGTGACGCGGTAGTGAAGTGAAACCAACACTAATCGAATGTTTCGTTTGCGTGGAGCGGAACAGCAGGCAGTAGGAAAATAGAGCAGGAACTTCTTAATAAATCAGGCGGAACCGATAAAAATAAGGAATAATCAGAATACAAGTTGGAAAAGTATGTATGGTTTAGAAATGATGTAGAATTGCGTTTATTTCTTCATTTATGAGGAGTTATATTTGTAGTAGACGTTATACGCGTCGTTTTTCGTGTTTGGTCCGTATTAATAACAAAGCCAAAATTATGCTTCGAGTTCTGCTTTAGTTTCAAGTTCTTGGTTATCTAATACAATTTTATTACTTGGCTTGAGCTTGGAGCCCCATATTGTCCTTAAGTTGTTTTGTCCACGCTTTCAGCTGCAGGCACAATATCATTGTCCGAGTTGCTTAAATTTAATGAAGATGACAAAACATCAGCAGATAATGAGGTGCAACCAAGTCCCATTTCTACTGTTAACAAAGATTTAGTTATATGAAAAGATAAATCCAGTAAGCAAATCGGTGTTGGGTCTTTTCTGATTGGGATAATAGCCGTTTTGGGGTATAGCAAGGTTTCTATTTCACCTCTGCTTTCGAAATTTGGCCGGGAATGGAATTGAGATAACTGAATCACATTGCTTGCATTATCAAATGAATAAGATTTATTTGAATAGCAAGGTTTTTGGCCCGAAAATGTAATTTCTTTCTGCAAAGCAAAATTATTGTTGTTTTTTGTTTTTTCTAATTCCTCTCTGGATTGGGCTTGTTCCAATCGATCGTGTAATGAAGTAAACAATTCATCGAGCTTGTTTGATATTTGTGTTGGTGTGGCTGCTTGTGACTTTTCAGCGGCTTTTTTTACTACGAGATGTTTAATTGTAGCTTTAAATTTTCTGAAAAAGTAATGTTTTTTTGACCTGGAGTCTGTGGCGGTTCTATGATGGCTTTTTTGTGTTAAAAAATCTGGAAATATATGTGGAGAGTCGACAATGCTACAGATGGATGGATTCATTAAAGATGACGTAGAGGTGTTTGCCCCCACATCAGTACAATTTAAGTTCTTTAAAAGTGGATTCTTACTATTTCCAAAAGGAAAGCTTCTATAAGTTTTTGTAGGTGAACTTTCAAGTGTTAACATTGGTTCTACTGATGTATGACTAAGTTGACTAAGTTGACTAAGTTGACTATGAACACTATTCGCAAAACTGTTTTTTTCAATAACATTACCAATGTCGTTTTCATTTACTAAAATCTTGGACATCCCATTTTTGAAATCAATTTTTCTTTTCATAATACGATTTTGTAAATTATCAGGACTTTAGAACTTTTTTCTTTTATCACAAGTATAGTTTCCATATTTCTAGCTTTTAAAGATACGGTGAAGCTGCATTCGAACACAAAAAGGGATTAATTACAAAAGGGCAATCCGTAACAACAAAACTCTTGTCGTAAAAAAACCGATGACGTAAGCTTGTGGATTGCGTGTTCTAATGGCAGGTGCGCTGCCAAGCGCGCACGCCCAGCAGATGGGCACAGTTTCCCATGGATTTTGTGGGGACATGTTCAAACATCCGCAGTAAAAGTTCCTTCCACTGGGGAGCTCTTTAGGCGCGCCCCAGTCCGTCACAATCCATGTGTGCTGGTTGCATGCCGATCTTTAAACATGGCTTTAAGGCTGAATATTTGTGGGTCTATAGTTGAACACAGTGGTATCTGCTCCCTTGTTACACTTGATATAGGTGATAATCAGAATACGCAGCTGATATATACATCACATATTTGAATAAAGGATTTTAGGTTTGCATAAGATCTTGATATTTTAAGTTTAATCTGTGTAAGTATCCTATCGGTCTCTCATCTGCTGATACCTTATATATTACATTGTTTCATAGATCTTTTGCAAAAGGACTTGTATTTTTTTGATAAAAATCACACTATTTTTAGCATTTAAATTCTTGATATATTATATTATCAATATACACATCGAAAGATCAAAAAAAATAAATTAGACCGGCAAACTCACGATATTATATTTAGAATAAAATGCCGGACCCAAATGATGACGATTTCAAATACAGAACCTTAGACCCAACTCCGACTCCAATTGATATGAACGAATACTCAGATATATATGATGACTATTTTGAATATCGAGATACACGTAGTGTGGCGACACTAAACTCCAGTGCCGCTGTTTATGAGCAATCTGTCATGCCAGCATATGATGACACCGATAATTTACCACAACCTGTTTTGAACAATAGAAACCAAGATCATATTTCCGATGAACCATTAGATTCTTCATTTGCTAATATGTCTCTGGAAACAACACCGAATACATTTAATGGTAGATTTGACACACCGGAAATGCCTAATGGTGCCGCTATGAACACTACTCCAGTAGTACTTTCAAATCCAACTTTCACTAATACCAATCCTTTTGCTTCTGATAATATTCAATCAAATGGTTTCAATGAAAAAATTAACAAAGGACAACCACAATTATTGGGCATTACCACAGAAACAAAATATTATAAACGAGTTCTTAAAAACATGGATGATTCATATTCTGAAACGAACGATTCTAATGTTTCTAGTGAACAATGCCATAAGTCAGTAGAAAGCCTTACTAACGAAGAAGAAGAAGAAGAAGAAGAAGAAGAAGAAGAAGATGACGATCTTGCCGAAGAAGAAGTTGAAAGATTACGCCTACAAGCAAGGAATAACCATCAGGAAACTTATTCCCACTATGGAACTGCTATTTCACAATCTGAAGTTAACCATGATGCTACAATAATAACAAATATAGAAGGACAACCTCCACAAATACTTAAAAAAGGAATTAAAGATTTTAAATTAGGTAGAGAATTAGGTGAAGGTTCATATTCTACCGTTATACTGGGAACCGACATATCTACACGTAAAAATTTTGCAATAAAGATTTTAAGCAAAAGACATATTATCAAGGAAAAGAAAGTTAAATATGTGAATATTGAAAAAAATGCATTGAATAGACTAGGAGAAAGAAATGGTATTATCGGATTACATTTTACATTCCAAGATACTCAAAATCTATATTTTGTTCTTGATTTTGCAGAAAATGGAGAACTGTTATCCCTGATTAAGAGACATGGTACAATGAATGATATATCCACCAAATATTATTCTGTACAATTAATTGATGCAATTGATTATATGCATCAAAATGGTATAATTCATCGTGATTTAAAACCGGAAAATATTTTAATTGATAAAAATATGAGATTACAAGTTACAGATTTTGGTACAGCCAAACTATTAGAATTAGATGATTCTGGCAATTATCCCGCAGATACGAGGGCCAACTCTTTTGTTGGTACAGCTGAATATGTTTCACCGGAATTATTAAATGACAAATATTGTGGTAAGGCTGCAGATATTTGGTCATTAGGTTGTATAATCTTTCAAATGATTGCCGGAAAGCCACCGTTTAAGGCAACCAATGAATACCTTACATTTCAAAAGATACAAAAATTACAGTACGCATTCACTGCAGGTTTCCCATTGATTATTAGAGATTTAATTAAAAGAATTTTAATTATCAAACCTAGGGAAAGATTGACAATTAGAGATATTCAAAGACATATGTGGTTTAAAGATATAGATTGGAATGATCAAGATCAAATTTGGAATCAAGAGCCTCCAGAAATTGGCCCATATAAAATATCGGCTAAATCAATGAAACCAATGCCAGAATTGGATCTGCAATATCCCAACGGGTCATCAACGTCTATTCAACAACTGAAAAAATCACATAGTTCAAATATTGTTGTTGTACCAAAGAAAATGGCAACAAATGCAACAAAAAGGCGTACTGTTTCAACAAATTCAACAAATTCTACAAATTTACCGAGTTCTGCACCAACTTATTTATCAGCTAAAGAGTCACCTTCATCATCACCATTACCAGCACAAAATAAACAACGCAGTAAGAATACTGCAACTAATGCAGCTGCAGCACTTGCTCTTTATGGCAGTTCAACACGGAGAGTTTCTGCGTCCTCAGGATCCTCATCGGTACCGTCTAAAACAGTTTCAAGAAATGTTTCATCTTCGCCAAGTTTAAGTGGACCTCAAATGCTGCAATCAACATATGGTAAGGACGTTCAACAAGCTACAGCTGAAAGGATTATAAAGGCTAGAATGCAACAACAAAAGGAGTTCAAGATCCAACAGCAGAGAGAACATCAAAATTATTTGTTACAAAAAGAGAAGAAGAAAGAGAAAGAAAGAGAGAAACAGAGAGAGGAAGAAAAGGAGAGGCAAAGAGAAATAGTTAGAGAGAGGGAGAGAGAGAAAGAAGAAGAAAAAGAGAGGGAGAGGAAAGAACTCAAATCGAAAGAACAGCATCAAACCTCACATCTTTATAAAAATGAACAAGATAGTAAAGCAAACATTGACACCATTCCCGGGACCAATATTCCAAGACCGGTTCTCAATACAAAGATTCAATCCAGATCTAACACAGGCAGTAAATCAAGGACGAATTCATCATTTAAGATAAGTAAGAAGACGGTGATCCCGCAAATGTCGCCATTGGATTTAAAATGGGTTGAATTTTTTAATCATCCAGATGAGAGGGTTTTAAAAGTTGGTGATGTTGAAACATGTAGAGAGCTAACTAATAATTTTGAAAAGAAATACAAAGGTATGATAATTGAATCACCATTGGGATATAGAAATAAAGATAATATAAATTATGGTACGCTAGTTACTAATAGTGATCAAGAATCTATAAAATTATGTGACATTTCTTTATCGAGTTTTGAAAATGAAAAAGAGGAGAACGAAGCAGATGAAGGAGAGAACAAAACATCTGTTCAAAAATTCAAGAATTTTTTCACAGTTAAACACACTCCTGCGCCAGCTTTAGAAAATGCATTTGCTCCACGTACACTTTTAATTACAACGTTTGGCAGAGCATTATTGTTAAAGGCGAATGTTAATGATTCCAATGTCAAATACGAAACCACGACTGAGATCGATTTAACCAATTCAAATATTCAGTTTGCTGAAATCATTGGAGATCGGAAGCTCCGAAATAGCAGAGGGTTGGTTGCAATCATCTCGAGTACAGTCTGTATTTGTATTGAAGTTGATAAAATCGACGCTACACAATGGACACAATGTTTAGCATCTTCGAGGATTTTAGAGAAGGAGCGCAGGCTAAACCAACATTTATCTTCAAGTAATGAGGGATTGAAAGCGGAGGAAGAATATACAGCATATACGGCTGCAACTTTAGCAGTCAGCAAGAGTCCGGATTTATCAAACGCCACCAAGCCCCAATTCCCTCCTTCCTTACGACCAAAGGAGAGTTCCAGTTCTACAAAACAGACAAACATCCGTAAACTACCACCCGTTCCTGCACCAAGAAAGAACGCCGAAAGCGACTCTACTCCTACAAGTCCGACTACGGGACATTCTAAAAAGAGAAGCATAAGTACTGGTCCAATGATTAGTGCAGCCATCAGCAAAGCAGTTTCAATGGCTACTGCGAATGCCGCTGTCGGTGTCAAAGAGAACAACAACGCCAACAAGATCACCAGCAAGAACTCCAAGTTTCTTGCTCGTAGCCGATTTCAGTAGTCTATATTCTATATTTAACCAGATGTATAAAACCGCATTTCTTGTGTACAGTGAAAACTAAAAACGGTGTGCGCTGAGCCCCACTGCAGAAAAACCAGGCTGTTCAAATACTTGTTAGACCCCTTCGCACCGCACACTAAAATGTGCACGTGAGCGTGTCCAGGGCTGACTACAAACCCTCATACACAACGCAAGCAAAATTTCACTCACCCAATCCCAATGCGGAATCACTCTAGTGCGGGATGCTGCGTGAGGGAGTCGAAAATTTTCAGTTTCATTTCAGGATACATAGAGGAGGAGGTACTCAAGACTTTGCTGTTAACCACATACAGATCATATATTAAACAAAAATGGCTAAGTTCATCAAGTCTGGTAAAGTTGGTATGTACTTAACCTTCATTTTATGTTGTGGATACTAAAATTCTACAACTCATAGATTATATGTTTATTATGTTGCAAATATTGATATTTTAGGTCTAACAGTTAACACTTGGGATGTTTGCAAGACACCAGTATGAGAAATAAGAATGCTTTATTGAATTATTATTATGATTAAAGGTTTTCTGAGTTCTAAGTAGTGCAATCGAGAATATATAGATAGTTTAACTATGACAATAGTCAAAAAATATTATAATAATGTCTTTGATTCATAACAGGACTTTTCTCATGAAGTGAAACAAGGAAAGAAAATATCTGAATCATTAATAATGTGAAGAATGAAATTTTTTTATTAGGATACAGATACATATTTTCATGAATTTTTTTTGGAAAACAATATACTAACATTATACTTTTCTTTTTTTATTATTATAGCTGTCGTTGTCAGAGGTAGAAACGCAGGTAAAAAGGTCGTCATCGTTAAGCAATTCGATGAAGGTACCAAATCTAACCCATTCCCACATGCAATTGTTGCAGGTGTTGAAAGAGCTCCATTAAAGGTTACCAAAGGTATGGGTGCAAAGAAATTAGCAAAGAAGACCAAGGTTAAGCCATTCGTCAAGTTAGTTAACTACAACCACTTAATGCCAACTAGATACTCTTTCGATGTTGAACCATTTAAGACTGCAGTTTCCGTTGAATCTTTATCTGAACCATCCCAAAGAGAAGATGCAAAGAAGGCTGTCAAGAAGGTTTTCGAAGAAAGACACCAAGCTGGTAAGAACAAGTGGTTCTTCACTAAACTCGCTTTCTAAATAACTTCAATTTTAAACTTTTTATAAAATTAAGCTGATAAATTTAAAAATCTTTAATGTGAATTTAAATTAAATTAAATTAAATATATTATATTATACATTTCAAACATAAAAACATCAAACATCAAATATCAAACGAAAACTGTAAAAGATTATTTAATAACCCATTTAATTTCTGTGATCGATGTTTCTTTACCGGCATTATCATCATAATCATACCATTCTCCTTCATCTAATAATACATCATTAAATGTTGTTTTAGAATCTACACCACTACATTTAAATGGTGCATCTGCTAAAAATTCCGTAATTTGATACCCTCTGGCATCAATTTCTAACATTTTAACTTCTTCACCATTATTCTCCATTAAATATCCTTCATATTTTTTTGGTAAAACTATGTTGATATTAGATTTAGCCTTACAAAACGAGCATGCACCTACATAACTAGCTTCACCTCTTGACCCTAAAAGTTCATGCTTTTCGTATATATTGACAGTAACTGCATTTGGATGCATTTCTTGACATTTTGTACATTGGATCTTAAAGGTATATTCGTATGGATTTTCTGGTGAGTCAACTGGTTGTAAACCAGTTACATTGTTGAGCTCTGCACTTAAATACAAATATTGCACCATCTTATTGCAGCTGTTTATCCTTGCTGTTTATCCTTGCTGTGTCTTGTGTACGTAATCTTTCACCTATATAAACCCTATTATTGGTTGAAAAGCAAAAAATTCGAGCGTTCTTTCACTGTAAAAAAAACATGAGATGATTCTTGTAATTTATGCTTGAGAGTAATTGCCAAGGATTTTGTTATTTGTTTTGGATTATTAAGGGGTTCAGCAGATATGTCTTTCGCCCAAAGGATATTCCAGGCACGTGGATTTGGATTTACATTTGGGTCTACGTTTGCCAGTAGACCTTCAGGTGCTTTTGTAAACCAGGTGAAACACAATCGACAGTTCACATTTAGAAAAGCATTTCATGGATTTGCGAAACGTCCAAACGCAGCTACATTGAATAAATGGAATGTCTACGACGAACTAAAATTGTTTTCATATACTTCACATTTAGCATTTTTTATGTTACTACCTCCAATTATTCAAATGTACTCGACTAAAGTTGAAGTGACAAGAGATGACACATTAAATGAATCTGAATTCGATGCCACACTGCCAGCTGGTAATGGACTGGTTTTGAAAAATGTGAATTTTCTAGATATGCTGAACATCCAACAGGATAAATTGATGGACCTTTATTTTCAAAATGAAAAAACTGGACAATCACATGCAATAAAAGAAATATTGACGCCTGTGCCCACATATGAGAATGAAAATAAGCCATCTAATACCAACACCAACCAAAATAAAAAGAAGAATGCCGAAATAGATGCGTATCTTGCCCAAATTGAACATGCGTATCTGTCATTCAAGCAGAATTCTATTTCCACGGAGACGTACTATTTAAATCTCGAGAAAATAACGGACACTCTCATGAAATCACGGGGGAGGAAAAACAAAGAGTTGATAAATAATACCATAATGAAGATATTTGATCATTTACACAATCTGAGATTACACAACTATGAAATATCCTTGTTTAGGCGCATAATGACATCCTTTAAAGAACCCGAAATTAAAATGATTAACATTAGACAGAAATTAATATCCAATTATGAAAGTTCGAAGCATTCCAAGTCATGCAAATCGTTTAAAACAAGACATATTGAAATACCTATATTTAAAATGATCAACGAGTCTATATGGCTGACTGAATATATTTCCAATTTCGAAAGATTTGCCCAATTGGTTCAAATGTTTGCAATCACCAACCAAGATAGCAGAGCGTTCAATTCATTGTTCAATGTAGGTCTTACTTCCAAAGACGTGCGTACTAAAATCAAAGACTCACAATTGCGATACGGACTTGTCTCTGTTCTGAGAGGCAACAAAAAGAACAAGCAGGCTGTGTATCTGGAGAAAACAATGAGGGATATGATAAACTAAATGTCTTTCTAGCTTATCTATTCTATTCTCTCTATTCTCTCTATTCTCTCTATTCTATTCTATTCTATTCTATTCTATTCTATTCTATTCTATTCTATTCATTTCTATTCTTTATAAACATCTAATTTTTTATCTTTCGCTGTAAAATATTTTTTTCGACCTCTAAAAAATTTTATTGAAGAGATTTGACCTGTTCAGTGTGGAAAGTCCAGCACAGGCAGCAATAAGAAAACAGTTAGTTGTAACGGGCGCCAACAGATAATACCAGCAACTAGTATTATAATGAAATTTTTAACTACCAATTTTGTGAGGTGTGCAGTGAAAAGCTGTGATGCAACAGAGGGCTCTTTCCCGCTCAAGTTTGAAAACTGCAAACTTGAACTTGAAGAGCAAGAATTTGAGGCAGATTTCATAATATCGATGCTTGAGAGACTGGAATGGGACGCCATCATTAAAGTTGCTGCGGATCTCGGTAACACCTCTCTTCCATCCCAAAAGCCCGAGAACATTGGTGAAAATGAAGTCATGTTAAGGGATCTCCATTCTCTGCTTATGGAAACGCAAATCGTCGAAGGCCAAATGGTGTGTGGCAATTGCCAACATATATACTACATCAAAAATTCGATTGCATCTTTCCTCCTTCCTCCTCATCTTGCTAAATAGTCAAAATCACAATCTTGGGAATACCGGGGTACGTCATTTACTATATAGATTAATCAGTCAAATAGTTTTAGTTGTATAAAATAAATTAAACCAAAGAACAAAATCCGACCTAATATTTCATATTTATCCAAATCTAAAGATTTTAATCTAACATTAGCTAACCAACACTAACTTACACTAACCTCAAATACATGCACAAGTAGATAATTCCATGTTTTAATACATGATGGTTTTTCAAAGCCGCGTCTGGATTTGCGTAAATAATGGCATTTGCTCTTTTGACTCTCTATTCTTGTACCATGAGATTGCTTTTTTTACAGAAACGATATCCAAACTGACATCAGTTGTGAGTACAGGTGGCTTTAACATCAGCACCACATTCAAACCACATTCTTTGCATTCTGTACTTGCTGCAAGTATTGACACCCCCCATTTTATCCCCTTTTTTATAGAAAGAAACACCTATCTTGGCGCCTGACGGATTGATAATTTGTTGAATTTATAGAACAGAATTTAAAATAAATACATTTTTTACAGACTCCACAGACTCCACATTCACACATATACACATACATACGCATACCTGGACATATACATAAGTAAACATACTGACGTGTACAAAAACATACACAAAATACCGTACCTGTTGATATACAATTAAAATAAAAAGAATCCCAAATCATAGATATGACCAGTTCAAATAAAAACTTACACCAACATTCGAATAGTCGAGATGCGTTTTCTTCTCCAACTCCACCAGGATCCCCAAGAAAATTAGATAAATTTCCTTTCAAAGAAAATCACGAGATCAAAGAAAATGGTGATGAAACTACCGATGAACTCAGAAGTATGAATTTTGATCAACCTAACGTTTCAAAACCAAAATCAAGATCGAGATCAAATTCAAGAAAACTATCAATTGGTAGACTCTTTCAATTTGGCTCAGATAATAACAATAATATTTCAAATAACGAACAATCAAAGCCGAAAACGGAATCAAATATCACTGAAAATTTAACTTCATCTATTAACATTGTCGATGAATCTGATTCAATTTTGCGAACTCCCCCAACATCAAAGGATAAAAATTCAGATACACCAACAACTACCATCAATAATTTATCTACACTTGATGCTAAGAATGATGATTTTTTTTCCGCTCTCGGAAATGTTCATAAAGATAAAGAAGTAGATGAAGTTCATGATGAATTTATTAGACCAAGACGATTAACAAAAATTAGAAATTTATTCAAATTCTCAGCGCATGATGAACACTTATTGAATGAAGAGCTTGCACAAGCAAAAGACATGTCAAATCAACATTTCGTACGAAACGAAAACGAAAACGAAAATCCAAATTCTGATCCAAATTCTGATCCGAATTCTGATCCAAATTTATTGTCAACTACCATTCAAAATATTGAAGATGAACATTCCACTTTTTTGATGCAGAAATTTAGAAGAATGAGGGCATATTCAAGTCCCGGATTTAATCAAAATAAACAACTTGATAAGAATACCTTACTCGAGAATAATAATAAGACAGAAAATATTGATGAATTAGACTTATCTGATTTATCTGTCATTAATACTATAAAAAAAACTCAAGAATCTAGTAAAAAAAGTGCTAATGATATTGCTGAAAAGAAACGAGATGAAGAAACGGATGAAATACGAGACGAGTTGAAACCACTAAAACAAACGGAATCTAAAGGTTTTCTTCCAAAAAGACTCAAGAGAGTTGCATCTTCACCATTAGGCTTAAAACAATTTTCAGATCATGGCTCATCAAATAATCATACGGAGCCATATTCAGACACTGATGAATTAACTAATCATATAGGTGAGATTAACATATCCAAAAGCACACCTACTTCCACAAAGAGAAATTATGCAAGTAATTCAATTAGGGTTACTGATGTCCAAGTTGGTCCACAGTCTTTTGAAAAATTAAAGTTATTAGGTAAAGGTGACGTCGGAAAAGTATATCTTGTTAGAGAGAAATCAACTAAAAGTTTATTTGCAATGAAAATTCTTAATAAAAAGGAAATGGTTGAACGTAAAAAAATTAAAAGAGTTTTAGCTGAACAAGGAATTTTAGAAACAGCAAATCATCCATTCATTGTATCACTTTATCACTCTTTTCAATCTGAAGATCATCTTTATTTATGTATGGAATATTGCATGGGTGGTGAATTTTTCCGTGCTCTTCAAACACGTCGAATGAAATGCATAAATGAAAATGATGCAAAATTTTATGCTGCTGAAGTAACTGCAGCCTTAGAATATCTGCATTTAATGGGTTTTATTTACAGAGATTTAAAACCCGAAAACATTTTATTACATCAATCTGGTCATATAATGTTAAGCGATTTTGATTTATCAAAACAATCAAATAATGCAGCCAATCCAGCATTTATTTCAAGCACAAAATCTTCAACTAGTTTACCCCAACTTGATACCAATGCATGTATTAATGGGTTTCGTACAAACTCTTTTGTTGGTACAGAGGAATATATTGCACCTGAAGTTATTTGGGGTAAAGGTCACACATCCGCTGTTGATTGGTGGACACTAGGTATTTTCATATATGAAATGCTATTTGGAATCACCCCATTTAAAGGTTCAACTAGAAATCAAACATTTTCTAATATTTTAAAGAACGATGTACAATATCCAGATTATAATCAAATTTCAGGCAATTGTAAAAATATGATAAAAAAATTATTGTTCAAAGATGAAACCAAAAGACTAGGTTCACACTCAGGTGCATCTGAAATCAAATCACATCCATTTTTTAAAAATACACAATGGGCTTTACTTAGAAACCAAAAACCACCAATGATTCCAGTTATAAACCACAAGAAAAAAAATAAAGACCCTTCAAAATCTTTAAAAAATACAAAACCCAGTAATCAATCATCGATGGGAACTCTAAGAAGTAAACGAAAAACAAGTACTTCTACGGTTATCACAGGAGAAACTGATCCTTTTAAAGATTTTAACTCTATATCTGTTATTCATGATAATGATTCTGAAATCATGAAATTTGATGGCACTGATATTGGTGATATTTCATATACTCTTCAAAGTACAGGCTTTGAAAATTTAGGGCGCAAGTTTTTAAAAATGTAATAGTAAAATAACAATAAAAAATTGAAACTTAAATTAAAAAAGTAAAAAACCAAAAATTAAATTTTATAAAAATCTATAAAGGTCCTATGATGTACAAGTTTATAATTATAAAAATTCTGAAAATTGCATTAGTTTATCAATATTTTTTTCATTGATCATATTAACAAATTTCATTAATTTGTTTCTTTCAGTAATTAATTCTGCATTTTTTGAAATTTCATCAGCTTTTAAAATAACATTAAGCGGTAAACCTGCAAGTTTAGCACAATAAGTACCATATGAGCCACTACTACTACCTGGCATAATTTTATAGGTGAAAAGAAGATCTGAGTTATTACTATCATCTAAAACTTTATAACCAAGGTGGAAATTTTTAACAATTCCCAAATTTTTACTTTCGAATTGCTCAAGATCTTTAAAATGTGTAATAAAAAGAACCATAACATTAGTATCCATCTCATTAACAAGAAAATCCAAAACTGACCAAGCTATACTACACCCATCAATGGTAGAAGTGCCTCTACCTAATTCATCTAACAAAACCAAACTATTACCAGATTTATTCATGCAAGTTTGTAAAATATTATGACATTCACCCAATTCAATTTGAAATGTTGATTTACCGGCAAACATATCATCATTTGATCCAAGCCTGATGCATACATTAGAAAAAATACCCAAGATAGAATGTGGCTCGCAAGGAATGAAACAGCCTATTTGTGACAAGATAACAATTAAACCAATTTGTCTCATAAAAGATGATTTGCCCCCCATATTTGGGCCAGTAATTAACGCTATTCTTGAATTATTAGGCTCAGTTTGCATCGAAAAATCATTCTCAATATAGGTTGACGATGTTGATTGGGTATAAGACGGCTTTTCCCTCAATAACTTTTCAGAAATTGGGTTTCTTGATCCTTTAACTTGAATTGTTGGAATATCAACAAGTTTTGGCTTCGTGAAATTGTTTATCGTAGATGCCAAGGCAAGTGATAAAAGCGAATCAAACTCAGAAAGTTTGCGTATCATATGTGATATTTTAGAATGGAATAAATTAATTTTTGCTGTAAAGTCATCAAATAATCTGTTACATGTGTTTTTTAAAATTTCCTCCTGGTATTGCAAATTTTTATATAATTTTATTGTTCTAGGTGATCTAAATCTGACACAATTTGTAGTTGCGTTAATCCTAACCCAATCTTGAGGAACGTTCTTCACACTTGAATTTCTCATTTGAATAAGAAATGGCTCATTATTGACTTTAACAAATTGAAAGTCTTTGTTTTGAATTATTTTTCTTATTTCTTGAAGTTCGTCATTTAATAGATCATTAATTTCCTGGATTTTTTGATTTATAGTTTGAATATCAGAATATGCATAAAACGTTGAATTAAAGTACTTAATTATGTGATCATCTGATTTAGTATCCATTGCATTAGGAGAATGGATCATGGTTAAATATTTTTCAAACTCAAGTAGCTCAGCAAGAGCAAACTGTTTGAAATCTCGGAAAAAATCAAACAGTAATTCTGAAGTTAAGGTATCACTCGAAATCAACTCATCTCTAATATACTTGAAAACATCTAAAATCTCCGTGATTTTCTTCAAAAACAAATACACCTCCTTTCTGTTGGAACGCCCGTAATATATTCTAGCTAATATCAGCTCTAAATCCGGACACCCTTTAAGAACATTAACCACTCTTTCAATTTGCAACGCATTCATTTTTTTCATAAGATAATCAACAGCATCATGTCGTTCACTAATGTTTGATTTTTCAATTAGCGGACGGCATAGCCAATTTCTTAGCATTCTTTGTCCAAATTTAGTGTGCGTGTAATCAATAACCTCAAATAATGATCCTTTTTCTGTTCCAAATGTTATATTCTGAAATATTTCAAGATTTTTTAAAACATTTGCATCCAAAATAGTAGTTTTATCTATGTCAATAAATCTTTTAAAATTTTCAAATAGATTAAAAATATTATTCATATTATATTCTTTGAGATATGAAATCAATACTTGAAAACACTCTAATAAATCTTGATTTTGTGATAATAAGAAGGCAAACACATCTTCGTTGGTTAACTCTTGCTTAAGATTAGTTAGAAATTCACTGTATGAACCACTAAATTTATCAACAGTCACAAGCCTAACTTTTGATGTGCTAGTTTCGTTAAATTTTATAAAATTCCTAATGCAAGTCTTGGTAGATTCTGATAGTTCTCCAAATGTTATTATTTCAATCGGTTCTAAATGGTGCAATCTTGATTCCAAATTAATTCTTGTAAAATCATCCTTAAACTGATCATAAACAATCTGCGAGATAAATACATTAGCAGAAACAAGATATATACCTTCAGCTGATTCATTGATACATAATATTGATTTACCTTTAACATTTTTTTCTAAATCTTCATCATTTATAAAAGTACCAGCAGAATACACATTAGATAACTGTCGTTCGAAGACTTTAGCTTTAGAATTTGTACCTTCACGCAATGCAGCAGTTTCAATTTGATCCACAACCCCAACTTTATAACCTTTAACAATTAATCTTCTTAGATGAACGGTTAGCCGTTCTAATGGGATAGAAGATTGTGCAAATGTTGAAAAAAAATGGTCATTTTTAGCTGGATTTTCAAAATCAAATGAAATTTTACCTTCAGTTAACTTTATATTCAAAATTTTTGATGCAATCAATGCATCTTCACCAAAAAATTTATACCTATAACCGACCTGAATAAGTAATAACTTGTCCTTATGATTTTGTTTCAATTCAAGGACTTGCTGTTCCATATCTGTCAATTTCACTTTTTTGGGCTTTATAATTGATGCCTGATCTTCTGTTTTTCTCTTCCTCAATACATTTGCTGTTTTTTCAATTGGATTTTTAAATTTGACTGTATTAGCTTTTGAACAAGCAAATTCATTAAGTTTGGAATTTTTAACGGGATTTTCCACTTTTTCTACACCAGGTGATTCTATTTTGATTTCTGTTTTGTGTTCCACATTTTCTTCTCGTTTTTTCTTAGAAGTAAAAAATCTACTGAGTTTCTGTTGTGACATAGATTTTATAACTTTTCTTTGGAATCAACAGAATAAATATAATATTGTATCCTTTCCGTGCGTGGAAATTTTAGATTTGATATTTCTCACTCTTGTAAAAAAAGTATATAATAAATTTATTATCTGCAATTCCTTACTTCCAAATTAGTTTTGAGAATCAAAAACCACAATGTCATACAATGGAATTGGTCTTAGCTCAGCCAAAGGATCGTCTACATCAGGTCATATTCAAAAAAGTTTGAATCAACCAAGAACAGATCAAACTGAGGGTAAACAATATGCTTACAGAAAGTTGAAAAATAAACGAAATGAAAAAATTGATAAGTCGTATAAAAGGTCAACTATTCCATTAGATTCTGCTATTATTCAACATGAACAGAGACGAGAATTAGAGGTTCGGGTTTCTGAATATAGAGATAAACTTGAAGACGAGGAAGCAGAGTTAGATGATGATGCGGTTGAGGAGAAAGTTAACGCATTTCGTATTTCTTTAGTTAAGCAAAGGAATCAACAGGCAGCACATAATCATCAACACAAGCCATCCATAAGGAATCGGTCAAATAATTATCAAGCCAAAAGTATACGAGAAACAAATACTGAAATAGTGGACGAAAGTACGGGAGCAGAGCAAGACGAGGAGAAGAAGAAACAGAAGGAAGAAAAGGCCACCCATAATGAGGGGGGCTCAACTATCAACGACAACATAGTAAAATCTGAATCGGAATTGGAATCACATTCAGATGCAAATTAATATTTTTTAATATAAATGGATATATGTTAAATATGTTTATTATTTTCCTATAAAGATGCGAGCTTAACGGTCGAGAGTTTGTGTATAAACCGTTTTATTACCAAACAATTTAAGTTTCAAAGAATCATCCACACATTTAGTTGGATCGACTAGAGCCTCTAAAGTTGATTTTTTCTCGGTTCCATCATTTTCTTCAGCTTCTTCATTCCTACTTATTATTTCCTCTTTAATATCCCAAAGAAGCATCTTTAAATCGTTGTAAAGAATAAAATTGAAATCTGCTGAAAGTAAATGCAAATTCATACCACCTTTGTAACGTGGGTAGCAAATCCTCCTCTTTAACCATTCTGGTGTATAATTATAATCACCATTTTTATCAACAGGTGGTTTTATAGTTTCTAGTTTTAAAATATGGCCATTATTATCTCTGATTGTTTTAACAAAAACATATTCATCAATTTTAAAACTCTGTTTTATCAATGAATGAAAGTTGAATTTTTGTTTGGAAGTAGAATATTCAGCAGACACATCATTCTTTTTAGGATTATAGGTTAATACCTTTTGAACAGGAACAAACTGTTCTTTATAACCTTCAATTTTTAAAACTTCACTATGCTTACAGCTCAAAAAATTATCTAGTAAATCAATTGAAATTTCTGTGTCGTCACTCCTGAGTGGCGAATTAGTTCTCAACTGTTTATAAAGTATTTCAGTAATTTCCTCACCATCCTTCGAGCCCAATTGTAAATCTTCACCAGGTGATGAGGTTTTTAACTTACAAGATTCATCATTCATCTGATAAACAACAAATTTGTTGTTATTTTTCTTATCAACATGACTTAATAAGCTCTTCAAACTGTCATGATAAATAAAACGACCAGTCAAATTACTACTGAAAGGTCTTCCCTGTGATCTGTTGCTTTCCATTTTATAAACATTTTCAGATTTCTCTTCAATGACATTCGGTTTTAGTCTTTTGAAAACGGCACTTGAATTATACACAACACCAGCAATTGACGATTTCTTGATTTGACTATCATAATTACCTTTATCTTCAAATTCACGTTTTAATTTATTTGGTTGTTCAGGTATGTAATTCATATTCATTGGCAAAGGGTAATAAGAAATATAATTTGCCTGTTGTGGATATATTGAATTATTTGCAGGATTGTTAAAATGATAACCATATCCTTGACTAATTGATCTTACATGATGATTTTTTTCGTTTTTTTGATCAGATTTATCATCATTTATTTGTGTTATTAGTTGCGGTTGATTGTATATAGAGTCCGGTTGTTGAAATTGCTGAAATTGCTGAAATTGCTGAAATTGCTGAATTTGATCAATTGATGGCTGTGGTAAATTCAGTGGTATATCATGTATAACGGAGGGATAATTTCTCACATTTTGATGAGGTGTGTATGTTGTGTATGCGCTTTGGTTTGTATTTGGGGGTATCATCGTTTTTGAGCCCAAGCTTAAATTTGATGATTCCGAAGTGTTTTCAGCAGAATTATTAGTGGAAAGAGAGTTGGATACTAAACTCGGAGCTGAAATTTGGTCAGATTGTCCGTCTACTTCATCCGTTTGAGTTGATGATTGAGATGGATGATGATGTATTGAAGGTTGATAAGTATACGAAACAGAGTTTGAGGGTGGTGCATTGAATTTCCATCCATAAGGAGCTGAAGGGTGTGATTGAGATGAGAGTGAACCTGAAAGAGGTTGTTGCTGAGGTTGTTGTAGCTCTGGCTGTTGTTGTTGTTGTTGTTGTTGTTGCGGCTGCTGCTGCTGTTGTGGCAGTGACTGTTGTTGTGGTAATGATTGATGTTGATGTTGATGTTGCTGTGATTGATATTGCGGATTGAATTGATAATTTGACAAGTTAGGTAGGCCTGAAAAATTGGACGGAGCCAGGGTGTAATGCCCTTGAGATTGTGATATATTGGCCAAAGGTTGATTGTTTGGCATCTGTGGCAACGAAGAGTGTGCAGGCTGGTAAAATTGGGGATAGTTGTTGAACATTCCATATGATTGGTATGCGTTAGGGAACGGCGCTGTTGCGGAGCCTGGCATATTGACATTAGAGTTGATGCCCAGATGCGCCATGGTCTTTGGTGGGCTGAAATCCTTTGATAATGAGATGTTAGGGGTATTTGTCATGATTTTTGAGACAGATGCAATTAAGCTTTCATGCAATATAGACGATATATATATGAATCAATATATATAAAACCAGTATATATATTTCGATATATATGAATTAATCAATAGATGATCTTCAATTTTATTTCATAAAAATAGGAATGAGTGAATAAATAAATAAATGAATAAACAAACAATTAAATATTTATTTATGTATGAGATTATTAAGGTGGTAATAATATGGAGATCTTTTAGCCAAACCTGCCGAATACACCAAACAGGTGGGCGCAGAATCTTATATATATCGGATCAGATTCACCAAACTTATCTGAAAATCTGGGTCATAAGGATTGGGCATCTATTTGTACCGATTACTCTAAATAAAAAACCATAAGGGAAAAATCAGATGATTGACATTATGTAAATGCAGTCCTGAAATGTATGGGGGGTAAAATTTCCCAGACGCGGACATTTCCCCCTCGCAGGCGCTGGCCGTAGCTTTGGCCTTTTAACGACACGTTGTTTATGTCTGTGGCCTGGCTGGTAATCCCCAAGCCCGCAAAATTAGTTGCCACATACAGGTGTCAGATGCATCTGCTGCCCGGCAGCATTTGCTATGGAGAAGATATAAGATAACTACAAACCTCAACCCAACCCCAACCCCAACCCAACAAGTGTCGAGTTTGGAGTGTCAATTGTCAATTGACAAGTAAAAAAGTGCAACCCATCAACACCAGATTAGCAGAACAAATAAAACAGCTAAAATATCTAAAACAGGTAAAACACCTGAAACAGCTGAATAAGGAAAATCATCTAAATTGATGTTGCAGAGCAACTTGCCAATCTATGAATAATATGCTGGATGGCAACCATCTCTAGTTATTGGATTGAGAGAGAAATTCCGCATTTTTTTTTTAGACTTTTGCATAAACACATGCATGAGACTGGTCTCTTTATGGTTTCTATAAGAACATGGCTGCAGGACGCGCTAAATCTTTTGCATCCTCTTATCTTTTTATGTTATTGGACGTCATGTGTTGATAGAAGCCATAACTGCTTTATTGAAAACATATTGCTTCACGACCAACTAGTGTCGGAAATTCCAGAAATAAATAACGTGCCTGGATAACCTACGGAGATTACGTTCTGTATTTGGATTGTATTTCGTTTACTTTTGTCATTTCAGCGTGCCCTCTATCTTGGTGTGAACATTATCACCAATAGTACTGGTTCATGGTAGTTACTATTTTCTACATGAATATATGACCAATATGCTGTTCTTGGTTGAAGTGGAACGGAAAAGGCTGTTTTTTTTAAAAGTCAGCTTATATCTGACAGGACGCAGAAATCAGGGAATACACTTTAGCAATTATTTTATAATATTATTATTATAATAATATTTACTAAAACTCGTTAAACAGGAACACACCCAAACCACATAGCTTGTTGCCAAGCGACCCGATTTATTTTCGCACGCTTAATTTAGACTTTTCTATTATATTCTACTTGCTCTTAAAATTTCCTTCCATCAGGAGACCGTACGTTGATTGTTAAATAGGGAGACAGTATCATATGCACCAAACTTTTTTCACTCGTGTGTACGATTTGTGGCTTCAAGCGGAGCGGGATAATTTCTGCAAATTATTTTTTTTCGACCATTATGTTGATCTGTGCTCCTATCAGAGTCAGCAACAAGAGATTTGCGATTATTAATTTTTCGCACATGCACCACCCATATAGGCTTTTATTAGTACGGTATACTATTTTTACATATCCAAAATATCAGTTCAATTTAACCATAAAATTTTTTACATCTTCAGCTACTATAATTCGATTATATTAATCGTACTTTATTCATTACTAAGGTATTATTTAATTATTACTAAGTTCTTATTTTTTTTCACTATTATTTAATTATTAGCCTACCGGCAGCTGACAGCTTTTTCTAGATCCCAAAAAAATGCTTAACGAGATTTCTTTTATTAATAGCCAATTTTCGCCCATTTAAGCGAATCTGTCTGGCTTCTCCGTTCCCAATTCGTACTTTTTCTAGATGGGTGGAGTGCGGTCCGATTTTCAAATACTGGCCCACACACTGCACCCAAATCAAAACTCGCGTTCGGCCCGTTTTCCCGAAACCGTTGCGTACGCTGACGCGCTTAATTTTCTGCGCACGTGATAGCACGGATGTAGTTTTAAAACGGCTGCGCCGATCGACGCAGAATACATGAGCCGCCCTTGTTGTTGATAAAAGCACAGACGATCAAAACGGGTGCCGTCGATAGACGGTGGCCGCGCAATGAATGCTCAGCAGATAAATGAAAACAAGTTGCCAAAATGACCTCTTCTCCAAATGGCTGTTTCAGTATCGATACAACCTATATAACTCCTAGATTAGTTGGTTTTGACGTTTGAGCGGATTTTTTTTCAATTTCTTCTGTATCTTATAACAAACCAAAGATTCGCATAAACCATCTTAAGATACCCAGAATTTTGCACTCTTTTCCATTGACCAAATAACTATTTATCTTTTCCAATCTCGTCAATTGAGTAAATAAATAAAAACATAATATTTAGTATATATTCATACATACATACATACATACATACATATATATATATATATATATTTGCATATCCCATATTATACCAAAACATAGATTAGGGCAGTTCTATTGCCTTTTTAAGATACACATAAACTAAACAAAAGAAACACAAAAACCAAAAAAATATCGATTGCAAGATGGGTTGTGGCTGTAGTTGCTTAAAACGACAAGATGATTCTGGTATATATCGTCAATTGCTAGCTGATAATGAAAGGGAAGCAATTGCCTCACTATTGGAATATTTGGAAAATCGTTTAGGCGTTGATTTTTTTTCGGAAGGTCCATTGAGAGCTTTAAGCACGCTGGTTTATTCAGATAATATCGATTTACAGAGAAGTGCAGCTTTAGCATTTGCAGAAATCACAGAAAAGGAAATAAGACCTGTAAAAAGGGACGTTTTAGAACCAATTTTAATTTTACTGCAAAGTTCTGACCAAGAAGTCCAAAGAGCTGCATGTGCTGCTTTGGGCAACTTAGCTGTTAATGATGAAAATAAAGTTTTAATCGTTGAAATGGGTGGTCTGACCCCATTAATTAGACAAATGTTATGTCCAAATATTGAAGTTCAATGTAATGCAGTTGGATGTATCACAAATTTGGCAACTCAAGATCAAAATAAAACAAAAATTGCAAAATCAGGTGCTTTAGTTCCTTTGACAAAATTAGCCAATTCACCAGATTTAAGAGTTCAAAGAAATGCAACTGGTGCATTACTCAATATGACACACTCTTATGAAAATAGAAAAGAATTAGTTGACGCAGGTTCAGTTCCAATTTTAGTTCAATTATTATCAAATCCTGATCCTGATATTCAATATTATTGTACTACCGCTTTATCGAATATTGCAGTAGATGAAGAAAATAGAAAAATGTTATCAGCAACTGAACCAAAATTAGTTTCACAATTAGTTCAATTGATGGATTCTTCAAGCACAAGAGTTCAATGTCAATCAACTTTAGCTTTAAGAAATTTAGCAAGTGACGGATTATATCAATTAGAGATTGTTAGAGCAGGAGGTTTACCAAATTTAGTTCAATTGCTACAATCACCACATGAACCTTTAGTTTTAGCTGCTGTTGCATGTATTAGAAACATTTCAATTCACCCAATGAATGAAGTTTTAATTGTTGAAACAGGTTTCCTTAAACCATTGGTTGATCTAGTTGATTATTCAAATAATACAGAAATTCAATGTCATGCAGTTTCAAGTTTAAGAAATTTAGCTGCAAGTTCTGAAAGAAACAGGTTAGCTTTATTAGAAGCTGGTGCAATCAAAAAATGTAAAGAATTAGTTTTAACAGCTCAAGAGAATGTTCAAAGTGAAATATCAGCATGTTTTGCTATTCTAGCTTTAGCTGACGAATTGAAAGAGAAATTGTTAGATATGCGTATAATAGATGTTTTGATCCCATTAACAAAATCTCCAAATGCCGAAGTTTGTGGTAACTCGGCTGCAGCTTTGGCTAATTTATGTTCAAGAATAAAAGATTACTCAATAATTTTACAAAATTATCCTGAGATTTCAAATTTCATTTCAAGTTTCCTGAAGAGCAGGAACCCCACTTTTGAGCATATTGCACTATGGACAATTCTACAATTGTTAGAGTCCAATAATAAAGAAATAAAAGATAAAATTAAATCCGAAATAAGCAAAGGTAAGATTGATTTAACTAACCTTAGTGGTGAAAACAACGAAAATCACGAAATATCGAATTTAACTGTCCAAATTTTAGATTTGATCAAATAAATATTACTATTAACTATTAAAAATGAAAATGTCAATACTACTTGCAAATTCCACTACCTTTTTTTAAGACGAAAAACATATTTCTCGGCCTATTTCTTGGCCCATTTCTTCCATACCTTTATAATTCTGTAATTTGTATTTTATTAAAAACAGACAAACTGAGCTATCTATCTTTATCAGCAATCAATCCCCTCGCCGGCTTATCTGGAACGGAATTATACGGCAAAAGACGGACATGCGCGGAAATAGATAAACGACACGTTTTTAAAGATACGGTGCAAAACGGAGTTATTTTATCTTTTGCTACCATTCCGAAGATTATAAAAAGGAGACATTCCTGCTGTTGAGATGGGAAAAGAGTATTAGACCTTGTTTCTTTCTTCAGGTTTACTACAATCAGTTAGAACAATGACAACCATATGCAATCACGAACAACACTCTTTAGAAATTAAAGAAACAACTACAACAACTACAACAGCTGCACCTACTCCATCAAGTACTATTGATTTCTTTGGTGACAAAATCAGACTTGCAACATTCACACAAGAATCAGATGTTGCACCAATTAATTTGAACTGGTACGGCTCTACAGCAGAAAAAAGAGGCCCTGTTGTTGTCTCTAAATATAAAGAAGGTGTCACAAAACATAACTCAATAGGTGCACATGCTGGTCCTTATGCAATTTATCACGCTTTAAGTATCGCTTCTAAGCAACTAGATAAAAACCACGAGCCAGATTACACTAATGCACACCCTGCATTTTATTTTCCCCAACAACCACAATGGTCCATTCCTGGTAAAATTGTCTCGATGGATCCATATGGTCATTTGGCGCCATGGGTTTTTGGAGATTTATCTAAAGCTGAAAATGTTGATGTAAGACCAAGTATTTCTATTACCAAAGCAGTTTTATCAATTCCAGAAATTAAAGAAGAAGTTCAAAATGGCAATTTAAAACCTGATGGTAAAATTGTTCTTAATGAAAATGGTGAAATGGCTTGCACTAAAATTGCAATTGATCCTGTCTGGTATTTACCGGGCATTGCCGAAAGACTTGAAATTTCAGAAATAGAATTAAGAAAAGCTTTGTTTGAAGATACAAATGGAATGTATCCTGAATTAATTTCTAGACCTGATATTAAAACTTTCTGTCCTCCAATTGGTGGTATTACCACCTATATTTTTGGTGATCCAACTAATTTACCAAAACAAGACAAAAGGTTAGCATTAAGAATTCATGATGAATGTTCTGGTTCTGATGTTTTCCTTTCTGATATCTGTTCATGTAGATGTTATTTGATTTTTGGTTTAGTTGAAGCAGCAAAAGAAGCACAATTAGGTGGCAATGGGTTAGTTTGTTATTTTAGAAAAGAGGGTAGATGTTTAGGTGAAGTTACTAAGTATTTAGTTTATAATGCAAGAAAGAGAGGTGGCGACACAGCCGATGAATATTTCCACCGTACTGAATGTATTGCAGGAGTTAAGGATGCAAGATTTCAAGAATTGATGCCAGACATTTTACACTGGCTAGGTGTCACTAAAATTGACAGAATGCTTTCAATGAGTAATATGAAACACGATGCTATTGTTAATTCCGGTATATCAATTGATGAAAGAGTTGAAATTCCTGATTACTTATTACCTGCTGATAGTCGTGTTGAAATTGATGCTAAGATTGCAGCTGGTTATTTCACAAATGGCCATGTTTACACCACTGAAGAATTAAAAAAAGTCGAAGGAAGAAAATGGGAAAGTTTATAGATTAAACTTATTCCTGGATTAAATCTGTTCTTAAATTAAACCAATGCTTGTATTTTATCACAATTATTTATTAAAAAACCATTTTTATATTATTTTTTTTCTGAGCAATGAATATTTCTTGCATTTTCTGTTCTCCATATAATACTTATATAGATTATAATAAATTATAGTTCGTTTTGAATTTCCACATTAGGTAACTAAAGCAAAATCGCAGCACCAAAAAACATGAAGCTTTTCAAGTGCGCGACGGTAATTTTACTGAGTCAAATATACAGTTTGTTTGCCTGTTATAGAAACGTAGACCATCTACATAAATATGGCTTTTAATTTTAACTCTCTTTGTAGACAATTGTTGAGCACTGATAGGAAATGTCCTCTGTAACAGGGCAAGAAAAAATGGAATCCATTGAAGCCTCAGCTGGTGATATAGCATTGGATAAAACCATTGCGAATGGTATAGAAACAGCCAATGAAGAAGCAAATGGACACTCTGAACAGAAAGAGAATCAACAAGAGCAAGAATCAATTGAACCAGTTGAACAAGGTAATCAACAGATAAATTTAGAAAATGACTTGGAAACAGAAGTCTCTGAATCTATTCATACTGTAGATCAGCAATCCACTATTTCAGCGTCACAAATGACACCAATTAAAAGACTACCTACAACTACATCACATTTAAATGAAACTGCTAGTGTTTCATTTTTGAAATCAAGTTTTGAAAGTATTATTGGAATTAAGGAAATTCTCAAGAAGCACCAAGAAATTATTGTTAAGGCAACCACAGTTCTAGAAATCTTAAAATCAGGCGGAATGCCATCTGAACAATTACTTTTTGAGCCATTAAAGCTAACTTGTGAGCAATCCAATGTAGAAGCCAAAATTATTGCTCTGGATTGTTTGAGTAAAATATTCACATTCAATTTATTTACTAAGCCAATTTATTTGGATTATAAATCAACAAAGAAAACAAATAACCGTACAGTGAACCCCGAATTAGATGTCGATTTAGATGTTGCCCTTAAAGATGGTAAAGTACTTTTAATTGAAGCTGCAATTAATGTTGTTATTTCTTGCTATGAAGGTGAAAGTACAGATGAAAGAGTTGAGATGCAAATTATTAGAGTCTTAACTGGTGCCGTAGTGAATGAATCAATGCCTGTTCACGGAAAAGTTTTATTACAAGCGATTAGACAAATTAATAATATCTTTTTGTTATCTTTATCTCCAATTAATCAAGGTATTGCACAAGCTACACTAATTCAAATTGTCAACTCAGTATATGATAAAGTTTTAAAATTAAAGGCAAAGAGACAACAAAGTAAAAATGTAGAATCAGAAATAAAATTATCTTTGGATGATACGGTTGATGAAAATGATCAGCAGAATATAACTTTGCAGCAATTACAAGATACTTCAAATGATAATATTCAATTACCTTCCGACGAAATCATTGGAGATGATGATGAACTTTACGTCAAAGATGCTTTCTTAGTTTTCAGATCATTGAGCAATTTGGCGTCTAGAGTCATTGAAGTTGATACGTTAGATATGAGATCTTATCAAGTAAGAGTTAAAATTTTATCTCTATATCTCATCCATTCCATCTTGAAAAATTACATGGATGTTTTTATTGATAAGGATTATTTGATTTTTAATAAGAATAACGAAGAAAGTACTGTTTTAGTAGATGGAGTCAGGAAATATTTATGTTTGGCATTATCTAGGAATGCTACATCTCAATTAGCACCAGTTTATGAAGTGACAATTGAAATTTACTGGTTACTCATAAAAAATTTAAGATCGGAGTTTAAATATGAAATCCCTGTATTTATGGATGAAATTTATTTTCCTGTCTGTGAAATGAAAACTTCAACACCTTACCAAAAAAGATATATATTAGAACTCATTCGTCGATTATCTTGTGATCCAAGGATCCTGATTGAATTTTACATTAACTATGATTGCGATACTGGATTACCAAACTTGTGTGAAAAGATTGTTGATTATTTGGCCAGATTTGCACTATTAAGAGTAGACGCAACTGCTCAACAAAAGTTAAATTTTAAAATCTTCCAAAAATCTCATCCATTAACAAAAGAACTCGATAGTATTCCCGAATTAATTGCCTCCAAACTAACGAGCACTCCACCTAATATTGATTCTAATATAAATTTTCCATCTGATTTTGCTTTAAAAATTCTTTCAGTTCACTGCATTGTTTCATTTTTACAATCATTAAATTTTTCATGCGGTTTACCACTCCAATTTTCAGATTCACGACAATCAATTGTTATTGATGAATTAAAATCAATTGTTAGTGAATCAAGACTGAGAAATGGCTCTATCGCTTCAAGTACAACTATAAAACTTTCAAATTCTGACTCAAATCTTAATACACAGCCTTTAGCTGATTTAGATGAATCTAATGAATCAAATCAATTTGATACTGTCAAGCAAAGAAAAACTGCTTTAATTGAAGGTATTAGGTTGTTTAACTATTCCCCTAAAAAGGGTATAAATTATTTAGATTCAAAGGGATTTTTGCGTAAATCTGACACAAAGTCTATTGCACAGTTTATTCTTGAAAATGATTCACTTGATAAAACCCAGGTTGGTGAATACTTGGGTGGGAGTAAAGATGAAAATATATCAGTTATGCATTCTTTTGTTGATTTAATGGAATTTAAGAACAAAGATTTCCTTGATGCATTGAGAAACTTTTTACAGCATTTCAGATTACCTGGTGAATCTCAAGTGATTGACAGATTTATGCTTAAATTTGCAGAAAAATATGTCAATGATAACCCAAAAGCTTTTGCCAATGCAGATACCGTTTATGTTCTCTCGTATTCTGTTATTATGCTTAATACAGATCAACATTCCCCACAAGTTAAGAAAAGAATGATATTGGATGATTTTATTAAGAATAATAGAGGTATTGATGATGGTAATAATCTAGATCCTAAATTCCTTGAAAAAGTTTTCAATGACATCCAAAGTAACGAAATCATTTTAAATAGTGAACAACAAGCGGCATTGATTTCAAGTGACCTTGAAGCACAACCAATTTTAAGTGCATCATTTTTTGGTAGGGATTACGCTAAAGAAGCTTACACCAAAGCATCTAAAGTTTTAAGTAAAAAGACTGAAAACACTGTTATTTCATTAGGCAAAAATCAAAAAAAGAATAGCAAATATTATACCTTTGATGGATCTAACAATTCTGAGCACGTCAGGTCTATATTTGACACTCTATGGATGTCTCTTTTAGCAGGTTTGACTCCACCTTTCAAAGAGTATGATGATGAAGATATCTCAACATTGTTATTATTAGGTATTAAATTATCCATACATTTATCATGTACCTTTGATATTGATTATGCAAGAACCTCATTTGTTAGAGCACTAGTTCAATTTTGTAATATTAATAATCCTGAGGACATGAAAGATAAAAATATTCAAGCAATTTATACACTTTTGGAAATTGCAGTTCAGGAAAACTCTTATTTGAAATCATCCTGGAAAGATATTTTTATTATTATTTCACAAGTTGAAAGATTGAGATTGTTATCTAAAGGTGTGGATTCTAATTCTGTTCCTGATTTGATCAATGCAAGATTTGCTAAATCTTCAATTGAAATCAAACACGAAGATGTTGGTGGTTTCTTTTCATCTATTGGTGGTGGTAAACGTCAATCAATTTCACAACAAGTATTGCTACATCATTATAACCAAAAATTACCAACAGAATTAATTAATAAAATTAATGCTGTTGAACTTGATGTTGCAATTGATAAAGTTTTCAGTAAAAGTTATGAAATTCAGGGTGATGGAATATTTGATTTCGTGAATGGATTAGTTGAAGTTGCAAGAGAAGAAATTAAATCATCGGGAAATAATAAGGAACCAAGAATGTTTTGTTTGCAAAAGATGGTTGATGTTTGTTATTATAATATGGGTAGAATTAGATTGCAGTGGTCAGAATTATGGAAAGTTATGAACCAAGAATTTAATGAATTTGGATGTAACCCTAACACCGCTGTTTCATTTTTTGCAATTGATTCATTAAGACAATTGAGTGAACGGTTTTTCAACATTGAAGAGTTATCACATTTTAAATTTCAAAAGGAATTTTTAAAGCCATTTGATTATATCATTTTGAATAATCCAAATTTAGAAGTTAAGCAAATGGTTTTAGATTGCATCCATTATTTAATTATGAAAAAATCAACGCGTATCAAATCTGGATGGACCACAATTTTGCAATCATTGTCACATATTGCGTTTATTGAGGAAAATGAAAAAATTGTATTAAAAGGTTTATTGTATGTGCAAAAGATTATTGAAACACATATTAAAGATATTGAAGAAGAAAATGCGTTCAATGATTTAATTGATTGTTTATCTGAATATTGTAAAAATGACAAATTCCAAAAAATAAGTTTGAAATCTTTATCTATGATTAATATTTTAGTTGAAAAAGCTGGTAACGAAGTTGATGAAAGAGCTGGAGATGATGACTTTTTAAACAAAGTTTGGTTTCCGCTATTATTAAGTTTTAATAATATTATTATGGAAGCTAATGAATTGGAAGTTAGATCTACTGTCCTTAATTGTATGTTTGATGCACTTATTGCACACGGTAAGAATTTTAATGTTGAATTTTGGGCCAAAATTTGTAAGGAACTTTTATTCCCAATATTTGATATTTTGAAAAGCCATGGTGAAATCAGTGCTATCAAAAATGAAAGTTTATGGGTGTGGTTATCGAGTACATTAATTCAAGCATTGAGAAAAATGATAAATTTATTCACTTTATTTTTCAAGGAGCTAGAAAGTATGATGGATGATTTCTTACAGTTGCTGACGTCGTGTATTTGTCAAGAAAATGATGCAATCTCTAAAATTGGTATTTCTTGTTTACAAGATCTTATTTTATCAAACATGAACGAATTTAATTTTGGAGATTGGACGAAAATTGAAGTCACATTTCAGGAATTGTTTAAATTAACCACGGCAACTGAATTATTTGAATTGGATCCTTTGAAAAGGGACAAGTTGAGTGAAAATATTGCTGGTGCTGCAGATGATGAAGATGAAGACATTGAAACTGAGCAATCATATTCTGAAATTATTCCACATAATAAATTTTCTTCGAAGGAAATTGTGATTAAATGTGTTTTACATTTACATATGATTCAAATATTATCTGAATTATTTGACAACAACGACTTTTATGCTACTATTCCGTATGAAAACTTAATTGTTTTGGCCAAACTATTAGAAGATAGTTATCAATTTGCCAAAGATTTTAATGAAGATTATCAATTAAGAGTTCGGTTATGGAATTCAGGGGTTGTGGACAAGTTACCTAACTTATTAAAGCAAGAAACATCGTCAGTTGGGGTTTACATTAGTATACTGTTCAGGTTGTACAGTGATGAATCCAAGATCACTGATGAATCCCGAGACAATATAGTTTCAATTTTGATACCTATTTCAGTTTTATTGCTCAAAAGATGGTCGGAGTTTGTAGTCCGTAAGGAGCTACGTAATCTAGAAAGTTGGACCCCAGTAGTAGTCGAAATTTTACAAGCTCTTATAGAGTTAAAAGAAAGTGATTTTGTGAGAGCTTGTCCGGCAACATATGAGCATGTCGTTTCTTTATTAGTGATTGAAGTCGATCCAGAATTGAGAGAAGCAGTGAGGTTGTATATGGGTTATGTTGGAAGAATCTATGTTAAATGATTATGTAAAAGTATAGAAGATTTAAAAGTTTTAGAGCATTATTATTGAATGAATAGAGTTTGTGCCGGCACCCGACACCCGACACCCGATCGCCAATACCCGATATCCGGTATTTGGTATCCGATACCCGGTATCCGATACAAAATGCCAAAAGCTCGTGGTCAGAAATGGCAGAATGGCCGTGCCAATAAGCCGCCCGAGTTTTGGCCGCGCAGTCGTTCGCTTTCGTTGTTGGGAAATGCAAATTGGAAAAAGGAGGTGAAGATTTCTGAGATGGAGAGGCCCAACTCTTGATAGTTTTGAATAGATCACAATACAAACATGTCTTTTGAAAACAAGGTATGTAGAAAAGAATCTGCATTGAAAATTGTGCCTGATTTTGTGGAGAGTTTGTTCAATTAATGTGTTTATATAAGCACAATTTATAACTGGCAGTGACATTTGACGTATAATTGTGCTAACATATGTTAGCAGGTGAAAAGTTTGAGTTTTTTTCATATCTAACAAGTTAATTCTATTACAAGTTACACTCTGTTATTTTTTAGTTGTTTAGATTGATATCCTGTTGAATTAACATCATGCAAAAGTTTATTTGACACATATTTCACTTCAGCCCTTTTTTTCGGGATTAAAGTTTTAATTTTTAAATGATATACTAACAGCAAGCAAATCCAAGTTTTTTATTTATAGAATCTCTATGCATTATTAGGTAATGACGTTTCTGGTGATGAAGCTGAATTCATCGCACCAAAGGAAATTGTTGCACCACAAAAATCCACCAAGAAGTCTGGTGTCCCACCAAAGGCAGACAAGACCAAGTCCAAGGGTGGTAAGCCAAAGCCAACTGGTAACGAAGCAGGCGCAAGATTCTCTAACAAGAACAAGGATACCGATGCTCCAAAAACCACTGCAAGAAAGTCTGGTAAGGATAAGAAATTTGACAGACATTCCAGAACTGGTAGATCTGAAACTGCAAAGTCTCAAACTACTAAATTAGGTGATGAAGCAGAATCTCAAATCGAAGCTGAAGCAGATGCAGAAGCTGAAATCGAAGAAGAATCCGAAGATTCTGAACCAAAGCAACAATTAAGATCTGCTGCAGATTTCTTTGCTGAATTACAATCTTCTGAATTCCAACAATCCAAGGCAACTGCTGCTTCTTCTTCTACCTTAAACGAAGAAGATTTAGTCGTCAAGTCCACTGAAGATTTCATTGCTTCCACTGTTGAAAAGAAATTAAAGCAAAAGGCAAAGAAGGCAAAGGTCTTCTTAGACATTGACCTTACTGTTACTGATGGTTACGAAAGACCAGAAAGACCAGAAAGATCCGACTTCCAAAAGGGTTCCCGTAAGCCAAGAGGTGGTAAGAAATTCGCAGGCAAGCCAAAGTCTGATAAGCCAGCACCTGCTAAGAAGTCTGTCTTAACTGAACAAAACTTCCCATCTTTATAAGCAATCTATCTACGTGGATCTAGATGGTGTTACTGACCTGAACATTTCCTGTTTCTTTTCAATTTATATCGGATTTTTACAACCCATTATCTCACATATAACGTTTATATTTATTACTTATATAATCTTTCAATGATAATCAATGCAAATGCAATCTGCGGACTTGGTGCCCACTTTCACCCAAAACATCCCGGACTCCTCTTTGAGCAAAAGCGGGACTTTTGGACTTTTTTGTCTTTTTGCGTTTTTTGCATTTTCCGGTTTTTCTTTTATGCGACTTCAATTTTTCACAAACGGTCATTGTTTGACTCCACATTTTTGAATTACGTTGTGTTGTATTGTTTTCTTGGATGGTTTTTGATATTCAAAGGCCACAAGCTAACAACATAGACTAAAGATCCAGAAAATGCAGTCCACGTTCCCAGCCAATACAGGCGACCCAAACAACCCCCATGCAGGCAACGGCTTCCTATACCATGCCAGCAATAAAAATGATAACAACAATAGCTATAATAGAGCGATGACTAACGCCAGAAATCCAAGTACCACCCCAAGAAGTTCAATTCATCATTTGCTAAACTCTAGTAACAATACAACATCTCACTCGCTACCATTATCCATCAACTCATTGTCAGCATCGGCTTCTCCGAGCCCAATCCCACCGATTTCTTCATCGCAGGGCGCCTCATTAGACATGAAAAATTCATATTCAAACACAAACTCAAACGCAAATTCAAACAGCAATCCAAATACCAATTCAAACATCAATTCAAATATCAATTCAAACATCAATACTGAAAGTGGAAAGCCCAAAAAGAAATTAAGGAGAAAATCAACCAGTGAAGAGAAGACGTTGATTTCCACATCTTCTCCTGAAGGTATTGCTGCAGCATCTGAAATCACACCAAATAGAATCGCCAATATCTTACTTAAAGAAGGCCCTCTACCAATTCGTCATTTAACTAGTCATTTAGTTGAACAAGTTCCCGTTTTTGGTAGTTTATCATTGTCTAAACAGAGAAGATTGATTATGTCTGCCTTAGAGTCTGGCGATCTAGTCACAGGTTGTATTTTTGAAAAAATTGGTTGGGGTCAATGGGAAGCAAAATTAGTCGGTAAAGATATTGCTAAGATGAGAATTGAAAATAGTACACTAAATAATGCTTCTTCAGAACCAAATGAGCAGCCAAATAATCAAGCAAACTTTTACAATTCAACAAATACAACTTCAAACTCGCAAATCTCTTTTTTTGATTCTAACAATAAAATTAAGAATAGTAGATCCGTTTCTCATACAACGAGAAGGGAATCTATAACTAGCCATTTATCTGATGCTGCTAAGCTTCCAACATCACCAACTCTGGGGCCAATCCGAAATTTCAGAAACAGTTTCAAGCAATATGGCGATAGTGATGTCGCTATTAAATCTTCTTCTTCTGATGACGATGATGATATAGATGATGATGATGATTTTGATGATAATTTGGCAGGTGAATATAATAGCAGCTTTAAACTTTCACCATCACCAGATTCACCTCCTAACGCTGATTCAACAGTTTCTAATAAATTTCCTATGATTCGTTCTCATTCAGTTTCATCTTCTCGTCGTTCTTCATTTGCCGGTATTACTAAACCAAGAAAACATAGAAGTTCATTTAATCAGCATACAATTGATGTTACACTTGATGAAGCACCCTTAGAAAGAAGAGAATCAAGAGTTTCCTTTTCTAACTCTTCAAATTTGTCACGTCAATCATTTTTAAGAACAAATATCTTACCACTTATATCAAATAACAATAGCTTAAACTCACTTAATGATAAAGATAATGAAAATGTAATTGCAGATGAAAATGAAGATGAAGTTGAAAATATTCAGAATCACATGTCCTCTGATTCTGGTGCTGTTATTACCGATGAAGAAGATTGGCAAACACAGGGCCCTTCAATAATTAAAAATAATAGACAATCAAGTATAGTTGGCTCTCAATCTTCTTTGTTGGAAGACTTTCGATTGAAAAATCGTTCTCAAACTAATACAAGCGGTAAAACTGTTGAAGAAATGGCTGCCATTGCACTCATGGACTTGAAAACTGTTTGATTTTATTTTCTATTTTTTGTAATTCCACTTTTAATTTGTCTTTTATTTGATATTTCCTTTACCCCTTTTCCAAATGAAACTGGTTTCTTTTCTCTTTCTACTGTTTTCAAAACATTTAGTATACAAGTATACAAGCACAAAATATTATTATATAGAAAAATAAATCTTTATAAAACTGTGTAGAAAACAAAAATTTTAACTAAACGATCGATATATGTCTTAGATAAAATAATATAATTATGACTAAATAATGTTATAAAAACTTAGTGTAAAAAAATATTTAGACCTTATTAAAATTCAGAAATTGCAACTGCAACGGATTGAATATCATCGTGAGAGATTGAAACTTTAACGTTTTTAACACCATTCTTGTTTGCTGCTTCTAATGCGACACCTGCTAATTTAACAATTGGTGCACCATTTTTAGCATGAAGAATTTCAATATCCTTTAATGCAGCACCTGCACCCTTAGATTCGACTTGTAAAGATTTAAAAACCGCTTCCTTTGCAGACCAGGCACCAGCAAATGATGATCTTGGGTTTGGTGCAGATTTACAATATTTAATTTCATCCGCAGTGAAATTTCTTTCAATGAAAGTTTCATTGTCAATGTTAATCTCAGAAATTAATTCAACATCCACACCAACACCTTTAGAACCAATTTGTTCTTTAGTTAATGTATTTAAAATTGTTGCAGTTTTGTTTGCAGATGCAGAAATAAACTTACCTTCCCTTTGAAACTCTTTATCGGTAAAAATAAATTTGTTTTGTTTATCTAATGAAACTCTTGCTAATGGATCTAAGTAAACGCTTTGTTCTTGTTCATCGGTATATGGAGCTTTATCTTTAGCTTGGAACATAGTGTTGTTGATAATTGCATTGTGCATGTAAGAATAAGATTTCTTTTGTCTTGCACTAGTCTTAGTAATATATGATTCATATTCAGCTCTAGATAAGGAAGCAAATAAATAATCAGGATGAATAATAATTGCTTGAGCACCCTTTTGACCAAAACCAAATGATGTAACGGAAACTGCCTTAATACCATCAGTTTTGATTGTTCTTGATGGGAATAAAACATAATTGAAATCTTCCAAGATCTTATCAATATTATCCGCATTTCTGTTACCAGGAACAACACCAGAATTCAAAATTTGGATGGCACCGTTTAACATCCAAGCACCAGCTGCACCCTTTGGATGACCAGTTAAATACTTTTGGAAAACACCATAAACTGGGTTACCTTCTGTTCTACCTAAGTGTTTCATCATCTTATCGACAGTTTGAGTTTCATTCTTATCGTTGGCCTTAGTAGATGTACCATGGAAAGAACAAACACCTAAATCATCAACTGTTAAATTGAAAGTAGCTAAAGCACCTCTAAGCGGAGAAATTCTTGGATCATTTTTCCAAAATTCATTACCTAATTGTCTTTGGGAATCTTTAATTTGTTTAGCAGCATCTCTTTCAAGTTCCTCGGTTCTTTCAATTAAAAATGCTTCCTTGTCAAAAGACGCATCAGATTCACTTAATAATGCGGCTTCCTCTTGGATGTATTCTAATTCAGATTCAACCCATTGTTTTACTTGAGAAATTCTGTTCTTTAGTTGTCTAGATCTGTATTTAATATCCATTTTAGCAGATGAATACTTAGTGTCACCGTGATATTCTCTGGCAGTAGTCAAAATACCCTTACCTGGAGCTGGAACAGATCTACCGATCTTATCGGTCGCAGTAGAACACATTGCAACAATTGCATAAATTGGAACACCCATTTCTAACGCTAATGAAGCAGTCATTAAAACTTCAATACCAGAACCTTGTGCTTCCATGAAACCATTTCTAGAAGTAGTTGTTGGTCTAGACATTTCGGATGGAGTTCTACCATGATCAAATTCAGTGAGAGCATTGGAAGTTGCATTCATGTTTGCGAATTCGTAGGAACCTTCTTCTTGGAAGTCATCATAACCACCAACTAAAACAATCTTAGCTTTACCAGATAAAATAGTTTCAACACCGACATCAACAGATTCCAAAGCAGTCGCACATGCACCAACTGGAGTCTTGATTGGACCGGAAGCAGATAATAATAACATGTTAACCCATGCAGACATAGTGTTAATGAAAGACTCTTGTAAAATATCATTTTGAACAGGTTGGTCCTTATATCTATTCTTGAACATACCCTTTAATGCAGAGACACCACCCATACCAGAACCTGAACAATTACCAACTTCAGAAACATGAACATATTTGTAGAATTCATATGGATCAGTGATACCAGCAGATAATAATGCTTCGATGGTTGCAACTAAAACATATAAAGTGATAGGGTCAACTTGATCAATAATATCATCAGAAATACCATAGTTTTTAGCATTCCAACCTGTTGGAATTTGACCAGCAACAAGTCTATCAAATCTTAAGGCCTTTGGAATGAACAAAGTAGCACCCTTTAAGATTTTAACAGTGTACTCATCACCTGATTCATCTGGGAAAATTTCAACTAATTCACCGTGTTGTAATTGGTATTGTAAAGCGGTTGGCTTATCAGTGACAAATGGTTCTAAATCGTGTTGAATAACAATTTCTTGAATAAACTCCTTTTTGTTTGGATCATAACCGTGGAATAATTCTGGTTCAACTAATCTGATACCAGAGTGAGCTAAAATTTCTTCTTCGTATTTCTTCTTAATATCCATATCAGCAACAGGAGCATTGGTCTTTGCATCAACCCAACCAGTGTATTGCTTACCCTTGATATTACCATTGAAGTACTTAACAAAACCCATAATCCAAGCCATTTCAATACAACCTTCTAATGAGAATTCACCGTTAGCTTCCATTTCCCATCTAGTTCTAGAGTTACCCCATGGACCAACTTCAGAGAAACCAGTAACAACAACAACTCTATCTAAATCTAACAAACCTTCTAATTCTGGAGATTTAGCCTTAATTTCAGAATAAGCGGTAGTTTCTGGGAAATCAAACTTCATATTAGCTTTTGGTTGAACTTCAGCCTTGTTAAATGGAGCATCGGCTTGCTCACCATTGACAATTTTGTGTTCAATAGCAGTTTCAATAGAAACAGCTCTTCTAACATCAGATGTATTGTTGATTTCTGTTCTCAAGTCATTAGTAAACTCTCTTAAGTTTTCAACAAACTGTAAACCACCATTTAAGTCCGCCATGACTGGACCATCTTCACACATTCTAACAACTTCAGGAGTCATTAAACCAAGAATGTTGAAGGCCATTTCCTTTTGTGAAAAGGTTCTGACTCCTAATTTTTCAATACCTTCAGCAATCATATTGTTACCGGACATTAAACCGGTACCTCTGGTCCATCCAATAACCGCACCACAAATAGTGAGGAAAGAAGACCATGATTCAGAATGCCATCTATTAAATAAAGTTTCTAAAGAAAGTTTAGATTCAGAGTATAAACCATCAGAACCAAATGTACCGTGGTTTGGAGATAATGGAAGAATAACTTCAGCAGGTCTTGTAGTAATGTTTTTAGCTCTTTTGTTGGAAGCAACTTCACCCAATAATCTTAATAAGTTGGTCAACATAATTCTATGAGCTAATTCAGATTTAGAGCCAATATTTTCAACTTCAATACCACCTTCTGGGATAGCTGCAAATGGAATAATGAAATCTAAATCCCAACCAAGGCCACCTTGCTTGACATCACCATAAATGTAATTAACTAAAGCTTCAACATCTTGCTTGGAACCTTGATTGAATGGAACAACAACTAAAGTAGAACCAGAAGCACCAAATCTAGAGTATAAAGACTGGTAGTATTCAGTAACCTTCTTAGAGAATCTAGAAGTGGTGACAATAACTTTAGCACCACCAGATAATAAACCTGTCATAACTTCAGCACCAATAGAACCCGCACCTGCACCAGTAACCAATGCGTACTTACCTTTGTAAGACATACCATTTACGGCACCCTTTTCTAAGCCGTCTAAGAATGAAGCAGACTTGGACTTATCATAAACCCAAGAACCTAACTTAGTCTTACTCTTAATGTGTAAGAATGGAATAGTTTCTGGTGGAATGGTAGAAGAAACTGGTTTCTTGATTTCAGAAATGTCCTTTAATGAAGCAATTTCATCAGTTTCATCATCAGAAGTAGTTTCTAAAATAGCAGTAGTAGATTTTGAAACTTCAATTTCAGAGTTCTTTTCAACAAATTCAATCAATTGCTTGTATAAACTTTCAATTTTAAGTTGATTTTCGGTAGAAGCTTGCTTAGAAAGAGCCTTGTAAACATTAGCCAAGTCTTCTTCAATGGTTGGTTTTTCGTCTTTTGTAATGTCACAACCTTGTGCCATTGTATGAACATATTCTTCAAATTTTCTACATTCATCTCTTGCAACTTCTTCGTAGTTGACATTACCCTTGGTATCAACAGATGTTTTTGGACCAGTTGGATAAGAAACATCTTTATAAACTGGAGATTGATCTTTAGCTAACATTTCCTTACAGTTATTAATTAATTGTTGACCTAAAGATTTTGCTAATTGATATGTTTCACCTTTGTTAGTTGGAGTATGATCAATATGGTATTGCATAAATTTAATTAAAGTTGGGTTGGCTCTGTTCATAATGTTAATACATTGAGTAACAGTTTCCCTATCAACAGATGTTAAATTACCAAAAATAATATCGAAATACATGGATAAAGCATCTTGTCTTGCCCAGTTCCAGTAAGAATCATAAGTTCTTGCCTTTAAAGAGGAAAAGACTGGCTTGATACCAGATGCATAAAACTCACCATGTTCTTCAGCCCATAAATCTAATTCTGCTTGTAAGACTTTAGAAGCTTCTTTTTCCTTGATTAATGATCTATCACCCTTGGTTAAATCCAATTTCAAGTATCTTGCTAAAGTTTCCAGTTGTTGGCGAGCCAAATCCTTTGAATCTTTGGTGACTGCATCTAAAGCAGCTGAGTCGATAACTGCACCACCAGATGATGCACCGCCAGCTCCACCTGCAGATGCAGATGATAATGATAAGCCTTGAGCAGCTGCGTATTTTTGGGTAACAGAATCAAAGAATGATTTTGCTTCAGCTTCACTGCTTAATCTTTGAGGTGGTTCAGAGGTTAAAGCGTGTAATAAGACGGAATCTTGTCTACCAGTTTGTAAACCCCATCTAGATGATAAATATTTTCTTGCAGCACCAACAGAGAAACCACCAGGCATTTTAGAAGACATCAATCTTGCAACTAAAGAAGAAGTTTGCTTTCCTAGAGCACCAGAGAAAGTGTCTTGAAATTGGTCTGCTAATTCTTGCAATGGTGTATCTTCTGGTTTTTCTGGAGTAGTACCAAATTCTTTACCTAAATCACCTAAAATTTCATTTTGAACAGTAGACTTACCACCAACTAAATCCTTAATAGCTTTAGACATTGGAATGTCAGCTAATGATTTCTTTAATTTGTGAGCAACTAAAGTATGTAAAATTAAAGCAGCTTGAACTGGTTCATCTGGAATTTCAGCAACTGGACCTGATGCTGCAGCTGCTGGGGCTGCTGCTGCTTGAACTGCTGCAGCTGGGGCTGCAGCTGCTGCAGCTGCAGGAGCTGGAGTTGATTCTGCTTCAGCTTCTGCTTCAGCTAGATCTGCTGGATCAGGATTGTAGTAAATTTCCTTTTGATCCTTAGAATAACATAAAACTTGTCTTTGTAAAGAAAGAGCTGCGTCATAAGATTCAAATTTAGCTTTGATGGTTCTAGTAGCCATACCTGCTAATGTTGGAGTTGGACCAATTTCAACAACTCTTTCTGTGTTATAATCTTTTAAAAACACATCTTGAGTTTCAATCCTGTCATAAAATTTTGATAAAAAGAAAATTATGTTAGTAAACTATTCATGAAAAGTTTCAATATCTCTGCCAGAAATGGAATTACCTACCATCTAACTGGGGAAGCAAATTGGTATGCTAAAAGTTCTGTTAAAAGAACATGAGAAAGTTCTTGTTGTACTTCTGGTCTCATTTTTCTTTACTGATAGTAGAAGATAAAAAAAATGAAAGAACAAACGTATGAAAAGAGGATTTTACTTGATGTAAATATTCTACCACACTCAACACGTATATACCCAAAGATATTTTGACTGAGCCGTTAAGAAATGATTTTTGTGGCAGTGTAGTTTTTTGTTGGTTTTTGTTGTTGGGCGAATTTTCTAATACAAAAGCGGCTCAGCCATCATGATTCAAACGGTTTTCTTTATCCTGGTTCTGTTGGACACTGTTGTCAAACAGAAGGACTCCATTAGTCTGAGTGTTGTGGAAACAACAAAAAAAGTTATTTGTTTTTATGCATGCTTGAATTCCAAACATGCACCCCTGTAGTGAACATAATTGTATTTCTTTTCAAGTGATTTCATTGTTCTTGTTGCTGATTACTGATAGTTGGCTTGGGATCTTTGAATTGCCCAACTTTACTAAATAGTAAAATATGGGTACTTTTTGTTTGTTTCAAATGTAAAATCTGGCTTTATGCGTCAATTTCAATAAACTGATGATGTGTAAAACCCAAAATTGACGCATAATATGGGATGCTAATACACTCAATTTATGAGTGGAAAACTGTGCGACCACTTGCACTCCATGAAGTGTAGCCTTAGACAAGTAAAATTATAACATTAATATGTAAATGCTATTGTGTAAAGGCATTTGGGTTACACATATGCCTTTTTCATTTTAGGTGTGTAAATTTTAACATACTGAGCATTTTTTGAAAACAAAACTGTTCGAATTAAATATATAAAGGGAACTTAAACACGAGACAAAACAGTGGAGCTGAAAATCCCTGGGCAAACCTTTAAAACAAAACTTAATGATCTTTTTTTCAACTTAACTATAAATATTATGCCGTTGAAGGATTTGCAAAGTATTGAAACAGGTATTTTTGTTTCACCAACTGTCCCTCTGGCTTGCTTCTTGTTGATTCTCAAGATATAAGATCATAATTCATCAATTCTAGTAATATATAGGTATCAACTTAAATATAGAGTAACGTACATGTTTTTAATCAAGAACAGACCCAGTAATAGACTCCAAGAAAAAAGCCTGAGAAAATGTCTTTCTCCGTAGCAATTCAAAGTCAAATCAAGTTTTCTGGAAATTTCCAAATTTCCTTCTGATAGCTTTTGTTCTTTGGCACTTTTACAGTTATGTTTCTTAGCAAATGAGCTAGATTTAATTAATTAAGAATTTTGTTAAATTCTTTTTGACTGGTCATAAGAAAAATAGATTTCAGTATATCCAACATCTCAAACTGAAATCAAAAGTCCGAACTTAGTTGTACAATTTTGCTTATTCCATAATATTTTGCTTTATTGAATTTTACCTTTAATTAATAAGTTATATTTAGATTTTTCGATATTTTGGGGAAATAGAGTTATACTCCGCTAAAAGGAGTTATCTAGTAACCTCCTGTTAAAGCCATGTTATAAAAACACTTTTTTTGCTATACAGTTCGTAGCAACATGTCCCCAATTAGCCTTTTATTTTTACACTGAACTTTATTAATACAAATTCAAAAAAATGTGGGTAGTTGAATGGCTTTTTTAAAAATCTTAATTGTTCTCTCTAAGTCTTATGTTGCCTATTTGAACTTATTTAGATTTGAATGCTGGTATAGATTTAAACGCATTCCAATTTTTGATTAAGTATCTTATGCGTGTGTGGTTTCAGTTGTAAAAGTAATAAAAAAATGCTACTAAACTCAAAACTACACTATGAACTTGGATTTTGTCTGCGTAATTTCAAATCAGAGCTTAAAATTGACAATATCATACACACTTTGTAAATGGCGGAGATACTAAAAAGCTTTTAAAAAAGCTTTCGCCTGTTACTCATTTGAAGCCATGAGTTGACAAACGTAACTTTCTAGTGTGGCTGTATATTGTTTTTTCTTTTCTTACATAGGCTTTGGTCTTTAAACCAGACCAGCTTGCACAACTGAAGTCTGATAAATTATATAATTAGCCCTTTTACAAAACGGCTGTATTGGCATAAAAGAAAAACCTTGATGAAGCTTCCGCTAGAAAGGCTGTGTTGTTTTGATATCAAATATTAGCTATCAAGTCTCAATGGTGCTTGCTTCAAAGTAAACACTTTTATTGAAGTTTGTATATCTTCTAAAGTGTCGGTTCATAGTAAGTTATGACGTTTCAATCTGTTTGAGCGTTTAAAATTAGCTATTAAAAATACGTTTTCGATCAAATGACCAACTATGTTCAAAGAAAATAATCGTATGACATAAATGAACAGGTTATACACTTTTTGAAATAAACAATCATTGCAATAGTTTACTTGGAAAAAGCCTATAAAAAAATGGCTACAAAATACGGCAGACCTATATCTAACAATAGCTGAGGAACATTACCCAGAATTGTTTAACCTAAACCTAAATAAAGTTGTGCTTTTAACTGATATGCGGAAGATGGGCCTTTTTTGGAGGAATCGGGGACAATGCATGGATTGCCCATTCTGTGAAAAAATAAACAAGTTTATGATCTGCACAGGCATTGACAAGATGGAGATATTGTCAAGTTCTGAGCTTGGCTATGTGCTTGAGTAGTGTCACGCCATGGTCTCGTGTTTATATTTTTTAAAGTTTTATCCCCTCCCTGCAAAAAAACTTAAATTCACTTTTCGGTTAGATTCTTTTTGCAATCTCAATACAGTTTAGGTAAAAAAAAACATGTTTGCAATCTTAGAACCTTTTAAGTTGGGGTTAGTAAAAACAGCATCTGCAACACTGTGTACTCTGACTAAATGACTGCTACGACCGAGGAGGCGATATTACAAAAATTGAGCCCAGTAACCACTGGCTCTCCAACCGGCAATGAGTCCAAACAAGTGACCGATTTGATAAGTTACAAGTTTCCTGATTCTTCAGATATAATCAATGAACGTTATACTAAATATTTTAAACTAGTGAAGACAATTGAAGAATTCATTGAAGGATATGGTGCAATTTCCGGCTCTGCTGTAAAGCAATATCAATCATTGCATAAATATGTTTCAACAGGTATGCCAAGCTTTGAAACTAATTCAACATCCACAGGAGATTTTGTTCCGGTTGATGATACAAAAAATCTTGTTACTCCACCAGTGAGCAACGATGATAATGAAGGTAGTTTAAATGCAATTAACGAAAATGCTCCAACAGATTTAAACATGTTTCTTGCAACAATGCGGGGTTTTCTAGGCGATAGTTATAAAAGTCTGGTTGACTTTGAATCAAAAATTGAACAACAGATTGTCCCTGATTTGAAAAAATTACTTTCAGAAATTGAAAAGAAACAAAAAGCTTATTCTTCACAATTCAATTCTGATAGTAAAGCATTAAATAAATTAAGGGATGCATCGGCTAAAAGTCTAACTCAACTTGATGCTTCGGTCCAAGAATTTAATAGAGGAAATCATTCTTCAAGTCGTAGAGATTACAAAATGGATCCATTTTTTACCAGAAGGACTTTATCTGCAGATGCAGAATCCCAAATTAAAGCTGAAAATAATAGAATCGAATTATTAGCAAATGCTGAAACTCAATTTCGTAGTTTTGAAGATAAAATTATTGCAGAAATAAAACGTGTCTTTGCTTTATTCAGTCAATCTGTTTTAGCAACTAAAAACTTTTCAGCTGATGGACCACTAAATTTAAATGCAGTTTTGAATAATGTTGATTTGGACATGGAATGGAATAATTTTGTTGCTAAAAATTCAGACTTTTTATTAACTTCAGATTTACCTGAAACAACTGCTGGTTCTGTCGACAATGTTGAAGGTCAATTAAACCAATTATCAATTTCTAATGTTTTAAGTTCAAATGTCATTAATGCAGATAAATACAAAAGAAGCTTAGAAACCATTACATTCCCTAATTCGGATCATCAAAGTACGAAACCATTACTAGAGGGTATTTTAGCAAAACAAGAAAAAACTTTAGGTATTAGCAAGAAATTTGTTAACCACTATTATGTCATTTCACTCTCAGGATACTTTTATAGTTTTAGCTCAAGAAAAATTGATTCAACTCTTCCAAACTTTGTGTTGTACATTCCTGAATGTGAGGCTAAAAGCTTGACTGTGGAAGATAAGAGTGGCGAATTTAAGTTTTCTTTACGTGGTAAGGATGTTTCTGGTTTATCATTAAAACCAAAAAAAACTTTTGTATTTAAAGCAAGTTCATCGCATGATTTTGAGATTTGGTGGAATACTATAACTACTAAAATTGGTGCCATTCAATCAGCTGGTACCGCTAATGAAGACTAGTTTATCAAAAACATATGAAAGTATCAAAGATATACTTTAAATTTTTCTTTTTATAGTATGATATGTATTTTTTTGGGGACTTTTATCGGCTTTTGTATTTATAAATCAAACAACTTATTTGAAAATATTTAATTACACAAAAATGAAAGGAAAAGTAAAAATAAAGAGAAATGAATGACTGGAAGGAAAAATATATAAAAAAAAGTTATTAACATTGATAATATGTTTAGTACGAAATGGTAAGCATGATAAATGATAACAATTGTAAATTTTTTAATGTCTTGAGCCAACAACACCACCGACAACACCACCAACAATAGCACAAATTAAAATAACAACAACCCAAAATAAAATCCATCTCCACTTTCTACCCTTCTTTGCATGGTCTCTTGCCTTAATAACATTAGCGTCACCACGTTCTAAATGTTGTTGTGCCTTTTCAATCTTTTTATTTGAAGAATCGAATAATTCTTCCTGTTGGAAAACTAAACCTTGTAAATCAGTCAAGAGTTCGTTTAATTCCGCAGTCAGTTGGACTGCTCTTAGAACTTCTTGGTGTCTTGCCTTGACTTCATCAAGTACGGCAATTGCTTCACCTTTACGATTTGCCATTTGGATTGCTTCATCAAAAACCTGTTGATCACCTATAGAATCAACAAACTGATAAGCTTCCGAGTATGTTGCGTCTGGGTTTACAATTTGATATTGTTCAATTGCCTTATTTTGATTAGATTCCCTGTAGTTGTCATCAACCTTTTGGAATCTTGAAATTGCAATACGAAATTGGTTACGAATATTTTCGACTTGTTCTTCTTTATCTTTATCACCACCACAAGATTTGAATAATTGTTCAAGTTTTGGTTTAATTTCCAAAGATTGTGTAGATCTCAGGTTGGTTGTTGCACCATCTATTTGAACTTTGATTGCTTTTAATTCATCTGCACTAACGGCATTTAATGCACTTGATTGTAAACGTTCAAGTTGGTTAATTAATGCATTATAATCGTTCAAATCATCTTTAAGAGTTTGAATTTGTGAAAAAAAATCTCCATTTACGGTTGTGTTTGCAGCATAGTTATTCATTTCAAGGTCTTCACTTGCATATGGATTGTTTGATGTATAAGCATTACCTTCATCGGCAGCATAAGGATTGTACTGTTAAAAAAATGCATAAATTATTGTTAGTATAATGTTAGTGCAATAATTAAAATATCTTCTATCATGCATACACTCATATTGTACGTTGGTGCTATTATAACAGAGCCTGAAAAAAAGGTTTAGATTGAAAGATAAACTAAGAGGGCTGTCGTATAAAAAACTCATGTCAGCAATTCATGCCTCTACATAAAAATTTCACAAAAGTGCTCCTCCGTGCACCAGTGGAGGCTTAAAAAGTGACATGTTTTTTTTGAAGGACTTTTCACAGTAAATGATCTTTGGCTCTTTTACGTAGATAGTTTTGGTAACAATGCCTGAGAAGAGAACCAGTACCGAATCGGTAGATCAAGAGTTTATTATTCCAAAGAAAAAAATATCCATCAAACAATCTCCGGAAGAAGAGGCACAAGCTAAAAATTATTTTCAAAAACATATTTTTGAACCGGGATTTAAAGATGGCTTGCGTGAAGATGTTAAAAACTCCATGCCATACAGGTGGGGTACTATTAAGAACCTAATTGACGAAAATCTTTTAAGAAATGTCAGAAATGAAATTATGTCAGAAATTGAATTCACTAAAAAAGAAACTGATATTTATAAAGTTTTCCAATCCGGTGATTTGGCAAATTTATCGGCCATGCCAGCAGATTTGCTGGAAAGGCTTCCAAGTATTTACAAACTTAGATCTGCTATTTATTCAGAAACTTTTCGTGATTTTATTTCAGAGGTTACAGGCTGTGGTAAATTAAGTGGTGTCAAAACGGATTTATCAATTCAATTGTACACTAAAGGTTGCCATTTACTAACACATGATGATGTTATTGGATCACGTAGAGTTTCTTTTATTTTATATATGCCAGATCCAGACTCACATTGGAAAAATCATTATGGTGGTGGATTACAATTATTTGACTCGTTAGTGCCAAATGTGCCACAATCTGATGTTCATTCAAAACTTGTCCCCGAATTTAACCAAATTGCGTTTTTTACTGTTCAGCCAGGTTTATCATTTCATGCTGTTGAAGAAGTTAAAGTTGATAAACAAAGATTGTCAATGCAGGGATGGTTTCATATTCCTCAAGAAGCTGAAGACGGTTTCATTCCTGGTGAGCAAGAAAAAACTGAACGTTTATCAACCTTACAACAACTAGAATCAAAGGAATTAAAGGAATTCGATTTTCCAAAACTTAAGTTTAATAAAATTTCGAATCCCGTTTTGAGCTCAGATTCTGAATTTTCAGCATTAGACGTTGAATATTTGAGTAAATTTCTAAATCCATCATTACTCACAAGTAATTCCATTGATCAACTTTCAAAAATTTTTAATGATGAATCTGTTGTTGATATCATGTCATTCCTTAATAAAGAATATGAAACATTATTCCGTAAAGAGCTGAAAAATATGGAAATCAATGAATTCCCAACAATGCCCTCTACACAAGCAGATATTGAAAAATCATATCCATGGAAATTAGCAATACCTTCGCATAAGCAAAGATTCATGTATATAGATGGCACTGAATTCGAGGATATTAAAACCGCTAAATCAATTTCAATTATTAACCAGGTTAAAAATTCAACTAACAATGTCAATTTTGATTTACTTTCACAAATTCTAGAATTAAAGGAACAATTAGTTGACAAAGAATATGATGAAGCTTTAATTGAGAATCCTAAATTGATCAGATCATATGATGTTACAAAGAAACTTTGTGACTTAGCATCAATGTTCAAAAGTATATCCTTTAGAAAGTGGCTAACACGGATTACAAAATTGAGATTAATGAAAGACAATGTTTTAATTAGAAGATTTAGACAAGGGCATGATTTTATTTTAGCTACCAAAAATACAGACAATGATGATTTATCGGATACGGTTGAATATATGGATGGATTATTGGAATCTACTCTAAATCTTACCCCATTAAATGGGTGGGAAAATGGTGAGTGGGGTGGATACGAATTATGTTTAGTAGATGACGAAGAAGATGACAATACTACGAAAGACAAAACTAGTGGTAATGGTGATGATGAATTAAACGAAGATGAAGCAGCAATTTATAGAACTGCGGATCAAGATAGTGTGGTCTATGAAAGCCAGGCCTCATGGAATAAATTTTCGTTAATGTATAGAGATCCAAGTGTTATGAAATTTGTGAAGTATGTTAGTTATGGTGCCCCATGTAGTAGATGGGATATTAATACAAGTTGGAAATGCCTTGATGAAGAATAAATACATATCTTTTATAATATGTTTACCACCCACCAAAAAATACTTCAAAACATATCAGCTTAAATCTTACTAGCTTAAATTTCACTATTTTAAATTTTAATAGTTTAAATTTGAATAGTTTAAAATACTACTGACTTAAATTTTAAGTTTGAATTTTACTAGTTTGAATTTTACTAGTTTGAATTTTACTAGTTTGAATTTTACTAGTTTTAATCAAATACAAACATATCAGATTAGACTTTGGAAATAAAATACGAAGCTATGGCTTCTGTTTTTGTAATAAAGCCGAATAAATAACTATAAAATACACAATAACAACACGCAATTTAAACTGCTGTGCATGGGAGGTTGTTTTTGTTTGGCTATAACAAGAATACTCCGGCGATGCTCTGAAGAAGATTTCTTGGCTGTCCTCCAGGGCCTGGTTAAAAGTTTAGTTGAATGCGGGATTACAAAACATAGCCCACGATACATATAAAAAATATCGATAGACATCAGACACGGTTTTCCTATTGTCTATCGACTGACACTAAAATAATAAGCCAATGTTTATGTATGTGTATACTAGTGATAGACAACAGCCAAACTATTTACTATTAACTGGTGGCTAGTGGCTAACTACTAATTATCAAACGATATATATTAACACGGTTTATAAGCAGGCACTGCATTCCGGTCTCTGTGTTGGGCTTGTGTGGCGCCTATTTGTTGATAAAACATAGCAACGATGCCTTGCAGCCCGGTAACTTTCGAACAACAAAGGCTGATTATTCGGTAACCCACAAAAATCAAGGAACTTTGCGCGTTTTTGATAAGCTGCTGCATATTGGGTTAAACATATACAAGATTTATTATGTACGCGTGCAAGCGCTGGTGTGATGCACTGACACGCACTTCCAAGCACTGACAAGCACTGGCAAGCACTGTTTTTATTTTATTGAAAGCTTAAAAGTTAAAGCTAAAAACATAGCCAGGTCATTTTGGGAGCGGTGGCAAAAAAATTGACAAATATTCAGAAGTAAAGGTCAAGTGAGGTTAAGGATTTCCAATTGGAAGATTTCACTAGTAGATTCTTAAGATTACGGATGAAGATATTTGTATTTTTGAACACTTAGTCCAACCATCAGTGTAATATTTAATTGTTTGCGTAATAAAAAGTCGTTAGCTTTTAGAATTTAAAAAAAAAGTTAAAACAGCCAGTAAATTAAAAAAAATTCTATAAAATTATAGATTATTAAATATATATTTAAAAATATATTGCGTACGAAATTAATGGTTAAATTAATGAATAAATCAAGGTGTTTAGAAAGCAAACACCAGACGAAGAAAAGAAAGAAAAAATTAAGTGTATCAAGGGGTAACTTAGAACCGTTTTGTTGTAGAGTCCTTTGTTTTAATTAATGGTTCTAGTTAACTATTTAGTTACTTGAGATTGAAGCGATTTGATTTCTTCATCTTTCTTTTTGCACTCATCTTTGAGTAGAAGAATATATTCAGTAACCATATCAAGAATCATTGATTTATTCAATTTCTTATTAGTTGGCATTGCGTTATGGGGTATCTCGTTATCATTTAGTTTTTTATTTTCAACTTCAAAAGCAACTCCATCATCGGACATCCATGGGACTAGCTTCTGTAAATTTGCAATTTTAGAATTTATATTAATTCTATATTTTCTTTCAATTTTATTATGAGCTTTACGCTGAACTAGTGTCATTGGTTTTTTAATTCTGCCACCCGTTTTAGCAGTTTTGTTGGTATTGTTAATTTTAGGTTGTTGGAATGTCTGCATATCTTCATTTTCCTCTTTTTTAATGGAACTTGCATTAGTTGGGTATGGATGTTGGGAAGAAGTTAATTGATAGTTAGATAAATTAATACTATCATCGTTAAAACTAGATCCAACAGAGTTCGCTAAAGTTGGGGAAACACAAGAGCTTGTTGGACTTAAAACTTGAAAGTCATTATTATTGTTATTGTTATCATCATGATTATTACTATTGATATAAAAACTTGGTATGTCAACAACAGCTTTAACTGGATAAAGAGAATTATCTGGGGAAACAATTGGTTGGAAATTTGAAAATTTTATGGTTTCAAACATTGGTTCTGAAGCAAAAGATGAAGAGCTTGAAATTGAAGATGGTGCGCTATGAGGATTTGAATGCATTTGAAATCTATCCATGTCTGAATCATCGTTGAGCATAGTACTTTCTAGATGATCTAAATCATTTGACCAAGAAGGCATGTCTAATTCGGAAAATGCAAATGAATTCGAGTACATCTTTGATACAGTATAGTTATTTGTTTAGATATGTTTTAATATGTGAGATTCTCTGAAGTACAATTATAAAAAAATAAAGCAGATAGAAAATACAAGCTGAGATGCAAAAGAAAAAAGGAATAATATCCTGTATTTATATATAAACAGGATTTGGAAATTGATAAAGATTGGAGCATATGCACTTGAGAGAACCAAAAAAAAATTCAGAAGCTCTTGTAATTTTTAAAATTCTATTGTTTAAAACAATTGTACCATAGAAACCAAATTCAGTATATGCGTATTCTATAGGGACATAATACAATTAGCTGGTTTTAGTTGATATGCAAGCTATTGGCATATTTCTGCATGGCCCGTATCTATTAGCCGTGAGAAACTAATCGAATTATGAGCCAGCTGAAATTAATGCATGCGGGTCTAAGCCAGCGCAGATCAAAGAATAGGCCGGGGGTATAATTTTTAGTTCCGGATTCACGGGTGTTTTGTTCTCAATTGGGGGTGCGGGATGCGCAGCTTTGGTTTGACATTTTGAGCTTTGTGAAATGCTCTTTTGTGTTTGCGCGAGAGAGAGGAGTAGAAACCGGTCTCGTTAAGCCGTGGGCCTTCGGCGTGCAGAGGGCTGTACGACCTGCCGCAGCAGAGCCAGTCGCGCCAAATGCGCTGCACAAGCTCTACAAGAGCCCCGGCACAGTGGCTGTTTTTACTGAGATCTGCAACCGTGCGTTGAACTAGAGACTAGGTCAAAAAAATGCGCCGATCGGAAATAATTCCGGAATCTTCCAACCAGCAAAATAATTACCACATCTGCGTTGCGTAACACCGAATAGAGCAAAATAAACTATTTTGATGCAAAGTTTAAATAGAGCCTGTATAGCTTAAATTGCGCCCAGGAAATTAAGCTTTTATGAAAACAATCCAGACCGTGTTTTGTGGGACTAGTGGTTTAGTGCATTATAGAGTGAAGCTAGAAGTGCAGTCCCCATCATGTATATACTATAGATACATAATATACGTACTCCACACGGATGATATACATATCATCTATACATCATATAAACCGTGTATAGACCTTTTCTATATGGATATTTATACATATAAATACAACTCATTACTATCTATATATGTAGATAAAGACATAATTATGTGGGTTAAGACAGAAAAAAGTATATTAATAAAATAATAATAACAATAACAAAAGAATAAATTATTTTTTTTTGTTTTATTTTTATTTGTATTCTATTGTCTTTTGACTCTCATTTCACAACTCGCAGTGCGAACGTCAATAGTTTTGATTTTTTTGCTCGGAGTTCTACAGATATGTCTGCAGAAGAAAGTGCCACATTTTAACCCCTCAAACAGCTCAATACAAGGCTGCTGCAGGAAAATTTCATAAAATTGCTGTAGATTAAAGGCTGGCAGACATTATTAAAAAACAATGTAATGGAAACCAATTTATGTTTTATACGGTTATTTTTGTTTGGGTTTTCCAAATATTGGGCTGTTCCTATGCAACGTAAGAATTCAAAGTAAAACAGAGTTCCTGGTATTTTCTCGGTAGTATCCCGGTACTTTCTCTTGGTAAACCCTTCACCCAAACCTGCAGACCTAACTTAAAAACATCAGTCTTCAAACTCTTTTAAGTTGGTAGCTTGAAATCCGACTATACAAGGTAAAATGAAATCGGTGTGCTTGTTTCTGCCAAAACTAGGATAGCTCGAAATATTGCTGGTGACAAAAGCTTCCTTGCCTTTTCGGGCTTACTTGATTTTGCCTACAAATTGAGTTAAGGTTGTCTTTGTTTTAAAACTTAATGTCAATAGAAATTGAATTTCCAGCTATGTTGCAACAGGTTTGGCCCTTTCAATTTTGACAGTATTATTACTTCCTTCTATTTGTGAATTAAGCGTAAGGATTAGACGAAGAAAAAACCAAAGCTGTCTATTCGATCGGAATTTGATTATCCATATATTTATTTCGTGCTGTTGTTTTATTAGGCCGAAGCTTTTTCGGTTTAAATATTCATGTATCTTTTACTCAACCACAATAAATTTATCATAGAAAAGTACGTGCATCTGGATATTCATCGCTTGGCTAGTAAATATTTTGTGCAGCTTTTTCCCCGATCCTGTCCCGACGCTGTCTAGTTTAAGGTCGGCATGGCTAGTTTCAGCTGATGAATACCACATTAAATGCAGCTTTTTACTCGATATGTAAGATGAAACGCATGAAACAAAATAGGAACTATTTTACAATTTGGCAATTTCATGCTGCGACTGCCTCATAAATACAGTCTGTATTGTTGCCAAAGGGGTAGACAAAAGCTGACCCAATTTTTAGATTAAAGGTGTTCTTGAAACAACCCTCCTCAACACTGTGAGTTCCTGTCAATTCAGCTGAGATCCTGTTGTATGGTTGTTTGTAGTATATTTGCTAAAAATACCTTTGCTGAAAATACCTTTGCTTGAAATGCCTTTCCTTAAAATACCCTTGCTGAAAATACATGTCCCACCTTTCTCCTCAAACATCTCCTGGACCGTTCCATTTATTCCACACATCTAGAACCCCATCGGATTCCGGGACATTTCGCATTGCATTAGATACAAAACTTTATCAATCATGAAATAAATTACTCGATGTTGCGTCTACACAATCAACCATAGGACATTATTCCGTGTGTTCTAATTAGTAGTCTTCTGCAGGCCATGTTCTTAAAACCGATGACCAAAATCAAAAAAAGAACTAGTAGCATGTTTCTAGGCCTTATAGGTGTTAACCGAAATATGTATTTTATTTCTTTTCTATGGAGTCAGTTTTTGTATTTCTCCACCGATAGTGCCCTTGCTGGGTTCTAAAAGACTACACCACTTGGGTAACTTGAATAGATCAAACTCCTCTATTATATTCATGTACGTAATGTTCATGTCTTGCATGGATTTATTCATTTCATTACGCGGGTGTTTAACTACCTTAGAAACGAGCCTTTTCTGAAAAAAGCCTCACCCATAATCCTCCAGCTACAGGCTCTTGCCAACTCGGTTGTATAATCACAATCTCCCTCCTGTGCCGAATATCTTGGGTAGATGATGAATGGTCTCCATGTTGCCTTTTGTGTACAACTGCCAAAATAAACAAGATCTTTTTGTTCTGTATTTACCATGTACTTTTGTCTCCAAAGTAACCTGCAACTATGCCGATATTATAAACTCTATGAACATTTCACACACTGACTATGACGAATCAAAAAGCAAAAATCTGGCAACTTATCCTTGGATTTCTCTTGGTATTGTTTCTAGCTGGCTGCCAATTGTGTAAAAAGTAATTGAATTCTGTCATCTCTAAAATTTGTATATAACACACATTGAAGATAATTTAAGGCAGGCGTCGATCGACGCAGATTTGATTTTTTTTTCTGACTCAGTTTTCATATTGAAAGTTACGTTACGTCTTGAAATAATTTTTTTTATTTTTTTTTTTTTGAGGAATTTTTCTTGATTGAAAGGTTGGTTAACTTGACAGAGGATATAACTGTTTTAAATTATCTTTCTACATCCTAAACTTGCGTAAACGGTGCATGTATTGTTGTATCTCTAAAAAATATATTACATCGGCATCATTTACATTTAGACAAACTTTAACCCGGAGCTTAAAACAGACAAGAAGTATTATAACTGTACACAAGATGAATTCATTAACTGAAAGCTTAAAAAATTTAGATTTGGTTGCACCAATGGCCATTGAAGGTTCATATCCTGAATCGAATACTGTTGATTTATGTAGAAACTATATCACAGAGCAACTATCAGCATTAGCAGGTGTCGATAAATCGATCATCTATCCAGCTCTTGAATGGTGTCAAGTCCTTGAAAAGGGTGATTTACTTTTACCACTTCCAAGATTAAGATTAAAGGGTGACTTAGATGCATTAGCGGTCGAATTGGCAGAAAAATTCCCATTAGGCGGTTATATTGACAGAGTTGTTCCACAAGGTAAATTTTTACAATTTTACTTCAATACTAAATTTTTGTTGAACTATGTCACCAAAGACGTTTTAACCAGAACCTCAGAATATGGTTCTGCACCATTGGGTAACAATAAATCAATCATTGTTGAATTTTCATCTCCAAATATTGCAAAACCTTTCCACGCAGGACACTTAAGATCTACTATTATTGGTGGATTTTTGTCTAATTTACATGAAAAATTAGGCTGGAATGTTGTTAGAATGAACTATCTTGGTGATTGGGGTAAGCAATTTGGTGTTTTAGCTGTTGGTTTCAGAAAGTATGGTTCAGAAGCTGAATTAGAATCTAACCCAATTCAACATTTATTCGATGTTTATGTTAAAATTAATAATGATATCAAGGCTGAACAAGAAGAAGCTGAAGCTAAAGGTGAAACTTTAGATCCAATTAAAAGTATTGATGGAGAAGCTAGAGCTTTCTTTAAAGGTATGGAAAATGGTGATGAAGAAGCTCTTAAGTTATGGAAAAAATTCAGAGAATTATCAATTGAAAAATATATTGGTACCTACGCAAGATTAAATATTAAATATGATGTCTATTCTGGTGAATCTCAAGTCTCTAACGAAGTTATGAAACAAGTTTCTAAGACTTTACAAGAAAAGAATATGATCACTGAAGATAGAGGTGCATTATTAATTGATTTCAAAAACTTGGGTCAAAAAAAATTAGGTAAAGTTTTAGTCCAAAAGAGTGATGGTACTTCCCTTTATATTACCAGAGATTTAGGTGCAGCAATAGAAAGAAAAGAAACATATAACTTTGATAAAATGATTTACGTTATTGCATCACAACAAGATCTACACACCAAACAATTTTTTACTGCATTAGATATGATGGGTAATAAATGGGCTAAAGATTTAACTCATGTTAATTTTGGAATGGTTTTAGGTATGTCTACTAGAAAGGGTACTGTTGTTTTCCTTGATGATATTTTAGAAGCTGTTAAATCCAAGATGCTTGAAATCATGAAAACCAATGCAGAAAAATTTGCGCAAGTTGAAGATCCTGAAAAGGTTGCAGATTTAGTTGGTATTTCCGCCGTTATGATCCAAGATATGCAAGCAAAGAGAATTAACAATTATGAATTTGGTTGGGACAGAATGTTATCATCTGAAGGTGATACCGGACCTTATTTACAATATGCACATTCCAGATTAAGATCTATTCAAAGAACTGCAAATATTCCAGACGAAGAATTAATTGAAGCAAACATGTCTCTTGAAAACGTATGTGGATCTATTGAAAAGCTCAAGCAATTGGATCTATCCGAAGAAGAATTCGAAAAGAAGTCCAAATTATTAGAATCCCAACTTGAAAAAACCCAAGCGTTGGTTAGAGTCATGGCTTCATACCCTGATACCTTACGTTATGCATCTAAGAACTACGAGCCTTCTACTATTGTTACATACTTATTCAAGCTCACGCATCAATTTTCTTCAACCTACAAAGTTCTGCGTGTTATTGGTGAAGATAGAGAGGTCATGATCGCGAGATTGGCCTTATTCTCTGCTGTCAGACAGATCTTGCACAACGGTTTGATCTTATTAGGTATCACTCCTGTCGAAAGAATGTAAGTTTTTTGATTTCCTGTATAAAATTCCGTTGAAAAATCTATAATTACTAATTACTAATTGCCAATATTTTATCTAACTGAATGACTAAGAAAATACTGGTTTTGGCCAATTCTCCGGAGCGAAAATTTCAACTTTTTTCATGGCATGTTTTTTACTAAGGCCTTACATAACTATCGGAAGGGAGTTTGAATTTGGGTATTTAAAGACTTGTAGGTGTTCTTTTGCGTCCTGTTGCGTCCTCTTGTGTATTCTTTCCAATAGAAAATATAATCATAGACTCAAAACATAGACAAATATGACATCTGCAGAACAGGTCAACTTTACTAGTATCCCAGAAGCACTTGAAGCTTTTAAAAATGGAGAGTTTTTGATCGTTATGGATGATGAAGATCGTGAAAACGAAGGAGATTTAGTTATTGCAGCAGAGCTGGTGGATACTAAGAAAATGGCATTTCTTGTGAAACACAGTTCAGGTTATGTGTGTGTACCACTATCCACCGAACGTGCGGATGAATTAGAATTGCCTTTAATGCTTTCCGAAGATCAAATGACTGACAGACACGGCACTGCATATACTATTACATGTGATTATGGTGAAGGTACTACGACCGGTATTTCTGCACATGATAGAGCATTGACAGTGAGTAAATTGGGTAACAAATCTGTCAAAGCTGCCGATTTCCTCAGACCTGGCCACATTTGTCCTCTAAGGGCAAAACCAGGATTACTCAGAGAGAGACCAGGGCACACCGAAGCCGGTGTCCATCTTTGTAAATTAACAGGTTTGCAACCAGCAGCGGCAATATGTGAATTGGTTAAAGAAGACGATGGCTTGATGATGCGTTTACAAGACTGTTGGGAATTTTCAAAGAAACATAATATTAAAATCATCACTATTCAAGCAATACTCCAATATTTGGATCTTAACAACCTTGATTAGTGCTTTTGTTTCCTTTTTGTAATAGGGATCATCTTTATAAAATAATAAAATGTACACAAAAATGTTTAAAACTGAAATTATGTAAAACCTTATGTTTCGCTTCATGATTTTCTTTTCTTTATCTCTCGATTACAGCTAAGTACTTGTATGTGGGCTATCACATTTTTTGTAGCGTTTAAAGTATAGTGGATAGCATGAATCGTTTATTTGGAAGTAAGAGCAATGTTGTAAAGCCTACATTGGACGATGCATTAGGAAATATAGATGAGAGAGTGGCATCATTAGATGTTAAAATCGCCAAAGTTAATAGTGAGTTGACCACATTTCAACAAAAATTATCTAAAATGCGTGACGGTGCTGGCAAATCGGCATTAAAACAGAGGGCTATCAAACTTTTACGTCAAAGAAAACAATTGGAAACTCAAAGAGATCAATTGATGTCTCAAAGTTGGAATATTTCTCAAGCTCAAATGACGACAGAAAATTTAAAGAATACAATGATAACAGTTGATGTAATGCGCCAAACGAATAAAGAACTGCGTAAAACTTATGGTAAAATTGATATTGATAAATTAGAAGATATGCAAGATGAAATGCTGGATTTAATTGATCAATCAAATGAATTACAAGCTGCATTAGGTAGATCCTATGATGTTCCTGACGATATTTCTGAGAGTGAATTAGATGCTGAACTTGAAGCTTTAGGGGATGAATTAGATCTAGAAGATTATGGCGGAGAACAACTACCGAGTTACTTGAATGATGGGTTGGAAACTGATAAATTGCCTTCATTTCTTGAAGATGAACCTACTAAAATTGAAGAACCTGCAAATCCGATTGCAGAACAATTATAAATGTGTCGTCATTTCGTTATATTTCTATAAAAAATTTATAAAGCAAGGATGCTATTTCTTTCTTCTTAACGCCATTAAATAGTTACCAATTTTAGGAGTAGGTGTATAGAACCACCCGACTGCAGGAAGATATGCGCAACCTTTTGAATCTATAATTTCATAATCCTTTAGAGTTGATACAAACTCGTGGATCTCATCTTCCTTGATATATTTGGAATAAGTATGAGTTCCTTGTGGAACTATCTTCAAAATATGTTCACCCATAAAAATGGTTGTGAACCAAGAAACAAAATCTCTATTAATTGTTGATAAGAATAAATATCCACCTGGTTTAACATGGTCTAATGCCTTCTTTAAAACAATTGAAGGATATTCAACATGTTCAAGCATTTCCATGCATGTAACAAGGTCATATTTTTGATCTTTAGGAATATCATCAAGTGATGTTAATTCATAATTCAATTTATCATTTAGCATTGGGTCTAGTAATTTATGTTCTTTAGCAACTGCAATCACCTCAGGTGTCATATCAATACCTTTCACCAATTTGACACTAGGTAAACGCGCAAGAGATTCTGATAGTAATCCACCACCGCAACCAATGTCTAAACATTCCATGTTCATTGACGTATATTTATCCCATGTTGCACTATTCAATTCATTTTCGATTTGAGTGGAAATTTCACTTGGCAATAAATTTTTATGGCTCCATCCTGGAATAAAAACCTTCTCTTCCTCACTTTCGACTCCAAAGTTAACTTTTATATGATCTCTAATGTTATCGATTATAAAATCCATACGTAAGATATTCATTTTGTGTAAAATTCTTTGAGGACCGTGGCTGTCCCACCATGTTCCGGCAAGCTGTTGAAAATGCTCCTTTTCTGACTGTGTAATTGTTGTCAAATTTACATTTCCTTCAACATTATGACAAATTCTACTTGTACTAAAATTTCGAACTGCCTTCAATCTTCTGAATAACTGCATAGCACCCTGTTTTTGTGAAACAAAATTTATTCTTCCTTTTCCTACATATTACATTTATGAACCCACCTAAAACATGTTGATAGTTGAAACGAGCGGCGCGTAAATTTCAAAAACCAGTGTAAAAGATCTATTTAATAATAAACATTTCATAATAAAGCATTATAGAAAGACCGATCTATAACAAATGAGTGCCAGTGAAAGCGGGTCTGAAAGTGAGTCGGAATTTGAGAGTATAATTGCTACAAGAGCACGTAGGGCTAATGCAGGGTCAAGATTGAGACAGCTATTGGATTTGGAAGAGACGAGCGCAGGATTACAAGCAGCTAATGAAGATGATGAAAATGTTAATTTACTTTTTCAAGAAGATGAAGATGATATAGAGTTTGAAGGGTCAAATGATGAAGATGAAGATGAAGATGATAATGAAAATGATAATGAAAATGATAATGAAAATGAAGCACAAGAGTCAGAGGAAGAAAAGTTAGTTGTAAAATCTAAAAGAGATGGAAAATCATCTAAATCAAAAAAATCAGAAACTGAAGATGATGAACCGTTTGGTGGGAATTCAGACGATATGCTATCAAATTCAGATATAAGTGCGTCGGATAGTGATGAAGAAGAAGGAGAAAGAGAGTTGCAGAGACAAGAACGTTTAAAAAAACGTCGAAAAAGAAATGCAGGATTGCCTGTAGGATTACACAAAAAGAAACAAAAGACTGTTACTCCGAGTGTCGCAAAGAAAGAAATAGCACCAAAAGTACAGCGATCAGCTCCTGTATCGACGGTACCAATTGCTCCGTCGGAAAGAAGACATTCAAGTCGTAGTGCAACAATGCAAAATAGTATAGCAACTCATGAAAGAGTAGAAAAAGAATACGAGAAGAGGCAGACAATAGTACCTATTGCTAAAAAAGAATATTTTGAAAAGACTCTTGAAGAAAGGCTTGAAGAAGCTAAGATCACAGAGAAGGAAAATATGTTATCATTAACAAGATTTTATGAACAAGAGATTCAAAAGAAAAAGAAGCAAAGAGATTTGGCAAATTCTAGAAAATTTAAAATGTCTGACTTTGTAAGATATTGGAGTACAGGGGTTTATGTAACTCCATATGATGAGATTGAAGAAATTGAAGAAGAAAAGAAACTTTTTGAACTGGAAGAAGAGAAAAAACAAAAAAGGAAACTAGCATATTTAAAGAGAAAACAAACAAGATTAGGAATAACAGATGATTCTTTAGTAAATGCCGAGTTAGAAAAAGAGGCCAAAGAGTCTAAACTAAAAAACATGAAGCTTGAAGTTAAAACTAATGCCCTTGATACTGTTGAGACTATTAAGACCAATGATACTGTTGGAGTATCAGCTAGTATACCAGATGAAGAGAAGAACCCAACTAGTATTGAAATAAAAGAGGAAATATCTACAAATGCTGAAAATGATGCATCTAATGCTGAAAAAGAAGATGCAAAACAAGTGAAATCAGTAAGATTTAATGAAGATGTTACGGTTTCAGAAGAGGGTGGTTCAGAAAATTTACAAAAACTTTCAGAAGAGCCACAAGATGGATCAACACCAGAACTAGAATCAAAGGAGCAACAAAATATAGATGATGAAGTGCCTAAGATTGTGTACGAAGGGCCCGCATTAAAAACGGCACGTACCTATCTTATCTTCGAAGAATTTCATAAAAATTTGACTAACGATGATATGAAGCAAATTTTGTTTGGTAAGCAATCGTTACTTTCGGGAACAAGGAGAGATCCAAATTGTGAAACTGTTCATATTATAAAAAAGGATGAATCTTCTAGTCTAGACTTGAAGAAGATTCAAGAGGCTCGTAATGAATCGTTCAAATCTTTGATTAAATTACCAAAATTCGGGGAGACTGTCATTATTGACAATGATAGTAATGATAACTTAAACATGAAGGAAGATGATGTTATTAAAATTCAAACTCCTGCACCGATTGGAATTAATTTACCTGATGGTGTTAAGAAAACATGTTTGGTTACTGGATTACCTGCGGTTTATTATGATCCAACAAATGGTGTACCTTACGCTACTGTTGATGCCTTCAGAATCATGAAAAGTATTGTTGATGGTGATTATAATTGGCTACAGCTAGATAATGGGGGTATCAATTCAAGAATTGCAAGTGGTGTTGGTTGCTATCTTGATAAGGAAAATACTAGACATGCGAAAGGTGTGCCTGATGGATTCTGAATTAATTTTATAAAAGATTATATAAACTTCTAATCGGTATTGTGTTTCAAACCTGCTTCATTAGTAGCTATAAGATCCGGTTGAAATTTAAGGAACACCTCCTTAACAATGATAGGAATAAATTGTTTTCTAATGGTTGATTTATGATCAGAATTAGATGTCTTGATTTCGAAATTAAAATCAGATTCATCATAGTCATGCTCAAATTCTGGTAATATGATTGTAATTTTTTCAACATCTTCATCCTTCTTAATTTCAACAATAAATTCGATCTTTAATTCAAATAAGCATTTCACCTTACCTTTTCTTTGAGTGACATCACAGTCCCCAGTCAAAGAAGTTATAGATGCAACAGAAACGGTAGAATCCTGATGTGGGATAGAAACCTTGACTAAGTTTTCATTGAAGTAGTTTTTAGCCCATGGAACACAGTTTTTTTCAACCCAGTGCCTGCACAAAAAAGGTTAACATGTCAGTACTTTATCAAACATAATGAAACAAAAAAAAGTAGAGCAAACATACCAGTTGTTTGGATTGTGAACGGTTGCCATATTGGATATTAATATGTATTGCTATATATATATAAATATATATCTTACTCTTAATCTATTGTACAAGAAGAGAAATGGGTATTTCATGAATTATTTATTAGCAGTAACACCAGCGAAAATGATTTTACAAGTTGATGAAAAATCTAGAAAAATCTTTAGCTGTTAAGGACTGAAAGATGATCTATTTATTGGGGTGATTGCAAAATTGGCTCTTTCATTGAGAGTTATGGACTGCATACTATCAAAAGAGCACATATTTTGTGTGTCCGGCCATAATATGATATTGTAAGGAGTTTGGTCTTGAATCTGTAATGTAAATAAAGATTTTAAACCAATAGATCTATTTTTACGTTGGGTGCGATTTTCTTGTATATCCATGTACTTTAAGAAATGTATACATGGTATTCGATAATGAAATCTGTTTAAATGGATTTTCTTCTACTGGTTGGTTTATCAAAAACTGACAGAAAAAACGCTTGGTCTATTTTAGATTATCTTTTTGAAGTTTTAAAAGAAAGGGTATTTCATAAAAGTGTAGCCACAACAAGAAATTGTTTTATGAGTTGATATGTTCTTTTTTAATGTGAATGGGGGTACTGTGTAGAGGTAATTTAGGGATTATACAGACTTTGAAGTCCTGTTTAATTTTCCAGTCTTTTCTGTAGTGATGGGCTGTTTAATTCTTGATATTGTCTCAAGAGCATCAAGTCAGAGACTTATGTTACATAATTTGGTGTGTCTGCTTGGCAAAGAAATCAGCTGGTTGACGGGCTAGTGATTTAACAACCTCATAATATGATATTAATGACTTCAGTTAATCATTAAAATGCTTGCAAGATTTGATTTTTCTCGTTGCTTGAATAGCAGATATGCTGATTGGTGTTTTCAATCCCATAATTTACTGTAATCAGATGTCTTAAGCAGAAAAATAATTAAAAACCCAAAGGCAAATTATAAATTATAAAATTAAAAGGAAAAGAAAAGAAAAAGGAAAGGAAAAGGGAAAATAGAAACTAAACAAAAACGGCTCTGTGGCAGCTGGGCCAATTGAGAACAACAAAGCTAAGCATTCTTCTCAATGAAAGATACAAGATCAGCAATAACCTTGTTTCTGACCTCGGGAACGTCATTGAGAATGCTGTGGCGGCCTTTCTTGTAAGTGATAATGGTTTTGTTGTGCATGTTTGGAACTGTGTTGACGAGATCAATAAACTTTTGTGAGCCTTCAACATCATTTATATGATCATCTTCTCCATGGCATATAAGCAATGGGATATCTTTGTCAATTTTTGAATACGAGGATTTTTGGAGGAGTCTTCTGCCTCGTAATATGAAATCTCTTGTTTCAACAAAAGCCCCATTTAAGCCTTCTGTGTTTGTCTTTGAAGAAATATACTGCTTATAGTGCACATCACCTGTAATATAGTCCAATTGAATAGGACTGTTGACTCTCAAATTCCGGCCAAACTTAAAATGGCATATAGCTCTGACCAAATACTCAATATGCAGACCAGGATATGTATCTTTGTGCAAGGTGACAAGTGGGGCAGTAGCTGAAAATGTTTTGAATTCAGAACGGTATAAACCGTGGCACGCATAGTTGAGCACAAGGCCTCCGCCCATTGAATGGCCCATCAAATGTAAATTGACAGCCTTTTTCTGGCTTTTCAAATCCGCAATGTTATAAGACACCATATCATCAATTGCCTTGAATGCGTAATAATCGTCACTGACACCTTTGGAGTTATTCACAAGTTTGGATTCTCCTTCTCCACGTTGATAGAAAAAGAAGAAATCGAATCCTGCTAGAGCAAAAGTCTCTGCTATTTGAAAATACATGTTATGATCGTCTCTATAACCATGTACAAACAGGATTCTGCCCTTGCAATTTTCTGCAGATGCATTCCATGTATAAGACCGAAAAATACAATCCTCAATTGTTATATCCTTTTCGATTGGTAGGATATCTTTACAAAGATATGGTGGTTGAACAGTTGGCAATTCCGACATAGTATTAGATTTTACCTATTACAGTTTAGTTTCGAACCTTGACGTCTGAAGTCCGACTTTGTTCTTTGGTCTTTGGTTTATGTCTTCTGTCTTTTGTCTTTTGCCGAGTGCCGTTTTCTGTTTGACATATTCCGCTTGACGTTCCATATTCCCTGTTAGGGTCTTGTGAGCTGACGTAAGCGCCCGGGCGCCTGGCGGAGCTGCCCTTTTATGGGCAGGCCGTCGCGTCGCGTCGCGTCGATCGGCGGTACGGCCAGTTGCGACGGCTTTGTGCAGGCCGAGCGCGGTTTCTCATGACACATCCCCGAGAATACTGGGGATGAATGGATCGGGTTGAACATGAGAACGTTGGGTAAGGGACTATATAACTGGATTTGTGTTTTTAGAGTTTTTCTTTTCCTCTTTTCTTTTAGAGTCTATATTGGGTGGAATAACAATATTTTGCAACTATCCAAACATGTCTCAACCTACAGGTGATTTTGGTTTAATTGGTTTGGCCGTTATGGGTCAAAACCTCATTCTTAATGCAGCAGATCACGGCTTCACTGTCGTTGCATATAACAGAACTGTCGAAAAAGTTGATCATTTCCTTGCTAACGAAGCAAAGGGTAAATCAATCATTGGTGCACATTCTATTGCAGATTTAGTTTCTAAATTAAAAAAACCAAGAAGAATCATGCTTTTAGTTAAGGCAGGTAACCCAGTTGATCAATTTATCGATCAATTATTACCACATTTAGATGAAGGTGATATCATCATCGACGGTGGTAATTCCCATTTCCCAGATTCTAACAGAAGATACGAAGAATTAAAGAAGAAGGGTATTTTATTCGTCGGATCTGGTGTTTCCGGTGGTGAAGAAGGTGCTAGATATGGTCCTTCATTAATGCCAGGTGGTGCTAAGGAAGCATGGCCTCATATTAAGGAAATCTTCCAATCAATTTCCGCTAAGGCAGATGGTGAACCATGTTGTGATTGGGTTGGTGATGCAGGTGCAGGTCATTATGTTAAAATGGTTCACAATGGTATTGAATACGGTGATATGCAATTAATTTGTGAAGCTTATGATTTAATGAAGAGAGTTGGTGGTTTAACTGATAAGGAAATTTCCGATGTTTTCGGTGAATGGAATGAAGGTGTCCTTGATTCTTTCCTTATTGAAATTACTAGAGATATTTTAGCTTATAACGATACTGATGGTACTCCTTTAGTTGAAAAAATCTTAGATACTGCAGGTCAAAAGGGTACTGGTAAATGGACTGCAATTAATGCATTAGATTTAGGTATGCCTGTCACTTTAATTGGTGAAGCTGTCTTTGCAAGATGTTTATCTGCTCTTAAATCAGAAAGAGAAAGAGCTTCAGCAATTTTAGATGGTCCAAAGATTGAAACTGTTTCTTTAGAAGCTAGACCTCAATTCATTGAAGATTTAAAGCAAGCTTTATATGCATCTAAAATTATCTCCTATGCTCAAGGTTTCATGTTAATCAGAGAAGCTGCAAAAGAATATGGTTGGGAATTAAACTTCCCATCTATTGCTCTTATGTGGAGAGGTGGTTGTATTATCAGATCTGTTTTCCTTGGTGAAATCACTTCTGCTTACAGACAAAATCCTGATTTAGAAAACTTATTATTCCACAAGTTCTTCCAAGATGCAATTCACCAAGCTCAATCCGGTTGGAGAAAGACTGTTGCAACTGCAATCACCCAAGGTATCCCAACCCCAGCATTCTCTACTGCTTTATCTTTCTACGATGGTTACAGATCTAAGATGTTACCAGCTAACTTATTACAAGCTCAAAGAGATTACTTCGGTGCACATACTTTCCAAATTTTACCTGAACACGCTGATGAAAACAGAAAGGTTGGTGACTGGATCCATGTCAACTGGACTGGTAAGGGTGGTAATGTTTCTGCTTCCACCTACGATGCTTAAACTCATTGACCTGACTTTATAGCTCTATATATAATATATATACATATAATAATAATTTATCATCATGATCTTAGTAGATCCCCTCCACTGAGCCGCGGTGGTGCACGGAATCTGATGCGTTTGAAATTTCCATATTGGTGAAAATTTTTGTGACTGTGTTTTTTTGTTTTTCATTTGAGATGGTTGTTTACCTGTAGGTCCGAGATAGGGAATATATTGATAAGATAAGGGACTAGGTTGGCTTCGAAAGATGTCACAAGATCATAAAGAAGAAGCATCGGTAGGTGAAATTCAAAATGTATCTAAACATCACTTACGAAGCGAGAACTTTGATGAGGACAAAATTGAAGGAAACGATGATCAAAACATTGAGCAAAACAACACCGAAAACAACGACGATGACATCAATGGAATCGATCAAGATGAAATAGGAGACGATGCCGTATTTAATTTGGCCAGCAGTATAGTTGATTCGTTATATCCGGAAAATGAAAAACCTAAGCAACCGCAATTGCCAGTCCATCATGAAGAAGAAACACAGGAACAAGAAATTTTATATAATGGGGCTCAGCGGGATGATGAAGATGATGATTACGACTTTGAATTTGACCAGGAGGATTTGATTAAGAATATAGTTAATACGGCAGTGGGGTCTTTGGAACATGATTTAGAGAATGATGTAGAGAATGGGGCGGAGAATGAGGTAGAGAATGATGTAGAGAATGAAGCACAACATGAAGCACAACATGAAGCACAACATGAAGCACAACATGAAGCACAACATGAAGCACAACATGAAGCACAACATGAAGCACAACATGAAGCACAACATGAAGCACAACATGAAGCACAACATGAAGCACAACATGAAGCACAACATGAAGCACAAAAACAGGATGAAGCTATAGAGAATGATTATCCTCAAACCACTTCAGGCGAAAAAGTTGAAGATTCTGAGCATCTTGAGCAAATTGAACAATCAGCATCTATTGCGGCTATCGTAGAACAAACCGAGCTGGAATCTGAACAGATGGAAAAAACAGAATTACAACAAGATGATGGTCTAAAAGAAGGCGATTTAGAAGATGTTATAGCCAATGCATTTCGTGATCAATTTGACCTAGGTGGAGAAAAACAGGTACAAACAACGGGTGAGCAAGTACATGATGGAAATATAGACTTGATGAATGCAATCAATGATGCTTTAGAACAAAATATTGAAAATATTCAACAATCAGAAAAAATTGAAAAGGAGCAGACTGCAGAAGATGAGTTGAATGCAGCAATTGCTGACGCTTTAAAAACGACTCAATCCGTTTTGGAAAATGATCAACAGAAAAGTGATCAGTTTTATGGTATGCAATCCTCAATTGATAATGAAGATCTAGAAACCGTCATTCATGATATCGATTTAAACGATGTCATGGCGTCTGCATTGGATGAAAGTGCTGATAAACAAGATGATTTTGATGCTAATCTTGAACTGAACAACGTTATTAAGGAAGCACTTTTATCCGTTCCTGGAACTAGGCAAGGCACGACATCGGCACTAAAGAAAAAGCCAATAAGGAAAATTTCATTTGCTAAAGATAGAAACGATATTTCAGTTGAATTAACTAATGTCATTAGTAATGCTCTAAAGGAGAGTGGATTGGTTAATCGGGAAAATGCAAGTGAATTTGATATTGAAAATGCTTTGAAAGATGTTGTTAGTGGAGTTATTGAAAATAACTTAGTTTCACAACACCAATCTAGGAATGAAAAGGAATTGGAAAAGGAATCTGATTATAATTGGGATGATATTATGGATAATGCATTTGAAATGGCAATGGATTACCCAGAGGATTTACGATTTGATGTTGGCTATAATGATAAAAATTTAAATGATGGAAAGAATAAGCTTGATTTGAATTTAAAAAAGAAAAATCGTGGTAAAATTACTAAAAAGCTTATTAATAAACAAATTCCAGATTCTGTTGCAGGACTATCAGATGATATAAATGATGATCTAATTAAAAATCAAAAGAACAAACATTTATTGGGTTCAGTATCGAATAAAGTCTCGGCGATTTCAACAGTAAATAATATTTTGGGTTCTTTGAGATTAGAAGATATTGATGTCAATGATGTTTTTAAATTGAAAGCCTCAAAATTAGATATGATCAAGCGTAATGTTTCAACAATTTTATCTTCCTTGATGAGTTCGTCTAGTCAAAATATTAAAGACAATATTCCAAAAGACCAAATGGATGGTAAGGAAAAGCAAAGATTTGACAATCGTGAGCGTAAGAAAAGGTGGAGAGAGTTTAATATTGAAAGAAATAGAGACATTGATTTAAAAACCAGAGTTATCAAAAGAGCTAATCATTTATACCCATTACCAGAACATGAAGAATTGAAAAAGGAATGGATTGAATCTGAGTTTACCAAACGTAAACAGAAAAGATTAGAAAGAGAACAAAAGAAAGACATTAATTTCATTGATTTGAAAAATTTTAATTCTAAAGATGCATTACCTTTTGATATATTTTTCAAGAATAAAAACAATTTGTCTAAAATTGTTGAAATTTATAATGAAATGGGTGGAGTTGTCACAGAAGATAAGTTATTATCATCATCTGCCGATAGAACTGCTAGTGTTACATCTATTGCAACCGTTCTTGCTGCATCTTATTTGGTTGAAAAGGATAAAAATCATTTTACTAATATCAACCATGATAATGATGAAGATGATGAAAATTCAATAATTCAATCTCTTGTTATTTCGATTGATAAATATTTGAAAACGAAAGGTTCGATGCCCCAAACGGATTATAATTCAATTGATCAATCCTTGATTGGAGACTGGGATATTTCGATTCCTGATGATGGGGCTGTTGATGTGGATGGAATTGAAGGCAAGAGATCATCTTATCAGAATATAGAACTCAAACCACTTAAAGTTGCGCCTGTTTCAGGTGGAGCAACTTTCAAAGTCAATTTAGATGACATGAAACTTTTAGAAGCACCTTCATATTCAAGCGACACGGATTTAAATAATTTTATTAATAATCAATCTTTATCTAATCCAAAGGCTACCACTAAATTTAAACATTCAGGAATGAAGAATACATTTGGTAAAATTACAAAAAAGAAGACCAATGATCCAAGATTGAAATCAAAAAAAGCCAATCCTATTGTTATTAATTTTGAAAAGTTTTTGACTCCAAGACCACCATTAGCTGAGTCAATTTCTAAAAAAAGAAGAAACAGCTTATTTGGTAGTGATACTGAACGGATATTGAAAAGAAGAATGAGTAGTGATAAAGATTTTATTAATATGATTAATAATGACAAAGATTTTGAAATTGATTACGATAGTAATCTTGATATGGAGGGGATTGATTTAACTAATACCATTGAAGACGAATTAAAACAATTAGATGGGAATGCTAATAGGAATCATGATAATAACGATAATAATAATATTAATAATGATAATAGTGCAGCTACTGCAAATGATGCAACTAAAGAGGATTTAAGAATAATTGAAAAACAACTTAGTGATCAAGTTCAGAATATAAGTGATCATCAACAACAAACTCATAGCGTTGATGATGACGCTCTTTCTTCTGTTGTTGATCAAGTTGTTGGTGCACTTGAAAAAAATATTGATGACGTAGACCACTCTAATCTCAGTGGTCTTTCTATTGGGTATATTGATGAAACCATGATAAATAAACCAGAATTGAACTTAGCATCGGATGTTGGACAATCAAGCGTGCAAGAACCTGCTGTTGAAAAACAAATGGCTCAAACACAAATCGGTAAAGTCTCAAGTACTGAAGTCTTGAATGAAGCGAACAGAGAAGAATTAATCGATGATAAACATATTGTTGAAAAACCAGTTGTTGAAAAACCGCTTGGAGAATTGACTCTTGAAGAAGCTACACATAGTGGAAATGTTGGTGACATCGCTGAGCCTGAAAAACCGGTTTCTACTGGTTCTAACATCGAAGCAGGGGAGAGTGTGGCCGTTGAAAAAACAGAAGCTTCTGAAACTAAGGATCGGGATACATCTGCCGAAGTCGGAGACACTTTTTCCAAAGATAAAAATGCCAAAGGTGATGAAGAGAGCAATACTATTATTGGAGGTGTGAATGGTGAAACTGAAGCAGAAACCAAAAATGAGATGAAACGAAGTGAAGTTAGAAGAACCCAACCTGATTTTAAATCTGCCAAAAAGTTGAAACAATCGCCACAGGTGTTCATTCCACAAATCCCTCTTCCACAATATGGTATTCCTAAGCCAGCCTCTAGAACTCCTAAGGCTCCAGTTTTACTCAAGAAGCCCGTGGAAAAATCTGCTTCAATGCATAAAGAGTCTCCGTCGGGAGAGGACGGTGGTTCTGTTATCAAACGTCCTGGTGCATTCAGAAGACCTTCACCTTTCAAAAAACCGGGCGAAACAGCCGCCGCTTCATCCGCCAATGTTCTCAAACCATTTGGCGGAATTTCTTCTATCAAAAAAATGTAAATTATTTAATTACTGTATAATAGATAAGTGTGTACTTGGGTGATCTTTAAACAATCATAAAACCGAAAAACTGAAAGTATCACCTATTGTTTTTTTTGAAGCATTGTTACTTTCATCATATTGTTGAGCCTCCACTTGGCTCACGACAGCACATTTGTCGCAAGCAATTCATTGCTTTTAACTTGCTACAACTACGCCAAAAAAATCAACTAAATACATACACATCTCACAGAAACTGTACTATTACATTCCTCTTCATTTTTTCTGCGCATTGACTACACAATAACATCCTTTTTGTTGTCTGGGTTTTTTCAATATCTGAATGTTTCTATATTTTTAACAATTCAAACTTATTTCCAGAGCTCGCACAACATTTTTCTGCAGAACTGCACCACGTGACTTCAAGGCAAAGGGATGTATTTTTTAATTTGCATTAGGGAGGTTTTTTATTTTTTTAATGGGACAGAGTGTTGAGTTTTTATTTACCATACGTGTTTTATGATCCCACATCACCAAATAAAGGTAATAGATTTCAAATATTAGATAGAAACAGTTGAAGAAGAAACATATCTTTATTTTGTTTTTTAAAAGTTGGAAAACATTAAAATTTACTATTGTTTTTACATTTTTGGCGTTTGTAATACAGAAAAACAATCTCGGGTTATCATAACCAGGTAGACAATCCACAAAAACAACAATCACGTCTATATCCATTTCAATTGATGATGTCAGACAAAAACCAGTCACAAAATTTGCCATCGGCTGCCCCAATTCCACCAGCATCCAGTGTTAGACCCAAATCTAAAGCCCCTTCAACTATGGTTAGTGTGGTTGAGGAACAGTGCAATGATGAAAACATGGTGCATATTTTACCGCTTGGCCCGACAGGAAGCAGACCTACAGGCTCATTGACAATAAATTCGAATTCTGAAATAAGCTGTCCTAATCACATGGCCCAAGAAGAAACTTCAGACAAGTTTGAAAAATCAGATAAACCTTTAGACGTAAACCAACTAAAAATATTATCATCAGTGTCAGAAGATCTGAAAAATCCAAATTTGAAGTTTGATAAAAAATCAATGGATCAACTCTCTAATACTCTATCCAATATTAATGAAGCAAAATTGAAGAAGACTACAAACCCTAGTATATCTAGTTTAAGGGCCATGTCGATGCAAGGGAACTATCCAACCGTTTCTTCTGCAAGTACGACACTAACAAAAGGTTCAACACGAGCAGAATATTTTGCGGCTAAATTGCACGATGCTATCAAAAACGATACAAAGAATCATACTGATACAGTAGAAACTTTTGTCTATGATACTACTGCAAACTCGATGACCCCACCAGCCGCAGAGCTAGCAATAGATAATAATACTAACCCAACTACAAATGCTAATACTAATATTAATATTAAAACTAGTAACAATATTGTTAATAATAAAAACAATAATCATGAAGATAATATCAATAATAATAACGATACAACCATAAATAAATCATATAAGGAATCTGAAACATATGCAGCAACGAATGATAGAACATTTCATAATGCAGAATCTCCAACTTCGCATAGAACACTTGATGAATATTTTGATATAAAATCAAGATCTTCTATAGGTTCAAGAAAACATACTCAGAAAAAACCATCTAAAATATTTCATCATGATTTAAGCACCTATCCTGAAATTCACCCCCTGAGCAAATTGGAAAAGTCAGACAAAGTTGATAAAGTCGATAAAGGTGACACAGACGATAAATCTGTAAATCAATTAAGACAAATTACATCTAGACTATTTGATAATAGACTTGTTCAACAGCGTCGCTATTCAGGGCTTGAGAACGATTATGGAAATACTGATTCTTTTGAGGAAGATTTAGATTATGACGAGCCAAGTTTGTCAAATATAACTTCAAATCATGATAATTATATCTCTAATTATAATTATAAGAAACAAATGAATCAACGAAATAATACTCATAGTAACCACTCATATGATTTTAATGCAAACCCAGATGATTTAGAGTATGGTGACGAATTATCAGATTATTTTTCATCTAACTACAATTCAACTAATAATAATAATTCTAAATACCATAGTTTAAATAACCCAAACTATCTACATAAACAACAAATTCATGGAAGTATGAACTATCCAGATTATGGTAGCATGACAGGGGACAAGAAAAAGTGGAAAAGAAATTTATATCACAATTCACCTCATGATTTTACTTCATCTCGAGCCCAGAGATTGAAACAATTTAAAAGCTTTTGTTATTCATTAACCTTAATAATCTTTTTACTCTTAATCGGATTTATTAGTGGATTTATATTAGCAACAAATAAAGAATTGCAGGAATTGAAAGTATTAGATATAAATAATGCATTGGTGAGCCAAGAGGAACTTGTGTTTGATATGCTTCTGACTGCATTCAATCCGGGTTTAATGCCCATTACTGTTGATAAAGTTCAACTTGATATATTTGCTAAAACTCAATATATTTATTATGACATTGATGGGGAGACTAACGTTGCAGAAAGCTTGTCAACTGTACTTTTAGGGTCTATTGAAACTCTTGAGGTTCCCCTTTACTTCCAAGGTGGATTTTTAAACAGAAGAAAAGATACGAGTGAGACACAAATAAGAATTATTCATCCATGCTCTTATGACAGTCCTGATGATGATGATAAAAATGGAAAAGAAACTTATTTTGATGATATGAATGAAAATTATACACAGCAAATTAATTCTGAAGATATGTATTTTCTTGCAAATTCACCTGATTTAAGATGGTTGAATATTTCGAGACATCCATTTGATTTAATTGTTCGAGGTGCTATGGTGTATAGACTACCATTTTCAGGTCAAAACCACACAGTTTCAATAAGTTACACAGGTTATATTGATTCAGGTTACGATGATCATTGAAACACAACTGTATATTAGAGTCGCATAGGAATAAAGGGTATAAATAATAGAAATAACCCCATCGGCGGGTTTTTAAAATGGAAAAATTCTTTTTAACATATATAATGAAAACATATATTTGAATAGGAATATAAAAAGAGTGTAAAAAGACGAATAAAAAACTAAGGTTATTAAATAAAATTTATAGTTTATGAATGAGCTGTATAATTACCAGCAACTAAACTTTTAAGAGTTGGAACATCAGCCCAGTCATCAATTTGTTTGTTGACACCATCACCAAATGGATCCTCCACTAAATGTTCACCTCTAGCTTTGATTTCAAAGTCTGTATTGAGAAAGTCAACTCTACCAGCACCATCATCGTTTGAAATGTTAAATCTAACTTGAACACCAGATTCACTTTCGGTTGCCATTTGGCTAGTTATGAATCTAGCTACAAAACGTTCTTCTTTCTTCAAAGAATTGAAAGTGATTGAAGTTGGCGCTAACCAGGTGACACGTCCTTTTTCTTTGTTCAAAGAACCAGGAGGTTTGGTAGCTGCAGAAGAAACAATTGTATTGTTCACAGAAACAGTTAACATGAAGTTAGTTAACGTTAAAGCTTCGGTATTCAAGTAAGTTTCAAGCTCATCAATTGGTTTAACAGAAATAATAACAGTTGATTGAGTTGCTTCATGCTTCCAAATTGGAGTAATTTTAATTGGTGGTGTTGGATTATTAAGCATATATTTCAAAGCACCAACGGTTCTCATTGAAATTTGTGATGGATCAAAGATCTTAAAAAATCCTGGATCTTGTAATTGTTGTAAAAATGTTGGGTTGACCATGAAATTAGGTAGTGGTAAATTCTTTTTTGATAACACTTGCAAGTTAATTTCTGATGGAAACTTCTGGTTTGATTCGTCAAGGATAAAGGAAAATGCAATTTCTCCAATAGCATTTGAGCGTGCAAGTATACCATCTTTGAAAGTTGCATTAAATAATTCAACAATTGATGTGTTGAGCCCTGGTGTAGTCAATGAAGGATGTAAAATTTGTCCACCAACCAATCCACCACCGCCAGTCGTGTTTCTTGCAAGTACATTATTAACAGATTCAGAACGTTGTGTACCTGTTGGTGCTGGCAATAATGGTTGAGCTTGCTGTGAATCTATTAATACACTCTTACGTTGACTTGGTGGGGTTGGGATAGTTCCATGCGGTAGTCTTGATAAAGTTGAAGCAGAATGATTGATCGACATTTCGGATACATTTCCATGCTTTCTTGATGTTGGAGGAGGAGGTGGTACCTGTGAGTTTGCAACAGCTGTAGCTTCAGGTATATTTCCCAAATCAACTGGACTTTGCTGAGTTTTTGCAATACCAGTTGTAACAGCTACAGGAGAATTTGTAGTTGATGAAGATGAAATTGCATCATTAACCGCTTGATAAATGTTTGAGCTGGAAACCGAATCAGATCTTTTTGTTGGAGCCATTGGCTGAAATAGTGAAGATTCGGATGCTTTTTGCTGTATAAAACTCTGCTTTTGTTCGACAGGTAGAACAGCAGGATGTTGTTGTTCTTGTTGGTGTTCTTGTTCATATCCATGATCATCATCTTCTTCAGGCATTGCGGTTTGAGCAATTGACAAACTTGGATTTTCAGGCAATGGTTTAATACTTTCTTCAGCATGTACATTTTCTAGAACAGGTGGCTCAACATTTATGGTTTCAGCAGAAACAGAAACAGGAATTTGACTGTATCTAACTGGATTAGCATGATTGTTTGCCGAAGCTAAAGATTGATTTCTTTGACGTTGAGCCAACATCCGATTGGAAGTGCCTGCAGTACTAGCAGTCTTAATTGACGTATTATCTGGTTCATGAATAGTTGATGGAGGGTTATATGAATCTTTACCCTTTTTACGACCCTTAAACATTGATCCAAATTTAGAACGAACACCTGTTTTTTCCTTTTTCTTGTCACTAGTAACGACAGTGTTTGATGAAAATGCAGAGTTTACCGAAGATAGACGTTTAGAGGATTTTGGGTCCACAATTGACTCACTGTCTTTTTTACTATGAAAGAACATAGAATGTCTTTTAGAAACAGATGGATTGGCGGTTGAGAAACTACCAGAATGTTGAGAAGCAGTGGTTGAAGAAGCAGCAGTGAAGCCATCCGCAGTAGTTCTCGATTTTTCAACTGCATCCAGTTTGATATTATCAATTGGCAAACTAGTTTTGATAACATCGTTTGAGAATCTATTGATTTCATCATCCGGATTAAAATTTAAAACATGTTCCATTCCTGATTCATTATCTTTCTTGAACTGTTCAATAACATCACCGAAATCGGTTTGATATCTCGAAAACACATCTTTCAATAAGAGTAATCTTTGATAGTCATAGTTTTCAAAAATTTCGAAAAAATAAGGTGCCCTTTTACTCCATTCATCCTCATATGTTGCATTTGGATTATTTTTTAAATTGACTGCAATTTCAACTAATTGGTCCATTTCCGATAAATTTGAATCATTATTTCTTGAAAACAACCTCAATGGAGCAATCATATCTCTACCCATTTTTCTAGTTGATTGATCGAACAAATTAATCTCATTGTCTACGTTCTTCAGAACATCAGACCACATTGGGGTACATAACCCTAGTGCATCCAATTTTAAAGATTGCGAATCAAATAAAGACTTACCCTTTTTATTGATCTTTTTTAATTCATCCACATAGTGTAATTTTAATCTACCGTATGATGTGAGCCATTCCGCAATCTCCTTATTAATGTATTTAGCTTGTTGGCGACGAATACTCAATGCTTCCATTGCTTCAATTGGTGACTTCTCAAAAAGAATTGAAGAAGAATATACAAGTCTTTGGTCAGCAGAGCTGCCATCCTGTTCCTCGTTTGGGCGATTGGCCATGGTTGTTCCTTCTGTTCCCTCTTTTTACTCTCTTTTGACCTTCTTTTAAATCAGCAACATGAATAACACAAAGAAAGAAAACGAGCGAGGTGCAAAATTGGGGGGGTTTTCCCAATTAGGAAGTCATATATTGCTATATAATAATTTCTACATTATAACATTAAGGTTTGTATACGCTTCAGTAATTTACATATTGATACAGGGAACCATTTGAAGAAAGTAAACAAAAAAGATAGTATATCTTAGCTGAATATTTCCCTACCAAGGTATGGGAGAAGGACAAAACAAGCTGTGACAAGAGCGTTCATGTTTTGCCAGAGAGCAAGTGGAAAACCAAGTACTCCTTTCTCTTTGATATTAATCCAGCATGAATAGAATGCAACATAGAAGAAATGATAGAATAGGGTGGATGATCTAGGAATAACACCACTGAGTAAACCAATTGGACCAGATACGGATTCTCCACCTCTTAAAAAGTAGTTGAAACAACCACGTTGTAATAAAGATAAGGCTGGAGAGTCAGCCGAAAATAAACTATAGAGGGCAATGGATAAGGTATTAATGACAACATCTAGGCCTTTTCTATCATCATGAAATCTATTCATACAATCGAAAACTTTCGAATGATCTAAAAGTTCGTCATTTGATAGTTCAGACAAAATTTCACACATCAATGCACAATCGTTTAATCCGACAGTCATACCACCTCCAGTTAAAGGATGTCTCATGTTGAGAGAATCTCCAAGACAAACAAAACCTGGAATGTCGTTTAAACGAGCTGTCAAAAATTGGTTTGGCATAGCTTTGTAGATGCTTGTGCCATTGACCGATTCATTATATGCTTTTTCAAAAGCTGGCTTGACAGAATCTGGTAAATTTGGTAACACCTCGGACTTTAAGTACTCTAAAACTTGGGATTTTTTAGGTAGGCTAGTTGATCTATAAGCACACAAGATTCTTGAATGGTGAGGGCTGATTTGGTATATCAACACAGGAGCATGGTTGCCCAAAATCACATGTCCATGATATTTAGCCGGTAAGTCTGCATCAACCAAATCCAAACCAACGAAATAAGATCCGATACTTGGAACGTAATCATCAGAAATCTCCTTTCTGAATTTCGAATAGATACCATCACATGAAAAAATGAGAGATCCTCTAAACACACCTTTATCTGCAACCTGCACACCTACAACTCTGTCACCTTCTTGGACGATTTTCGTCACATTACCTTCTAGCTTGGTGACATTGGGCTGTTGCAAACACAGAGAACGCAAGTTCATCAAAAAGTCTCCGTGATGTAACGCCACCCCTCTTAGGTTTTCAGATTTGTCCCACTCTTCCATATTAAGAGTTGAATCCGTAGCTATTCTATCGCCGTCGTCGTCTTCGTTTGAAAGAGCACCTGGAACAGCACTTGTCTTCAGCTTAGCAAGTTTTGATTTTTCAGGATATGGTAATGTGATCTGATCTCCAAAATATGAAATGTAATACCCATTCACTTGGATGGCTTCAATATTATTTACAGCTTTCGCCATACCGAGTCTTTTAAGGGCTAACAGGCCCGAAGGCTGCATCAATTCGCCAACAATCCTGTTGGGTTTGGTCCATTCTCTCTCAATAATAAGAACTTTCCGGCCTTGGCCGGCCAGGCACTTGGCCAAACATGGACCAATGACTCCGGCACCAATAACGATTGCGTCGTAGTTTATATCGTTAGACATGTAGGACTCTGGAATATGTAATATCGGACTATCAAGTCTACTTGTTTGGTTCGGCCACAAGACTTTTATTCTAGTTGTAGCTCCAAATGTACACAACCAAGAGAGAGATATACACAATATTTATATCTTTATTTGGTACACAACACACACAGCAACATCAATAAGGGATCAAAATGGCGTGTTGTGAAGTTTTGTCAAGTGAAAAGTTATTCGGGGTCGTTGCGCTCGTACCGCTGTGGCGTTTTCATTTTACGTTTTATTACGTTTTAATACGTTTTGTTACGTGTTTGCAGGTTGATTGCAGGTTGATTGCAGGTTGATTGAAGATTGTTTGATCTACTTTGTGCGTGGACCAGAACCTGAAGTACAGAACCACGAGCTGCAGTACAAGACCTTCATACACTCCAAAAGATGCACTGCAGGTGGCTGTTTCTACTGTGTTGGACGGCACTACTTTGTGTTGTGAGAGCCAACACGGAAACGTTTATCGTACAGGGCGGACGACAGACACTCATCACCACAGACAAAGACTCAGACACAGACACAGAAAAATACACAGACATTGAACCTGTGGTCGATGGCCTGCACGACAATGTCGTGGTGCTGGCCAATCAAGAGATTGGCCTGACTCAGGAGTACGTTGTGGACGCCCGGGACCAAACGGTGCTGCTGTTCAGCACCAAAGAGTTGGATGCGTCGCCGTACTTAGCACGCGTGTGTTGGTGTGCTATCCACCCGGTGTCGGTGGACATGGCGGGCCAGGGAACAGGTTGGTTTGCCTTGAGGATCCACGCAGACTATTGGGGAGACCCGCAGCGGCTGCAATCGGTGCCCGTGCAATTGACACTCACTCCAAACTCTCCAACAGCCATGCTGCCACTTGCAGCCTACATATTGTCTGTAATTGTAGCTTCCGTTCCTCTTGCCTTTGTCTCTTGTGCTTTGATTGTGTAAAACAAAATCTGTGTAGCGATTTTTTCATGCAATAGAAAAGTTAAAATATCAAACAAACGCAGACGCAGACGCAAACGCAAACACAACCTCAAAGAGATACTCTGATATTTTGATATTTTGGTTTTTTGGATTGACATTGCCACTGCCGATAGCTGTATTAAGCGTTTGGCATTCTAGCAGTTTTAAGAGTATAATTTGTGATAGTATCTTGTCATCTCTTTGATCACACTGGTGTAAAATAACCCAAATTGACCTGGTTCTTTTGAATATAATTTAATACAATACAATATATTATATTAAATTATAACATAATATAATATAATCCAATATTTCTGGATTGTTGCATTTTGGTCTATCGTTATTGACACACACATATTCAAACTTCAGGTACTAGGGTAGATAGCTTGAAATGCAGGAGCTGCACAATCAAGGGCGGGATTCCCATTCACACCCCCAATCACACATGAATGCATCAAATTTAACGGTGACAGGTAACGGCGACAGCAGCACAATGGCCAAAATAAATGCAAGGACACAAGATCTTGAGCATCCTGATCAACTGAATGAACTACAGAAATTACAGAAGAGACAACAGCTGGAGATACAGAAAGCTATAGCGATTGCAACCAAAGAATCGCATCCACATAATATCAACACCTCAGCAAACAATGCCAACCATTCAGATCAAACAGAGACCAACTATTTTTTGCAAAAAGATATGGACAAACCGAAAAATATCGTAAGTGAGCAGCATGGTCGCATCGTGCTTCCAAACACCGACTGGTCTAACAGTATAAACAACATTAACAACAACTTCCCTGTATTTAACTTCCAAAATCCAATACCAAATCCAATACCAAATCCAATACCAAATTCAATACCAAATTCAATACCAAATTCAATACCAAATTCAATACCAAACTCAATACCAAATTCAATACCAAATTCAATACCAAATTCAATACCAAATTCGATATCAAATTCGATACATCATTCCATACCAGCTTTACTTCCTAATACCATCTCAAATGATACACAATCCAACGTGATTATTTTAGACTCAATCCATGCTCAAAATCCAAGTAGAATTAACAACAATAAAATGTTTATATGCAACCATCCAGGATGCGGTAAGACATTCTCACGGAAACTCAACTACGTATCACACTATCAATCAACGCACGAGCACAAAAAACCTTTTGAGTGTGAAATATGCCATAAAACATTTGCAAGACACAGTGATCGACGCCGTCATGAGAAGAGCCAACATTCTGACGACAAAAGTTTTGTCTGTGGCGGAATACTAGACTCGGGTGTTAAATGGGGTTGTGGTAAAAAGTTCAAAAGGAAGGACGGATTGACTGCCCATTGGAAAAGTTTGAAGGCCAAGAAGAAATGTTTTGAAAATATAAGGGAGGAAACAACTCTCCTTATTGAATCTAACCTCCAGAACCAATAACTAAATAACCAATAACTAAATAACCTTTTTGTAATTTATATATGTATAATATTGAAAATATTTGTTAAGCCTCCACTAAGATGTTTAAAAATAAATCGCTCCCATAATAAACTTTACTTGTCAACTCAAACTAGGTTCATTTTGTCTTACGTATCAAGTTTTAAACGTTCATTAGGTTAATTAGTTAGCAGATTAGCAGATTATTAGATTATTATATTAGCAGATTAGCAGATTAGCAGTCATGATTTCTCCAATATTGACATTTTTAATTTTTTTTAATGTTGCATTTGCCTCTAAATATGAAGAATATCCATTATCTGAACTGGATAAATCCAGTTATAAAACATATTCAAATGGAGATGAAGTCCAACTTCAATGTATTCGTCGACAAATTGATAACGGTGAACATGTGTTTGATGAAAATGGAGATATAATTTATGTTCCATTTATGAAATGTCTTGAAACAAACAAACCTTTCCAAATTAATTATTTGGAAGATACAAAGTCTAAATGTACAGTTAAATTTGAAGATGAAATCTATCATCTTTTTCAATTATATTTACACAAAGATGCACCATTTACTTGTAGATATGAATTGAGGCCAGGTTCAGGAATATATTTACCTTTAGATTTAAACTTTAGGGGTAATGTTTTAGAATCTCATTTTGACATTGACCCAAATCTTAATTTACTGATGGTATCTAATAAGGAAAATGAAATTGTGGCAGGAGCAGGATTTTCATCATCAACAAATACAACCAAAGTTATAATTGGTCAAAATGTTGAGCTCAATTTTAATATTAAGTGGGCTAATGTTAATAGAGAAATTTATGATAATGAAAAAAATTTAGCAGTTTATTGGATATCTACAGGTAATCCTTTTATGAATTGGATTTATCTTGCAGCTGGTACTATATTTGGTATAGTATTAACTTTTATCACTTCATATAAGAGAATTAACAATAAAGTTCAAGCTTCTGCTTGGAATAAAGTCGAATAATTTAAATTTTGATTTATATAAAAACTATTTAAAATTTAAAGTTTAAAGTCTATAGTTACAGTTTAAAGTTTCTTTATTAATAAGTTTAATAATGATTTCACATCCTCATCTTCAACAGATTGCAAAAATCGTTCATCCAAATACTTGAGGTAATTACCTTTAACCGCATCTTTAATATTAGAATCATGTTTGGATTTGCTCATCCAAGCTTGATAAAACTTAACATTTTGCTGAAGTTCATTAATGAATTTATCATCATCAGTTTTAATGTATCTTAATGGTAATGTTAATTGCAAAACTAAACACATAGAATCATTTGGAAATCTAGCTGTTAAATCTTTAATTATGAAATCACACATATGAGTTCTTTCTAAAATATCAAATTCATCAATAAGGGTCAAAACTTTGTTAGCCAATTTTAGAATTACAACCTTCTTGTTATCTTCTTCAACTCTCTTGATCATAGTTTGAATGAAAACATCGTATAGTGTCATAATCAAATCACCACGTAACACTGGGTTATCCTCAACACTCCCTAAAGTTGATACATTCATTTCCGGTAATTTATTCAATTCACTATTTATTTCGTTATCATCAACGTTTAAAGTTAAAATATCTTCTTCTTTATCATCATCATCATCATCATTATCATCTTTACCACCACCATTCTTCTCACGTTTTTTCTTTTCTTTTCTCTCTTGTTCTTCTAGATCTTCTTGTTGTGAACGTTCACTAACTAATTGTAACAACTTTCTTCTAACTAATAATTTACTTAAATAGTTTAATTCAAATTTGATGAACTCAACCCAAACTCTTTCTTCATCAATATTAAATCTTAGACAACGTTTAAACAACGCTCTTGCACCTTTAACATTTTTATTATATTCAAATTCCCATTTTGCACCACTTAACCAAACGTCAACATTTCTAGGTTGTAAACTCAATAATTTCGAATAAACATCATAAACAACTTTAACACTCTCTTGTTTTCTAGCATATTTCAAATATCCAGCCCATAATTCCATACTACTTGGAAATTTATTAGTACCTCTTTGAAAAATATATAAAATTCTTTGCGGAATAGCCCAATTTGATACACTTGGCATTCTATCAATCACATCTTTCATTCTTTCAACCCTTTTCTTTCTTAATCTATCAACATTTTTCTCAAATTTAACAAATGCAAGATAATCTTTAGGTTTAGATCCACGTCCTGAAATTCTATGTTCAAAATCAGTTCTACGACGAACAATCATACTTAACTCTTTACGGGAAAACAATCCCTTCTTTTCAAGATCTTCTAATTCAGGTATAGACCTTTCAATAGCATATCTAGCCTTATCTGACATTGTTTGGTATGTTTGAATGAATCTTCTAGTCTTGGTTGCAGTAAAAATATTTATAGTGAAAAATTTATTTCATGAAAATTTTCTAAAGACGAGACGTTCGCCTTAACTATGCAAACTATTGGAGGCTCGTTACAGTTATTTTAAATATACAGTTTAATATACAAAAGGGAAATAAATAATTAGTTAGATCAATAGATGATACAGTTATAGTTCAAAATTGCACGTTTGAGGAGTGGCACCATTTTTGTTCAACAAAATATGCAAAAATTTTAGACGTTTTAGAAGGTTCTAATTTAATGGAAGAGTTTAGTTTTTGGCAGTTTAATTTTCCACCATTACTATGTAACTCTTTAAAAAGCAATTCTTTAATACAAATATAAGGTTTTGGATGGATTCCTAGTTCTTGACATAATAGCTTCTCACTTTCGGATAGTAAGTTGAAATCAGCTGAATTTGAAATATCTAATAATTCCAAACTTTGGTTTAATTTTTTCTTTAATTTTGAATCGACAGGAGTTGAATATCTTGAATTTGATCTGCCCGAGTTTAACGTAAGTCTTTCCTTGGATGACAATGCAGCTGAAGAAATTGGTCCTGAATTTTTAGAAATTCTTGAAAGTCTTTCCCTTTCATAAATTTCTCCGTCATCAAGGGTAGTTATACCATTTTTCCTCCAAACTTGTAATTGGTGTATTTTATTTCTAATTTTAAATTCCTCCATTATATCCGTTGAAAAATCATCAAAGTCTTGAGAAGACATCAATCTTGCAAATGCCTTAATTTTATTATAAAGTTCTTTCTCTTCTTTTGAACGTTTTTTGTCATTTGCATTGTTAGTTTTATAATCTAAAAGGTTATCATTAATGATCAAACGTTTACGTTCAGCTCTCAAAGTTAATCTTTCATTGTATATATGTAAAATTAATAATTTTAGTTTTATATCTTCTTCAGATTCATCGTCTTCAAAAACCATATCTTGAACGACTTTCTCTGCTTCGTCTTCTGCTTCTTCTTCAAATTCTAATCTACCAGGCATATATTTTTGAATTGCAGAACATAGCGGCTGTGATGTTAAAACCTTCTTCGGAGGAGGTAGCGGAATTTTTTTTCTCTGCTCAAATCTGTTTTTCCTATTATTCAAAAACTCAGTAATTGTAACATCAGGAAAGGTTTTATTTAAATCAGGCAAGGGATAATATTCAGAGTTCAGGTAATATTTTTCATAGTGTTCCCCAACTTCATCTTTTGATCTACCTTCAATAAAATCCGCAATATCTTGCCAATTTCCCAACCCTAGAGTTTGGCATCCTTCAATCAACAGCAGTTCTTCATCTGCACCCCAATCTTTATCAAAAATTGGGTACTGATGTTGTTCGATCACTTTATAGTCATGCCAGGGTTTGTGTTTCCCTGTAGCTTTACCTGCCGCAAAACATGGAACACATAAATCATAATCTTGGCATTCTGCACAACTTATTCGAATTCTTCTTGTACAATCTGATGAACACACATCACAATGAAATTTACCCATTTTCAGTGCAACTGCTCAATCTTATCTTTATTTTTTCCAAATGCAATCTCGCAATTCCAAAAATCGACGCGACTACTTGTTTTAAATTCGTAAACGCCACAAATGGAGCTTTAAAAACAATATAAGATATTGCCACCAAGAGAGATATGTATAATGGTCAGTAGGTGTAGCCCCGATATGTGTAAATACAGACAATTAAATGTATAGACAGTCCTAGAAGTTCACAAAGGTGAAAGTCCAGTAGCTTGCTTCCAATACACGGGTGGCGGATAGCGCAAATCTGATTGCAAGAACGCCTGCTTCCAGTATATGACTACCTCCATATTGGTTTCCAAAAATTCCATTTTCCCCCACTTGGGGGTTTTAATTTTATGCGGGAACGGTTTCTATACGAAGGGAACGACCGCCACGAATGGATTGCGAAAAGTAAAAAACAGAAACGGGTGGAAACCCTAGGTCACGCGTGCATATGCAGGGTTAGCGAGACATTTTTAAATAAAAAATTACAGCCACTATTACCAGTCACAATTTCCCAAAGAAGAACTTTTTGGACACCCGCACACCACACGCATAATTTGATCGCTCACGCTGAGCATACTGAGGGCCACGCACACAGGCTCATGCACTGGCCGGAGCTGTGAAAATTAATGGTGTATTATTGAATGTGAAGATTTGTAGTACATATTTTAGTGTTAATTTAAGATCAGACTTCGTATAATCCTCAAAAATGGTATGTACCACAACCAGACACTAGTTGAAAAGGGAAAATATACACGTTTAAAGATATGTGTTATAGTGATATCAAGATATGAAGATATCAAGAATGCCAAATTTTCAAAGATGCAAAAATAAGTTTTCAAATAATTCAGTTACATGATAGCTTAAAAATTGGTTACTATATTATAGTTGGAGTTATCTTAGAAACCAAGAAATGATTTAAAATTTTTTCAGCTATTAACCATTATTAAAAGGATACTGATTTTTCCATGACAGGATATTTTATGATTTGACCAATTTGAATACACAAACGAATGTTTTTTTCAGTACAATAAAAATGGCTTCTTATAACCAAATCAGAAAGACATAATGTTATTTTCACTAATTTTTCAGTTATTTAACAAATACTAACATTATATTATTATCATTATTATTATTACAGGGTAGAGTTAGAACAAAGACCGTTAAGAGAGCCGCAAAGGTTTTAATTGAAAAATACTATCCAAAGTTAACTTTAGATTTTGAAACCAACAAGAGATTAACTTCTGAAATCGCAGAAATCCAATCTAAGAGATTAAGAAACAAGATCGCTGGTTACACTACCCATTTAATGAAGAGAATTCAAAAGGGTCCAGTCAGAGGTATTTCTTTCAAGTTACAAGAAGAAGAAAGAGAAAGAAAGGATCAATACGTTCCAAAGGTCTCTGCTTTAGACTTAGAAAAGACCAAGGGTGCTTTATATGTTGATGAAGATACTGATGCTATGATCAAGTCTTTAGGTTTCAAGGTCTCCACCAACATCACCAACGTCTACGCAGGTGCTCAAAGAAGATTCAGAAAGTAAATTCTTTTATAATATAAATCTTCTCTGTTTAAAATTTAGTAGTACTTTTAATACAAAATAAAAAATTTAAATCCATTCAACATATATACGTGTTAGCATGTGTTGTATATAATCGATATTTGCAAAGATATTCCTAATCTTGTTCTATACTTTTATCATTCAATTTCATTAACAATTTTATAGCAATATTCTTTAATTATTTCTGATCGTTTGTTTATATCAGTCCCAAATTTTTCTAAATTCAATGCAAATTCATCCAAGCTACTTTTTAAATATTCATATCTTTTACTAAATTTAATCCTAGCTAAAATTACCTCATCCATTAATTTCTTATATTCATAAATAAACCTTTCACTCTCTTCAGCCCATTGTTCAAAATTTAAATGAATATAATCCAAAAATTGCTTTTCATTTTTATCCAATTTTTCATTTCTATCTTTTTTACCCATTATATCAAGATAAATAGCATCTTCACCTTCCATATACTCATATATAGCCTTTTTATCAACTAAATATTTAGGCGGGGTACCTGGTGTTTGTTCATCAAAGGTACCATATTCTTGACTTCTTAATTCAGAATCACCATCAGTTGCATCTGCCGAACCAAAACATATATTCTCCTTGTCATCTTCGTCAATTTTACTAAAAACTCTAACTTTTCTCTTCTTTACATTATCTTTTGAAGTATTTTCCTTTGAACAGATTTTTCTTTTTTGCTGGAGTTTATGTTTAATACAAGGGCTTGACAAAAAACTATTATCACTTTCCTCTTCATCCTCAACTTCACTACAGTCTTTAACAAATTGGCTACCTGTCTCGCTCATAACAACTAGTTTTTGTACTACACCTTTATCTGCATATTGAGTACCTTTGGTCATAAATGTCAAATTAGTGCCAGCTGTATTACCTCTGCTATCAAAGGGACTAGAAAGCTTACTACCATCACTCTCTCCACCATCATCGATTCTGTCTTCAATCACTAGTTCCGGTACTTCCAATCTAGAATCTACAATTTCACGCTTTGTTTCATTTGAACTACCCCATATACATCTTTCTTCATCTGAATTTACCCGCTTCTCAATTTTGGCTTTAACTTCAGTTCTATTCAAAGCTTTTAATTTTGGAATGTTGCTAATACTAGATGCGGAGGTGCATCCTGTTTCATTTATCGTTTTTTTCTTAAGAGGTGAAGACATATAACTATCAGATTTATCTGTTATATTTTTACTGTCCTTTATCTCAGTATCAAGTTGTTTTACTCCAAGCTCTTGCTTTTTTTAAATATCCATTTGTTCCGCAAAAGGGAATGCGTAAGGCGTGCTATGCAAACGGTTGAGTTTTTGCCCTCACCAAAAGAGGCGAAAACAATAAGAAACTGAGCCGCCATCAGCAACAAAGTTGAATAATTTTATTTCAAATTAATTGTTAAAAACGTCAATTCTATACATTTAATATTTATTTCAAGTAGCCATTAGCCGTTAACCATGTTTTAACATCTTCTTGATCTCTCACAACCCAGTTAGCCTTTGAGGTGACAATTTCTAAAGATTGTGCTAAACCTTGGTCAAAACCCTTGGTTGATTTATCAGAGAAGAATGCTTCAATTTTTTTGTATTGCTCCATCGACGTGAAACCAGAAGTTGAAACTTGAACAACAGTTCCCAACATACTTGAGCTTGATGGTAATAAAATACAAATTTCATTCCAGTTAGTTGTCATCCAGTTAAATAGGGTTTCAATACCAACCTTATGTACTCTCATACCTTGCATTGGAATGTAAACATCTTGTGATCTAATGGTACCGTCTAATAAAAGTGGGAAAACTTTTTCTAAAATTTCAGCATTTTCAAATCTACCTAATGATCTTAAAACTGTAATCTTTTCATCAATTGACTGAGGATTTTTGTAAATTTTAATTAATTGATCAAATTCTGCTTCACCACCTTTGGATGCAATAGTATTGAAAATTGTAGTTCTTAAATTTGGATGAATTGCATCTTTTTCACCATTGATGTAAGAATTAAATGCAGATTTCACAAAGTTATTTGTTTTTTCATCGCCTGAAGCAACAGCAGCACCAAATAACAAAGCCTTTAATCTTTGTTCAAGGAATGATTCATCTGCCTTAAAACTCCAGCCTAGTTCATGACATTTTTTAGTAACTAAATCACCAGTTAAAGATTTCAAAGCAGTTTTAATAGTTTCATCTTCAAATACCCATGCTGCTTTTACTGCACCAATTCTAGTCATAATTTCATCCCAAACAAAATATGATTCTTCTTCTTTCCAGCTAGAAACTAAAGACAAAAGATTAGAAGTTTTAGAGAATCCAGGAACACATAATGCACCTGCATCTGCAACTAAACCAATTCTATCTTCAACAGATAACTTGTCAGCGTTAGCACCTAATGATTGCCATCTTTCAGAATCATACGCAACTCTATAAACACCAGTTGAGTTACCATTGATTTTGAAAAAATCTTTAGAAGAGATTGATGGCACATCCATTGATTTTTCATTTAGTATTAATGATTCATCAACACCTTGATCAGTTCTTAAACCTAAGAAAATAGGGTAAAGAGTTTCATCATCTTCACTTTTGACATCACCTGTTGTAAGGTATCTTTTTTGACTGACAGAAATTTTATCCGCTTCTTCATTAACTGTTACCAAAGGATAACCAACTTTAGTTGTCCAAACTTTCATAGTTGATGCAACATCTTTACCAGAAACTAAAGATAAAGAATCCCATAAAGCTTCAGTTTTAGCGTTACCATAAGCGTGCTTTTTAACATAATGAGCAACACCTTCAATAAATTTATCTTCACCTAACCAATTAGCTAACATTCTTAATACTGCGGAACCTTTTTCATAAGAAATAGCATCGAAGATTTGGTTAATTTGATCAGCTCTTTGAATTGGAACTTCAATTGGATGGGATGATCTTAAACCATCTAAAGTTAAAGCAGATTGAAGAGAATCACCAACGAAATTTTCCCAAATTTTCCAACTTGGTTCAAAATGATTACAACATTTCCAGGACATGTAAGTTGCAAAAGATTCATTCAACCATAGAGAGTCCCAGAAATCCATGGTACAAATGTTACCAAACCATTGATGAGCTAATTCATGAGCAACAACTTCAGAAACTCTTAATTTGGTATCAAGAGTAGATTTTGATTCGTCAAATAACAAATCAACCATTCTATAAGTAACTAAACCCCAATTTTCCATTGCACCCGCAGAGAAATCATGAATACCAACCATATCCATTTTTGGTAATGGGTATGGAATATCGAAAACTTGTTCATAATATTCTAAAGATTTTGCTGCTAATTCAACAGAATATCTACCCTTTTCTTCATAGCCTGGAGTAGTGTAAACTCTAACAGGAATATCTCTGAATTTGTAATCAGATTCAATATATTTTAATTCACCAACAATAAAAGCAACTAAATAAGTAGACATGATTGGGGTTTTATTAAAATGAACAATTTTCTTTACTGAATCAATATCTTCTTCAGACTTTACATCCATATTAGATAAGAAAGTTAATTCTTTCTTACCAATCAATGAGATTGTAAATTCAGCCTTTAAGTTTGGTTCGTCAAATGATGGGAATGCTCTTCTACAATCAGTTGCCTCCATTTGAGTAGTTGCTAAATATTTAGTTTCACCATTTTCTTCATAGGTAGATCTATAAAAACCTGCCATTTTGTCATTTAATTCACCAATAAATTTAATGTATAATTGAATTTTTGAGCCTTGGTTGAATTGGTTAGAAAACTTAAAAGTAGTTGTTTGGTCATCTTCATTGGATTCTAAACTTGTAGGTTTAATAATTTCATCACCATTGATAACGTGGTACTCTAATAATTCTAATTCTAATGTGTGTAAAGTAATGAAATCTGTGGATTCATTAACATTCAAGTCAATTGTAACATCACCATTAAATTTAAAGGTTTCAAAAAGAGGTTCTAATTTTAATTGATAGTGTGAAGGTTTAACATTAGTTGGTAAAACTTGTCTGTCTGCAGGGACTGCCGTAGTTGATCCGCTCATACACATTTTATCAAGTGAATGTCTATGGTGACAGAAATGATGCAAACGGGTAAAGACAATTGGGGATATGTCATGTTTATAAGTAGTGAGGGCAAAATTGACGGATTTCTGCGTAAAGAGTCCGTGTGAAGGCGAGGACGCTCCGATTGAACTGGAAAAAGGTTTGAAAATGGCCTTTCGCAGTAACGAGGGAAACATGACTAATCCTGTCGTATCGTATGCAAGAGAAAGAGACAGAAAGTAAAATGTGATATACTATACAAATCAATACAGGTGAAGAAAAAAAAATCTCTTTATAAAAAAATAAATATGTAATAAGTATGAAAGTAGGAAAGTAGGAAAATATTTTTGACAAAATCAATTAACCGATTCTTTCAATGAGGTGCACACCGGAATCGGATTCAACAACACCGCTTAATTCTCCTATTTGTAAAGCGAAAGCTGCTTTTTCAAAGGAAGGCTGCATTTCACCTTTACCGAAGAATCCCAGATCGCCACCCTTGGCATGAGAAGAACAATCGGAGTTATCTGCTGCCAATTGCTCAAGAGTTGAATCGCCTCTTTCGATTTCATCTTTGTAAGATTCGAGTTTTTCAATGGCAGATTCTTTGGTTCTAGTAATATTTTCTTCTTTCCAAGAGCTTGGTTTTCTTGAATCTTTGTGTTTTATAAGCAAATGTCTGACTCGGACTTTAGTAGGTCTGTGTAAATTTCGAGAGAAGTACTCGTTTAGCTTTGGCATGTCTGTACCTGTAGGTGGTTCCCACTGGGATTTTTCGGTATCTTTATCCAAATAATATTCATGGTTGTGAGTTTTGGAAATTCTGATTGTCCAATGTTCTGGTAATCCTGTAGCCTGCATCTAAAACCCGTGTTTATTTATACCACAAAAGTGCAAACCAAAAAAGTAAATGCAAAAATGCTAGGTGGCGTTTTGAACATTTTAATTTACTGTGTACCGGTGCCTTTTTTGTCTGAGCTCACGAGCCTTAATATTCTTGATATTGCTGCGCGGTGTAAAAGGCGATCATGATTTTTTGACAGGTAGGGAGAAGTCCTTAGGTGAACAGTAACAGCTGCACAAGAGACATGGGTGTCAAGGAAGCGGAAAACAAGTATTTGGCCAAGCAGAAAAGAAGACGTGGTCTACAAAAGACACGATTTTACTGTCAAATCTGTGAAAGACAATGTTTGGATGAAAATGGATTCAAATGCCATGTTACATCCGAGATACACATGAAAAATGTCAGCAAGAAGCTCCAAGATAACAGCGGCGACAGCCGCAAAGTGGTCAACGAGTTCAGCTCCAAGTTTGAGCAAGACTTTCTACGTTTGTTGCGGGTTTCACATGGAGAGAAATGGGTTCCGCTGAATCGGTTCTACCAGGAGTACATCAGCAGCAAAGATCACGTGCACCTGAATGCCACCCAGTGGAAAAGTATTACGGGTTTTGCACATTTTCTGCACAAGGAGGGGAAGTTGCTGCTGCAGGATTCCGATGACTCTGGGATTCCTCTGCGTATAGCGTACGTGAAGAAAGGAAACGGAGCCATCCCACAATCCAAGGCTCAGCAATCGCAAGATGCATATCTTGTAGAAGAGATAACTTCCATAGGCGAAGAGACCGCCGTCGACGCAGAAATGCGTCGACTCGACGCGCAGCTGCAGCGCCAGCAGCCAGCCACGACAACAGAAGCTGTTGCAAAAACCAACACGCTCGTGTCGCGTTCCAAGGTCGCGTTCAAACTCAAAAAAAAACAATGCGGAAAGTAGCGCGTTGTTTATTTTTTGCCCGTTTTGGGTGGTTAATGGGGTAGGGGCTATTAGATCTCCTTTTGGTTGTTTACTCTCTTGGGTTTAATGTCTAAATAAACTTTTAAACTTTATACACTTGACAACAATACTATAATTCTCTAACTATTTTATGGTTGTTTATATTATTTTTTTCTTGCCTGTTAAGTCATTATACTATATTATTATATCATACAATCCTCCTCCTTTTCTCTTTTCCTTTCCTTTTTATATGTCTATTCATTTTTCATCTTTCTAAGTTCCATCAATCACTACCCTTGAACGTCAAAAATGTCTACTACCACTACCACCAGCAATGCCTATGCTATCAATACCATTCACAATACTGTGAATAAACAACTGCAAACCCCTTTAAAAATTCAATTACCTCCTCTTTCTTCGATTTTACACTCACCTGCTGAATCATCACTCAGACACTCTCTCATACATTCGACCCCAAACACAAGCATCAATACATCGTTTCCTAAACACAATATTTTCAATCCGCTGCCGGTACCAGAAACTAGAAGAACACATTCATTACCAACGCTTGACAATGTAAATACTTCAGTGAGTTTCGAAAACTCATTGAGTTTACCATTGCCAATCGTTTCAAATCCAACAATTTCTCAATTGTACCTACCAAAGGCATCTCAAAATACTTTGTTGCCTGTAATTCCCAATCTCGATACATCAAATATTTCAAATGTTTCCAACGCTTCAAATGTTTCCAACGCTTCAAATGTTTCCAACGCTTCCAATGTTTCCAACACTTCAATAATTTCTGAAAATAACGACAGTTTTGTTCATTCTACACCATTTAAACAATCGGTATCTGAACCCACTATCGATTCAAAGAAACAAGAAAAAACAACAAGGAAAAGAAAAGCATCCATTGATGAAAGTAAAAGTTTTGCATTCATTTCACATTCTCAGAAAACATTTCTTCTCAATGAACCTGATATTGACAATGCTAGATTAGCCAGACGCAAAAGAAGAAGAACTTCCGCATTAGAATTGAGTATATTAAAAAATGAATTTAAATTAGGTACAACTCCAAACAAACAAAGAAGGTTTTTGATTGCTGAAAAAGTTGACATGACTGAAAAAGCAGTGCAAATTTGGTTTCAAAATAGAAGACAAGCATTGAGAAAACAATCAAAGAAATTGGGATCTTCAGATGATGAAACCTTAGATTCTGAAATAATAATCAATGAAAGTTTAGAATACGATGAATCTGATAAGGAAAATGTCAATCCAAATTTGATTCCATTCCTTCCACCCAAGGGAAAGTTTACTTCTTCACCGATATCAAATAAACAACCATTAGCGGATATTACCGATGCTTCAAATCAAACATTCAAATTCAAATCAACAAATTTCGGTTTAACAAATAATAATTCTAATTCCAGAAGACAGAAACCAACAATGAAATTAAAAATTAAATTTGAAAAGTCTTGAAACATTTTGTAACATATAATGACATCATGAGCTAATACTGTATACTACTTACGTCCTTTTTTATAGATTTTCGTTAATTAATTTTTGCTGCATTTTAATCTCCTTTGATTGTTTATCTTCAAAAAGTACATAGGCTCTTTTTTTAATGATAAATGTTCAACACCAAATTCGATTTTAGAAGACCATATCTCCGTAGATATGTTTTTATATATATATAGACCCACACACACTACAGTCCACAACAAAAATATGGTAAAGAACACAAAGATTCCAATTTCTTGTTTAATATCAAGATGAAACTACATTTTCCCTACACATGCTATTATGATACGATGTTTGATTCAGTAATTAATATTAACTTATACTATATATAAAATTTAATAAATTGAAAGTGAGCTAGAATAGTAAACAACTTTGAACACGATTAAGCGGACTTACCTCTTCTACCGGTAGTCTTAGTGTGTTGACCTCTAACTCTTAAGTGCCAAGAGTGTCTTAAACCTCTGTGAGCTCTCATCTTCTTTAATCTTTCTAAATCTTCTCTTAACTTAGATTCTAAGTTGTTTGCTAAAACGTGGTGATCCTTACCGTCAACAACATCCTTTTGTCTGTTTAAGAACCATGCTGGAACTTTATAGTGAGTTGGGTTTTGCATGATGGTAACAATTCTTTCTAATTCTTCTTGAGTTAATTCACCAGCTCTCTTAGAAAGATCAACATCAGCCTTCTTACAGACTAAGTTAGCGTATCTTCTACCAACACCTCTGATGGTGGTTAATGCATACATAACCTTAATTCTACCATCAACGTTGGTGTTTAACAAACTATAATAAAAAATTAACTGTTAGTATATTGTTTTATTTAAATATATTGTAAAATTTAACCATGAAATGTTTTCTTTTAATAGTGAAAATAATCTTCTAACCCCATATTTTTCAAATATTGACATATACTTTTTAATCATATGTGAATTAAATAGGTTTATTGAATTAACTAATAGTATTCCAGAATAAATTTTCATGTTGAATTTTCACATTTTTCTACCGTTCTAAAAAAACTCATTTCATCATGCTATATGTAAATGAACGTGCTTAAACATACCGTAAAATGTGTTGGAAAGAACCTGATTCGTGGACAACTAAACCCATTTTTGCTGTTCTATGTAAGTTACTAAAAGATGAAAAATATTCACTATGTTATGTACACTTTCAATCTTTAGTTTTTTTTGATAGTAGCGAATGTGAGGACTTTCCCAGGGAGAAACCTGGGCGGACGCGGAGAGGCACCAACCAATTGTTGTGTGACTGCGTTTTAGGTTTGTTCAAGCAGAGGTGCGCGGGGTAGTTAATATGTACTTGCGGAGCCATTTATTATATCACGTGCTCAATTAAAGGGCTAAAGACATTATTACAGGTCTTTTATAAACAGTACATTAAGTCATTTTTTCTATTTATTTCAATGTTTTCAATACTATAGAAATGATTTATATACAAGATTTAAAGAATTAAAAAACAAATTGGGTGTGCTTAGCTGCAAAATAGTCAAGAGCTGGCTTTTCAATATAGATTTTGTGTGCTTTTAACAAATCTCTTACTTCAACTTCATCCTTTTGCATGACTTTGATCTTAGAACTTGGATATCTTAACACTGCATTTCTCAAATTTGAAACCTTGAAATAATCATCAGCTATAAAGAGTAAATTAAACTTATCTAAATCGTGAGATTTAATAAATCTAGAAATTGCAATGGATTCTGTAGTTGGTATTTCTAAATTTAATTGGTCGTTTTGATTGATAATACTTTCAGATCCTGTCTTTTCCTTGTAAGTAGTTGCAAATGTTTCATCTTGTCCAATGATAAATAATTTACCCCTTCTAAATGCGTCACTTAATGCGATTCTATATGCATATTGATAAACCTTTGCAGGTAATTCTGAAGTCATATCATTTGGTGCTTGTCTAGCCAATGCATATGCACCTCTGAATCTAATTGGAGAGTTTGCATCACCAACTCTGGCTCTACCGGTACCTTTTTGTTTAAATAACTTCTTTCTTGAAAATTTATGTTGTGATCTACCAGGTGGATTGGATGAACCAACTCTTCTATTATCTAATTCCATGACAACAGCCAACCATAAAATATCTCTTCTCAATGGTTGATTAACTATTTTGTTGTGAATAGGAAAGATAGAGTGTGGTTCCAATGATGGGAAACTTCTTAATGTAGCAATACTAAATTCTGGTTGTTTTGTTGCATTAACAAAAGCACCTGCTTCGGTAGCAAGTCCCCTAAAAAATAATGATTGTGTTTTTAGTATAGAAGTACGTGCCAAGCTGAACATTGTTGAACAAAAGTACTTTGGTATTTAAAGTTGACATTAGACCTTTCTTGATCAATTCATGAAAGAAAAAGTGTTGAAAAAGTAGAAAAAATCACCACCCGGGTCCGCCGATCGACCACATTGATTTTATCAGTGAGGCCTAGCCACAGTCAAATTTAGTAGAGTCTGATCTTGGGTAGGCATCAACAACACTGCACTAAAGCTTCAAAGCCAATTTGCAGGCAAATGGAAGTTTAGGAATACAAATGACAGAAGGGAGCACACTAAGGCGATCTATAGATAATAATAATAACACATCTACACGACCTATTAAAAGGCGAAAATCGTGTATAGAACACCAACCGAATCAAAAGAAAGAAGAGACAAAGTTGTTGCCTTTGGAATATATTAAATGTGATAGATTAGAATTACTTACAATTATATCGAGAATGTTATCATCCATTGTAAAGATTAATGATGAATTAACATCACTTGATGTTAAATATTTAAATAATGAGAATTTAACGAGATTTCACTCAAGATCACCACCGCAGATTTCAATCTATAACTACCTGCTCAGATTATCGCATTATTCATCATTGGAAAATTGTGTATTGATTGCAACAGTCTATTATATTGATTTATTAACCAAAAAATACCCATCATTTGCACTCAATTCACTAACAGTTCATAGATTTTTGCTTACGGCAACAACAATTGCATCAAAAGCATTATGCGATTCATTCTGTTCAAATCAACATTATGCTAAAGTTGGTGGTGTTAATGTGATTGAATTGAATTTACTTGAAATTGAATTTCTTAAATGGGTGAATTATAGAGTTGTTCCTAGAGATTTTAATTATGATTCTTATTGTGAACGTCGAAATTCCACAACTGATAATATTGAAATTGTCATCTCCAATTCTTTGAAATTTGGAATTGCAACAGCACATAGAATTTTGGAGTTATATTATGAGAAAATGATAGGGTTAGTCGGTGGTTTTAATGATGAATTTATACCTGTCGGATTCAATGATAATATCTTATATCAAATAGAATATATAAACGATACGGCGTTATCATCTTCATCTTCATCAATTAGTGACGAATATGAAGAACAACCAGATCTGACATCTGCTGAACACTCTACACCCACCCACTCTTCTTCCACATCCAAATTATCAAATTCGGTGGTAATAACAGAGCAATTACCGGACACTAAAATAATATAAATTAATCTAAGATAGCGCTATAGGATACTGCCAAATATAGAGGGAAAGACAGGATACAAAACGAGAGGCAATGTCGAATCAAAAGGAGGACCCGAGGTAGAATCCAAAGTTAATCTAGAATAATTTTTAGTATGTATATTTTATTTTATACTTGATCTTTTCTAATCAAATAATGATATTTCATTTAAAATGCGGGGTTGCATTTTTCTCCGAGGTGAATCTGGGGTTTATTTTGCTTTTTGTTAGAAGTTGACTTGTGTTAAAGCTACAAACGACAAGACGATTACAAAAGCAACAAATGACCTTCCCAACAATTGAAGATTTGATTACCAATTTGAAACAACACAATTACTCTCAAGTTTCAGAATTGTTGAACACAACAAACAAAAATTTGTTTATCGGTCCAAACAACTTGCTCAATCAAGACATGATTGAGTCTGCTAGTATTTTTACAAAGTTTATTTCTGACTGGGATGATGTTGCAGAAATGAATTCAGCGTATGAAAAATCTTGCGGTATCCAATTTGTAACTTCGGAATCTAAAGATGCACCAGTATCTAATCATATGATTGGCATTTTCAAGCTCGGTAGAAATTTGACCTCTCATATGCATATCATCCATGGCGGTGCAATTGCATCCCTGATTGATGAATACTTTGTCAAAGTTGTGTTACCACTAACTTTAGACAATTTTGCTGTTACTGCTAACTTGAACATCAAATACTTACGCCCAATCAAGTTTAAGGAGAATGAAAGGGTGGTCGATGTGATTTTAGATTGTTGTATAATAAAAGCTGTAGATGGACGAAAGTTCACCGTTACAGGCTCTCTAAAAAATTTAGAAGGAGTTGTATATTGTGTGGGAGAGCTCTTGGTTGCTGTTCCTAAAGGTCCTCTATAGTTGATTTATGTAGTTCTGATGATAAAAAAATATAATTAATGCTCTCCACAGAAAACGGAGAGAAAAAAAAAGACATTTCACTCTTTCGTGATTCTATGAGCTTTCTTACAATAAAATTAATAGATATAGGAGGGGAACGTAATAGAAAGACATGTTTTTGAGGAGCTTGAGACGAACTGGTTCAAGATCATGTTATAAATGGAATATAGGGATAAATATTATGGACAAAAGTGTCATTCGAAATTATAATACTCAAAATTTTTTAAAATATGTTACGAGGCCTGTACTACGGCAACAAGCACACACGCAACCTAAAATAATTCAACAGTGTAAATATATATCGGACAAGAAAGTGTCTGGAAGCATTGAAATAATAAAAAAAATATGGTTAAAAATAAAGTGGGTTTTGATCAGATCAAAAAGACCATTTAATTGGGAGGATATAAGTGCATTTATTACGTGGTTACTGACAGGTAACATTTTTTTATTTTTAATTTGCACGACCACATTTTTTTCACTTATACTAATGACGGTAAATCAATTGACAACTAGAGATTTTGTGGCTGAATGGTTAGGTAAACAAATCACTAAGAATTCGAATTTAGTTGTTAATTTTGAAAGTGCAATTGTTCCCGATTGGAAATCAGGTAGAATTCAATTGAATAATTGTACAGTTAGCAAAAGGCCTAAAGTTGTAAAAGTTATTGAAAAACTAGAAAAATCACTTGATGGGAAAATCTTACTTAAGACATTTGAAGATGTTTATGATGATGGTAATTATACACAATTTGATTTAACTATTGAAGAAATCAGCATTTCACTTAGTTTCTGGAGGTGGATTAGTGGTAAAGGATTTATTGACAAAACATCAATAAAGTGTATGAGAGGTATTATTGATAGGACTCATGTTGTTTGGCAAAAAGATGATGATCCAAGAAATTATAAAAATATTTATAAACCGGGAGATTGGGAAATGGAGAAGTGGGAAGCTGAAGATGTTTTAGTTACAATCAATCATCCTAATGGGTTTAGACCCTGCCAATTATCAATTTACAATGCAGATTTAGATATTTTCAGGAAAAATTGGTTAATTTTAGATTCACTTACATGTAACCATATGAGCGGTAGTTATGATGGATCTTTATTTACAATTAATAAAATATCAAATTTTGATAATTTTACAGAGGAAAGTAATATTAATCTTTTAGTTAATAAAAAATTAGGCAGAGAACAATTCCCCACTCTACCATTTTTTGAAAATGGAGAAAAGAATAAAAATTTTAAAAAATTAGTTCGTTTTAGAATGGATAATTTGAGAGTCGAACATCTAAATAAAGGTATGGATGGACCAGTTGGTTGGATTAATAAAGGTACGGTAGATATATTAGCTGATTTTTTCATTTTAGAGGAAAATATTACCTTGGATATGTTACTAGATGAAGGCATAAATAATTTTAATAACCAGTTTTTATACAATAAAAACAAAAAGGAAAAGGAAGATAAAGATAAAGATAAAGAATTGAGGAACGATGAAAGGAAAGGTGATAAAAATTTGTTTATTTGTGATTTTTATCTTAGGTTGAAAAACCCCAAAGCTTCGGTGCCATTATTTACAAATGAACTATCTTATATTAACAATGCAGCTATAAGACCGATTGTTGGTTATATAAACAACAAAAAAACATTCATTCCAATTCGAGGGAGAATCTATAAAGATCTAATGGATTTCGATGGTGCTTGGACCTTTTATGATTCTCTGTTGATGGATGATTTGTCTGAAAGTATCTATCAAAGCTTTTACGAGTACGTAGCAGATGAGAAGATGAGAAATGAAAGATTACGTAAGGTTGGTTTTTGGTCTTTACAATTTGTATTACAGTTCATATTGTGGAGTGTTACTACGCTAAACGGATAATGTGAATATAATACTACTGCTGTATGTCAAATATTTTAGGGTCTAAGGTCTGATAGCTGTATTGATACATGCACTGGTACCTGTATTGATACATTCACTGATACATGTACTGATACATTCACTAATACATCTATTGGTATCTTGGTTGACACTTGCGATCACATCTTTCTCGTCTATGCACCCACACCACTGCCTCTGCAAACCCGAAATCACAATATATAATCAGAATGAAAAACATCCAGGCAGGTGTCGATGCACAGCGGCCAAAATCTCCCGCTGCGGTTTGACCGTTTCGATTATTCAGCGGTAAATGAAATCGCGCCATCTTCATCAACGGCCAAGAGGATTTGTTTTTTCTAACCGTACTATTATCAAGATATTCTGTTCAACTATTTTTTCTCTGCCGTTTGCTGCACAATTCTCTCCTACATTCGGCAATCGTTTCAACGATTTTTCTTTGCTGTAAATATTTTTTGTTCTTTTGATGTGTTGATTGATCTCTTGATCTTTTGCCCTTTTGCTCTTTATTTTGTCATTCTTTGGTTCTAATTTTTCACCTTTTTTATAATCATATTAGCATTTATACCTTATACCCCTCTATTTGATTTCACACAAATTTAAGCCTTTTATCTACCCTTTCTTCATACCGAGAAAAAAGAAACTGAAAAAAAAACAGAAATAAACGGCAAAAACGTTTTTGTATTGTCAAGGTAATAGTGACCACCATCCATTTAAATATACATCAAAAAAACGTCACTAGATAGTGTTTATTTTTCATTTTTCATTTTTAATTTTTAATTTTGATTAGAAGATGTCTAATTTTCATTATGGAAAGACTATCTATGAAACAGATGAGAATGTTTCAAATAATAATGAACGCAATGCAGGTACGGGTGTCAATAATAATATGTTAAGACCAATTTCATCCATGCAGTCGATCAATCCAAACATACCAGGCAAGCCATATCTTGCAAATTTAAATTTAGAACAAAACCAATTACTTTCTGTTTATAATATGCCGGCATATTTAAATGAACAAGTACAGTATATTTCATATCCTCCAAATTTAACAAATCAGTCGACATTGCCTCATCAATTGCCTAGTTTGATGGGAAATAGTTCAACTTTTGAAAAAAATTCATATTCACAAGCCTCAAACGATTTCAATAATTTTCGAACCCCATATCCATATTCTGCCAATACATATCCTACTAATATTTATTATTCGGGACATACAGGATACACGGGGAATCCAGGTCATACGGGACACACGGCTCATATAGGACATACAGGTCACACAGCTAATACGGTGCCTTCTGGATTTGCACCATTACCACCTTCTAAAGGGTTTATTAATGTTTATAATCAAGATGCACCTCTAGTCCCTTCAAGATCACACACACCTGTGCATATGACAAATTCTCTCAATACGCTTGCAATTGCCACCCCACAAAGGCCTCATTCCACATCATTCAATTTAGTGACACAAAAGTCTATTAATAAAAAAATCCAAGATAATACACTAGGTGGTGGAATATCCAAAAAAGTTTCAATGATTGATGCTGGGAACAATCGAAGTCTCAAACTTGACTACAATAAGATCAATCAATTGTCTTATGATATATCACAGAACATGATATTACCGCCGTTTAAAACATTAAAACCGAGTGAATTGGCACTGAAAAAGAATAAACCCAAAAGATCAAAACGTCGGTCGAAATTCACACAAGAGCAGGACGAGTTAATTATGAAGTTAAAAACAGAAAATAAATCATGGGTTGAGATTGCAGAACTTGCCAAAGTTGATAGTTATCTGGCTGCCCGAAACAGGTACCAGGTTTTAATTGGACAGCAAGGTGGCAGTCCAAGTGATTTTACACCTGAAGATATCATTGAACTGAAAGGCATAGTTGACGATGGTGAAATCGAAAAAATGAAACATCTCAGTAAAGAATTCAGAAAATGTACCGGTAAATTATGTTCTTATAAGCAGGTACGAGAATTGATCAGATATCTATTTTGGAAAGATCCAACTCAATTCGATGTCGGAGCCAGCTATCTTGCTGAGTTGAAAAGGCTACAAAAATTGCGACATAGGGAATTCGGGGACGACGGTCGAGAAGAAGTAGAATCGGACCAAGAACAGGAGGTGCTAGACAACCGCTTATAGAAAATACATACATTGCATGATAAAACACTTTATATATTGCGTGTAGTGATGTATATTTATAGATCTTTTAACAACAAGCTTTTAATCACCATATTTTCCATATTGGCTCTTTTTGTTGATCTGGGATATTTTTCCCCACACAACAACCCAATGTCCAAAAATGGAAAAACAAAAACACAGCGAAAAAACAAATACCGTTGATGGTTTGCTTGTTGATAAGGTGGTTATTGTTATTTAGTGTTGTTCTTTACATGAATTTGAAGAAACAACTGTTTTGTTTTTGAATTGTTTTGAAATTTGTTTCTGAAATTGTTTTTGAGTGTTTTTCTTGCATTCTGTACTTGAATCAAATACCAAGTATAGTCAAAACATATATATTGGATGACCAAATTTGCATACGTTACACTTCTTTTAAATACCGAATATTTACCAGGTACACTTACACTTGCTGAATCAATCAAGCAAACAGGAAGTAAAATTCCAATTGTGCTTTTAGTCTCTAAAGAAAATCTGAGTAAAAATGCATATGGTTTAATTTCAGAAAGTAAATATTTTGATCGAATTGTCAATGTGGATTTTAATCTATTAGAAAGTAAAAATAGATTTGAGCTCAATGATCTTTTAAAACGTCCAGACCTTTTATACACATTGACCAAGTTGAATATCTGGAGATTAATTGACTATGATAGAATAGTCTATCTTGATTCAGATATGTTGGTGCGTCAAAATATCGACCAATTGTTTGACATTTGGCCCGAATTATCGGTGGATGATATAATTGCGGCTTCAGATTCCGGATGGCCTGACATTTTTAATTCCGGATTATTTGTTTGTAAACCTAGTGTTGAGGTTTATGAAAGTTTGCTTGATTTTTACGAATCACATGATTCATTCGATGGTGCCGACCAAGGTATATTAAATGAATTTTTTAATCTACAATCAGATAAAACAGGACGAAATTGGTATAGATTGCCATTCTTTTTTAATTGTACATTAAATTCAAATTATGAATATTTACCTGCATTGCTCAGATTTAAAGAATCTATTAAAGTTTTTCATTTTATTGGATTGAATAAGCCGTGGAAAAATCATAACTTATGCTACGATACTAACTATGCTAAAATTTTTAATGATAATACTGATAATTTATATCAATTATGGTGGAATGTTTTTAATTCTGTGAACATCAATGGTTTTACAAGTTTAGACATTCTTGTGACCTCATGTCATTTACAGCAAAGATTTACAGCAACTATTTTAAATTCCCCATCATATAAAATCATCAAAGAAAAGAAAGGATTGAAAGAATACGACGTGCATGATGCAAATGAAATTTCAAATCCATTTCTTTCTCCAATAAAAAGAAATGTGAAATCAACAAATAGTTTTAATTTCCCTAAATTTTATTATAAAAAACCTACAAACAGCTCAAAAATTAAAGACGAATCAAATCATGGTGAAGCCTGGAAAATGAGTGAAGGTAAATTTACGTGGCCACAAAATAATAAAACTTCGGGCAAAGTCAATGATGAATCGATGTCTAATTTGACAACTCAAAAGGAAACTCGTTCTCGGGTTGATCGTGAAATAGGAACTCGTCTCGATAAATATATCCATGATCATCCAATTTTCCCATGGGAAAAAGGTACCCCAGAAGTTACACGAACTTTCAGAAATACAATGAGCTTTGAACCTCCCGCATATAGTATTTCTGTTATTACCTCAGATAATGATACCAAAAATATGGTTAATGATATCAATAATAATAACTTAGTTGGTTTTGAAGATGGGCAGAAATTTGAACAATATCTTAATAAAGTTGAGAAACTCAACTGAGTAATGTCTATATGTCTTCTTTATTTTTTGGCTTAATCAAAAAATCGTCTATAGTTTTATAAATTTTTATATATTTACATCTGTAATATATTTTAGAATTCTAGTACTCTGGTATTTTTTTAAGGTGATTTCATTAGCAAACAATTTAAAAGATATAAAAAACGAGAGAGAGCAAGGTATGTTATAAATGTAATCTAATTTTGAGATTGTGCCTGGACTTGAGGCATTTGTGAGTTTCTAGCAGATGCATTTTCTCTTAAATAAGTTAATTGTTTAGTTCTGAAACATTCATAATGAACTAAATTTGTAGTTTCAATCAAATCGAATAAATGAGTCCTAGTTAAAAAATCTCTTAAATAAACAAATTCACATTGAGTAACATCTTCAACATTGATCATTCCCCATTTAGTTCTTCTACCTCTGATAGTTTCGCCGTTTGGGGTTGTAAATATATTTTCGGATCCAATTACGGCAAAAGGTAATAAAGATCTAATATCATTATTGAATTGTATCTCTTCTTCAGTAAAATCGTAACTACCCTCACCGTCATATGGATACATTTTCAAATTATAATATTTAAATTGGTCTTGTAAAACTGATTTAAATTTCGATCTTTCATCCAAAGTTAAAGTATCTGATTTAGCAATGATTGGAACAACATTTGCAACTTCTGTTAATCTCTTTAAAACTTGAATATCTAATGCTTTTAAACCATATCCATTTGGTTGGATAAAATATAAAACGCAATGGACTCTGGTATCTTTGATGAATTTTTCTCTCGATGCATTTAATTCTCTTCTTAAATATTGGTTCTGTTGATCTTTAATATATTTAAGAATAGTCTCCCATGATTTATCGTTATTCAGTTGATCGCCAAAACCAGGTGTGTCGATGATATTCAAATTTAATCTAACGTTATTTTCAATCAGAGAATGACAAGTCACATGAATTTCTGTAGTTTTATCAATAGGTTCATTGACGTTATCTCTACCATTCGATTCAACCATATGAGAGCTGAATAATGTATTCATCAATGTGGATTTACCTAAACCGGAGCTTCCAACCATCATAATATTAAAAGTGAAACCCCTTTTCACAAGCCTGTTTTCGATTTGCGTGGTAATTGTATCAAATCCCACATAATTTGAAGGGTGTAAAGGCGCTGCCGTGTTTTTTTCTTCACTGCTAAAACCGTTGGTCTGTGTAAATGTTTCGGAACTCATTGATCTGTCTATAACTCACTACCAACTTGCAAATCTCAGAAGCGTTGCCCACTGTAAACATGGGTGTAAACAATTCATGTTCCTTTTGTTCAACACGGTTTCCCGTTTGGCGCGAGTGCATTTTCTTCTTTTTTCGTCGAATGTCAAGGTTTTTTAAAAAAACACTATGTGTAGTTGAAATATACAGAGGGAAAATTTAGAGAGGAAAGAAACCATAAGCAATAGGTATTGTAGACAAGATGTCATTATCTACATTCAGATCTCTTGTGCCCAGGGTTGCATTGCCTGGTATTCCAAGTTTGGCAGGATTACCATCTATTAAAATTGGTATGGCGCTTCCTTCGTTCTTGCAGCCTGCCGAGACAGAACATGCAGAACAGAGTGGAGAATTAGATGCCGGTGTTTTGAAGGCTGCTCCAAAGAAGAAAACCTCCCATATGAAAAGAAGACAAAGATTATATGGACCAGGTGATAAGCAAATCAAATTAAAAGATAATTTAAACAGATGCCCTGCTTGTGGCCATTATAAAAGATCCCATTTCTTGTGTATGAACTGTGTTGGTCAAATCAGAAAATACTGGAAGGGTAGAGATGCACCAGCTCCAAGAGAAGCAGAGGAATTTGTCAATCCAAGAGATGAACAGATATTGTATCCTGGTAAGACAGAAAGGGAACACGAAAAGAAATTACAGTCAAAGGATTGGTTATTAAAGAGACCAAAGACTTTACCTGTCGAATAGGTTTCTAGCCTCTAGACTTGAGCTAAAAAAAAAGTTATATATATTCTCTTGTAAATAAAAGTTATATCATAAAATTAAAATATTGTAATAAGATGATTGTACGTGTGGGTTTGGTTTTGGGTTTGGGTGTAGAGAAATATATTAAAAACCGATCTTAGAAGAAAGAAAAAATATTTTTTTCAAAATGATCTGATCTTATCTTGGGAATCTTTTTTGTGGTTTTTTTTATCAAGGTTCACCTATATTACAGGAAATCATAATGCCTGCAAAGACCCAGGCTACAGAGAATCTCGACTTTGATTCTAGTCATTCTTTCAAGAGACAAAAATCAAAAAATAACCATCATTTACTGGCAAAATCAAGAACCATTTTGAATTTTCATCAAAATATTCCAAAACATCCACTTGGCATTAAACCATCCGCAAATGCATATTTGGCCAATGAATCGGAATTATCAATGGTGGGAAATTCGGCAGGTGATTTATTTAAAAAATTGCCTGATGATTTAATATTCAATATTCTTTCTCTCTTAGACAAAAAAGATTTAGTTAAAGCTTCTCATGTTTCAAAGTTTTGGTATGCATATGCAACTTTTGATGAATTATGGAGAAATTTATATACATCTAAAACACCTCAACAGCGTGATGAATTGGAATTATCTTTTGTTAAATGGAATGGGTCGTGGAGATCTTCAATTTTAAAAATTTCAAATGAATTGACTGTTAATTGTGAAGGTTTGGTTTATTCGGATGCTTTATTTACACCTTATGTTAATTCACGTATTGATTATGAGTTACTTTTTAAAGATGTAATTGAAGAGCAAAATAAATTAAAAGATATAGACGGTTATTGGGATGCTGAAATATTGACTAATCCTAGTATATATCCATACAGGGGCAGAATACCAAGAATTGATGAAGAAACATTCACTTATGAGCATTTTGAAAATAATTGGAGTGAGCATCCATTTATTCTTGGTTCAAGTAAAGTTTCAAACAGATGGCCAGATTGGACGACTAAGTGGCTGCTTGAAAAATTCCCAAGTGTGAAATTTAGACAAGAATCGGTTTTGTGGGAACTTTCATTGTATGAGTCTTATTCAATTGAAAATATTGATGAAAGCCCACTTTACTTATTTGACTGCAGATCAGATGCAATGAAATATTTATTGCCTACAGGTTATTATAATAGACCACCAAATTTTGCTGAAAAGGATTTATTTAAAATTTTTAATGAATGTAGGCCTGATCATTCTTGGTTGGTTACAGGACCAAAAAGATCAGGATCTACGTTTCATAAAGATCCTAATTCAACAGATGCTTGGAACGTTGTTCTTGAAGGATCAAAGCTTTGGATTATGCTTCCTCCGGGCATGAAACCACCTGGTGTTTTTGTAAGTGATGATGAAAGTGAGGTTATGTCTCCAATTGGTTTGGCTGAATGGGTTAAAAATGGATTTTGGAATGATTCAATAAAGTTAAGTGATGAAGCAAATCTAGATTCTCACGATCAAAATTTGGGTCCTGGTGGATTTAAAACTTGTATTGTTGGTATTACTTTCAAAAATGAATGCATGTATGTTCCATCTGGTTGGTGGCATATGGTTATAAATTTAGAAGATTCGGTTGCATTTACTGCAAATTTTGTTCCGCCTTGCAAAATTAATAATGTGCTTAATTTTATGAAATTCAAGCCTGACCAAGTTAGTGGCTTTAGACATGATTTATTGCAAAAGAAATTGCATGAATTTTTAAAAGAAAATTCAATTTTAAATGATAATGATGCAAATATTCAAGTTTTAAAACAATATTTAAATAGAGTTGATTTAACAAATAATGACGAGGATGTTGGTGAATTGAAAGGTACAGGATGTATGCCAGTTTTTGAAGCTTTTGTTGAATTTTTACATAGGAGTGAATTTAATCAATTGGTAGATAATGCATTATCACAGATAAAAAGTAAACCGGAAAATGATATTGAACCAAAAAAATCCAAAGTTTGGGAAGAATTAACAAAGCAGGGAAAAGAATTTGTAGAAGAAAGTAAAAGTGGTTTTAGTTTCGGTTTTAACTTTGATGATTAAAAAAATTATATTAAAATAAAGTCTATAAATCTATAAAAATATTCATTAAAAGTTTTTCTCTTTATTTACAAGGATGGAACTAACAGTTTCGTAAACACCCAAAAAGATTGCGCCACCAGCAGATATCCACATTGTTCTTGGTCCTATACCACTGAAGAAAACGGAATAACCTTCTTCTTTAAATAAAGTTTTGGCTAGTTGAATGACGTTCACTCTCTCCGTACTCAACATTAGTCTAGTTTTCAAAACATCAAGAGGTGTTGTAATAGCAGCTGCAAATCCACCGGCAATTGAACCGCAAATTGCTCCCTTAATTGGTGAAATTTTCTCAACACCTTCATATTTAGCCCAAATCAACTTCATATGTTCATACAATGGAAACTGGATAATTGTGAAAGGAATTTCACGCATTATAGTAGTTGCCCAACCACGATAAAGACCCTTAAAAACACCTTCACCCGATTGGTTTGTGATGACATATTTGAAAGATTCCATTGAGGAATTGAATTGGAGTGATTGAGTTCTTTGTTTAATAACTTCAGCGGGAACTCTTACCATACATGCTGCAATTTCCCCCAACGATGCTGCCAACATATGAGAAATGTGAGTTGTTGTTGAAACATCAGTGTTTGGTAAAAATGCCGGTAACTCCGTTTTAAAATATTTCTTACAACCATCGTAAGTTATGAAAAATAAAGATGCAGAAGGTGCAGATGCAACTACTGCAGAACCTAAACCTTTATACAAACCACGAAATCCACCGTTTTGAAAGAATCCACCTTTGGCCTGTAATCTGGTTTTTAACGTGTCAATTGGAAAAAATGCCAAATCTGTTGCTGTTCCTGCAGCACCTCCGCTTATAAGTGAGATAGTAAATGAGCTAGAGCTATCGACCATCACTGATATCTGTTATTCAACAAAAACCTGCTTTCTTTTACCTAAAATGGATTTAACTCCGATTAATCACTGTCATAGAAATTCCAAGCTCCTAATTCATGTTGAAAAAAATACATAGTTTTAAGATCTCAGGAGCGAGGAATTTTTCAGAGGAGTAATCAATTAATAATTATACAAATTGGAGAAATTGTGATTCCTGTTGAGGTCTGTGAGGGCAAGATTTTTCTAGGTCTAGGTTGTCAAGGGACTTTGGATAATCAGATTGAGTAGAATGCATACTGCTAAACAAATTAGATACAAAGTCAAAACTCTTGATGGAGTTTTTCAAAAAAACCGTTATTTTAATACATATTTATCAACATTAAATGCACATCCGCCGGCTGGATCAAGTATTTCATTAGCCAATTCACAAAGGGATAGCTCCTTATATGGTAGTCGTCCTATTTATTTGGATATGCAGGCAACTACTCCTGTTGATCCTAGAGTTTTAGATAAGATGATGGCATTTTACACCGGCTTTTATGGTAACCCGCATTCAGCAACTCATTCTTATGGATGGGAAACTGAAAATGAGGTTGAAAAATCAAGAGCATATGTTGCAGAAGTCATTGGTGCAGATCCAAAGGAAATAATTTTTACTTCCGGTGCAACTGAATCAAATAACGCAGCTTTAAAGGGTGTTGCAAGATTTTATTCAAAAACTAAAAAACATATTATTACTACTCAGACTGAACATAAATGTGTCCTTGATACATGTAGACATTTACAAGATGAAGGTTTTGAAATCACGTATTTAAAAGTTACTGAAGAAGGTTTAATTGATTTAGAAGATTTGGAAAAGGCAATACGTAAAGACACAGCAATCGTTTCAATTATGGGTGTTAATAATGAAATTGGTGTTATTCAACCATTAGAAGAAATTGGTCGTATTTGTAGAAAAAACAAAGTTTTTTTCCATACAGATTGTGCCCAAGCTTTTGGTAAAATTCCAATTGATGTTAATAAAATGAATATTGATTTAATGTCAATCTCATCTCATAAAGTTTATGGTCCAATGGGTATTGGTGCATTATTTGTTCGTAGAAGACCAAGAGTTAGATTAGATCCTATCATTAATGGTGGTGGTCAAGAAAGAGGTTTAAGATCGGGTACTTTAGCACCACCATTAGTCGCAGGTTTTGGTGAGGCATCCCGTTTAATGATTTCAGAATTTGAAAATGATCATAAACACATTTCCAAATTATCTAAAAAGTTAGTTTCTGAATTGTTATCAATAAAACATACTCAATTAAATGGTTCTTCTGTTCACAGATATGAAGGTTGTGTTAATGTTTCTTTTGCTTATGTTGAAGGTGAATCTTTATTGATGGCATTAAAAGATATTGCATTAAGTAGTGGTTCCGCGTGTACTTCTTCTTCATTAGAACCATCATATGTTTTACATGCATTAGGTGCCGATGATGCGTTAGCTCATTCTAGTATTCGTTTTGGTATTGGTAGATTTACTACTGAAGCAGAGGTTGATTATGTCATTCAAGCAATGAAAGAAAGGGTTGGATTTTTAAGAGAGATGAGTCCATTATGGGAAATGGTTAACGAAGGTATTGACTTAAACAGTATTGAATGGGCTGGTCATTAAATGATTTTTTTTTCAATAACCTGTTATTTTGATTTATATATGTTTTTTTTATATAATTTAGAATTTTCTACAATTAAAAGATTTTAAATGATAAAATTATATTAAATGTACATAATATGATATATGAAAATATGGGTATAGTCAAAATTTCAAAACGAATGAATATATAAGGAACATTAAAATTCCAATGTATGTATTAGATATATATATAAGAGATAGCACTTGACGAAAATTATTCATCATCATGTAAATCTGGATTGATAACTCTTAAACCACCTTTGTTGGAAGAATCACTTTCACTGCCTGCCGCAGCATCAGGTAAACTACCTTGGCTAAATCTTCGATTCCCGTAACCGATACTAATTTCATCAGCATTATACAAATATGCTGGTGTCCTACCAAAACCGTTTAACCCAGAACCACCATTATCATGAGGATGCAGTGAAATTGAATCATCTCTGAGTGACTTCTCATTATCATACTCATCAGAATCACCACGCTTTCTACCTGGAATGCAAAATAGATTAACACCAAAGAACCATAATAAAAATGTAGATATTAAAATGGTACCTAAAACAACACCAATAACTATACCAGCAATTGCACCATGGCTTAAATCAGTATCTGAACTTTTATTTTGACCTAAAGCATTCGTGTTTGATGCAGTTGGTTCAATTGTGGCAGTCATCACAGCAGTTGCTGTTTTGGTTCGAATAGAAACAGATGTAACACTTTGAACAACTGTTATCAGAAGCTGGTTTGATGTAATGACTGATTCTGATGATAAAACAGTAGTGACTTCAGATTCTTCTAAAGAAATAGAAGACGACATACTTGTTATAATATCTGTTGGTTCTGTAGATGTTGTTTCAGTTGAAAGTGTGGTTGGGGATGACGAAGATGAAGATGTCAGTGTAGCTTCTTCAGAAGTAGATGATATGGTTGATGATGTGGTTGGTAATGTAGTTGATGATGTAGTCGATGATGACGTTGGGGATGTAGTAGAATCTGTTGTTGATTCTGCAGCTGATTCTGTCGTCGATGATGTTGTTGATAACGTTGTTGATGATGTAAGAGAATCCGTCGTTGATTCGGTCGTTGATTCAGTCGTTGATTCAGTTGTTGATTCAGCTGTTGATTCAGTTGTTGATGATGACTCAGTAGCTGATTCTAATGATGAATCCAGATAAACATTAAAGTAATCGTTATTAGATGATCCACAATTTTCTTCAGGGTATCCAGAGCATGGTTCTGAACAATAACTTGAGCTTACTTCTGCGGATTTATCTAAGTCAGAAGCGCAAAAACAAGAATCACCGTTTGACAAAGCAATGACTAAACTACCGGCACATTCTTCTTCACAGTATCCCGATGATTGATAAAGATATGAACCTTTGGATGATAATCCTGTGAATGCAGATTCGGGGAAACAACCTAGTGTTTCATATCCTAAACCAAAACACTGTTTAATAATCGACAACAGGATCAACAGATGCAATGATATTATATTCATTTTTTTCGGTACTTAAATCAATAAAAAAAGAAAAATTATATGTTTGGTTTCTGTATTAAATAATTATGATAATAGGTGTTTTAGTTGAAAAGTGCCAAAAAAAAATTCAAAATATTTTCAATCAGAATATAAAAATTGATGTATCTATCACTTTGTTAAAAAAAAATAGTAAGGTAGTAATCAAAAAAAAAACAGTAAATGCAAAGAAGGTATATAGTGAAGGTAAAGATTCGATGAATTTCAGCACCAATTGTAACACTAACAAGTTATAAGAAAATATGTAATTTCGACGTTCCAAAAATTTTCAGTTGTTGAGTTGGATCTATTTTTGTAATCACGCTGTGTATATATTCGGTTTAATGCGGGACAGGAAATTGACGTAAAAAACAAATCTAACGAAAGACAGAGTAATTTCAAGCTTAGTATTCTGATTGCATATATTAGGGTACTCGGACCACAAAATATAACTGGTTGGTGTAAAAACAGCTGTTCTTTAAAGAAAGAAAGCACAAAAGGTAGGTAAATAAAAGCCCAGATCTGATCGAATCTAGAAGTCAAAACAAAAACAAACAAAGAAAACAAAAAAAATTAGAGCGAAAATTAGAGTTTGCATGAGTATATATACATGATAATATATATGATATATATCATGGGAAAGTGGTGACATATCGTATAGTTAGGGGTACACTTTTTACAAAAAGGTGGTGTATATAGTAATTTTATTAGGATCAAAAGATAGATTATGCAAGAAGTCTCTTTACTTCTGCAGCAATGGCGTCACCAACTTGGGTTGTGGTTGCAGAACCACCCAAATCACCGGTCATGATGCCAGAGTCTAGAACGTTTTTAACAGCTTGTTCAACAAGCTTACCTTCTTCAAGTAAATCTAAACTCAATTTAAGCATCATAGCTGCAGATAAAATGGTAGCAACAGGGTTAACCTTATTAGCATCTAAATCAGGTGCAGAACCATGACATGGTTCATATAAACCGAAAGCTTTGTTGGAATCTGGTAATGAAGCAAGAGAAGCAGATGGTAATAAACCTAAAGAACCTGGGATGACCGATGCTTCGTCTGATAAAATGTCACCAAACATGTTGTTGGTAATAACAACACCGTTTAATTTGGTTGGAGATTTGACTAAAATCATAGCTGCAGAATCGACTAATTGATGTTGTAATGTCAATTGTGGGAACTCCTTCTGTATAGTTTCCTCAACAGTTTTTCTCCATAATCTTGAAGATGCTAACACATTGGCCTTGTCGATAGACCAAACTGGTAATGGAGGATTGGATTGCAATGCTAAGAACGCTGCCATTCTAGTAATTCTTTGAACTTCTGCAACAGAATAAGCTTCAGTGTCCCATGCTCTTCCATTACCATTGTCTTCTTCTCTTTCACCAAAGTAGATACCACCAACTAATTCTCTAACAAACAAAATATCAGTTCCCTTGACGATTTCAGATTTTAATGGTGATAAGTTCAATAACTTATCACTTGCAAAGTTACATGGTCTTAAATTTGCATATAAGTTTAATTCTTTACGGATTTGTAATAAACCTTGTTCTGGTCTGACGGAGCCAGTACCCCATTTTGGACCACCAACTGCACCTAAAAGAACTGCATCTGCTTTCTTGGATGCTTCTAATGCTTCTGCAGTTAATGGAACGCCAGCTGCATCAATTGCTGCACCACCAATTAAATGGTTTTCAAAATTGAACTTAATTTCTGGCTTTGCTTCGGAAATGGCATTAAGAACTTTGACTGCTTCAGCAACAACTTCAGTACCAACGTGATCACCTGGTAAAAGGACAATGTTTTTTGCAGACATATTTAATTATTTAGGTATATGTATATCTCTATATATAGATCTGTATATTGTTTTTCAACAGAAGGAATGAAATGAAGAAATCTTATGTCAATCCTTCTCTTCAAGGTGCCCGACACCCCGAGTGTTGACTAATTCCGGTACCGGCGAAAAATTTTTGATAAAAACAAGAAAAACTCCGGTGCATTTCTGGAGTCGATAGACCTCGTTTAGGGGCTCAGCAAATATGATTTGGATTTACTAATTACTTATATATATGAGCTTTATAGATTTTATGGACTTTATACAAAGAATTAAACAGTGTTTAGATTTGTTCTGAAATAAAAGAATCAATGTCAACTTCATTAAGAGGAGCATTTCTCTTGTTGGAAATTTGATATTTCTTAGATTCTTCCTTTTTCTCAAGTCTTTGTAATTTACTTAATGGGCCCCAGCCAGTAACAGGTTCCTTTAATGTAAAAGGTTCTAAAAATTTCACACATTCTAGGAAAGAATCGCCTAATTTGAAAATTTCAAAAATTATATCTTCAGTACAAATAACACCATAGTCACCTAATTTTTCTTCAATTAAATTATTGTCATTTAAAGGAATTATTTTGAAATCGTGACCTTCAATTGATTTGTGTTCATCTTCATCTTTCTTGACTACAGTTTGATCATCTTCATTGGTGATGTCAATTTTAACATTAGAACGCTTTTGGATCAAACTTCTAATAGTTGCTAAACTTGGAGTTCCAACAACAACATATGGATTAATTAAATGTAATAATGGTTCAATTTTCTTATTTAATCGCACAAAGGTACCTTGATTGACCTTTTGTAATCTTAAAATATTTAAAACTTTACGTGCTCTTAATGGAATATCGGCCATTGATGGATTTGAAATACGGAACACAAATAAAAGACGTTCATCTTGATTGGAGTCTGATTCAGTTGATTCTTTAAAATGTAATTTATCCCATTTAGAAACACGTTGAATTCTTTCCTTTTCACGTTTGGTTGCTAAATTACGTGCAACAATGCTTTCTGCACGTATGAATTTCTTTGATGATTTCTTTGCATTTTCCTTTCTTGCACGTTCATCTGCACGACGTTTAGCTTGTTGCTGCTTTTCGATACGTAAACGATCAGCGTTCTTTCTCTTCTTTAATAAGATCTCTGGATTAGAGTTCAGCTTGTTTTCTGTTGCAGACATGTTTATCCTGTTAACACAAAAAAGTATATTATAAAATAGTAAAAAAAAAGCTATCTTAATAAAAAATTTTCATATTTTTTTTCTCATATGAAAAATTTATTATATTTTTCCAAAATCGGTAATTCATATTTTATTATGCGACGCGACGATTCAATGCTTATACAGTAATCAATGGATCCTACAAATCGTTATCTACTCAATACGCACGTTCCACCTTACCACGTCTTTCACGACGCTGCTGTTCAATGTCTACAATTTCATTAATATAATTACCCCATCTAACCGGAAAAACACCTCTTCCAAATTTTTTACGAGCAACCAGAACTGCATTTTCTCTCATTTTATTTTTTTCAAAATCACCTAATGAACTAGCTTCAACAAGAATTTCAGAAAGAGTTGGATATGATTCTATACTACCATTAAAATCAGGATCACTTTGATCTTTGAAGAATAAGCCTGATCTTTGAGTTGGATCGATTTTGAGAACTTTTTTCAATTCTTTATTTGTTAATACTTTGCCATCGATTATAGGTATAACTATATCTTCTAATGGACCTGCACTTGCATGAACAAGTGGTATTGCACCATGTAACATGTATTCAACAACGGCAATACCAAAATGTTCTTTCCACATACAATTTATTCCAAAATCGGAAATATTTAACCATTTTTCAACAGATTCATTTGGAGCATTGAGCTCAAAAATGATCAAATCTTTTGGAATTTCTAATTTTTCAACAAGATTTTTCAACTCAGTAACATAAGATTCATCTTTACTTGATCTGATAGATCCTATAAGTACTAATTTATGTGGATTTGTTCCATTTAATTTTTTCAAATAATCGCTATATTGCTTGAGTAATAATGTGTGACGTTTTTCAGGTCTAAATTGTGCAAGATAGGTGATATACCTTTCTCTTTTACCGTGAACCAAATTTTTGAGATCAATCTTATCAAACTTTTCATCATCATAAGAAACACAAGGGGGGTATAATATGTTTTCTTCAACAACTATAGTATCACCCGCCCAGCCTAATGCAGATTTAACATTTTCAGCTGTCCAAGTAGAATTAAACAGTGTTGTATCAACCCATAGAAAATTAAAGGCATAAAGTTTGAGTAAGATTAGCCAATAGTAGTATTTTAAAAAACCACGTAATCCTTTCATTTGACTAGCCGCATTAAGCATGTCGTTACTCACCGTAGGATAATGAATATAACTAATTATTGGTAAATCTAATAAACCATAGACAATAGAATATGTAAATGGAATACCAATTGTATCAATGAAAACATCAGGTGTAACTTGTTGAAATCCAATTAAAACTAATAAAATACTACCAATTGCTTGACCTACAATACTTAAAATTTTATATGAAGCACCATTGATTAACCATTGATATTTGTTTTCTAAATGAATGAAAACAATTCTATCTCTTAAATATTCTCTATCTTTTCTAAGGAAATCAATACCGAATGTATTTTTAACACCATTTAAAATTGAATAAACTGATGAATCGGTGGCATTTGTAAAAGTATAAATTACAGCAACATTATTCATATCTGATTCTAAAGTTGATACGACAGCTTCCCATAAAACTTTCTCGCCACCACCGCTTGCACCACTAAATGGATGAAAGAAACCAAATAACTTTCTTCTTAAAACATTATCTGTTTCGATAGGTTTTATATTCATCAAAAATTGATCTTTTTCATCTCTATCCTTCTTAGCAACTCTTAAAGAATAATATTTTGACTCAGAATTATCAACAATGTTTCCATCAACATTACTACTATTCAATGGTAATGTAGAATACAATTGCGGTTTTGACGAGCCCATAATCAATCTTCTTCTGTAAGAGGATTTTTTAATGCCAACTTTACGGTTTGATAAAACTCCAGATTTGCTTTCTGTAGCATTCTCTATTACTTCACGAAAATCAGTTGGTGGTAAAAAGAAAAAACGTTGTGCAAATGGTCTTCCTGTTTGGTATAATATATAAGTTAACATACAAAGTATCGTTATTAAACTTGTGAATTTTGGAATTGAGAATAACCATCCTCCTTTTGATTCAATTGGTACAGGAGACTGTGCATCAAATACGTTCATTTTCAGATGATGGAGTAAAACAAGATACTTTTATCCGTCAACTTCCAAGATAAAGGATATCCACGATGATGATCTGCTTGAATTATTTGTATGTATTTAAAGCTTTTTGTCTTCGCTAGTTTTTTTTATAAATAAAATTTCAACGGAGATAACCGAATTAAAGAGATAGGTGCATTTGAAGATTATATATATCAATAGCCAAAGGTTTTATCGAAAGATTAAATCAAAAGTTTATACACTAGAACTGTAAGCTTTCTCTTTTATTTAATATTATTGGTAGACATTTACATAATAGTAGTTTATAAAAGAGTAGAAAATACACATTTGATTTTATTTGAGAGACTTTTCAACTCCTAATTGGACAACTTTTTCTCTTTATTCTTCAACTTCTAAAGCGCCTAAGGCGTCACTCAAACCGCTCTTTTCTGAGTTTATACTATATGTATGGTTTGGTAATTGTTGTTGTTGCGGTTGTTGGGCAGACGATAAACTCATTGCACGTTGCTGTAATTCTTTTTGTTCTTCAAGTAGCTGGCGTTGTTTCTGTTCAAGTAAGGCTTGTTGTTGTGAAAGTAAGGCTTGTTGTTCAGCAATTGATTGATTTGCTGTGGTTGTGGCATTATTGAAAGAATCCAATTTCGATATTTGACCATGAGAATTTGAAATTTCTTTATTTTCATCAATAACTTCAGGAATTAATTTTTTAGATGTTTCTAAATCTGTTTTAACCGGAACAACAACAACGTCATTATTATCTAAAATACCCATACTTAAAGATGACATTCCAGTATATTGACGAGATAAATCAACTGAGTTACGATTGTTTGAAGGATCTAACGATGATTCAGTAACCGTTGTAAAGTTGGTATCATTATCTAATCCAGTTTCAGTTCTATTGGTATGAGAAGTTGAAGAGCTAACACCACGTTTTCTTTGATTGGTGATAATACTAGTTGCAGTTGAAGATGAAATTCCATCTGCAATATTATTATTGGTATTACCGTTAATATCATTTATACGACGAGATTTTTGTTTTCTTTCAGCAGCAACTGCAGATCTTGCAACAGGGCCTGACATTTGAGTTACTTTTTTAATATCATTATACCATGACATCATCAAATCATAACCATCTGCTCTAAAAACCCAATTATTACCTTTATGTAATAAACCTGAACTTTTACCGTGCATAATAACAAATTTATGAAAAGAATTTGGATTTTTTTCATCTTTTCTACTATGTTCGGTCACAGTAATTTCACTTAAAAGTAAAGATCTTTCAGGTAAAGGATCTTTACGACGATCTGAAGATTTAAATTCATGTAAATAACATGAAGTTAAAACATACCAAGAACGTTGATAGGATTTTAAAAATTTGGATTTCCTTTCTAACCAACCAGATTTAATTTCATAAGTCAAAGATTCATTTTGATATTTATATTTAATTTCTGATGATCTACGCATTGGTAAGTTAAGTTCAATAAAATTATTTCTATCCCTTTCAATAAATGAATCCCATTCAATTGAAGGATCTTTTGTTAAAATTGTTGAATCTAATTTTAAAATTAAACTATCAAAAACATTTTGAGCTTGTTGACCTAATAATTTTGCATAAACTGTTAAGGCAGTTTGCAATTCAATATAAACAACTTTCTCTAATTCTTTTCCAGAAGTTTGAATATTAATGAAAGCTTCGTGTAAAAAATTTTCTTCGGTTAATTGACGTCTAATTGATCTATCTAATGCAAATTTAATTAAAAAAGGATCATTCTTAGGATCTAAATTTGAAGAATCTAATTTTGCACAATCAATTGATCTAATATAGTTTGCTAGAAGTCTTGAAGTTTCAGATTGATATCGATTAACTTGATTTTTAAAATCACTTTGTAATGATCTGATTTCTTTAATTTTAACTAACAAATCTCGTTTCAAATCTTCTAATCTTGGTATAATTGTTGAATTTAATTCTTTGACAGTTGATTGAGCTAAAAGTGCAGAATTAGAATGAAATTGATATAAAATTGTTGGCAAATCTTGGATTGAGCCAGCGCCTAAGGGTAAAAAGAAATTTTTAGCAATATCAAATTCACTTTTATTATCTGAATCTGAATTATAACTATTACTGTCTTTAGTTGAATGAAAGATTGAATTAATTTGGTTATTAGAAGATTGTTGGTCGTTTGATTGATTTGATACTCTCAATGGTTGGTAAAATTCTCCGTTCAGACCTTGAGTTAAAAATGGGAAACTGATAGCATGGTTTAGCCTAATCTGTTGTCTTGTGATTTCTTCATTAACAGAAACTGTTTCTTTTAAATAGTGAGATAATGCGGAAATAATAATTCTCCAAGAATTAAAACGGGACGCCAATATTTCAGTTGGATTAGAATCTGTTGGGATAGTTATTGCCAATGGGTCACTATAAAGCTGAGGTTGAGTAATTTTATTTTCTGAATTTTTAGTGCCTGCTGTATAAATAGACGAAACTAGAGACTTTGATTGCTGCACCTGTTTATTGTGTTGATTTTCTAGTTGTTTTAATTGTAATTGGTTTTGAGCTAGCTGTTGTTGTGATACTAGACTCATTGTGATGATATGGGATGATTAAAATGCTTAAACAAGGAAACAAGGAAAAAAAGAAACAATAAAACAATAAAATAATAAAATAATATAATAATAAAATAATAATAAACAAAAAACAAAGAAATAAGAAATAAGAAACAAGAAGACAAGAGGACAAGAAGACAAGAAAAACACCTGAAAATCCAAACGTAGAAATCTGTGAAAGCACACAACAGTACAAACACTACAAACTCTCGAAAGTTTAAAACAGGGACACTGCGGAGTGCCAAGGTATAACTTGAGCAGCACAACCAGAATCAGCGAATACCGTATCAAAAACATAAACAGCGGTGACAAAAGCCCCATGTGGTTTACGGAAGGCGCAGCGCGTACTTTTGCTGTTATCGAACGGCCGGACCACATGACCTGTTTGGCCCCGCAGCGGGAAGTTGGCGGCGGGGTTGGCGGCGGTGGCGGCGGTGGCAAAAGGGTGGCAAAAGTGCCAAGGCGCGTGTAATGTCAGAGGCTCAGCAAATGTAACGTGTTGAATTGAATGCTCAGCTGAAAATGCTCAGCTGAAAATGCTCAACTGAAAATGCTCAAGTGAAAATGCTCAGCACAGTGTTGTTGGACAAGCTCTTCTTCTTTCTTTACTAGATTATTCAATCCAACACAATCCATGGCTAAAAAACAAGTACTCGTGGTAGGAGCTGGAGTTGTTGGGCTTACTACAGCTCTAGAATTGGCATCTCGTTATTCGGATTTGGTTGAAATATCCCTTATCTCTAAAGACTTACCTGGCGATGACGCTGTGTTATATACGTCCCCAAAAGCAGGTGCTCATTGGATCTCTACTAATAAGAAGGAAAACAAAGAATGGCATTTGGCAACATATAAAAAACTGAAAGAATTGGCGCTAATTCCGCAAACCTTTATCAAACCCTTCACTCTTTACCTGGGTGATATCGTTCCAGACGGCAAAGACATCCCAAAATACGATGAACCCTGGTTCAAAGACGAGGTTGAGGATTTCCAATTTTTGGGCCACAATCACAAAAAGTTCCCAAACGTACAAAATCTGCACTCCTTCACCTCATACACTATTTCCACAACGTTTTATTTGGTTTATCTTTTGTCCGAAGCTAGACGCTTGGGTATTAACATCCAAAGACATACCCTAAAATCTCTTGCAGAAGCTTTCTCCTATAATCTTCCTAACGGCTCTGCTCCAGATTTAGTCATTAATTGTACAGGTTTGCAATATAATTTCTTATCTGACTGTAACGATTCCAAACTTATTCCAGTCAGAGGTCATGTACTTCTTATTGAAAACAACATGCCTTATCAAACCACTTTCGAACAACCGTATCTTCCTTCTGATGGTAAACAAGGTGAGTTTTTAATGCTTTTCCCACGTCCGGAAGGTGGCTGCGTTTTAGGTGGAATTTATGACCGGAACTCTTTGCCTTTTGATACATCGATAGATCAAGATTACGTTGATAGGCTCGTCAAAAAGGCACAAACCCATATGCCTGAAATAGGTGATATTAAAATTGCAAAACATACAATTGGTTTCAGACCGGAGAGAATTGGGGGTGCAAGAATCGGTGTAGATGAAAATAACCCAAAACTTATCCATAATTACGGTAACGGTAATTCTGGCTATATTGAATCTTGGGGTTGTGCTTCTAATACCGTCGATATCATTGCACATACTCTCTTTGGCAGGTCCAAGTTATAACTCTAATTTTTTCGATTTTACGCTTAGTTATCACAATTATTTATCTATTATTTATCTATTATTTATCTATGATTTTACCTCACATTTATTTATCTGCCACTCATTCGTCTTGAGTTTTTTTGCTTTATATTCACTTATTTTATTTTATTCACCTTGTATTTATTCACCGTGTGTTTAGCTCCTTCCTATTGTAGGCCGCTCGTTAATTAATCAATTAATTCCTGCACATCAGACAACCTATTTTTTTAAGCGCTTATTCAATTTTCTTCTATCAAAGTCATCTACTTAATAGTGTAAACTCCATATAAAGAAAATTCTTTCTTTTCTTTTTCCTTTTTCAGGCTTCGGTTCAGGCACAGATTCCTTTTACATATTATATACTTGTGTCAATTGGAATTTGGTGTTGAATATATTTTTTTTTTGGTAGATTTAAAGTTTAAGAAAATTGAAAATGGCCGAAAAGATAGATATTAAAACTATAAAAGAGGATAAGAAATCATCAGCCTTCTCATTGTCAAAGGCGTTGATGGTTTTACCAATCGTTATTTTTTCATTATATCTGATCTATACACAATATAACAGCAAATTAAAATATGATTACAGTAACTTTCAATATATAGATGATTCAAAAGAGATAATTTCACATTTGGAGAAACTCAATCTAACTCCAAACCATTCAGTTAAAATATTATCAACTAATAGTCAAGGATCAATTACCAAGGAAAAGATATTGCATGGTCGTTTTCTTCATTTAACTGACATGCATCCTGATGAATTTAATGTGATTGGTGGCGCAATTCGTAAAAAATGCCATAAAATTATAGATTCAATAACCAATGAAGAAAATATATCTCATAAATATGGTGATGCATTAAGTGGCTGTGATTCTCCCATTGATCTTTATAAATCCACATTGAATTGGATAAACGAAAATTTAAAAGATCATATAGATTTCGTTATTTGGACGGGTGATAATATAAGGCATGATAACGATAGAGAAAATCCTCGTACTGAATATGACATCTTTGAAATGAATGAACGTGTTGCTAATGATATTCAAAATACATTTATGGATGATGATGAAAAAGATCAAGATCCTTATTTGAGAAGGATTAAAATTGTTCCTAGTTTGGGTAATAATGACGTTTATCCTCATAATTTATTTGCTCCCGGTCCCACTTTACAGACTCGTGAAATGTACAAAATTTGGAGAAGTTTTATCCCAAATGAACAAATGCATACTTTTGATAGAGGTGCTTATTTTTTTAGAGAAGTTATACCTGGGAAATTGGTCGTTATAAGTATCAATACTTTATATTGGTTTCAATCAAATCCACTTAATGATAATTGTGATAATAGGAAACAACCAGGTTATAAATTATTTTTATGGTTGGGTGCAACTTTAAAAGAATGTCGTCATAGAGGTTTAAAAGTTTGGCTTTCTGGTCATGTACCTCCAATCCCTAAAAATATTCATCATAGTTGTTATTCAAAAATTAGTGTTTGGATGCATGAATATAGAGATGTTATAATAGGTGGTGTTTGGGGTCATATGAATTTAGATCACTGGGTTCCTCTTGATTCTGTTAAGGCTTGGAAAAGTATAGAAAAGAGACTTTTGGCTTTAGGAGCTTTGGGTGAAGAGGAATCTCTGCCTTATACTGATTATGACAATCTTGATTTATCTGATAATGAAAATCTTGATACAGAAATTTTTAATCTAGATGTTTTTGATGATTTTCAAACTGTTGAAGAACTTTATACCTCTTTTGGTTATAATATTAATGATGAATCTGATTCACCTTTACATACATTTACTGATAGATATTCAGGTGCTCCAAATGGTAAAGTTACTTATCTTGAATCTATCAGGGATTCAATGTATGCTAAATTAAAGGGTAAGAATAAGAGTGGACAACACATGGAAAGATATTCGCTTGCTCATATATCTGCAAGTGTAATCCCAACTTATAATCCAGGTATGAGAGTCTGGGAATATAATATCACGGAATTTTCTCCAGAATTTAAGTCCGTCGAAAAAAATTCAAACCCATTCAGAATCTTATATCAGGGCATTTTAAGTTCTTTTGGGTTATCAAAAACTAAAACTTCACCATTTGTTAATCTCAGAGAATCTGACTGGAATGAGTTTTTTGTTAAATTAGAAGCTGAGCTTGATAATGAAACAAAAATTGAAAAATTAATGACTGAAATGGAAAAAGATGAGCTCAAATTGATGAGTAAAGAATACATCGAACTCATGGCGCCATCGAAGGATAAAACAATTCCAAATATCATGCCAGCTGATTTACCTTTAGGTCCTGCTTATGTTTCACAATCTTTTTCTCCAGAAAGATATGTTCAATATTTTATTGATTTAAATGAGCATAATTATAAAAAAAAAGACATTGATACATGGGATTTTGGTTACAAAGTTCATTATACAACAGATGAAGAAAAAGAACTTGACTCTTTACTTGTCAGTGACTGGATTAAACTTGGTCGTAAATATGCACAGTCCGGATCAGTTGATGATTCTGAAAGTATAAAATCTGATGATATTATTAATGTTGAAAAATTTCAAAAAATATGGCAAAAATATATTGAAAGAGCATTTATTAATAGCGGGTATCAGCAGCTGGATAATGCTCGTTGAACATGCATACATTTTTGGTCTTCTATAAATCGTATTTAAATGTACATTTGAATATAAGTAACTGGTTATCGTATGTTACATCATTGTTTTGAATGCTTTATGGTTAAAAACTTTAGAAAACTTTCTTGAATTTGCTATCCACCATTTTATTTTGGATTGCTTTTAGATTTTAGCTTGCTTTAATTTTTGAATATTTCATTATCCAATGGATTTTTATCAGTGAATTTCAACCTCGGAGCAACTGTTTGCTATTTTGCTTTACTTGGAAAAAAGGTTACATGGTTATTCTTTTTAACAATTTTGAATGTCTAAGATGAAAAAAATAGATTTAGTTGGCCATGAAAAGTTGATTGTGGGTTTTATCCTAAAGAAGGTGCAGGACTTACTTTTTCATACATTCAGTCTTCAAGTGAAAGATTATGCTTGATATCAAAATCTCAATACTTTCAAATCTAAAAGGCTGGAGCAGCAAAAACAATTGATTACAAGATTAAAGATTAGCCTATATGATCATGCAATACACAAAAAAGTATTAGCTGTAGGAATATGAATTGAAATCATTAATTATTAATGATACTTCCTGTACAAAATTAAAAAATCCAATTTATAGCTATTTTTCAATGAACCTAAACACGCTTTACTATCTTGCAGTTTGGTTAATAACAATAAAAACTTGGAATGTGGATCTCTACAGATTTGCCTGTGTCAGCTTGAAAATAAAATTTCAAACATGGTAGCATTCGCAAATGTTTGTCTTTTTGATTCAAAGGCATTTATTGGAACATAAATCATTCACCGTAGTTATTGACCAAGATTTTATTAAATAGGTTTTAATAAATTGATGATGGTTTTTGATCAATTAGTTATAAAGGCAAAAAGTCTACTGATTTGGATAAAAATATTTTTTATAAATATAACCCAGGTGATAAAATTAATTTTTCTCTTTTTAATACTAATCACAACCAATATAAACAGCTTTGGTTTTTGCACCTCAGTATCTTTACGTAAATTATTCACTTATAAGTCCAGCTCATTAACCTTTACAAAAATAAATTTGTAATCAAATATTAACTACTTGTAAAAACACATTTATTTTGTCTAGCTTGAGGTAATCCTATTATCAATATGTCAGAAAGTACATAAATATTACAAATAATTCTAATTCTCAGATCTAAAATAATCATAGTTAATTAAAGCTTGCATATAACCCCATTCTGTTAGTTTATTTTTCAACCATTTTAGTTGTACAGGTTTCGTCAAATAATCATTACAACCCGCAGCAAGAGCATTTTGTTGATCAGTTGCACCTGATGATGCAGTAAGTGCAACAATAATGATTGGAGACCTAAACAGTGAGAGGTCCAGTATATCTTCAGGGTTATGGGGACTATGAGCTTTGTCTGAATAAGAAGACATGCTACCTATGTTATTTAAGCGTTCCAAACGACGGATTTCCTTTGTAACTTCAATTCCACTCATAACAGGTAATTGAATATCCATAAAACATAAATGGAAACCACCCTGTTGCCATATTTCAAGTGCTTCCTTACCTGTTGAAGCAATTTTGAATTGAACTCCGCAAGATTTTAAATGACGTGCCATAATTTTTTGGTTAACTAAATTATCTTCAACAACTAAAACATTGATATTGATTAGAATTCTTGAAAGCCCTAATTTTTTGTCCGTTGCTTTCTTTTCATTCAATGTTGGCTTTTTCTTTTGGTGGATTTTCGAATCTGCATTTTTAGGTGTTAAAGTAGCTTCCGAATTAGGTGTTGGTGTCTGTGTTGCATTTATGGATACATCATTTGATTGTACTTTTAACAAATCAGCTGAAGTAGTATTCACTTTCAAATTTAACTTCTTGTGCAATTCTTGCGAACTACTAGTTTTAATTGGGGCCTTTCTCAATTGAATAGGTGGTGTTTGCTTTCCACTTTTATTTGCTTTTGGAGATGGAGGCGGTGGGAATGTTTCACTCTGTAAAGCTGGAACCTTTTCATCATGAACATCTTTAGAAAATAAAATGACTGCTGCAGATTGTGGTACTGGAGTTTCTTGACTCGTTGGTTTGAATCTTGGTTTAGGCACCTTGAGATCGCCTAAGATTGCAATCTTGCTATTATTACTGCTTCTTGGTTGTTGGTTCAGATCGATTGATGCCAATTCACCTTGATCAATGGCATTTCTCAATCGGCTTGTTTGGGGTTGATAAATTGAAACTGATTTTGGCCTGTTATCCAATTTAAATGTTTCCTCGGCTGGCGTAACAAGAGTATCAATAATAAAAGCGTCTGACATCGTCATCCCATTTGGAAAATATTTATCAACAACAGACCATACAAGTAAATCTGGTTCCAAACACACCGTTTTTGTCATATTCTGACGTGCAGTAATTCCAACATTGACGGGATCTTTACTGACTAATGCAGATTTTATAGCATTTGTTGTGTCAGGCGATACAGGTGTGTTCGATCTTGATATATCAGTAGTTGCTGCGTTTGGTGAAAACTTATTTAATCCATGAAACGACATAGAGGAATGGAAATCATCTGAGCTCATAGATTGCAACTTTAAAAATGGATTTCCGGTATTCATAACGGAATTGCTATTGTTATTGGTATTAGTAACTGGACTATCAGTTATTATACTATCATCATAATTATTATTTGATGCACTGTGTATCAATCCAATGTTATCGGCAGGTAGCAGTAATTTTATCACCAAGTCTGAGGGATCATATTGTAAAGCTAAAGTGGTAGGAAATTTATTTGCAATCATGTATTTTAAATCATCTACTATATCGTTGGGTCCAACAGTAATTGTAGTTGCCGTATGAGAATTCTTTTTCACCCAAACTCTCTTAAAATCTGGTTGTTTTTGCTGGTTCGATCGTTGTAGTTTATCTGTATTTATCATTCCTGAGCTTAATGGTCGCTGGTGTGGTCGGTGTGACATTGTCGGAGCAATAGGAAGCGTAGTCTGGCTAGAATTATAGTATTGGTCATCATTTAATAATTCACTGATTCCAGCTGCTCTTTTATTATACGCATTGGCCATGTTGGAAGCTCCTGGTACATCTGGGTGGTAAGACGTTGATGAAAGACCATCATAATAGTTGTTGGGTATGGGCGATGATATCCCAATTGGAGAAGACGAAACATTTATATTGGAATTTTCCTGTCTATTTATTGCACTATTTGCACCTTTATACATTGTTGGTGTGGAAACACACGGAGACATATGGTATGATGGCGTCGTAGAAGCTGCATGTTGTTGAGATATGCCCAGCATAGGTGAGGCCTGGTTCTCGTGATGTTTTTTTCTGTGAAAGTTAAACATGGCGCAATTCTAACACTGAATTATATATGTAAACTATCGATATTTAGAAAAACTGTATTCCAATGTATGCTTTTTTGTAATAGCTGATGGCAAATATACTATATAAGAAGATACGAAAAATTTACAATGCGATAAATGCCAGAGAACGGTGATGAATTTTGTAAATATTTTGACGTTGCGACTATTGTTGGCCTAATTTATTTCAAATACAATTAAGTGGTATTCTATTACCGGGAAGGGTGCATGGTGTTAACCAAATATGTTGTTCCTGTTATCAAGGGACTATCTAAGTGTTCGGAAGTTTCAGCTGCCAGTAAATTAAATTTTGCCGTTGAAAAAGTAAAAAAGCAGTTGAAGCTAGAGGACAAAAATGAACATACTTCAAACATGAAAAATTATGATATTCGTTCAAACGAACTAGAAATTATAGTAATAGAAGAAAAAAATAAAAACTACAAACCTGCTAGTTTTGTCCCGATTGGAAAATTTACATTTGATCCCAAAGATTATCCCATTTCTAGTGAAGAATTAAAGAACGCACAATATGAATTTCCTGATTCTGAAACTCCACTTATAACAGATTCTACTCCTATTTGTAAAGATTTTAGAGAGCTAAAAGGTGTGAATAACGATTTATACATAATAGCGCAATTAAAGGGGATGGCAAAGAAAAAGCCAATACATAAATGTAAATGGTTTAGTATTATGTATTATCACTCATCAAGTTATTTTGGGAAAATTATAAAATCAAAGCCAGGTGTTATGGTTCAGTGCCATAATGTTAATTTATTCAATTCAGAAACTCCAATAAAAGGAAAGATTCCAACAGCGATTCAAAACACGGCGTATCCATTCAAAAATGCAGTGTATAGAACTAGGGTCAAGAAATTGTTAAGAAACAAATTTTTGAATATTTATTTACAAGATCCGGAGCTGACACAAACATACACTGGACTCTATAAATTTTTTGTCTTTTTGTACCCAGAAACGCCTGCTGATATTGAAGACTTTACGGAAAATCTTAGAAAGGGGCTAAAAAAGGTTTCCAAACTTGACGTCAAAACTTTAGATGAAGAGTCTGAAAAAATAAATAGCAAAATTCCCTGGTACGATGTCAATAAAATATTGAATAGGAATAGAGTCACAAACTTTGGTATTAATAGAAGTAATAGGAAACAAGTTTATAAGGGGAAAAAAAAATTCGAATAATCAAATTCCATGTGAGACCTTAGTTATTCTATATAAATACACTGATGATTGATGGTAGATAATATATTAGATTTCAGACCACTCAGGAAACTTTGTCTGATATGACCATCCATGTTCATCTTTAAGGCTATATTTTAATGCATGAAGGTACATAACTAGATCTTTAGCTTTGGTTTGTTGGTAAAGTTTTATTCCACATAAATCGCAATCTTCACTGGATTCAGCTTCCGTTCTTTTTATTGATGCTTCTTTTTGAATTTTCTCAAAATACTCATCTGTAACTTCCATTGGATTCTGTCCTGGTTCCAACGACATTAATTTACCATCTCCATATAATGGATCGTTAACAATTGGATAATTCAAATTCCTTAAATGGATTCGAATTTGATGAGTCCGCCCTGTTTTAGGGTAACACATGACAATACTCTCATCAAAATGTTCATTATATTTAACTCCTCTAAAGACAGTTCTTGCGGATTTCCTGATCGTTCCGTCTTTTTTACCCTTCTTCGTATCCAATGCAATTATATCATCCGAACATTCAATCTCTCCATCACTTGGAAATTTACCTTTAACTCTAGCTAGATAAACCTTTTCTACTTCTCTATTTTGAATATCCATTTGTATTTTTCTAGCCGTCTGACCTGATTTGGCAAAAATACAAATTCCGCTGGTCAATTTGTCTAATCTATAACATGGCCGTAATTCTATACTTTTGGATTCATTCCTACCTTTCCATCCTTCAATCTCTAAAATTTTGACAAAGGAATTATAAAAATAATTCTGAACAGGATGAATTGGGATACCGCTGGGTTTATTGACCACCAAAATTTCATCATCTTCGTACACGACTTCAATATTTTTGGACTCCACACCAAAAACAGACCTTTCATGAACATGTTCCAATCTTTCAATAACATCATTATCACTAAGTTTATATTTTAATATTTCAGGAAAGGCTATTTGCCGTTTATTTTCTTTATCTGCATTAGGATCCAATCTTTTTTCCCTTTTTTCTTTTTTCGTAAGTTTAAGTTGATGTATAACCAAAATTTCACCATCAATTAATCTTCTTCTGTAGTCTGCTATATCAAATGATCTGAATTCTGTGCTCAAAACATCTAAAACTGTTCGATTGATCCACCTTGTTTTTACCGTTGTTTTGATCGTTTGAAAATATGGCTTAATATGTCGTAGTTGTTCCTTAATTTCGTATTCTGGGACAACAACATCGCTTATTTTTTTATTTCCTGGTTTAAATACCATTGGTGAATATTCTTTAATACTACTTAACAGGGTTTTCATTGAACCCAGATTGGTTAAATTAAAAAATCTAAAAAAGGTTTTTATTATTACATTATAGTATAAAATTTTCAAACACGCTTAAAAAATTACATGTCTTTACCGATGATCTATCTGATGAACATAAAATCAATGGTTTAAAGATAAATCTAAGTAACTTTCTGTTTTAAGGTTTTTTCTTTGTATATTCCTAAAATATACGCCATTCTGGTAACAATTAAATCGATTGCCATGTTTACGGAATCTCTAGCTAAAACCATTTTAGAGCCATCAACCTCATGCCAACTGATTGGGATTTCATCAATTGGGATATTTTGTCTATGGGCTAAAATTAAAAGCTCGACATCAAAAATCCACCCTTCGGTATGCATATTTGGAAATATCATTTCAACAGATTTTTTATTAAATAATTTAAAACCACATTGTGTATCTTTAGTATCTCTAATACCAAATATGAAAACCAGTGTATGAAGGCCGTACATGAGAAAATTTCTAATAAATGATCTCTTGACAACAGCATCAGTGTCGACCATATGTGCTCGTGAACCTATCACAACAGCTGGGCACTCTGTTGGTTTATCATTATCCAATTTTTCAATAGATTTAAAAAGTTTACTTATATCAGAGAATCGAGATGCGCCATCTGCATCTGCAAATATGATATATGAACCTCTTGCTATCTGCATTCCATGTGTTACTGCACCACCTTTACCTCTATTCCTTTCAAATTTAATAGTACGTAATGTATGTGGTTTTAATTTGAATTCCTTCGCCAGTTCAATTGCATACTCTGCAGTACCATCTATTGATCCATCATCGACAATTATAATTTCAAAAAGTTTTTGGAGTTTAATATTTTCCGTTTGTGTAGTTAAATATTGAATAGTTTCATGTAGCATGATTTTGAGCCTGGCAGTTTCATTATAACAAGGTACAACCACTGATAAAATAATGTCATCTTGAGGAGGAGAATTAAATTTGGGCACTTCGTATGTTTTGTTGTCTTCGTCATTGGTCCTATATTTTAGCTCTGATGGAAATGAACTTCTTGGTTTATGTGTTAAAGACCATATTCCTATATATAGCTATAATAAATGTTCGTCAATGTTAGTATATTTTCGTTTCATGAAATTTAAAAAAAAACTAAACATAAATAAGCCAAGAGTAAAAAATTGTACATACAAGCGTAATTGCTGCTATTATTGCAGATAATATTTCTTTGATCATCTAGTTGAAGTATTGTGTCTCTAACAATCTGTTGGATAGGTCCAATACATCAATAAACAAGAACTAAATCAATTACAAAGATGTTACGTGTTTCACTGGCCAAATTGTAAACCTTTTTCGCACCACACGTTTCATTTCATCATTTTGTTAGTTAAAGCTACAAACTGAAATTAATACAATACAAATAAATACGTTATTTACGTTGAATACTGAGCTGTCTAGTAATAATACGTCCATTGTCGAGGAAGGCTTGCACTAGATCAATGTAGTATAGTGGGTCGTCCATGACGTTACGCATGCTTCGTAGTAATGCAGGAGTATTTATTTCAAGTTCCAATTCGTATTTTGGAACTCTATTATTCTTTTCCCTGACCTTAGTTAAATCAATCCTTGTTGCAGTCGCCTGGTGAATATAACTTGTACGTTCCTTTTCTCTCTCCTTCGAAACACGTTTTTTGAAAACTTCAAATGCTGCATCGTTAAGCTCGTTGGGTAATTCAAGTGACAAGGTAAGACGTAAATCAAATAAGGTATTCGGAAAGTGTAAGAAGAGATCAGAAATACGTTGTTTTGTAATACTATTGGTCTTTCTCTTGGTTTTAATATCAAGACTGACACGTCCTGAAATAGGTTTGTCATTTCTACGTGAATCGCTTGCTATCAAATCAACAACATGAGAATTTTCAACCACAAATTTATTGCTTGAATGACCTCTACCCTGCTGTTGCTGTTCCAATGCCTCTTGCATAATTTTGGCCATATAGGTTTTCGTATTATTATAGTTTTCTAATGAAATACCGGCTTTAAAAAAACATTCTTGATTAACATAGTCTGTTGAAACTATGCATTCGGTATTGATAGGCAATTGGATACGGGTATCTTTAACTTTGTCCCAAATATTTCCCAACTTTAATTCCAACTCAATGTGTTCTTCAACGTTCGGAATGTCTGAATAATCCTGCTTAACCCCTTCAATATTTGCCCAAATCCATTCAGTGACAAGTTTATTGAAATCATTCCTTGGTATCGATCCTGTCAAAGAAGGAATATCAAGTTTGGAAATACTATTATAAGACATATCACTTTTAATACTACGAATACCGTCCGAACCCGCAGGAACTGAACGAGTGATTGCTGGTATGAAATCTTGTGCCCAAATTGGTTTTGTTCTATATCTTTTAGGTTTATCATCATTCATGGTATCCTCAATTTCTTCCTTCTGTTTTAGCAGCTCGAGTGTTTTTATCTGACCTTGAAGGGTAGTGTTATCTGCATATTCTTTTGATTTCTCAACTTTCTTTTCTATTTCTATAGCACCAGCCCCATTTACTGCATGAAATTTTGGTTCATCCATCTTTCTATGTGCAGATGGTGTAGCTTTTTCTGTACTTGTTTCTTCAGAGCCTCTAGTGTCTGGTAATACATCGATGCTACTTTTGCTTCCAATATCATGCGTTTCTTTAAACTGATTGCCAATTGAATTTGAAATTTGCCCTGATGTGTTGTTGGAATTGGTAATATCTTCACTGAAAACTTTTTCTTGTGGCTTTTTAGTTTCCCCAAAGGTATCTTTATCCTCTGTTGATACCGACGGTTCTAGCTTTTGTGCAATTGAAGGAGCTGAACCAGACTCGTCTAGCGACTCAGATGAGTTTGGGACTACACTTTGTGGTGACATCAAAGAAACTTGGCTTGTGTCCGTATCTTGAGCAATATTATCATTCATTAAACTATGAATTGATGATAACCTAGGTTGGGAGTCTCTCTTAACTATAGGAGCTGGTGGGCCATTTGAGGCCACATTTTTGTCTTCTGAAGTGGCTGAAATTAGTTTATTCAAATCCATTGCATCTATTTCTCTATACCCCGCTGTTTTTTTTGTTCCTATGTTTGTAGGGCGATCCACAGCAATATATTTTTACTGTTTCTATACAAACTTAACATTACATATGTGGTGTGTATATATCAACTATTCAAAAAAGGTCGAGAATCAAAAAGAGCGGTTTCAAGTGTTGGGAAACTTTTTCTTGGCTGGAAAATACATGGGGCTCAGCTAGACTTTGGTGGTGAAAGAACGATGTCGACCGTAATGATACAGCATGTTGTGTGTGTGTGGTGCTATGGTACAAGAGGCGGAGGCCATTATATCTTTAAAATCTACAATCATAAACTCTGTTTTCGAGTCATTGCTGTAGTTTTCAGAAACAAAAAGGGCTTTTTGAGGTCCTATTTGTGATGGAGTAACTGCATCGGTGGATGGTTGGTGATGTGCTTGTGACTGTGCTTGTGCTTGTGCTTGTGCTTGTGCTTGTGGCTCACCTTGATCCGTCTTGTTGTTTCCTGTAAATAAATGTTGATCGCCAACACCAACGGCGTCTCCTAAACAGATTGATAAATTGGGGCTCCGTGCAAGAATGGGCTTGTTTTTATTGTTATGGAAGTTTCCCTTTCGATCGACATATGAATCTCCCACTTCTGCTGAAAAGGTTTTCGGTACTGATAAATCCTTCTTTTTGTGGTATTCCAAGTCTGATTCGAGTGTTGGTATTTCATCCCATAAACTATGTTTCACCTCCCTCTGTTGTGTTATTTCTTCGTGTGATGCAAAGGGGATTTGGAATGTCATGTCTTTTGCTTTTGCATGGCAATAAAAGTTACATTCATAAATTTTCTCATCAACACACATTTCTAAACTCTGAAACGTTTTCTGATGAAAAAGTTTCGGTAATGTCATTCTAGTTTGGGGGTTGGGATCACAAAGTCTCCAAAACAAATAAATAAAACTGGGATCATGGCCATGTGGATCGCTGTAAATCCCAAGTTTAGGAAGCTTGGTTACTGTATCAGTCGAGAGAGCCGAAAATTTCTCCAACATTCTCACGTACTCCATAACATAAAGATTATATCCGGGATCTGGATCTTTTGACATTGCAAATGGTGTTTTACCCATTACTAGTGTAAATAATAGAATGCCCAGTGACCAGTAATCAAATTTAAAAGGACAATATGGCTCCCGTGGCTTATCATTAAGCATGTTATATTTTGCAACTTCTGGTGGCTGGTATGGTGGTGTCCCTAACCTTTTTGATTTATATACAATTTCACTCTTAAAATTAAGATGTTCTGCATGCCCTAGTTCTGCACAACCGTAATCTGTTATTTTCATCAACCCATTTTTTGAAACTAAAACGTTATCAGGTTTTAGATCTAGATGAGCAAAATCATTCTCATGTATGAACTTAAGACCAAAACAGATTTGTTTAAAAATACACATCTTTTCATGAAATAAAACATTTTTCCAATCTGAAGATTTCAGCAATTTTAATAAGTCATATTCATAAAAATCCATAATCATACCCCATGTATTTTGTGATGTTAGCGGCAGTTGAAGCAGCTCATAACAACGAATGCTGTGTAAGTGTTCAATGCTCTTGGTGACAATGTACTCATAAGACACTCTTTCATAGTACTTTGTCTGTGATTCCGTCGAAAACAGTGAATACCTTTTCAATGCAAATATTTGTGTCCTTGTGTCGTCATTTTTCAAGTAAACTTTTTTTACAGTTGCTGAGCCTCCGAACCCAATATCAGAATCAAATGCCTCATATATTTCCTCCATATTGTTAATTGGTTGCTGTAAAGATTTTGGTAGGTATTCGTTGGGGTTGGAAAGTGGACTCATCAATCTAAGACTTGGTTCTGTTTTTTTGAATCCATTGCTGAAGGCCTGTCCTAGACTTGAAATATCATGGTGGTTGAAAATCCCATAGGGGTTATATTCCAGTTTGGTTGAGTTAGAAACGGACTGTGTTCTTCTGTGCACTGTAGTTGATTGTTTCGTGTCTTCGGGCTTCTCATCTTTTTTTTCATCTTTAGTTATTATTGTTTCATGAGCTAGAACATGATTTACTGGGTTGGACGGATCTTTGGTGCCTTTATTGGGGAAAACCTTGGTCATAATCTTTTTAATGACGGTTTTCCCACTTCTTTTATCAGATGATGGTGTTTTATCTGGCATTGAAGATTAGTAGATCATCAAAGGGGTTGAGCTGTCAAAATATATTAAAGAAAATACATGCCGCTGAAGAGACACATGTGCACAATGGTTTAAACAATCATACGTGTACGGCTGACCTCGCTGCATACAACAAAAACAAAAAAGCATTTTACGGATAAGAATCTTATTATATTTTGAAGCGTATATTAGGCTTTGTTTTGGTCTCATTATTTAACTACCTACTTAATATGTTTCAAAAGATTGATGCTTGATAATTAACCTTAAGGATTAATAATTGGCAATGCATTCATTAAGATCAAAAGAAAATCCTACTATAAGACAATAAGTATATTACATTTTAAACGTGCAATCTCTTTGTTATCTTTCTCAAATAATAACATTTGACATGATGCCACCGCACTCAAAAGATTATGGTACTTTTAATTTTATTTGTAGTGTAAAACAAGGTTTAATAATAACTCAAAATAACCATTTCAGATTAGTATTTAGAAGTCACTAACAGTGCGTGTTTACGTTAAACCGAACATTTGGGGTAAAAATTTCAGTAATCAAAATAATCTTTTTATCTAACTTTTCTGGACGATGGTAAAAGTTAATTATCTATGGATATTTTGGAACATTTTAAATTTTGCCATGTATGTTTTAAAATAGACATTTTTATGAATGGAAGATATCTTTCAAGAAAAAACAGAAAAAGAAAGAATTTTTTCAACAGAAGACAGATCTGAATTGCTAAAAATCATTTGCAACTCTTTTTAAAATGTTAAACCATAGCTTTAAAACTTTCTCCGATGTTGCCCAGTTTTAGGTTTTCTGGAAAGAGATAATTTCAAGGTTAATTTGCATATTTCAATAATCAAAATTTGTTTTGACTTTGTTTTTTTTTGATACATCTAATTCTAATTGATTTCTAAATAAAATTTTACTGTGAATTGTTTGATTTTGTAGAATATCCTCGTTGGGATACAAAAATGTAGATTTGTTAAATTCTTCCCCTTATATAGACCAGCGTATTTCAGATTACCAAGGTTCAGTTAGATTGCATGATATCCACCAGATATAATCGCATTCTATTTTCCAGCCTTATACGAGATATATACAAAAATTACTTACGATAAAAAAGTACTCTGTATTATTAATATACCAGGCACAATTTAAATTTTGATCTCAAAACGTGTAGTTCAGCTATTTCTAATATAACGCAAAAAAATTGCCTGTCTATTTTCTTTCACTTATTTCAAATCTTATATAATGAATCAAAGATAATTATTGAATTTCCAACACTATTTTCTGTTTTTATTATAAGGGATTTTAAAAAAAATAATTTGAACTACACTTGGGTATTATTCACAATAATTTTATGTAAAAAAAGATTGTTTTATTTTTCATTGCTTTTTGGATTTTAAATATTATTAGCTTTTTGTCTGTTTCCTATTGTAAAAAATAAAAAAAAAGAGTCAAGCACGTGATATTTTGCGTGTGAAAACAAAAAATATCAAAACATTCTCTTAGTTGGTATATTAGCTCAGAGGTTTAGAGCATCGTGCTTATAGTCGTATTTTGACGTCTATGCTTATTAGACTTCATTGTTTCAGAAACGCGATGGTCGCGGGTTCAAACCCCGCATGTACCACATTTTTACTTTTGGCGGCATAGGAGTTTTTTGCTTCCAAAGGCGAAGTACAAGTTCACAAATCAAGACGGAGGAATTCTTCAGTACACGTTTGAATTTTTGTTGGTATCTGACGTTTCTCAATCAAGGTCAAAAGGATATTACATATTCAAATACCACCGTAAGCATGTAAAGGCTCGATATTTTTTTCTGCAGGACAAGTTATTGGTCATACAAGTAATTTCTAATCTGTAAAGGCATAGATCAATGTAGAAGATTGGCATTTTGACCAGTGCGATTCAAAAGGTGACCATGAGCAATAATCGCCATTTACAAAACAAAACCTTTAATGTTATTTCTGTACAACTATATTTTGTTGCTAATTACGAAACAATCAAATGCTTTACTCGTACAAAATGCACTTTTTTGCTTTGTCAGAGATTTTGAAACGCTTTTGGAAAATCAAGAGGATTTTCGGGTATTTTTGGCCGAGCCTCGCTTATCGGGTATTTCCTCGACAGTAGTATCTTTTTAAAGAATACAATATTCACTAGTAAGTAGATTCAAATACAGATTTATCTAGGCAATCACCATACATATAAAACTTGATCTATAGAAAGTTTTAGAATTGCACCTATTCAACAAAATGTGGACTAAATCTCTGCTGTTGGTGTATTTAATATCATTTGTTTTTGGCTTATCTCAGGATCAAATATTTCAGAATGATTGGCAAACTGTCAATGTGGGTGTTCCAATCGACTCATTGACAGTTGAGGATAAATTATTCACGTTGTCATCTATTGGCATATTTTCTATAATAAATACTACCACTGGGGATGTTTTATATAGATTTCAATCGGAAGCACCAATAAATTTAAATTCAGGGTTAATGAAGGTATCAGAAAATGAAATAATTTCATACATGAATGGTGAAACGAATTCCTATGTTCTTCTATGGAATAGTGAACATGTACCTCCAATTCTTAAAAATGAATTGATTTTTAATGCACAAGTCATAACTGCTTTAAAGAGTCAAGACAAAATCTATGCAGTTACCGAAGATTCTATATCAGTATACCACCTGGAAAGTTATGAGGTCACTATGCTTTATCAATCAGAGGAGCCTATTGAAAATGCAAGACTTCATCTGAATCAATATACCAATGAAGTTTATGGAATTCTTGAAGTGAAAGGTAGAACTTACTATTCCAAAATATCTTCCAGTTTTGTGCCCAAAGACTTTTCTGCATGTGAACTATCTGAAATTAGATTTTTAAACTCAGAAGAAAATTCTTTCATCTGTAAAAATAATCATTACTTTCAACTTGATGATTATAGCATTCAAAAGGTTAAATCTGATAATAATATTATTAATGAAGACCTATCGGCAGGCGTACTTGTTAAAGAAGAAATTGACGAAATTAAGTTCATTGATGACTTTGTCTTAATTAAGTCAAACAATCTGATTAAATTGTTTAACTATAAAGCTTTAACTCTTGCACCTTTAGATACTTTTGAATTATTGTTTCCACTTGATGATTTCATTTATCATTCGTTTTTTGTATCCAACAATACCATTCATTTAATGACAGTTTCCAACTTAGATGTTATTACATACTATATAAATGGCAACATTAGCTGGCAAACTGATCAGTCTTTTATTCTTATAACAGATGCTATTGTATTGAGTCTTAAACCAGAACCATCGATTACAGAAGAAGAAATTGGTTATGAAACTGATGCCAATTATTTTGTTTCATATATTAGAAGGCTACAACACAATTACAATACAATATTAGGACGAATACTTCATTACAAACATAACACTGATACTTTAGGGATGCCAAAATACTTAGTTGCTTTATCTGAAAATCAAAAGATAGGTATATTTAACTTAGAGAAGAATAAATCAAATAAACCCCAATTAATTAAAGTCTTAGCAATCCCGCAGAAAGTTTTTAAACTTTATAAAATTGAAGATAAGGCTTATGCAGTAGCAAGGGATTCTGTTTATGAAATTGATGTTATAAAAGGCGAAATAAGACATGTATCTAATGAATTTATTACAAATAATTTCACAATTATTCAAATCTCCGAAACTGAATTTGAGCATATTCCTACATCTGAACATGAATTTTATACCTCAACTTTTTCCCAGAATTTAAGACAAGTGAAAGGTCATAAAATTAAGGGAACAGAGCAATTGGATACATGGGTGTTTAAACCACTAAATGATAAAATACTTTCTTTTGAGAAGCGAAGCTATGAGAATGATCATGTTGCACAAACTGCGATAACACTTCCAGACAGATCTGTTCTATATAAGTATCTTATTCCAAACTTAGGCGTGATTACTACCTTCAATGAAGAAAACAAACAAATAACTTTAACTTTAATCAATCTTATTACAGGTCAAACATATGGTAGCTTTTCAAAAGATGTCAAAACAGCAAGTATAAGCGCATCAGATATTATAATTAAATTTGAAGAGAATTTTATAATTTTAGTTGTTCCAGCAGAGAGAAACTTGGATTCAGAAGTATGTGTGATTGATTTATTTGAATCCTTGAAACCAGATCGTAAAGTTTCTAAGGGATTGTCTTCATATTCTGCATTCAAAGATACTATTTTGCCAGCATTCGCATCACAATGCTTTATTATTCCTGGTAATCAAATTAAGGATATATCTATTTCAAATACTAATCATAACATTGCAAATAAAGAAATTATTTTTAGTACTAAGTATGGTCAAATTTTTACTATTCCAAAAATGGTTATCGATGGTCGAAGAAATGGAATTGTTGGTGATTTTAAAACTCTTGGAGCTGAAACTATTTCACTCAATAAAACAAAAAGCAGTTCGTTAAAAATCAATTCAAGTAAGTATGGTACTGTAACCGCAAGTAAATTTACCTATGATCCAATTATTAGACCACATCCAAAATATATTATTTCACATTACAGAAAATTGATTACCAATACCAATATTGACAATAAATCCTTTTTGTTCACCATTCCAACAGAATTTGAATCTACGACCTACGTTTTATCTATTTATGGTGATATTTTTGCAACTATCATACGCCCTTCAGGATCTTTTGACAAACTTACGAACACATTTAGTGTCAAAACGGTTGTTGCTACAATTTTTGTTTTATTAGTGGGAATCATGTATATCCGCCCGAAAACAGAGCGCAAAAAGTTAGTAAGTATGTGGGGTTTGTAAAGTTAAGTAAATTTCTATATACTTTACATAAAATTCGGTCTAAATAAATTGTACATATATTATATAATCAACGCCGCATAAGTACTAATAATGCCAAGTATTAATGAAAAAGTGATAGCTAAATAGTAAGGCAATTTATTTTTTGGTCTGCATAATTTCAAATAAAATGCACATGGTAAAACAATACAAATTAAGGTGCATAAAGAAGAACCACTCAAACCAATAATTTTGTCAAATTCTGGATATAAAATACCCAAAATAACAAACATGAGGTTAACACCGATTTTGATCGATGCAGAAAAAAATTTAGTCCAAGAAGTGATGCATTTACCAGACAAAGCTAGTTGCTGTGGAGTGAGACCAAACAAAAATTCCACAAGATTAATAATTGGTAGTGCATTGATTGGTGTTTTAGCAACAGGTATTAGTGAAACAAAAACACATGCAAGAAAATAAACAAATTTAGGATATCCAGAAGTTAGTAAAACAGATTGCGTAATTTCATTTAAAATTCCAGCACCAAACATAAAGAAACCAAGGTACGCCATGGAAGCATCTGCAAAAAAGCCAACAGTATAAGTAGTTTTTAAACATTGCTTAAATTTGTGAGGCGTAACTAAATCTGCTTTTAAAGTAGGAAATAGTGAATGTGATCCAAATGGACCAAGAATAATACCATATGAAACAAATAAGTTCAAATAAGATGCCGGATAAAAGTTTGTAGAAACAGGATCAATCAGTGATCCTGGTGCTGTATTTTTAACAATACCACAAAATAAAATCAAAAAAACCAATGAAATAGTAGAAATAATGCCAACAAGGGAAATACTTGATAAGATTCTTAATGGAAAGAAGGAGAACGGTGTCAAAACAAAAAATGCAATCCATTTAAACTGGATAAGAGAGATAGCTGGAAACAAGGCATGTAATGAGTCGGCAAAAAGAACAATGAGTGAAACCCCAACCCCTAAAAGTTCAATTGTAAAAAGTAATGAAACAAATAAACGTGCTTTTGGGCCAAAAGCTTTATACCCAAGATCTGCATAAGTGCAAAGAGAAGGATCAATATCCATGCACTGTGATAAAAGCTTAGCAGTCCAATATGTAATACAAACAGAAAATGCTAAAAAGATAGTACCAAAAAGTAATCCCGAGTAAACCATAGCTCTTGAAAGTGCTAATAAACCAATACCAATCAATGCATTAATGCAATTAAATGTAGTTTGAGAAGCTGTTGATTGTGGTGCAAGCATTGTTAGTTTCGTACCATCATTAGTTTCGATTTGACGAAGAACAATTGAATCATTATCATTTGATAAAACTCTAGCAAGCGCATTTCCATGGGTTGGAAATACTGATGATGCGAATGAAGGTTGCCTTGAAATAACATAATCAGTGAACGAGTGATCTGCAAGAGTATCATCTATTGCTGAATCATCATAAATATTGGTATTCAAAGAATTGTTGAATATTGGACGATTACCAAAAAAAGTGGATATCTTTCTACCAATTGGAGATGGTGTGAATGTTTCAGGATCAATAAGTTCTTCATCATCTTTGAAGAAAGATCTCGATGCTTTAATCCTTGGTTCAATAGAAATAGATCTAAATGATTGAGCTCTTTGATAAGAGTTTGCAAATCCTGATAAAGAATTAGAAGTGTAAGTACCAGGAGATGCAACTGCAGAAAAAAACTGAGAACGAGAGTTTGAAATCGAACGATCAACAACTGGGATTGCTTGATAAGAAGATCCGGTATTTAATGTGTTTCCTAACGTTGTCCTTTGTTGATTGGGTGAATTGTTTGGCAAAAATGGAGTGTAAGAGGTTGGTGTTTCATCATCCATTTCTTTATGCAAAGAAAACAGACTAAAGCTTCTTTACTGGAAACCAAACAGCAGAAAAAACAATGTACAACCTTCCGAAGTCATTTGGTTCAACTCAACATCACCATTGCCAAAAAAGGAAGTTGAGCCTTGGAATCGAAAATTGAGATTTTTTGCATTTTTCGTGAGGTTGTTGCGTATGTGATTTGTTGAAATATTTCACATCTTTTCTAGATGGCTGATATTATATTTTTTTTCCATAACACAGCCACCTAGTTATATAACACCGGATCAACTAATATAATGAAGTTATTAGCTGCTTGTTTGTCGGCCACATTACTGATCCAGTTGACAGCAGCTGCGTATGTTCAGCCTTGGATTGTGCCAGAGACTACTTCGGTTGATAATACAATCTCAATTTCAAAACCAACCGGTTTATTTAAAAGAGAAGCGGAACCAAAGAAGGCCATTATAAATAAGCAATGGTTGAAAGATGAATCCGAAAAGATTCATGGAACTACAGAAGAACTTCCAAAACCTTGGATCAGAACTATTTATGGTACCGTTGTCGAAGTGGTTACTCCTTTTGCCGTTGGTAGTGTCACATTTGCTACACAACCACCAGCTACAACTGATGGTTTAGAACCTTGGATATCTATTAAGAAGGATGGTTTACCTAAAACGATTAACCCAAAGATGAAAAACGGAAAAGTTGCCAATGGTTTTCCGGATGTTAAGACATACTTCCAAACAGCAACTACTGTTACTCATCATCAAAAAGACTTAAAAGCACATAATTTAGCTGATGATGAAGTTGTTGAACAAGTCATTATGATCGAAGAAGACGATACATATGTCAAACTCAGTCCAATTATGCGATGTACTCCTGATTATTATTACAAGACAGGTCTTGCTGGTATCGAATTATCTGAACCTTTTTGCTCACCAGGTGATCATCAAAAGATGAGAGTTGATGCAACTTATTTTATAACTTGGTATTCAAGATTTTTTGAAAATGCAGAGAAGGTTAGATTTCATTATGCTTATGTTAATGAAAAGCATCATGATAAAGGTTTTGACAAGAGAAGTTTGTTGGATGGTGCGTTGAAGGATGTCGATGCTGAAATTGAAGAGCTTTCAGGTAACCTTTTATTCAAAGGTGATGTTCATGGTGCATTTTATTCATCCGATTGGGTCAGTAACGATAACGGTTGGTTTGCACTGCAAGTTGATCCAAAATGGTTAAAAGGAAAAGTTTACAAGAAGGTTGTTATATCCATTCAACCTGACACTGTTTCCGATGATGCATTTTCATTGTTAGAGGCACCACATATTTTTTCAACTTTCCAATTGAGAGAAAGTATAGGTAAAAATACTAAAGAAATGCGTAAATTACAAGATACAACAGGAACCAATGATGATGTTTATTACGTTGTTGCCGCAATGCCAACAATGGTTTTGCTTTCTGTTTTATTGATGTACGGCTTTCTTTACATTAACCGTAAGCATAGAGATTTATCTCATCTTCAAAAACCCAAGAAAAGTAGATTTGGTAACCAAGGAAAGTACAATATCCCTGTGGCATTAACTGATCTTAAGAAACCAAACAAACAATCTTAAGCTGTGATATTAACTGTGTAAGAAATATTTGATTCAAAAACAATCTTAAATGCAAAAAAAATTGTTCATATAATTTATGTAACATTTTTTTTTTAAATTCAAATGTTATAGTGTTTATAAATTTGTTGCATTTTTTAGTTTGTGCTCTGTGTAATGAAAAGATGTTTGATGATATAGATATATTTCTAGTAATATACTGTTCAGACATCAAAAATGAATTTTAATGTTAACGACTATCGACCCATTTATAAAATTTGTCCTTTTTAAAAATTAATATGTAAGTCATTTATTCATGTTGTAACTGGGACACTTGGAGATAACACCAGGACTGAATATATAACACGTGAATATACTGTGAAAATGGATGCGGCAACACTACTAGACTATTATATACATGATATGGCTAACATACCGGATGAAACTAAGTATATGCTTAGTGAACTACAGAAAAAAGACCTAGAATATGATAAAATAATAAATCAAATGGATGCATTGGAAAGTCAATTAGGTAAACATATTAAACAGAGTGGTATTATTGTGCGACACCCTAAAGAAGATGCTATTAATTTACAATTAAATAAACTTTTTAAGAAGGTGAAGCAACTTCAGGAAGAGAAAGCCTTAATGATTAATACAGCCCTTTTAAACATTTCTAAGAATACATACAAATTCCAAAAAGATGTCAGAAGGCTGGTGGAGACCGGTGCAATTGACCACTGGGATTTGAAAGAAGATGAAATTGAGATGACTGACACAACAAGCTCAAACACGCCAGCATCTTTGAGTATTGATGGTCCAACGACGCTAAGGACTACTACACCTAACTTCGCCGCATCTCGCTCTAATTCAGATGTGGCTGAAGTTACTCGTAAGACGAATACTACATCACTAGATTCAAAGAGGATGAAGAAAAAAGATAAAACTCCAGTTGTTGACGATTCATCACACAGAAGAGAATTTACTCCAAGCAGAAGAAATGATACAGCTACAGGCACTGCTGTTGTTAAAGGACCGGGAAGAAGAATACCGAGTGGATCTGGCGCTGTAGATAATGGGGGAAATGGTGAAGATGACGATCTTTACTGTTTCTGTCAACAAGTTTCATATGGTGAGATGGTGGCCTGTGACAATCCAAATTGTAAATACGAATGGTTTCATTATGATTGTGTGGGATTGAAAGAAATTCCAAATGGAGTGTGGTATTGTCCAGATTGTCGTAAAGATACCAAAACTACAGATAAGAAGAAGAAGATATCTAAGTAAAATTGTACATTTGTGTAGTATTTCATGTAAAGTAGATTGTTTCCGAAATCACGTGACCAGATTTTTATTTGAAAAATTGAGTTGAGATTTTTCAATTTCAAATAAAATTTTTTTCCATAATGGAATTTAATTTTTTAGACATCTATCTATCAGTTAACCATAACTTTGTTGGTTAATACTATCGAACAACATGAGTTCAGTTGATTTAGAAACATTAATTAAAGATCCAACTGTTTTATTTTCACAACAGGGAAAGAGCACATTTAATTGTGATAATTTACTCAAAAGTTTAAAAGAAATAATTGATCCGGTTATTAACGAGAGTGAAGGATGTGTTTTGGATGAAGTGTATATCGATGGACTTGATGCTACTCAAGTTTGGGGTCAAGTTAAATTAGTTTTAGATAACGTTGAAAAGAACATATGGGAAAATATAGAAGAATTTAAATCTAATGGTCTTTACAATGAAGATTCTGAATTAGAGTCCGGAAACGAAGAAGAAGAAGAAGAAGAAGAAGAGGAAGGAAGTTTTGACGATCAAGAAGTGCCGTTTGGTGAAATGGGAGAAGTCAATTTTGAAGAAGATGAGCGGGAAGAAGTAGAAGGTTCAGAAGAAGAGGAAGAAGAAGAAGAGGAAGAAGAAGAAGAAGAAGAGGAAGAAAAAGAAGAAGAAGAAGATAACGAAGAAGAAGAAATTGAAGAATACGAAGAAGAAGTTGAAGCAGATGCAACTTCAGGTGCAAATGACTTTGGACTTAATGATGAAATTTTTGACCTTAATGATTATAAACGTCAAGTTTTAGAACTTGAAGATGCGGAAGATTTTGGTGACGATGGAGAAGATGTTGATTTATTTGCAGATTTTAGTGATGAAGAAGATGAAGAAGATGAAATGTACACATATGACGATTTTTTTGACCCAAGCATTAACACAAGATCTAAGACCGGATATCCAACTAAGAAACATAGAGTTAAGAAATCTTTGAAAAATGATGAAGAAAAAGAATTTGATGAAGATGAATATGATGCAGCATATAACTTAGCGCAAGCAGATTTGTATGGTGATGAAGAGTTTTCTGGAGATGATGAGCAACAAGAAAGTCAAGAAGAAGAAGTTGATGAAAAAACTCTTTCCACATTTGAAAAGCAGCAACGTGAAATTCAAAAACAAATTATTGAACTTGAAGCAGAGTCTATTGCTGAAAAGAAATGGGCAATGAAAGGTGAAGTGAGTGGTAAACAAAGAAAAGCAGATACATTACTTGAAGAAGAACTTGAATTTGATCGTACCGCAAAACCAGTTCCTGTTATTACACAAGAAACAACTGAAAGTATAGAAGAAATCATCAAAAGAAGAATTGAGAGTCAGGAATTTGATGAAGTGCAAAAGAGAATTATTTCTGAGTTGAATAATTTCAAAGCTTCCAAGAAAATTCAAGTCAGTGAAGAAAAATCTGGAAAATCACTTGCAGAATTATACGAAGATGAGTATAGTAATCAAACGCCACAAGAAGAAGTGAATTCAGAATTAAAAGCTGCACACGATGAAATTTCAGGACTTTTCAAAGATATAACATATCAACTTGATTCATTATATTCATCCCATTTTGTTCCAAAACCAAAAGAAAAATTACTTGATGTTCGTATAGAAACTTCAACTATTGCAATGGAAGATGCACAGCCATTGACAATGTCAACTGGTAACACTCTGGCTCCACAAGAGATTTATAAAATCAAAACAAAAGTTAACAAAGATGAAGTTGTTCTTAAATCTGGTGTTGTTATGGCAAAGGCTGAATTAGAAAGAGATGATAGACAGAGACTACATAGAGCAAAGAAAAGAAAGCAGCATTTAGCAAGCAAGGACGAGTCTTTTAAAAAGAAAAAGGTTGAAGTTAAACAACTATCCTAATTAAAGTCCACCGTATATCTCTGTATAGATAGATAATAATAAAAAAGAATTTGAATCGCATCAAAATAAAATAAACGAATGCCGAGCCTCCAATGTAATTTGTAAAAAGGTCAACTCGGGAACAAGCCATATGCTTTGGTAATGCCAGTAATTAATGTATATGATTTTTGGATAATATTATTGATTAAATACACTTTGAGTAGCTACCCAAAGTTTATAAACAACTAATTACACAATGATTAGTTTGAAAGTCCTACATTAGGTTGTTTCTCATATTAGGAAAAAGCCCACTCGAATATGATTATAAAAGTGCAACTCCAAACCGCTACAATACGGAGAAAAAGAACCTAGAAAAAGAATACATTTTGCACTAAATCTGTTTTGTTTGTAGGGTTTGTAGTGTTTGTAGAAATTGTTTTTGCAACTTGGTGTTAGATGCAAAAATAAAGCACGTTCAAAAAGAAATAGTCTTTATACACGAGTTGTGTTCTTTAGATCAAACCTGTAGTTGAAATTCAATACAAAAATTCCAGTGTTTATTCAGTTAATTTTCATTTTGATTTCTTGATTTCAAGTTTATAGCCGTGCAAAAAATCTTGTTTCTGGTCTATAGATTTTTCAATTACGTTTAATACCATATATTTACACTTTAAGGGATAAAAATAAATTACTAATTTCAAAATTATATTAACAATTGCAAAACTTGCCCATTAGCATGGTAAAATACTGGTGCTATAAACATTGCAAAATATGTTAGAGAAATTAGCGATAAATTAGTGATAAATCTATTACCACCGTTACTGATTATTTTTATGTACAATATCATTATGTATACGTTGTTTGCTTTTTTATAAAACGATAGACTTTTAAAGCTTTTCCTAAAATTTACTTTAAAAAAATATTAAAGTTTGCAAGAACAAATTTTGAGACCGTATAGTGGGGTTGGGTAGACAAGCTTACAAAATTATTTTGAAGCAATTAATAGCAAATGCCACCATCTGTTTTTGTACAAAAACAGATGGTGGCATTTAATGAAAAGTTTAATTTTTAAAGTAGTAAAAGCTTCTAATTTACTTGACAAACACTTTTAGTTTTAACCAAGTCTAACAATTAAGTGAGTTGATAAATTAGTTAAAAAAAGTTTATGAAATATTGTTCAATGTGGGTTCAGAAATCAAAGCCAAAAATTTGAACGAAGCACTTTATGTTTGCAAGTTTTGAATATTTTTCTTCAAAGCAGCAATTATTGTAATAGTTTCAAGTACATTGCTCAAACAGTCTTTTCAACTCTAATATTGTTGAACAAAGGGTTTTGCTGTATACAAAATTCTTTATAAAAAGTGAAAAAACGTAAAATCTACTAGAAGGCCAAAAAGCCGCCTTTAAAATAACTGCATCTAGTTTTCACTTGTATTTTGTTTTTTGTGTGACAGAATACCAAGAAGATGTAAAAAAACCGCTTTTATAACACAGTAACAGAAAAAAGAGTCTACAAAAATTGACCTTGAATAATCTTTCTTCTTAGATACGTGAGAAAACAAATGTAATAGGCTCATATAATATTACACTTGCATAAATTAATCTCATGTGATTAATAAAAAGAAGTACTGCATTTATTTTAGTCAACCAAAACTATATTGTACAAATGTACTCTGAAGGCATTTGCTACCATTTGGCGTGCTTACGTAAAAACAGGCCAAATTGAATTTTGTGATCGCATTTTGGCATTTTTTGACAATGCGTGCTTAGCAGGAGTTGTGAATATACGACTGTACAGTCTCGAAACACGTATTGTTCGGTTAGTCTTCAATCACAGTTAGGATCCCGAGCCCTACCTCCATACAAGACTTTGAACTTAAATAATAGACATATTCAGAAAAATATTCAATCACTCAGGTACATGCCACTTTTGTGAACTTGAATATTCATTGAATCACAACAAATTATAGAAAAATAGTCGATACGTTTATTCTAAAAATAAAGCTGGAGAAAACATTCAGTTTTTTTTGATTTATTCGAGTCTATTTATCATCCAGAAAAAAAGAATACATTATTAGATAACAGTAGCCAGCTATTTAGAAGATCAATCAAAAATGACAAATTATGGTCATCCTCACGGCCATTCCGGAAAGGAGTGTAAAAGCTGTCATTTATCAATAACCGATGGCCAAGCATATAAATTAGGAGCAGACCAATGGCACGTCAAATGTTTTAAATGTTCTAAATGTTCCAAGTTATTAGGGGTTGATTCAAACTTCTTAGTTTTAGGCACAGGCGCTTTGGTTTGTTCTGAATGTTCGTACACATGTAAGTCATGTGAGAAGAAAATTTACGATCTAGCTATTTTAACAGGGGATTTAGCATACTGTGCTGATTGTTTCAAATGTAAATCGTGTAATAAACCGATTGATGATTTGAAATATGCAAGAACTTCAAAAGGGTTATTTTGTATGCCCTGTCATAATATGCTAATGGAAAAGAAAAAGAAATATGAAAAGCTGAAAAAATTAAAAGCAGCTAGAGAACATTCATTAAAAAGTAGACAACTTGAAAATAAAGAAAAGCAAAATTCTGAATCTGTACAAGTTAATACTTCATCAGAACCACATAAACAAGGAATATCTAATGATATTACTGAAATAAAGATAGGTTTTGATAAGCAAATCTTATCATCCAAGCCTATCCAACCAACAACAAATGAAGTTATTATTAATTCCAAACCTGATGAAATGAGTTTAGTTTCCGATCTCCAGCCTCCTAATAAAGCCGGCACTGATTTTGTACCGAATAGACAAAGATCTTCATCATATCAAACATCCTCATCTTCAGCTTCTGAGTTTGATGTGGATGACTATGCCGGTGACAGCAGTGGCACAAAAGATGATGATCCATCATTTTCTTATAATAAAACTGATGATTCGAGCATACAGAATAGCGATAACATCACATCTTCTACTGGTAAATCAACAAAGCAAGAAAAACTAAATGATGAAAAAGCAAATGTTCTAATTGATCACCACCCAAGCTCCCCAGAAACAGTTAAATTTGAAGAGACATCAACATTTCTGAATACTGAAAACTCAAATTTTGCAAGTTCTCCTTCTATCCCGATTGAAGGTAACTCAAGAGGGAGAAATGAAGTAAGCGAGTTCAGTTATTTGCACCAAACAAGTACAGACTCTGAAATACTTCTTCCAATACGATCCCCTAAAAGATCAACACTTTCACCTATTAGAAGTACAACACAATTTAGAACCCCTGAATTAGAAACACCAAGAAAGAAAAAAAATGCTCAAGATCTAATGTCACCTTCAAGTTTACACAGGAAAGCACATATACTTGATACTGATGATCCTGAAAAGGAACCCGAAAGTTTCATAAATTTAGATGAAACCGAGGAAGAAAGTCTGATGAGTAAAGATAGTTTCAAACGAGATGAAGTTCAATTAATGAGTCCGATTAAGTATAAATTAAACAGCTTTTCTGAAGAAAATGAAGGTTTAGGTTTGAATATAAAAGGCTTAGAATCAAACCAATTTACAAATAATAACTCAAGCCATAGTTTAATGATGCAGCAAAGCGATAGTGATCCACTAAGCCGTTCTGTCCTTGCAAGTACACCAGAACAGACTCACACTGAAAGTTTTGACGAAAATGTTACACCTAACACAATGAAAAAACAGATGGGTGGACTAGGTCGTTCTTTGACGAAAGTATTAAGACGTGGGCGTAAAGCATCAACTGAAAATCACCAATACGAAACACCAGAGACCCCAGAGACTATAACTTCAAGAAAATCTTTTGTAGGTAATTCAATGAACACACCAAAGAGACATAATAGAACACAATCCGATCATTCTTTTAATGCGTTCACAACACCACCAGTGCCACATATTAATAATCATCATAGATCCACCTCAGAGAGTACTACGTTTGAAAGTATTCCATCAGAATCACTGAATCAAATTTCTAATTCACAAAGAGAATTACAGCTATTGAAAACTGAAATTAATTCATTAATATTGTCAAAGGCATCTATAATTAGAGATATACAAACTTTGAAATCACAACTGGAATCACTTGAACTTGATGTTTCTGCTAGACAAAACTTATTAAAAGACCTCGATAGTTCAATTCAATTAAAAAAACAACACCAGATGTCATCTACCGACGACCTTTCAGTTTCCAATAAATCAACATCAACGAAAAATTCATTCAAAGATGATTATGCAAGTTCGAAATTACCTTCGTCTGAAAATATCTTATACGAAGACTCACCACAACCTAAATCTTTAATTCAAACATTACCTATGACAAGCTCATCACATGAAACTAATAATTTGAATTACAACCAATTTAACCAACCACATCTGTCACAGTCATCAGCAAAAGATAAACGTTCAAATTTTATGAAAAAGTTATTTGGTGGTGGTTCTAATCCAAATAGTGCAGGTAGTAATGCATTTAATAAACCTTTGAATTCAGGAAAATCTAGTATTTCTAATAGTATCAGTCAGCCATTGAATGTGAGGATAAATGAAGATCCTTTAGCTTACGGAAATTCCGAAAATGGATCCTTCAGCTCTATTAATGATACAAGTCTAATGAGTGGAGGCAATATACCCAATACAGTAGGATCGGGAATGAAAACGTCAAGATCTGCTAATTTTATGCAATGGAGAAATGGGAGTGCACAGAGTAATAAATTAAACCCTAATGCGGCCAGTAACGACAGTTTATTATATAGCATGACTTTACAAGAAATAGCGGCAAGTGAAGGTGGCAATGGCATTCCATTTATCATCAAAACATGCATTGCAGAAGTTGAACGTCGTGGTATCAAAACAGAGGGAATTTACAGAATTAGTGCATCCACTTCTACAGTTGAGAAACTTGAACATTTATTTGAAACATTGGATATTCATAACACCAGCGAGGTTAATAAGATGAATTTACTTATTAGCACAGGTGATATTCATGCACTAGCAGGTTTACTAAAGCGTTATTTAAAGAATATTCCAGATTCAATCATTCCGCAAGAGATCTATGAATCGTTTGTCAATATTTCTAAAACTGATAATACTCAACTAAGACTTGAACAACTATCCAAACTTATTAATAATAATTTACCAAGATCCAATAAACTTACTTTATTTATGTTAACTAGACATTTAAGTTTGATTTCAGATAACGAGAAGTGGAATAAAATGAATAGCACATCATTAGCCACCGTTTTTGCACCAACTTTGGTAAGGCATGACTCATTACACCCAGCGCAAGAAATTCAAGATACAAAGGCGAAAACTATAGTCACGGAGATTTTATTCAAAAAATACGATGTTATTTTCAAGTGATTTGTTTCTTTTTGATACATGGTTTTATATATTCCTGTAAATGCTATTTGTATGATTTTATAAACAAGTATGAGATGTTTTTTTATTTAATTAAATATTTTTAATTAAACATTCTTAACTAAAGTCTTTAACTAACGTCTTTAATTAACGTTTTTGATCAATGGGCTTTTATACATTTCATAACGTCTATTACCTAAACGTAACAAATGTTCAATTGTTGCAAAGTCACGACGTGGGACACTACGATATTTTTCAAATTCTAAGTGTATGTAATTAACCCAATTTGGTTGAAACTCCTGTATGACATCCAAAGATAATATATGTTAGTATCTAATTTTTGTGTTTGTGAGCAGTTAAAAAAATTGCACGTTACATACGGTTGGCTTTGTATATATGCATCGAAGACAGTCCCTATAAAGACTTAGTACCTCCTTCTGTAATCCCGAAAACTTCTTTGGCATTTAGTCTGTGGATTTTGATGAATCAAGAAGGTAAACCGAGGCAGTTTAGATTACAAATTCATGTTGAAATTTTAAAAAATCACTCAAGCATAAAGGAGATGATATTATTATTACACACACGGTGTGAAAATCAAAATTATACATAATATATGTAATATATTACGCAATCTACATTTAGAAAGAATTTACAACTCAATTAGATGATTTTAATTTAAATCTTTTGAACAGACAAGATATTTTTATTAAGTTATTAGTATAAAAGGAAATTTATAAATAACAACGAGCCGCTTAGTAGAAGGTAGTTGGTCTCTTTGGAGCATATAACTTCTTGGACTTGACAACTCTGTGTGGTAATGGGAATTTTAAGTCCTTGGTTAAGAATTGCTTAATGTATTGTCTCTTGACATCTTCAGTCTTTTGTAATTCAACAACCTTTAAGATGTGAATAGATCTGAATCTAGCTCTGTGTCTTGCAGCTAAATCTTGGTACATGGTTTCAATAGCACCAACTCTGGAAACATCTCTGTATTCCTTGTACATGTTGTGAGTACCAGATCTAGAATCGTATCTAATCCAGACACCAAAGTTCTTGACAGTGGTTGGCTTTTCTTCAGAAATGATGTTTAAAGCAACAATTTCACCAGAAGCCTTCTTAACTTTGTGTAATTTTTGTAAGAAGTACCAGTATCTAGACTTTGCAACAACATCATTTGGTGCAAAAATTCTCATTCTGTATAACTTTGGTTCTGGGACAGATTCAGTTGGAAGTCTTCTACCGATGACTTGGTATTCTCTTAAACGGTGAGCCACTATATTAAAATAATTATGTTAGTATTTGCTTTTCCCAAGAAAAAAAATGAATCCAATTCACAACTAAGTTCGATCTCTAAAACAGATCATGCAATAATGTCTTTAAAAACTGGAAATCCCAAAACAAGTTTTTTTGAAGTTCAAAAATAATAGAATACAGCTTGATAAAATGCTAGTATAAAAAATTATATTCTGAGACAATTCAACATTTATACTTGGATGAAAAAATATGGAAATTTGACAGTTTGTAATATATTATAAAGATTTTCAGCGTTGAAAATAATATTCAAAATGAAAAGATTTTAGTCAGAACATTCATCCTTCTCTAAATTAATACTATTGAATACTATAGGTATATTATGGATTTTCTTTCGTAAAGTTGTTTTCTTTTTAATAAGATTTTGTGGTGATTTCCAAATTTTTTATTAAACTGTTTTAGACTGATTTTATTGACACAGCATGTAACTTAAATTAACAGAAAGAGCTGGTTTGTAATGGTGGTGTTTGTGACATACTTTTAAAATAATCTGGTGTTGTCTACAGCAAGAAGGTAAAACAGAAAGATATAATACACAGTAATCTTTAAATTTGAAAAGTTTTACACTACCAAAATGGCTCTCTGCGTATACGGCCAGTCAGAGCTGCTCTCCAGAGTGAGAGCCGAGACTCTGCCCAGGATTTGCCATGGGAAACGACGCGCAACTTTCAAAAACTGTTTCCCAAAACAGAAAGTGCGTGACTGTGGTGCGAGGGTGTTTTAAGCAAGGTTTTAGCCCTCACTCACGTGCTCCTAAAAAGGGTAAAGATTTGGATTGAAATAAAATGTGCTTCCCCTGCTGCGCCTCAATTTTCGTTCCGCATTCTCTTGTTTCATCGTTTAGGTCGTTTACTCGTTTGTATCGTATAACATTAAATGGCACGATATCACTAAACCTTACTCTAATCGCATGTTTATTATTGACAAAATCATCATGATTACGGATCTATGATTTACATTGTTAACTAGTATAAATATGCTATACATCCATAAGAAATCATTTACGTGTGTGATATCGATCACAGATAAATTGTAGTTTTTCTCCTTTTACCCTTGTTTCTTTTAACAGGCATTGTTATCATGACTGAAATCTTTAATTCGACTGTTCTTGAAACTTTAGAATCTCCATCATTTTTTAAAGTGGTTGAAAATGTTTTCCAAACACAACAACAGTTAAACATCTTTGAAAAATTATGGGCTTCTTGGTATACTTACATGCAAAATGATATTTTAGCAACTGGGTTATTATTTTTTTTGGCTCATGAACTTTTTTATTTTGGTAGATGTTTACCATGGTATATCATCGATAAGATTCCATACTTCAGAAAATGGAAAATCCAACCAACTTATATTCCTTCTGATAAGGAACAATGGGAATGCCTTAAATCAGTTCTTAAATCTCATTTCCTAGTTGAAGTTTTCCCAATTTGGACTTTCCACCCATTATGTAAGTCTTTAGGTATTAGTGTTTCTGTCCCTTTCCCACCTCTAACAACAATGTTAAAAGAATGGGCATTGTTTTTTGTTTTAGAAGATATGTGGCATTATTGGGCTCATAGATTATTCCATTATGGTCCTTTCTATAAATACATTCATAAACAACACCACAAATATGCTGCTCCATTTGGTTTAACTGCTGAATATGCTCATCCAGTTGAAGTTATTAGTTTAGGTGCCGGTACTGTTTGTTTTCCAATTTTATATGCTTATATTTACAGAGATTTGCATTTATTCACTCTTACTGTTTGGATTATTTTAAGATTATTCCAAGCCGTTGATTCTCATTCTGGCTATGATTTTCCATGGTCTTTACATAACATTGTTCCATTTTGGTCTGGTGCAGAGCACCATGATTTACACCATCATTATTTTATTGGTAACTATGCGTCTTCTTTCAGATTCTGGGATTACTGGCTTGATACTGAAGCTGGACCTGAAGCTAAGGCTGAAAGAGAATCAAGAAGAAGAGAAAAAGCTGAAAAACTTGCCAAAAAAGCACAATAGGTGGGATCTTCTGCAAACTTTACTAAAATACCTGTGTAATATAATACAACAAAATATAATATAATATAATATAATATAATTTAATATAATTATAGCTTGAATAAGTCTGAATTTTTTTAAGCCTTCCCTGAAAGTATATTTAGCTTTGACGAGCCGCTGCTATTTTCATGCCCCAATCTTTAGCGCTTACGTAAAAAAAACCTGAATTACCCTCGTAAGATTGGGTCTTTAGAAGGCATCGAACAGCATCTCCTGAGGCAAAGTTTCAGGTTGACCCCACTTATTGTACTCAGCACTAAATAATTAAATAAATTACAATAATCTTTTAAACAAATCAAATCATACAATAAAAAGCAAACATTTAATACCCCGGACACCCTCAATTGATATCTTCCAACAAAATGAATCAACAAACTAGATTTTTCTTTTTTATGATGTTATTTCTTTGGATAATGTCATCAAATCCAAATGTTGAAGAAAGATACCCTTCATATATTGATAAACCATATATTTTGGATACATTTAGACAAGAGATAAATATTTCAAGAAATGCCCTATTGTCAGATTATGATGCAGGATATGGCAATATCAGTGGATTCCATCTATCATATCAGGACGCACTTGACGGCCGTAACGCAAGCGAATGGCCATTTCCTTATAAAGGTCCTTTTATTGAGGATGAGAAATTCAGTTTACTTCCTAATTTCATCAGTCGACGTGCTTCTAATATTTGGAATTCTGAGGGAAAAGTGATTAAGTTACCTTCTAGTAGATTAGACGAAGATAAAGCTGTTTATGGTGAAAAGAAAAACACTGGTGTTTTTCCATTAAATATATCGGGATCTTTGAATGGAAATTTTAGGAAAGTGGAGTTGGAAAAATCAGAGCTAACACCGATTCACATGCAATTACCTGATTATCTTACGAAATTATATGACTATCGTTTAGACCAACGATCAGGAAGTGACCACGATGAAAGTAATCATAGCGATGATGATGAATATAGTCCGATCCCAAATGGGCCCGTTGAACATCGTACTAAAAGAATTGGAAATATAACTGAACCTGAAGGGGTAATTAAATTGGGATTTCTCAATACTTATTCAAAAGCAATCAAAGATAGTTCCACAAATTTAAGCGATACGACTTTACTTAGCTTGCATTTGAAACTAAATGATTTATCCGAAGCTGATGAACATTCAATGGCACTATCAGGTGTTTATCACCAAGATACTGGTAATATTGTTGTTTCGACCAGATCAGCAAAGTTTAATGGCATTTACGGATTACCACAATTAAATCTTGAACCGAACGCACAGTACAAAAGAAGTCAACTAGCAATTTTTAATGAATTTAACGAGACTAGAATTGAAGATATTACTTTTCATAGTATTGAAAGACTAGTTGATGCAGCTGATGAATGTGAGTATGTTGGATACTTTCATATAGAATCAACAAATTTGACAAAGCAAGAATTACAGCAAATTGATTATGAATTGATTAATCCCATTGGTCGACCACATAAAGATATTCCGAAGATAAAACTAACTTCAGGTTTATTATATTCACCAAACTGTGCAATTTTACTTGAGCTAGACACCGCAGAAGGAATTCGGGATGAAGTGTATGACAACGGATTAAAGTCTGTTATTCTGGTATCATCTATTATTATTATATTACAAATTTTAATTTTGATTAGACAAATGGCAAATACAAATACACCATCAACGTTATCTAAACTTTCATTTTGGACAATTTCCATAATGAATATGGCGGATAGTTCAATGTCAGTAGTTGCACTACTTTGTTCGATGTTTTTCACTGATTTATATATTCAATTTGCAGTTTGTGCGTTTCTGGCATTTACATGCTCTGCAGTTTATGAAATGAAATATGGAATCCAAATTTACTGTACTCAGCTTAATGAACGTCCTATTGATTGGAGAACAATGTTACAAGGCACACCAATTGAAGAACGTATTGAAAGACGACAACAAGAAAACACAGAGAATAATGAAACAAACCCAATACCAACTATAAATACCGCTGGTACAGGTGATGAACAGGTTATTGGGGCAGAACTTTATACTAGACACTTTTTTACGATGCTTGTCTTTTTATTTGTTCTTTTAAATGTTATTACATGGCCAAAAACCCAACGACGTATCTTTGAATACATTTTTCTAACTATTTTTAATTCATACTGGGTTCCACAGATTTTCCGGAATGTTTTACGTGGATCGAGAAGTAGCTTCTCGTGGGAATTCATTCTCAGCGCATCAGTCTTAAGATTAATTCCTGTGATTTATATCGAAGTATTTTCCAATCCTTTTAATCATCATAGGGACATTAAGTTTGTTGTTTTTTTGATTCTTTGGTTATCTTCTCAAATTGGGTTTTTATTCCTGCAAGAAATTTTAGGGCCAAGGTTTTTCCTTAGTGAAGATTACTTACCAAAATCATATGACTACCATCCAATTATTACTAAAGGTGATCTTGAATCAGGTTTTAGTCTTGACGCAGAAGAAATACTAGCCGATGGGTCATGCTCAACAGAGGGTGATTCTAGAAATTTAAAATACACTACAGATTGTACAATTTGTATGCAAAAACTTGAAATTCCAATAGTGAACAACAATGAAGATGTCTCAAATCTAGAACCAGTTACGGCAGCAACATCATCTTCCTCTCTTCTCCAACCTAAAAGTATAGGATTTGGTAAAGGCGCAAGCAATTTAATTGCAAGGAGGAAATACATGGTTACACCATGCAAACATGTTTTCCATACCGATTGTTTGGAAAACTGGATGATGTACAAACTTCAATGTCCGGTTTGCCGTAACAGCCTTCCACCATTCTAATTAAACAAGACAGACAACTAATTTATTAAAGTGAAGGTGTAAAGTTATTTAGTGATACAGTCAATTAAGACCGGATTAAGCCGTTCATATCCGTGTTACTTCCGTGTTTTTTTGAGAGCATGAATTTCTCATTTCATTTTATAAAGAATAAAGAGAGAGATTTTTCACGATAACTGATATACATTTGATTTTTTTATATATTCTATATTAATCATCTATACCTCTTGCTAAAAAAAATACTTTTTCAAAATGACTGTCAATAACAGAGAATTTAAGGCATGTCTTTTTGACATGGATGGGTTATTACTTGATAGTGAAACAATTTACACTATTTCATTTTCAGATATTCTTATCAACAATTTCAAGAGATCAGAAGGCCTAACATGGGATGTTAAAATCCAACTTCAAGGTCTACCAGGTGTTCAGGCTTGTCAGAAGGTTATTGATAGTTATGCGTTAGCAGCAGAAACAACAGCAGAAGAATTATATGAATTAACAAGTAAAAGACAAGAAGAATTATGGCCAGATGTTGGAGTGTTGCCAGGTGTTGAAAAACTCATAAATTATCTGTCACAAGAAAAGATTCCAATTTGTGTTTGCACATCCTCTCATGCCGATAAATATAAACTTAAGACAAGTAGACACGAGCAATTATTCAAATTATTTGATGGTAATTTGATCACTGGCGATAACCCTACTATTGCGAAAAAAGGGAAACCGCTGCCATTCATTTGGTGGCTAGGATCTGAAACATTAAATTCTAAATATGGATTAAACATAAAACCAGAAGAATGCTTAATTTTTGAAGATGCAATGCCAGGCTTTATCAGCGGTAAGAGATCAGGTGGCTATGTCATTTGGGTTCCTGATCAAAATGCGCTGGATATCATTCCAAAGGATGAACTTAAAAAATTAGTGGGTGAAAATAATGAAAATGGTATTATTCTGAAAACATTAGAAGATTTTGACCCCAAAGCATATGGATTATAAAAATTGTTTACATGTAGGAAACGTGTATAATATAATTTACATACAATCAAGAATCAAGTAAAACAAAATAAACTATTTAATATTATGACTATATGAAATAAAGCGGAATGTATAAAGAATGTAATTATATCAATAACTATTAATATGGTGCATTGGTAAACAAGAAAGAAACGGATTCACCATTATGTAATCTTCTGATAGCTTCAGCTAGAACACCTGATATATCAAGAGAAGCTAACTTAGGACATTGAGTAAGTTTAGATTCAAAAGGAACAGTGTTAGTACACACAACTCTTTCTAACCTTGAATTGTTAATATTATTAATTGCATTACCGGATAAAATACCATGAGTAACAATTGCAATAACCGCATTTGCACCATTATCAAGTAAAACATCAGCAGCTTTAGCTAATGTTCCACAAGTATCAGCCATATCATCAACAATAATACAAACTTTACCCGTAACATCACCAACTAAAACCATTCTACTGACTTCATTGGCACGAGCTCTTTCTTTATGAATCAATGCAAAATTTAAATCTAATTTATCTGCTAATCCAGCAGCTCTCTTGGCACCACCTGCATCAGGAGAAATGATAATTGCAGAGTTCATATCAACGTTTTCTTTGATATATCTAACAACACTTGGTTCAGCATATAAATTATCTACAGGAGAATCAAAGAAACCTTGAATTTGAGAGGCATGTAAATCCATTGTAATAACATGATCACAACCTGCAGTTGTTAGCATATCTGCCATCAATTTAGCAGTAATTGGAGCACGAGACTTGTCCTTTCTATCCTGTCTCGCATATGGGAAATTCGGGAGAACAGCTGTAATTCTTCTAGCTGAAGCAGCTTTACATGCATTTAACATAATTAATAATTCAAAAACCTTATCATTGACAGGTCCAGCACCAATTTGCATAATAATATAAATATCTTCATCACGAATGGATTCACCAATACTGAATAAAACTTCTTTATTAGAGTCTCTTTTGAATTCGACAGGTGTTAAAGGTAATCCTAATCTTTTTGCAACAAGTTCTGCAAGTCCACGATCAATATCTGGCGCTAAAAGCTTAATGGAATTAGTAGACATTATTGATGCTTATTAGTTATTAAAATGGAAATATGACAGCTGTATATATAAACTACGACTACGGATTATCAGAGCATATTCTGAAGCAAGAAAGATAAGTAGTTTCAAAAAAATCTCTGTGTAAGAAAATTTTCACCAAGAAATTTTCATGTGCAAAAGTAATATTATTCGAGTCACGTGAGCAAGGGGGGAAGGGAATTAAAATAAATGGTTTGCAGACCTTCAATTTTGATCCGGATCTCAAATGATTCTTAACATGAGGCTTAAAGAAGTTGAAGAAATAAGACAATGGAGAACCAACTACGATTTGAAGATTATAAATGGAATGGATCTGGGATCTTTGATAGAGAGAAAGTGAAATTACCTAATTTGCTATCTCACAAGCTACCTAATGAAATACTTCTAAAATGTGGAGTTTCACAATTAAATCAAGATGATTTGGATTCAAGAATTGCTAAAAGGAGGAAAATAGAAAAAAATAGGGAAAAGAGGACATTGAGTAGCTCCAGTTCAAGTGTTGGTAGTCCGAAGAGTGTAAATTCTGCATCAACGTCAACATCAGTAAGCAATTCACCACCATCGAAAGAAAGCAAAAGCATCACACCAGTTATAAAGATCAGTGAGTATGCAGATAGTTTAAAAACCGGTTCAATTAAATTATACCAACAAAGAAAATTTGATATTTCGATATTAGAATTTACTCAATCATATTTACTTTTTATTTTGGCCATTAGAATGAAAGAGAACGAATCTGATTTAATAATACATAAATCAGATAATGAACATGCAAAATATCTTTCAAGGAAAAGGCGTGACTGGAGTGATGTTCTTAGTTTTGGGGAGAAAATTATTGATAATTTCAAAAAAGTAATTGGCAATGAACGTGCCAATGATAAAAGATATGAATATCTGAGTCAAATTTTAGGTTTTATTTATTATACAAATGGTTTTATTCAATCACATTTGAGTGAATTATTGTTGAAACATATAAATATTTTAAAAAATAGAAATAAATTTAAAGAAAGTTATGAACTAACTTTACAACTGATTAAATTATTAGACAAATATCAAGAAATGTGTTTAAAATCTAAAAAATCTATTCAATTAGGTGAAGAAAATTTAGGAATATTTGTTATTTCAAAAAATTATACTAGTCTGTGGAATAAGAGTATAACTAAATTATCAAATTTGAATAATAAAGATATAATTACATGTGGGAATATTAAAATTGGTGGAGAGATAATAAAATTTAAATGTGGGGTTAATTATTGCCTACCTATAAGTGACCATTTGTGGAATCTAAATAACATAATTAATTTTGGTGGTTTTTTTTTAAGGGAATGGTGCTCACAACAGCTTATAAAGCATAATTTGGTATTTATGTAATGTTTATATGGCGTTTAAATATATATTTAGATAAATAAAATATACAAGAGGTCTACTCAGCCAGTGTATCAGGTAATAAATAGAAAGAAATTGCAATAATTAAGTAAGTTCCCAAAAGTAAAACTCCTTCTAGCCAATTAGAGCTACCATCAAGGATAAGTGAGTTTGTGATAAAAACTGAAACAAATATAACAGCAGTTTCGTACATGCTGAAATATAAACTCATATCAACATTCATAAACCAACCAATTAAAACCAAAAGTGGAGTAACAAAAAGTGCAATCTGTAAAGATGAACCTATTGCAACACCAATTGCCAAATCCATTTTATTCTTATAAGCAACATAAATTGCAGTTACGTGCTCAGCTGCATTACCAACTATTGGGATAATAACTAAACCAATAAAAGTTTTAGAGAGACCAGAAGTTTCAACAATTGTATCGATTGTGCCAACTAGATAATCTGCACAAATCGAAACAAAAATTGTTGAAATTAAAAGGACAATAATAGAGGAAGTAGCTGAAAGGTGATGCTCATTTAAATCTAAATCGTATATTGATTTCGGACGTGTAATAATTGAAGCTGAATTAGAACGTTGATGTTGAATTGTACCATAAAATGGTTGAATTTCAGTTTCATCATCTTGATTACCGCTTGAAATTTCCAAATCCTCACGACCGGTGTTATCGTCAGAGAAAAGATGAGGATGGGTTTTCAGTTGGAAAACAATATATAAAACGTAGAGAAGCAATAAAACAACAGAAGTGCCTCTAGATAAATCCAAAATCCAATCATTTAGTCTGCTAGTTTCTTTAGGAATTGAAAGGTAGAAAGCGGCAGGTAATAATAATGCCATGACTGAAACTGCTAGTAAAGACCCCATTGTTTGTGCAGCTGTTTTATTGAAAAACTGTTCTCTATATTTCAATCCACCAACCACAAAACACGTACCTAAAACGAGTAGCAAATTGGATAAAATCGAACCTAACATAGAAGCCTGAACAACAGTTATTTGATTTCTTCTCAATGCAATAATTGAAACAATCACTTCTACCGCATTACCAAATGTTGCATTTAATAATCCCGCAAACGAATCATGTTTAAGAGATTCACCTAGCTCTTCAGTTGCATATGCAAGAAGCGATGCCAAAGGAACGATTGCCAAGAAATTTGTTAAAAAAATCACAGATGGGGACAGACCTAGATGTTCTGAAAAGATACCTAGGGGCACAAAAAGAAGTAACCAATTGATTGGCGACGAACCAAGAGCGGTAACAACTGCTGTAGATGTGCGTTTGAATAGTGGGGAGCGTTCGTTGTCCATGATGCTGCTGCAATCTTAATAGAAGCTGTTTCGACCTCTTGATTTTATCTACCTTTACAGAACACCGCCACCTTCACATAGTAATCTGTATTTTCCAAAATATAATGGAGGCTTAGTTATGCAGCTCTTTTATTTTTTATTTTTTATTTTTTTTCAAACCAAACTCAACCCCGCCAGCTGAGCCTCCACAAATGGGTCTGTTCCCGTCGACGCGCAAACGCGAAAACTGAAAACACGCAAAACGCGTCATTTGCAGAGCCCCATCCCTGTGAAAGACACGCCGTCCCGATTGGGAAGTCTACTGTTTTTGGATAATGAAATATAGGTTATATGGACAATTAACGTGTCATATTTTGCTGTGTGACGGTTTCATGTATAATCTGTATATTCTTTAAAGCTCTAATAGTTTTCTGTTTGTTTTAGTGGAATAAAATTTTGCTTGTGTTGTGACACAGTCGATTCTTTCTTTACTCTATTGGTTTTATAACCTCATTATTCAAACCAAATATTCCTTGATACCCAGCAAAAGTAGAACGTCCATCATGTCTGATTTGGAAGCACTTTATATATTTTTGAATACCCCTGTCTCCTCTGAAATGGTGCAATACCTTGTGGCTACAACAAAATCAGTTATTGTTGTCAAAGAAGACGAAACAGATTATCCATCTCCACCTCAATCACCTTCGGATAATAGACTACCAGCATGCTCTAAAACTGCAATGCTACCATCCCTTCATGACTTCATCAGCGGTCTAATTAAACATTCTCATGTGCAAGTTACTACTCTGATGTCTTGTTTAGTATATCTTAATAGGCTCAAACAGGTTATACCGCCAAATTCAATCGGTATGGCCACAACCCATCATAGGATTTTCTTGGGATCGATGTTACTAGCAGCTAAATACACAAACGATTCATCGCCAATGAACAAACATTGGTCAAGTTACACAGATGGACTTTTGTCCTTGCGAGAAGTCAATGCCTTAGAAATTGAAATGATTCAGTATATAGGATGGGGAAATTTACGCTTCTCAAACCAAGACTTGATTTTTTCATTATCCTATTTCTTAGATCCAATCAAACGTAAATTGAGAAGAAAACATGAACAGAAACTTTCGAAAGTTTATGCAAACATCAACTATCACTACCAACAAATGCAACAACAAGAAGAACAATACATCTCATTATCAAATTCTGCTTCTTTGCCATCGCTCATATCGGCTTCATCTTCAAGTTCAACCGTATCTTCATATATGTCAAATTTACCACGACAAGATTCGATACAATCGATCGAGTCTGTATCATCTCATCAATGCTCCCCTCAACCTTATACCAAAACTGAAAATTTATATCCGGTGAATCAGGACCCATTCCCTGAAGTGAAAAAGAAACCTAATCAGGATATTTCTTTATCACTTCGTCCCCTTCGTTTGAAACCCAAATCAGATCAAACTACACCTGTAGCAAGGAGAAATAGTTCAATTAATATTTTACCATTGTCAGTGCCATCAATATCTTCCAAAAACAATAAAATTAATTTGTCTGGTTTTGAAGCTAATTCACCTTTAAATAACGTTTCAATCATTACTTGAATGTTTTTTTTTTAACATTACATTCCATTTCAAAAAAAAAGAAATCTCTTCTATATCCATCAATATACGCTTACATTTACGCTTTTACATTTACTTCGTTTTTAATCACCCCAACACCCCTTTATTGTGTACAATATATTTATTTTAATTATTTTTCTTGGATCTTTTATCAAAAAAGGATTTTAAAATTCAAAACACTATACAAATGTATTTATTTATTTATAATCAATTGTATAAATCGTCTTCTTCTTCAACATCACCAAATTCAGCACCACCTTCATGTGCAGCTGCAGTTGATGTTGAAGTAGTGACACCGGCTTCACTAGGATTAGTATCAAACTTAAACGAACTTAGTTGGCCTCTAGATGATTGCAATTGTTGTGCATAAGCTTCATATCTTCTTAATTCTGCTGGTGAAACACTCCTCTTTGCAGTTTTCATTGCTTCTTCAAAATGTGCCTTAGAAATGAATGGTACTGGATCAGGTTGTTCTTCCATTTCGACGTCTCCTTCAATTTCAACACCTTCTTTTTTAACTTGTGATTCTTCAAATTGCTTTTGAGCTTCAATAGATTCTTTAATCGCAAATTTAGCTGCTCTTTGAACAATATATGATAAATCTGCACCTGTAAATCCATTAGTTAATTTAGAAATAGCTCTTAAGTCCAATCCTGGTTCTAATGGTGTCTTTCTTAATTGTGCCTTTAAAATTGATAATCTACCTTCTTCATCTGGTAATGGAACATAAATTAATTGGTCCAATCTACCTGGTCTTAGAATTGCAGGATCAATTTGATCTGGTCTATTGGTTGCACCAATGATGAAAACATTCTTTTTTGCATTCATACCATCCATTTCAGTTAATAATTGATTAACAACTCTATCAGATGCACCACCTGCATCTCCACCAGCTCCACCACCTCTTGCCTTTGCAATCGAATCTAATTCATCTAAGAAAACAACAGTTGGGGCAGCAGCTCTTGCTTTATCAAAGATATCTCTAATATTAGATTCGGATTCACCATACCACATACTTAATAATTCAGGACCTTTAACGGAAATGAAATTTGCAGAAACTTCAGTTGCAACTGCCTTTGCTAATAAAGTCTTACCAGTACCAGGTGGACCAAAAAACAAAACACCCTTTGATGGCGATAAACCAAATTTGGTATATTGATCTGGATGTAAAACTGGGTACTCAACAGTTTCTTTCAATTCTTGCTTGATATTATCTAAACCTCCAATATCATCCCATGTAACATTGACAGATTCAACAACTGTTTCACGTAATGCAGATGGGTTTGAATTACCAAGAGCAAATCTAAAGTTATCCATTGTAACACCTAAAGAGTCTAAAATTTCCGCATCAATAGTTTCTTCTTCTAGATCAATAAGTTCCATTTTTTCTCTAATTTGTTGCATTGCTGCTTCAGAACATAAAGATGCAACATCTGCACCAACATAACCATGTGTTTCAGATGCAATTTTTTCTAAATCAACATCATCGGCTAATTTCATATTTTTGGTATGAATTCTCAAAACTTCTAATCTACCAGTTGCATCTGGAATACCAATATCAACTTCTCTATCGAATCTACCAAATCTTCTTAAAGCAGGGTCAATAGAATTTGGTCTATTTGTAGCAGCAATAACAACGATATTGGATCTTGCCTTCATACCATCCATTAAAGTTAACAATTGAGAAACAACTCTTCTTTCAACTTCACCATTTGTCTTATCTCTCTTTGGTGCAATCGAATCAATTTCATCAAGGAAAATAATTGAAGGTGCATTTTTCTCTGCCTCTTCAAATGCTTTTCTTAAATTGGATTCTGATTCACCGGCCATTTTAGACATAATTTCAGGACCGTTAATTAAGAAGAAAAAAGCACCTGTTTCATTAGCAACAGCTCTTGCCATTAAGGTTTTACCTGTACCTGGTGGACCATACATTAAAATACCTTTTGGTGGTTTAATACCAATCGCTTTGAATAATTGAGGATGTCTTAAAGGTAATTCAACTAATTCTCTAATTTGAGCCATTTGTTTTCTACAACCTCCAATATCATCATAACCGACTTCATTCAGGTTATTTTCTTCATCTTCTCTATTGATTGGTTCACCTTCAGAATGTATTATAGTGTCTTGTGAGACTATTGCATAATCCTCAGGTTCAACTTCAACAACCTTAAATTCAACTTGTCTCATACCACCTCTAACAACAAAATGATCACCTTTTCTTACAGGTCTGTAAGCATCAACAAAATAAGGTTTTAAGAAAACATCGAATAAAGAACCGGTTAAACCTTCAATTGTATCAGCAATTGGTAAAACAGAAATTCTTGATGCAAACTTAATGTCAGGACATGCGTGAATAGAAACGATATCACCTAATCTAACTCTTAAATTAGTTCTAGCAACTCTATTGATTCTACAAATACCATCTTCCATATCATCATCAGCCAATACGACTAAAACAGTATCCTTTCTCTTCTTACCTTTAACTAACACTGCATCACCACGGAATAATTGTAATTTTTCCATTGTGTTAGAAGACATTGAAATAATTGAGTTATCATCATTGGTTGCATCATCAACGATTAATGCATTGTCTTTCTTTTTTCTGTTTAAAATAGCGGTAGCAGTTGAATCTTCTGGACCAACATCTTTGCCAGATGCATCTAAAAGTGGCTTCTTTTCTGCAGCCATTGTGGTTAATGTTTAGAAGTTACAAAATATAACAAAAGAAAAAAGAAGGTTGACACGAAGGCAAATCCGGAAGGCAAATATTTAAATTACGAGAGAGGGCAAATTCTTGATTCTTCAACTTTCTCACCGAGCGCCTAAATGCAAAATTAGCTTTGAAGCCATGCCTTCCGTAGCTTGATTCATATTTTGGCTGGTCTGTTTAGTTGGTAGAACAATTAGTAATAGTAATGTCATCTGTTGTTGCACACGAAGCATCTTGTATCTTTTGTAAGATTATTAAGGGTAAGTAATATTATAAATCAATTGCATAATAAAACTATTTACTAACATATAATATCATTATTGATTCAGGTGAAATTCCATCCTTCAAATTGATTGAAACATCCCATTCATATTCATTCCTTGACATTCAACCAACCAGTAAGGGTCATTTATTAGTTATTCCAAAATATCATGGTGCAAAACTGCACAACTTACCAGATGAATATTTATCTGACATTTTACCAGTTGCAAAGAAATTAGCAATTGCCTTAAATTTGAACATCGATTCCCCTGAAGGCACTGGTTATAACATTCTTCAAAATAATGGTAGAATTGCACATCAAATTGTTGATCATGTGCATTTCCATTTGATCCCAAAAAGAGATGAAGAATCTGGATTAATTGTTGGTTGGCCATCAGTTGATGCTGACATGACTGAACTGTCTAAATTTGCCAAGGAGTTACAAGAAAAACTGGAAAAATAACTTAAATGTTTTTAGTTTATTTATACATTGTATTTAACGGATAATCAAGGATTTTTATTATAATCCCACCATTCCACTAACTTGACGAGCTCCCATCCCAAAAATATATTGCATAGTTTGAGCACCAAATGGGAAATAACTAGCTGTGTACCATAAAATAGACATGATTTCCACAATACCCATGATTAAACTTAAAATTGTGCTTTTTAATACAACTGCACAATAAATTGTAGCAATTTGACTGAATATAAATACGACAGTAAAAGGCAACCTTTCCTTGCTCGATAAATGTTTCAAATATGTAACAGGACCTTGCAAAACCCCAAATGAAAGGAAAAATAAAACAGACCCCAGTGTCCATAACATTACGAACTTTCTTGGCTTTAATGTCAAAACTGGGAAAAGAAAGAATCCTAGTGCAAAACATCCAATTGACCCAAGTAATAACAAAAAAAATCCAGTATATCTTTCAAATCTGGATAAGGTAAACCATGATGGTTCTTCAGTTGATCCTAATATATCAGATGTGTTGAGTGGTAATATATTTTGTGCTGAATCTACCGTATCATTGAATGTATTTTGAATGTTTGAGCCAATATTTGAAAAAAAAGATGTAGCTTGATTGGAGAAATCGTTGTTGGTTCTAGTTGTCCTCCAGTTTGAGAGGATGGCAGCATTGTCATCACTCATTGTCACTGGTAAATAGAGTACAGCTACTAATTGTAAAAATTCCGTACATGATTTTTGATATGTAAATTCATGAAACCTAAGTGCGCTAATTGAAAGATCAATTTAAAGTACAAAATATACACGGATTTATACAATTACTATATTATTGTCTGTTTCCAAAGCCTCCCAGCTGCTCGTTCGAAAACAGATGATCAAGAAAATCTGCATCACTTTCAAATTTTAAACTTGGCTCATTCAAAAAGTTATTAAAATCATCTTGCGATGATGTAATATTATTAGTGTAGGTATTGGAATCTGATTCATTATAGCCATTTCTCGGATTTGTTTTGAATCCAAAAGTCAGCATATTATTACTGCTGCTACTTGCATCGTTTGATTGTTTATATCCCGAATCTGATAATTTAGTAAAATCCAATGGTTCTGAACTAGTATTAGAGAAATCCAAAAATCGAAGTTTGGAATTGCTACTCTTTAGAGCAACACCCTCAGAGAAAGCATCAAGATCAAAGTCTTTACTTTCAGATTTAACATTAGAGTCCTTATTTTCATTGAAATTATTTACATCATTATCTTTGTTGATGTTTTTATTGTCAAAAGTTGATTGATCTCCAGAAGCCGGCTCATTCAAGTCCAAATGTTCTATTTGTTCTTGCAGTTCTTCCAACTTTTGTTCTTGGGAATATAAGATTTCTTGAAGATACAAGATGTATTCCACACTTTTTTGCAAAATGATATTTTTATTAACCTTAACATCTTTATTCGATTTGAGTTTCGATAAATCATACATCATCGAAGGCGGTATAAGAGAACCCAATTCTTTAATTTTTTCTTTAATTAAATCTCGTCTCCTCCTTTCAACTGCATTATGTAATTCCCTTCGTCTAGACAATTTAGACTCTTTACTCAGTGCACTCTTAGGATTCAAATGAGTGCCAAAAGAAGACGGAGAGCCAATACTTTTCAAAGACGGAGAATTAATCGGCGATCTTAGTATATTATCATCATTATAAGATCCGTAGGAAGAGTCTTGAAATCCATCGTAAGTTGAAGCAGGAGATATCAAGTTATTTAGCGAACTACCCAACTGAGAGCCGTAACTTTTACCTAATGTATTTGATAAGCTTTTAGCCAATTGGTTATTTGCAAAATTGGTTGAAAATCCCAAGGACTCTGGAGAAAAGGCTTCATTTCTCAAAAAGTTGTTTTTGACTGCCGATACTGAAATTGATGCAGGACTCTGGTAGCTATTATTAGACGTTGCATCTGCTGTTATCGTTGAATTATCAATACTATTAATAGGGTTTTTATAATTGGCCAATTTCTTTTCAGCGTTGGGGTTGGTACCACCATGGTTAGAAAGCTGTTGGATATTATTAAGATTAACACTACCCAGTGCATTTTCCAACTCGTTAAAATCTTGACTTATTTGAATATATGGATGTTTTCTCGCCTCTTCTGAATGTTTAGATTTCAAGTCATCTAACAGGTCCATGTTAAATTGTTTGTCTATAGCCGAGGGGCTGATGTCGAAATTGATATCATTGGTACTCATATAGGTATTATCGAATTGCGGAGATGTGTAATTTGTGTCCATATAATTCATATCATCAATGTTCAGGTTATCTAAGCTATCAACTCCTAAAAATTCATTATTTCCGCTAGTACCTTGTCCTTGCCCTTCTGTTTGCGCCTGCTTATGTTCCTGTCGCTGATATGGCACTTCAATATTTACATCAAAGCCAAACGACCCAAAATCAATATTGTTCACCTGTTTATCTCTGGATTCCATTGTCTTTTACAAGATATCAATCCCCGTCCAACTTTGCAAACACACAATAAGGTCAAATGGGAATGTCCGTAACATCCCTGAACAAATTGCGGTGTCGCTCTTCGCGGAAAACGGAAATGTACAAATTACTCTTTTCTTTTTTCTTTTTCTACGCCTCAAGATCTGCAACTTGTTAACTTTCACCGCTTTTTGTGTAATCCTCGTACCCGTTATCATTTTTCACATACCGGTGAATTTGGTTCAATAATTGCTGCGTATCAAGCATGTTTTTCTTTGCAATTTATTTCAAAAAGAAAAATAAAAAAAAGAACAAAATCTTGTGATTTTCTTGTACTTCGCATTGCCCATTTTTCTCTGCATGTTGATTTTCCCATCTCATATCTGTAGTCAGTAACAAGAATTTGAGGATCTCTCCATCGATCTATCGCCGGCTTCGAGAGCCGGCGATCTTGCAAATTTTTACATAATGCTAAATGCAACAAACGATTCTTTAAAAATTTGTCGGTTGTAATGGTTCATTTCATGAATTTGGGTAGATGCAATTGTTGTAATTTCAGAATGGCTTGCTGCTCCGCATAGCTGTTGTCGGATAAAAAAACGTTAATAAAGCAACAATTTTGGCCTGCAAGAAAACATTTTTAATTTTTACTTTTTATTCACTCACCAACTCAGTCTACTTGGGTAGATAGTACACACAAACCAAAAACTTTCGAGGAGGAAGATGTATTAATTAAACATCCATCTTCATTGTCCGGACAAGTTGTCTTGTTTGTCAAACAGATACCTCAGCAGCAGCCGAGCCTTCAGGAAAAAATATTGAGCGCCCCGGCCCCGCGGTGTGGGTGAGTAGTTTTAGCTATGTGTGTGTATACAGAAGATTAAGCAAGAAGGAGACCAGACAAGTGAGTTACGATATTGGCGTCTATTCTTAAGGGATATATAACGAAACACGGTGGAACTAGTGATGTCAATAGATTCATTGGCAGTTGAAGTCAATAATCCAACGGCTGAAGATTATTTAGAACTTCAGAATCCGCGTGAGGAAGCTTCATATGAACAATTTTATGAGGATTTAGATGCAGAAGAATTATTACATATTTATCAATATAGCAATAGTAAAATCTACGGAACGATTCTGGAAAATAGTACGGAATTAGACGAATATAATAATAAACAGCACAGGGTGGATATTATTCGGCACAGTAAATTGAAAACACCATCATTCAGAAAAATATCAAAGAAAGAAAATAATGTTGCCGATAAACAGTATCAAATATCTGCCCAAAATTTGGAAAAATTGGGCTTTTTCAACATAAATAGTGAAGCATCGAAAAGTTTTAAACTCAAAAGTACCTATTATCGCCCAGATTTGATAAAAGACGAATTGGTTCGTGGGAAATTGTCCTTCAAATCCAAACATTTTCAGGTTTATTATGACATGGATGAAGCAGATGTGAAATTTCTCAATTGGGTGCATGAAGTTTCAAAAGAAGATATATCCATGGAGCAATTCGAAATAATAATTTCCTTTTTTGAAGCACAACTGTACCAAATCGAGAGATTATTACCCCCAACAATAAAAGATCGTTCAATTATTGATTATCAACAACAACAGCATGCATTTTTATATGGATCGGATGATGGGACTGGATGTGGGAATCCAGATGAACAAGCATGTGCAATTTGTAATTCAAGTGATTGTGATGCAACAAATTCAATTGTGTTTTGTGATGGATGTGATATTGCCGTTCACCAAGATTGTTATGGTGTATCTTTTATACCCGAAGGTCCATGGATGTGCCGTAGATGTTTAATTATTAGAAATGTCAAAGAACAATGTATTTTTTGCCCATCCAATACTGGTGCTTTTAAACAGACAGATTCAGGCGATTGGGCACATGTTTTGTGTACACTATGGACTCCAGAATTATACTTTGCAAATCCAATATATATGGAGCCTATTGAAGGGGTCTTGAATATACCCAAAAGTCGATGGAAATTAGTATGTTATATTTGCAAACAAAAAGTTGGTGTTTGTATTCAATGTTCGAAACCTTCCTGCTTTGCTGCTTATCATGTCACATGCGCAAAACGTGCAGGTTTCTATATGAAGTGTAAAAAAGGTATCAAAGTTGCAACCAATGATAAATCCTCTTTAGTTAGTTACTGTGATAGACATACCCCAATTGAATGGGGTATTAAACACGACATTAAAAGGGGTCTTGATAAAACAAGACTTTATTTTCTTGATAAAAATAAAAAAGGTAGTGAAATTGATACTAATTTTCATAACAATAACTTATCATTTGTTACAACTGAAGAATATGATGAATTAAATAGATTGCAGTCGGCAAAATTCAAATGGCGTTTGGATTCTGGTGTTTATGTTATACCAAAAATTATAATTAATCAATTGCTCCAATTTTTCCTTGATAATAAATTACCTGAAATTTCCAAAGACACATTAAATCAAATAGCCAAATATTACACATTAAAGAGAAATTATACTGGGAAGCCCTTGATAAAACGTCCTGAAATTTTAAGCCATGCAAGTTTACCTGAAGAATCTTTAGATAATAGAGTTGAAACAGTAGAGTTTTTTAAAAAAGATATCAATAAATTAGAACAAATGAGTAAATTGACATTGAAAAGGTCGAAACTTGACAAAACATTACTAGAAAATAAATTAGAAGCTTCAACTATGATCTATGATATAAAATATTATATTTTCAAATCGATCGTTGTGTTTTTTCAAACTCATTTTGTTGAAGATCCCGATAATTATAATGAATCAAATGTACCAAAATATTCAATTAAACCAACAATATACCAGGTAGTTAATAAAGTAGATAATGGAGAATATAAGGATATAGAGCTTTTGGTTAATGATATTGAAAAATTTTCAAGCTGGGTATTAAATTTACAACTCAATTCGGCATCCAAGATTTTGCCTCTACAGAAACTATTCAAAACTTGGCAACGTTATAAGAAACTTAAATATTCAAAGGCATATGAACAATTTGAAATTGCTGATAAAGCTGAGGATATACAATCAAAATCAGTTTTAGGTCATGGATTGACATTTAAAATCTCGGAATCAAACGTTGATGATAACGTTCAGGTTTCTAAGAAGGTTAGAAAAAAGACGAATACGTTACAAAGACTCGGAATTGATATTTCACAAGTTACTGATGCCCAAAATGATGGACAAGGGAGACATCTCAGAACAAGAGGACTCATACCTGCAACTACTCCAGAGAGCAAGCCACAAACTATCACTAAATTGAGAGATAGGTTGAATAGAGTTAAGCAGCGCACGAATGCTCAAAACTTGCGTAATACAAGATCCAGAAAAAAAGTAAAGTAGATTCATGTATAATAATAATGTTTTGATAAGAAGTGTTTAAATTAAAAAACTAAAGCCTCACTTATATAAATAAAGAGGAAGAAAATACAAAATAAACAGGTAAAATTTAAAATAATAGTAGAAGGATAAGTGAATAAATAAACTTAAAAAATTTGCTTATAACTTGTCGTAGAATTCTTCGTAACCTGGAACATTTTCCTTCATACCTCTCTTCTTTCTTGATTCAAGAATAATAGCACCTGGTTTAGAAGTGACATCAGTTGGGTCACCACCCATAGTGTCCCAGTGATCGAAGATCATTTGTGGGAAAGCTTGACCACCAGTAGCTTGTCTTAATTCACTAGTGAAACCGAAAGATTCATTGACTGGTAAGTATGCCTTAACAGTGAATAATGGAGTACCTGGTCTTTGTTCTTCAGAAATAACTTGACCTCTCTTTCTGTTTAAAACAGAGTAAATACCACCAATAGCAGATTCTGGACATTGAATTTCAATTAAGAAAATTGGTTCTTGGATTCTTGGTTCTGCTAATAACATAGAAGCGAAAGTAACTCTTCTCATAGTTGGCATGATTTGACCAGCACCTCTATGGATAGCATCCGCGTGTAAAGTAACATCCATAATGTTGAATCTGATACCTCTTAATTGTTCACCTAATAATGGACCTTCCTTAGTAGCCCATTGGAAACCAGAGTTAACGTGATCCTTGATTTCAGCTAAGTATTGAACAGCCTTGGTGTCATCAACAACAACGTTAGCACCAGTACCATCTGGACCGAAACACCAAATCTTTCTTGCTTCAGAGACATCCCAACCGTATTCATCAGCCATTAATCTTGCTCTGACCTTTAAGTCGGCTCTTGGGTCAATGACACCGTTTTCAATAGCTAAAGCACATTCTTCTTCTAATGGAGTTGCCTTTAAGTAGATTCTGTTATGCTTGTTTGGAGACTTGGATAATGCAACAATTCTGGATTCTGCATCAACAGTTTCTCTGTACGCAACGACAGGTGGAGAAATCTTTAATGGAACACCAGCATGGTCGTTTTGTAAATCGGATAAACAAATTTCTAAATGTAATTCACCGGTTGCTGCAACAATATGTTCACCAGATGGAGACATGTAACATAAAACACATGGATCGGATTTAGATAATCTCTTTAAACCTTCAACTAATTTTGGTAAATCATTACCGTTCTTAACTTCAACAGCGACTTGGACAACTGGAGAGACAGAGAACTTCATGACCTTCATGTTGTGAGCGGTTTCAGAGGTGGTTAAAGTACCGGATTTTAATAAGAATTGATCAATACCAACTAAACCAATAATGTTACCTGCTGGACAATCATCAATTTGTTCAACGGATCTTCCCATCATTAAAACAGTTCTTTGAATTGCCTTGACGAATAAATCTTCCTTCTTACCAACAGCATAGTTTGGACCTTGGATTCTAACCTTTTGACCGGATTTAACAGTACCTGCGAAAACTCTACCGAAAGCGTAGAATCTACCCTTATCAGAGGTTGGGACCATCTTGGAGACGTATAACATTAATTCTGCCTTTGGATCACAGTTCTTAATTGCTAAACAATGTTCATCATCAGATGGACCTTCATATAATTGATCAGCTCTGTAGTTTTGTGCAGTAACTGGGGATGGTAAGTGAATAACAATCATTTCTAACATCGCATCAGCTGCTGGTAAGAACTTTCTCATAACGACCTTCATAAGAGCCTTACCTTCTAATTCTCTTTCATCAGACTTTAAGGAGATTTCTAACTTGGTTAATAAGTTGTCAATTTCTTCCTTCTTGAAGTTCATGATAGAGTTAATTAATCTGAAAATTGGGTCTAAAATGAACATGTTGAAAGCTCTTTCTAATTGAGCACCGGAAGCATCCTTATCTTTGTTAGTCCACTTCTTGGTCTTTGGGTTGAAGAAAGAATCACCCCATAATCTTTGCATCATCTTCTCTCTGTCAACACCGAATTTCTTAGAATATCTAGTTGCAAATTGTCTGACAGTGAAAGCCCAACCGTGTAAACCGGAACCGAAAGCAACGGTACCCTTTTCTGGGTAAACTTGACAGTCACCTAAAACCTTATCGTGGTAAGTTGCGATAACAACGTTAACGGATTCAATAGTTCTTGCGAAGGTTTGGTATAAATCTTCCTTAGAAATTTGTAATTCTAACATAGCTCTATCAACCTTGTTAATAACTAAAACTGGCTTAATTCTTTCACCTAAAGCTTGTCTTAAAACGGTTTCGGTTTGGACACAGACACCTTCAATGGTATCAACAACAACCATAGCACCATCAGTAACTCTTAAAGCAGCAGTGACTTCAGAAGAGAAATCAACGTGACCTGGGGAATCAATTAAGTTAATTAAGAACTTAGTACCATCGGTTTTTTGCTTAATTTCCTTGACATCATCATCATCCATTTCTGAGAAAAGAGAAATAGCAGTAGACTTAATGGTAATACCTCTTTCTTGTTCATCCTTTCTGGTATCAGTGAATCTTGCTTCACCGGCCTTAGCAGCAGAAATAATACCTGCTCTTTGGACTAAAGAATCGGTTAAGGTAGATTTACCATGATCGACGTGGGCAATAACGGACATGTTACGAACGTTAGTAACACGATCCATCAAATCTCTGATTTGTTCAACAGTGAAGTTAACTGTAAAAGAAAATTATTTTCAAAGTTAGTATAATGTAAGACATTGTGAGATTGTGACCATTATCGTATTGATTTCGTTCGTGTGCCTCTTATCAATTTAGTATTATAATGAAACCCAATGTTATTGTTAAAATATCATATCAGTTAAGGAAAAAATTTTCTCAACATTTAATTTAATTAAACAATTTGAAATAAAAAAGTTTATTATATTATCAAAATAAAATTGAGGCGATAACGACGAAGATAAAAGTTCTGATAATGGTTTGAAAGTGAATTAACTAAGTAATTGTGTTATACGTACCCATTTTGAATTATATGTAGAGTTTCTTGGTGAAGTAGAGTTAAAAGGACAAGAAAATGTGAAAGTTAGAAGAAATGGTGCAACACTGAAGAAAGAATTGTCGAGGGAGCTGACATTCTTTACACTTTTTTTGGGCCTAAAGTTTGTGCGCTGAAAATGTGAAAAAATTTTCAAGTATAAAGTTTTCAGACCGGGTAAACCTTGGGGCCTGCGTCGACCGACGCGGTGGCTCAGTGGTTAAACAAGATAGGGTTACAAGTAAAGGTTAAGGGCTAAACAGGGATTATATCAGAATTATATCATCAACCAAACAAAGAAACCCTGTACAACAATGCAGTATGTGAATAAAAACTGCATTCTCAATTTTCCTTCTACGCCTGGGCCGGTGGCACCGCCTGGTAAAACAACGTATCGCAAGCTACGCATAAGGAAGAAACCATGTGAAAAGACAAGACCAATAAAAATGGCATATTTGAGAATGACAGAAGATGGCAGAATCAGACCAAGTAAAAGAATCATCAAAATTGGAACAAACTTGTATCCCGTGTAACTCACAAGGTCCCACATCTTGTTACTACGAGCTTCAATTCCCAGCACATAGAAAGAAATTTTCAATAGTATGACGTCCATGATGTAGAATGCCAGTGTTCCCGTTGTAGCATATCCCAATAATTCAGGATGAAAATCGCCTTTCATACCAGCTTTTAATGCCCATGCTAAAATATACGATAAAAATGCCATAGTTGGAATATACAAATCAGGAGCGTTAACATCTTCAATTGGTGTAGCATAGACTTCTCCCATGCTGTTTCCATTAGGATCATTCTTAAATTGTCTAATCCAGGTTTTGTTTTTGTATGGAAATAGAATTAACATTAATTTTTTTACAACATATGCGTTGGACACCTTAAAATAGTATTTGATATCTTGATTTGACACAATTTGCCCTAAATTTTGTTGCATATATTGTTGTGACGCATTGAATGCACTCTGTGAAAAATGTAAGCCCATCTGGGTGGCTGGATCATTAAAAAATTGATTGAATGGTGCATTTCCAGGTATATTTCCCGTTTGCTGTTGTGCTGGTTGGCCTTGAAATTGACCTTGTTGAGGCTGTTGTTGATATTGTTGCGAACCGTTGAATTGGGATGAATTATCATTTGGACTAAACTGTTTATTCTGATAGTAATTAGTATCTTGTTTGTTGTCCACTTGGGACTGATAAGGATTGTACATATTTTGTTGCTTGTCTTATGGCAAAGCTACTTAGAAAGACAAGATGCCAAAACTACATCAACAGATTTGAAATCCACCAACCATCGCGACGAATAGAAACGCGTTAGGCGGGCCTTCACAAGAACGTGTCAAAGAGAAGTTCCAAACATTTTTTGGGTTTTTCTAGTATACTATAGGGCAAAGCAGAAGACTAGTATAGAATGGAATCTAATGGAAAATTCAAGAGTTCAAATTCTGGCCGTTATGTGAAAAATAGGAACCCAAACAATCAAAACGGAAATAGAAATGAACCGTTTGGAAAGAATTATAATGATTTTTCAGCTAAAGGTGGTACTGGGGCTAATAATTCTAATTTTGATCAAGACAATGAAAAGATGTTACAAGTTAGAGAGGTGGATCGAATTGATTCAGTTTTTGGGTTTGATAAATTTGAATCTGGACCACCAAGGAAAGGTTGGCTATCAAATATGCATCCAACTTTAATTCAAGATGACGAATCCCATACTCAATTATCTGGTGTCGATTATTATTTTCTAGATGAGGAAGGAGGATCTTTTAAAGTTTCATATCAATATGATCCTTACTTTTTGTTGATTTGTCCTAATGGAAAACAATCTGAATTGGAAGAATGGTTACGAAGAACTTTAGAAAATATTATTAAATCTACTTCAAGTGTCGAAAAGGAAGATTTAGATTTAACTAACCATTTGACGGGGAGCAAGAGAAATTTAGTTAAACTTAGTTTTAATAATATTGGAGATTTGCTTAATGCAAGGCGAATTTTACAGCCATATATTAGTAAAAATAAAGAAAAGAAAGATTCCAATGATATCTATAAGTCTGCAAATTTAAATTATTCAAGTATAACCAAAGAATCAGTTGAAAATGATGATTTATTAATGGATGTTGATTTTAATGAAGATAACGATTTTAAATACACAGATGCTTCAGAACTAATATTAGATATTAGAGAATATGATGTCCCTTTTCATGTTAGAGTTTCAATTGATGAAGATATTAGAATCGGTAAATGGTATGATGTTGAAGTTTCACCTTCTGAAACAAATATCATTGAAGATAAAGAAAAAATTGCCTTTGCTGATCCTGTTGTTTTAGCTTTCGATATAGAAACTACAAAAGCCCCATTAAAATTTCCTGATTCTTCTGTGGATCAAATTATGATGATTTCTTATATGATTGATGGTGAAGGTTTTCTCATTACTAATAGATCAATTATTTCAGAAGATATTAATGATTTTGAGTATACACCTAAGCCTGAATATCCTGGTGAATTTATGATTTTTAATGAACCAAATGAAAAATCTTTAATAGAGAAATTTTTTGAACATGTTAGAGATGTTCGACCAACGGTCATTGCAACTTTTAATGGTGATTTTTTTGATTGGCCCTTCGTCGAAGCTAGAGCAGTTTTTCATAATTTAGATATGTTTGAAGAAATTGGTTTTGCAAAAGATGCTGAAGGTGAATATAAATCAAGCTATTGTACTCACATGGATTGTTTTCGTTGGGTCAAAAGAGACTCTTATTTGCCACAGGGTTCTCAAGGTTTAAAAGCTGTTACAACTGCTAAATTAGGCTATAATCCAACCGAACTAGATCCTGAACTAATGACACCTTACGCTTATGAACACCCTCAATTACTATCTGAATATTCCGTTTCTGATGCTGTTGCAACTTATTACCTTTATTATAAATACGTTCACCCGTTCATTTTTTCTCTATGTACAATTATTCCATTGAATCCTGATGAAGTTTTAAGAAAAGGTACAGGTACATTATGTGAAATGTTGCTAATGGTTCAAGCATATGAAAAAAATATTTTATTACCAAATAAGCACATGGATCCACCGGAAAGGTTTTATAATGGACATTTATTGGAATCTGAGACTTATGTGGGTGGTCACGTTGAATCTTTGGAGGCCGGTGTTTTTAGGGCAGATTTAAAAAATCATTTTACAATTGATCCAACTGCAGTTGATGAAGTTATTGCTGATTTGAAGAATTCTCTTACTTTTGCAATTGTTGTGGAAGGTGGTAAAAAAATGGAGGAAATAACTAATTTTGATGAAGTCCACGATGAAATTAAGGCACAACTTTTAAAATTGAAAGAGAATGTTAAGAGATATGAAACCCCGTTAATTTACCATGTTGATGTTGCTTCAATGTATCCAAATATTATGACAACTAATAGATTACAACCTGATTCGATGAAATCTGAAGAAGATTGTGCTGCGTGTGATTTTAATAGACCTGGTAAACAATGTGATCGAAGACTAACATGGGCTTGGAGAGGTGAATATTATCCTGCTGCAATGAATGAATATAACATGATTAAAAATGCTGCTTACAATGAGCATTTTCCACCTAAACGACCAAATGGCCCAAAACGAAAGTTTGATGAACTGCCATATTCTGATCAAGTTGCTCATATTAAAAGTAAAATATCAGATTATTCTAAAAAGGTTTACCATAGATTAAAATGTACGGAAACTGTTGAGCGTGAAGCAATCGTTTGCCAAAGAGAAAACCCCTTTTACGTCAATACTGTTAGAAATTTCCGTGATCGACGTTATGATTTTAAAGGTTTAACAAAAGTTTGGAAAGGAAAAATAAAAGATATTGACCCCACAGATAAGCATGCAATTGATGAAGCAAAAAAAATGGTTGTTTTATATGATTCCTTGCAGCTGGCTCACAAAGTCATTTTAAATTCTTTCTATGGTTATGTCATGAGAAAAGGTTCGAGATGGTATTCGATGGAAATGGCAGGTATTACATGCCTTACTGGTGCAACTATCATTCAAATGGCTAGACAATTAGTTCAAAGATTTGGAAGACCTTTAGAGGTTGATACTGATGGTATTTGGTGTATTTTACCTTCAAGTTTCCCCGAAGAATACAATTTTAAGTTAAAAAATGGGAAAACATATTCGGGCTCTTACCCTTGCTCTATGTTAAATTATTTAGTTCATGAAAAATTCACAAATCATCAATATCAAAACTTAATTGATTCTGAAAAATATCAATACGAAATTCAGTCGGATAATTCCATTTTCTTTGAGGTTGATGGCCCGTATAAGGCAATGGTTTTACCAACATCCAAAGAAGAAGGTAAAGGTCTAAAAAAGAGATACGCAGTTTTTAATTTTGACGGTTCTTTAGCAGAGCTTAAGGGTTTTGAACTGAAAAGAAGAGGTGAATTACAATTAATCAAAAACTTCCAGTCAGATATTTTTAAATTATTTTTAGAAGGTGAAACCTTGGAAGAATGTTATCAAACAGTTGCAAATGTTGCAAACAGATGGTTAGATGTTCTTGATACCAAGGGTAAAATGTTAGAAGATGAAGATTTGATCGAATTAATTTGTGAAAATAGAAGTATGTCAAAAAAATTAGAAGAATACGGTAATCAAAAATCTACATCTATTACAACTGCCAAAAGGTTAGGTGAATTCTTAGGTGAAGAAATGGTTAAAGATGCTGGTTTAGCATGTAAGTACGTTATTTCACAGAAACCAATTGGGAGTCCAGTTACTGAACGTGCTATTCCTACAACAATTTTTTCTTCAGAAGCCGATGTCAAAAGTAAATATTTACGTAGATGGTTACGTGATCAATCCCTAACTGACTTTGATCCAAGAACTATTATCGATTGGAATTATTATAGAGAACGTTTGGCTTCTGTGGTTCAAAAAATTATTACTATTCCGGCTGCTTTACAAAATGTTAGAAACCCATGTCCAAGAGTTGCTCACCCCGACTGGTTGCAAAGAAAAATTGATATTGGAGATGATAAAATGAAACAATCTTCTTTAAATTCATTTTTTAAGAAAGCTCCAAAAGGTTCAAAGGTTGTTCTTCCTGATAAGGATATTGAAGATATTGGATCTATTCCTGTGACAGATGGTAAGAAAATTGCTAGAGTTACTTCTAAAAAAAGAAAATCAAAGGATGAAGATGTTTTAGAAGATGAAGAAAAAGCAATTTATAATGATAAAATGCCCGACCCATTAACTGATTATCCAGCATTTTTGAAATACCAGAAGGTTAAGTGGAAGGTCAAAGCAAAAGAAAGAGAAAGAAGGGAAAAGATTTTTGGCCGAAGTAATTTGACGACTAGTTCATCTTTTGCAATGAATAATTTAATTAAAAATCAAGCTGAAAGTTATTTAAAATCAATTTGGCAGGTTGTTGAATATAAATATGACCCCTTGCACCCAGATCGTTTAAAGGCATTTGTTTTAATTGGAAACAAATTGCAGACTGTTCATATTCAAATTCCAAAGAAAGTGTATTTGAATTTTAAAAATAATAAAGAGTTTCCTAAGAATCAAATTGACTTATGTACTGTTACCAAAACTAATAGTACATTGCCCACTGGTCGCTCAAATGATAGACCAATTTATAAGCTAGTGATGCCTCATCATGTTTACGATGAACAGATCAAAAAGCCAGATAGTATTTTGAATAGTACCAATGTCGAAGGTATATATGAATCTCATATTGATGTCTCTCAAAGAGCAATTATTGAACTTGGTACCTGTATTAAGTTTGAAGACTCTAAAGCTGCAAACTTAATGAAAGCTTTTGAAAAGGGTTTCGATCAACATTATTTGAGAATGATGCAACCTGATGCCTATTTAAAACGATTTTCCATGGGTACTTTATATTTACTGCATATTGTTTCAAATTCCTATGAAATTTTTTCAGTATTTAACACAACTGATAACTTGTCAACAGTGTATATTTTGAAACCCTCTAATGGGGCTCAGTCATTACCGTCAAATTTTGAAAGTACATATAAGGATATTTTTGCAGAAAAGAAAGATATTATAGATAAGCTTTATGGCATCATTGATTATAAAAAGGAAATTGATTTTGAAATTCAATATTTTACTGATATCTCCAAAATTTATAAAAAGTTAAATTCCAAATTAACTAACATCACTGCAAATTCAGCATCAAAGATGATTTTAGTTATTCAGTCTCATGTTGCAAGTAAATTAAAACAAATGCTCAAGGTTGCAACTGAATTGCCAACAATTACCATGGGTATTTCTGAGGTTCAAGTTCAAGCACTTACATGGCATTCAGTGATTATTAAAAGAATAATTAACCATTATCTTTCATTATCCAGCTGGTTAAAAAAGCTAATTCAATTATCCAAATATACAAATGTTCCATTGTGTAATTTAAATGTTGATAATATAGGTTATTTGATTGATATCAATTATTCAAGAAGATTAATGGAGAATAACATTATTTTATGGTGGTCTGCAAACTCTAATCCTGATTATGGAGGGTATGAAAAGGAGGATTTTCTATCATCAATTGATGAGTCTCTAAAATTCCCTGTTTTCAATAGACCAGAAATTTATGATACCGTTTGTTTAGAGCTTGAGGTAAAAAACTTAACTGTTAATACAATTTTATCTTCATCTTTAATTAATGAAGCAGAAGGTGTTTTTATTTCTGAGAATGGAGATAACCAAAATTCTACATTTGCTGATAATAGTTTTTCTGGTCCTGCATTATCTGTTTTAAGAGGTTTGATCCAATCTTGGTGGGACGATGCAATCAAGGACGTCAGTGAAGCAGATGCAATGATTAATGCGTTTTTGAAATGGTGTTCAAATTCTTCTTCTTTCTTATATGATTCGTCCTTACACTATCATATTCATAACTTAACGAAAAAATCCATGATTCAATTGTTAAGTGAATTTAAAAGAATGGGTTCTTCAATTGTTTTTGCAGATAGAAACAAGATTATCGTTAAAACTTCTAAAACGGTGGTGGAAAATTCATATGCATATGGTCAGTATATTGTTTCAAGTATTCGTTCTAAACAATTATTTAATTTACTTGAGTTAAGTATCATTAGATATTGGGATTTATTGGTTTGGATGGACAAATATAATTTTGCCGGTAGTTTTACTTTTAGCATCACTGATTCTACGACTACTTCTGCAGCAGGAAATAAAATTGAAGAAATTCATAAAAATGACGAACTTGCGAAAAAGGATGATATTAAACTTGAATATATTTCCAAATGGCAAATCAAAAATTATCTACCAATTATTTTGCATGAAGAATTTGAAGATTGGGTATTAATGATTTTGGATTCATTAATTAAAGATAGAGAAAGAGAATATAATGAAAATAAAGATGAAAATAACTCTCAAAAGAGACAAACTCAAATTACACAAATCTTAATGCAACAAAAGAACTTTGATGAAGAATTAGATTTTGAAAAGATAGATAAGCAAGGGTTATGTTCACATTTCCGTAAACCATTATTGAAAAGAATTAATAATTTGATTAAAAAACAAACTGATATGGTGAGAGATGCAGAGATGGCTAGAGAATATCAATTCCCAATTTTGCCTGGCTCACATTTGGAATTATCGAACCCAACATTAGAGTTGGTCAAATATTTATGTCAAATTTTATCCTTATCGAAAAGAAGAAATATGGAAATCAGAATTTTACGTCGTGATTTATTAAGACTTTTTGGTATTATGGAATTCAGTAATGATGGTATTTTTAAAAATCCATCATCATCCTTAGTCATCCCTGAGTTCATTTGTGATTCTTGCTATCAAATTAGAGATCTAGATTTATGTAAAGATGATGATTCGGTTTTGTGGTATTGCTCAAATTGCCAAAAGGAATACAATAAATTAATAATTGAAGAAAGATTGATTTTTGAATTCAACAAACTATTAGTTCAATATTTCACGCAGGATTATAAATGTAATAAATGTGGTGATATGAAAAGTGATGAATTATCAAGCTATTGTCCATGTTCTGGGAAATGGATTAATACACTAGATGTTAAAGATGTCAATAAAAAATTCAGAATTTTTTCGAATGTTTCAGACGCATATCAATTTGGCCTATTACGAAAGGTTATTGATGATGTTTTATAATGAGATATATAGATATAATTAAAATATTCGAAAGTTAGCTCCTAAATTAAAAAAGTATAATATACAAATAAGATTTAGTATCTTTCCTTTAATCTTGAAGCAATGGTTCTTAAGTTACCGTAAACTTTACCTGGTGGAGAACCTAAAATCAAACTCATTACTGCTTCTCTAGCCATTCTAATATGAGTGAAACCTCCGAGAATGTGAATTTTAGAATCTGCAAGTACAATTCTGGTTCTAGTAGCATTTTCAATCGCAAATCTAGTTCTACCATCTTTACCTGCAATTCTACCAATAGCACGAGATAAATGGTCACCTTGTAAAGTTTTAACATCTTTGATTTCGAAAGATTCAATATACAAATCATCAAGTCTTAATAAAGCAACAGCATCATCAATATCAAAACCCAATGAAAATGCTTTGATAAAATCTGCACCTTTTTGTAAGGCACCTGGATCAGTAGTTTTTTTACAGGATCTTAATTCAACAGCTCTGCTCTTTAAGTTCATTCTGACCTGAAGTTTTAAATAATCAACTAACGGTGGATATATTTTTGGCCATGCAGCTTTCAATGGTGTCATTCTATGTGGAGGAATTGGAACTTTACGAGATTCAAGTTTTATTTTAGTACCTGCATCTGCTTGAGATTGAAACTTTGGTTTCCCCGTTTCATCGAGAACCAATCCAGCACTTGGCTGCCTTCCTTTAGTTGGATCTACTTGTTCCTTTATTTGTTCTTGATCTTGTATTTCATTCAAATTGGTATCAATTAAAATTTCTTCAGCTTGTTCGATTTGAGAATTATTTATAACATTTTCATTTTGTAAAGGTGTACTATTTGCAATTTTAGCAGCAGTTGGAGCAACCATTTTTAAATTAGTTTGATATTTTGTAAATACAAAGTAAGTTAACTTCCTATAGTTCTCTTAATCTTGAAATTTTTTTTTTAAGAAAAGAAAATTTTTTGAAATTTTGATCTTTTCAAAATCCGTGCACCGAAAATGTGAAGTGAAAAATTAAACATGAATTGAGAGAGTTGAGAATATAAAGTAAAATGATTTATTTATAATTACTATAGAATATAAAAGACATGTTACTAAGGTCAAAAAGATTGGTGGCAACATTTAGAGAATGTTTACCATTAAATAAAGGAGTTCAGCAATTTAAGTTTTTAAGATTTCAATCAACAAATCCCCTCACATCAGATGATCTTTTTGAATCTAACTTAAAAAGTTTGCAAACTTCAATTGATGAAGAACTTAAAACCAAAAAAAAGCTGAATACAGAGTCCATTCTTGGACTTTATGAATCGATTGAAAATTTTCAGCGTTCCATTTACGATTTTAATAAACTTTCACCATCGAAAAATAAATATATTATAAAATCAAATGAAATATTAAATAAAATATTAATCAATGAAAAGATAGAATTCAATGAAACATTATTGAAGCAACTATTTATCACACAACCTCTCTATCCTACATTAGAAACTATAATTAATGCATATTATTCTAAAGGGCCTAAAATTTATATTCCATCAAATTTATCACTTATACCGCTTCGTAAACTTATATGGGATGCCCAATTTCAACATGCGCTTGATTTTGTCGAATTAACAAATGGAAATAAAAGATATATTGAACATAGAAAAGTTGGACTTTTCTCAATCTTGAAATATTTTGGTGGTTCGATTGTTGGACTAATTGCATGTTTACATGGTTTTGTTAGTGTTTGCTATCCGGAAATTATGACTTCAGGAGCAGGTGGTACATCTTTTGGAATATATGGTATATACGCTTGTATTGTAACGTATCTTGTGAACTGTGGATTTTTAGCAGGTTTAGCATTCAGTTCAAAAGGTTTGGAAAATGGTAATTTAATGTTTAAACAATCAACTATGCCACATGATTGGTATCTGAAAGTTGATCAAATGAAGATGTGCTCTAAAATTTTAGAAGCAGATGCAGAAATAAATGGTATGGATGGATTTGCAACTAGAGATGTTGTTTCAAGGATCCAGAAAATGGGTTTTGAAGTGAATGAGCCTGAACAGGAAGTTATGCTCAGACAATATTGGTACTCTTCAGGTGACGGATTTATGTGGGTTGAACCAGATATTGATCCTGCTGATGTTGAATTGTGGAAACATTTGGATGATATTGGAGTGAAAAAAGTTTGGGATCAAGATTTCAATAAAATTGAGCAGGCTGATGCAAGCGATGATGTTGAAGACCCTGAAATTGATTCAAATGATGAGTTAAATTTACCTAAAGGTTCAAAAGAGTGAAAAAAAAACAATGAACCCTAGTTTTCCCTAACTTCCATGTGTATGTAGAAATGTATGTATATATTATGATAAAAAAATTAAACAGATTTGTTTAGTTATCTAGAAAAAAAATAACAAGTACAAATTAAAATAAAACAAATAATAGAAAAAAAAAGGAGTATAAACTGCACCAACCATCCACAATGTACCAAACAAAAAAAGTAAAAGCCGAAAAATAAAAACCAAGAATTGAAATTTTAGGAGTCTAGCCTAAGGTTTGAAGCTATCATACAAAACCAATAGATATATGTCTTTACATTCTTAAATTTAAAGGCAGTTGATCTTCTCCTAATTTATCCTGTAAATTTTTTGCCTTTCTCTTATTAAACGATTTACCGCTAATCCAAAATTCTAAAACATAATTAAAGAAAAAATCATCTTCATTATTAAAAGCATCCAAAACTTGTTCAATTCTGTTTTTTAATTCAACATCATTTCTGGCCAAGCCTTGTAATAAATTCAAGTATTTATCTACGGGAGCAGTAGAGTTCGTTATTATTGAACTTGAGAGTGAAAATGCATTAAATCCCGGGATGGAATTGGCGACAGATGATAAGGATGGCTTAAAAATATTTGGATTTGTAATAGAATTTGAACTTGAAGTTGAATTTAAGTTGTTACCATTTCTTGCAATAGGTGTGATGTTAGCCGAGTTGATTTCATTCGAAGATGATGTATTTGTATCTGGTAACATCAATAAACCTGAATATTGGTTTGACACTAAACGGTTTAAATTGTTAAAATTATATAAATTGTTGATGTTGTTGTTAATTTTGGTACTGTTAGATAAGAACTCTAAATTATTTGCGTTTAAATTAAAAAAACCTTTTCTTTGACTGAGTAGGTAGAGTTCATCAAGCTTATCAAAAATTTTGGACTCGTTTTCAAACTTATCTAATCTTGCAAGCAGATTAGTCAATTTAACATCGTTTGGAGACGAAATGGTTGTTGCACATCTCTTTGCAGTGCCAAAACTGTTTCTGACAAGGTTACTTCTGTATTTAAAAAATCTCCGCATTTGATATATTGCTAAGTTGTGAGGTATTTTGTGTGTTGTGATGTTCTAATGTTCTAATGTTGTAATGTTGTAACGTTGTGTTGTTTTGTAGATGTACGTAAAAGAAGCCATCAAAACCGCCACCGAAAGGAGCGTCATCTTTTGAACACGCAAAAGGCCCACCACAGTAAATTTGACAGATTCGAGGCTGTGCGGGCCATGGACCGATTGATACCCGGGATTGATTATCTCATGACATTTTGAGCCGTGAAGGTGGATGCAGAGTTTGAGAACAAAAGGTGAGCTCGTTTCTTTCTAGTGCAGAAATAACCATGCCGCAATTGATACTTCTGAGGCATGGACAGTCGAGTTTCAACAATGAGTCGAAATTTTGTGGCTGGATTGATGCTCCATTGACTCAAACAGGACGTGAACAGGCAAGAAATACAGCATATTTATTAAATACAGATGGTTTAACGAAAGAAATACCTATTCATTTACTGGTTACATCAAGATTACAGAGGGCAGTGGTAACTTCGGATATTATTTTAGAAAACATAGATCGTTTAGATATGGATGTAATCAAAAGTTGGAGGTTAAATGAAAGACACTATGGATCTTTTCAAGGTTTTAAAAAAAATCAAATTCTTAACCAAGTAGGTAAGGATAAATATATGTTTTATAGAAGAGCGTACTCTGGATGTCCTCCTGCTTGTGATTCGAATAGTGAATTTTACAAAGATACACTTAAGATTGCCAAATTTGATTCTGAATTGGTAGATAATCCAGGACTTGTACCAAATTGTGAGAGTTTAGAAATGGTTATTTTGAGATTAGTACCATTTTGGAAAAACACCATATTGGAAACCTTAAAATCTGGGAAAAATGTTCTTTGTGTCACTCATGGTTCTGTTGTGCGTGCATTGTTGACAATACTTTATAACTTATCTCATGATGAGGTTGAACATTTAAATATACCAAATGGAATGCCAATTTTCATTGATTTTGATCCGGTATCATTCAAACCTGAAAAATGGATATATTTAGAACCTGAAAAGGCAAAGGTTGAAGCTGAAAGAGTGAAACATGAAGGAATTCACTAAAAATAAAATTAAAAGTTTCTATAAATTTGTCTATAAATTTGTCTATAAATATACCGGAGACCATCTTTTGTTTTCCCAGTTCTTGGCTGTATATTGGGTATTATTTTGTAATATGCCTGAAGGATTAAAACATTTTGTATTTGGAGAATTTAAATTATACCAAGGCATAATTTTGTTGTTCTCTCTAATAATTGAACCATTTGGTGCTTGTTGGTGTTTCACCTTGATGTAATTTGATTTAGCAAAATTATTATTCGTAGATTGCAAATTTTGATAAATATCCTTACGTGGTGGTGAAATAACATTAGAATACATTTTGTCCCTCGACAAAAGATTGATTTTAATGTTGGTCTTTAATGAAGTGTCATTAATATTGAATTTTTGAAAAAACTCCTCAAACGATGAGCAATTTGAGTTTAAGAATTCATTGTAGTAAAATTCAGTTGAGTTACTTGATAATATGCAATCGGAATCGCTAAATTTAACTGATGAAAAAATAGCAAAGAATCTTAAGAATGCTGGATTAATCCTGCAATCTCTTGGTTTCGGATTATTGCATGGTGTGGTCATATTAACTGTCTCATTTTTTATTGGAATCAAAGTAGTGTTGTATGTTTCCATTGGCACTAAGATGCCTAAATTGCAATCTTTTTGATCTAATTCAGTATTGAGGGTCACATTGTGCTGATAAGGTGTTTTCACCTTATCCTTGATAAGTGTAAATATGGAGGAAGTTTTTTTCTCTTGCATTTTCAGATTAATATCTGCAATTTGTGTGGATAACTTAATGTTATAATTTTCTTCGTTTTCATCTTGTCTGCCATCTTTTTCTCCTTCAATAGATAGCGGATGCTGGTTATCAGAGACTGGCTGAAATATCAGAGGTTGTGGTTTAGAAATACCAGAAAAAAATGGTTTTTCTGAATCTAATGGGGGTATAGAGGCTGTAGATATTGAGCAATTGAGAGATATTTCATCAGTAAATGCCATATCATCCACATAATAACTATGATTAAATCTTGTTGCTTGATATGAAGTTGGCTTTGTAGAATTGATGATGGTGCGCAAAGAAGAAGAAGACACCGAGGAGAATGAAAAGTTTGTTGAATTTGTCGATATTGAAGATATTGATAATGTAGGAGATAATGCAGGTTTGAAATTAGGTGATGGACAGACAGTTGGTTTACAAACTTGCGGTTTGGATACTGACGGACATAAGCTTAATATTAGCTTATTTTCCGTATTATACACAATACTGCTGTCTGTCTCAATCATAGTTAAAGATACTATGTAAGTAAAGAGAATAACAAAAGCTGGGTTTTTACATACCCACAGATGGTGATCATCACCTCTATATAAGAAATCCAGGCCTTACATGTAAAGTGCCTCAAAAATACGGCCGCCAAACCATACGTCGGCAATGCCGAGCATTTGGGCGGGACTGTCAGCTTTGGTATGGATTCTGCAAAAATTACATACTGCACGCCCGTGTGAGGCTGTCAGAGCGGCAACGGTTTTTTCACTTACACAACCGCACGCGAGCCTAAATCATGTGCTTGCCGAGGTGATTCGGGGGGTGTGCAACCGCGTTGCCGCAGCGCCATAGCGTGGCAGAGGCGCAAGTGCGCGCAAAGACGGAAATACGCATGGAGGCGGAAATACACATAGAGGCGGAAGCGTAGGCATTAGCAAAACGCCGCGAAGGCTCATCTTTGTTCTAATGAGTTGGGATTCCCCTTTCCTTGGACGGACCGCGGAACCCAAAGTTATTCTACCGCACTTATTCGGGACAAAACCCTGTGATTCTGTCACAGGTCTTATTGATCACGATAGGGGTGTGTGTGGGAGATGTCTTTAGATCACCAGACCTGTGTTGGCCCGTGAATATCTGGCTCGTAATATCTATCTTAGACAGCTGGTGTAATTAACAGTTAAGGAGTATCACCATACGGCGATAATCGTGACAGACAAGCCTTCACACCGACTGAGGACTAAACTGTATACACAGTTTTTGTTGCATCATACCGGTATCAACGCAGAACCGATATTTGCGAATGTTGTATTACGTGTGTGGTAAATAGAATATATGAGATCTAGACGATTTTCCCTGGCCGATAAAGTTTGGAATCTGACTTTCCTGTCTCTTCCTTTTATTGTACAAAAACATTCTCAAATCCCCAACAGCCGAAACGCCTTGTTTATTTGATAACCAAAGTAAAAAATCGCGAAACTCTGGTAGGGTAAAAGAAGCGCCGGGCAAAGTATCAGCATTTTTTATATTTTCAGGCAGCTGCCGGGGATGCCACAGTAAGAAAAAGCATAACACAGAAGGGGTCTTTGAATTTTGCACGATACAATTCGGTTGAACCCAGATTGGGATTTCAACCGTGACATTTGTACGTCTGATTTTGTGGGTAAAGAAATCATATGCAATCTTCGCAAGAGGTAAATAGAAGGTCAGGGAAAGATTGCGTACTTAGATCTGCTTTGACATGTGATTCGTTTCAACGCACCTTTAGCTAACTATAGATTTAAAGTTTTCGGTAACAGCTATTTTTTGTTGTAGATTCTAGTAAAAGATCAAGTGTGATCAACTGTAATAAGGTGTGGTCACCTTTCTAATTAAGTTCTGTTCTACGGTTGCAACTACAGATCAGGGCTACGACAGCAGGTTGTAAAGTGTAAATTGTGTGAAAAGGCACAATCGCCCAGTCAATAATCACAAAACGTGCGTTATTAATATTAGCGATATCTCTCCTTCTACCTACAAATTCGGCTGCATCATCGCTTAGACACGCCAGAAACGTGGGCACGACCAACAAAATTGAGATGTGGGCCATGTTTTTTCTTTTTGTCGCTTGTTTTTTTACCAAGAGTGACAGACAGAGGCTAGTATGCCTGTATCACGCTTATTTCACCTGAAATAAACAACGCCTCTGACATCACGTATGACCAGCACAAGTTTTACTCCCAATGTGTAATGTATATTCTTTTCCAAAGTAACCCGCTGGTAAGTAAAGCAATCAAATCAACCATAAAGCAAGCCAAACTACCTATGTTGCCCTTACCATGTTCTATTTACACAACGCGAAAAAATAAAAAAGAACTTGATGGTAATCAGTATAGAGTATTTGCTCAGGCGGTATTTTTCTGGCTGCATTGTGCGTTATTTTTACAATTAGCGCCCAAATTTCTTGCTCGGGCGCCTCATTTTTCCTCGTTTTTCCTCGGTTAATGCAAAAATTGGCTGATATGAATGCGTTGAATTCAGAACTTTTGGTATAGTGCGCCTTTTTACTCTGCCCTGCATGCATTAGTTTAATATGTAAATGTAGAGATTGCCGTTTAAAAAATGTTTCCTCAGGCAATGTGTTTGAAATTGCGAACCGCAGGGTCTTGCATGGTTTAATTTCTGTGTAAACCTTTCGCCTATTATAAGCAGCACGGTTATTAACACTGTTTAAAAGAAAAAAGTGTGGTTTTTCGCAATTTGAGAAACTCAAATACAGTAAAAATAAAGAGTAAAAATATAAAACATAAAATGATACACCAAAGCTAACAGCAATTTACAAAAAGCCCCACAAATTGTAAAGCAAAAGGTTTTAAAAAAAGTTCTAGCATGTTTTGTATCTCTGTCTAGACGCCACTTATAAGGAGAAACAACACATACCTAGCAATTTGAGTTTGCAGAGGAGAGTGACGTAGTAAAAAAACGGTAATTTGATGAGCGGAACCGGCAACCTTTTAGCCGCTAAAAAGTATTTTGCAGCGAAGAATTCGGGACGTGTACTCGTTAAAGCGGCGCACTACCCTGATGAGGAAAAACGGGCCTGGTATTCCATCTCTCAGCTGATGAATAGATCGGTGTCCGCTGTTTTCCCAGCCCCTATATGCAATTCCAAAGGTTTTAGCCCCGAAAAACCCAGATTTGGGCCAAAAGATTTGCGCGCTAAGACCGTTAGGGCATTGGAATAATTTCTGGCGTGAAATTTTTTAACCTGAGGCACGCTAAAAACGGCTTTTTGGAAAAATTTTGAAAATTAATTCCAGATTCGATGAGTTCTAGAGGCGAAACGGCGATAAAGTAAACGTTTTGAGTAATTAGATGTTTTCTCAAGAACCCCGCCATTTCCTCAAAAACTAGAAACTAGTGTTTATCGACCCTTTTTTTTTCTTCCCTCTTTTACACTTCTTTTCCTTTTCTTTTTCCTTCAACAAACCTTCAGTATACCTTTTATAACAAATATAAGCACCTATCTAACTTCATATAAAGAATAGGTTGATATACAGAAAAATACGTTCATATTCACTATATCCGTATAAAAAAATAAACTAGTTTAAACAATTTAAACGTTCCAAAAAGAGGGAATCAGATATGACATTTCCCATGTTTGAGAGACCAAGTCTTAGCCTGCCAACGCCTGCATCATCATCATCATCATCATCATCATCATGCTTTACATCTAATACAACGATTCCAAAACTGATAGATATACTTAATGACAAGGTTGACCCAAGTAGTGTGTACTCCAAGCCAAATTTTCTCAAATTTTTAGTTGATAAACACTGTATTGAAAACTATGATTTTTTAACAGCATTAAATTCTGTCAAGGAAAATTATAAGTTTTTACAACTTCATAACTCAACATCAGAATGGTTTTCAATTTATAATCAATTTATTGAAACTGAAATTATTAATTTACCAGGTGATTTAGTATTTTTATTATCAAAGAAAAAATTACCTTGCATGGAACATTTAATAAGAATGGAAAAAATTGTTTCAAATTACTTGCGTGATTCATATTATGAATTCATATCTTTTAATAAATTATCTGCAGTAAATTATAAAAATATTATACCTTCAGCTTCTTCAACAATGACATCAACGGACACTTGTTTTACTAAACACAATTCAATTTCTTCACCTGACTCTACTTCAATTTGTAGTGATTCTTCATTCAACATCAATAAACTTAACAGCTCAATAATTGACAAAAATATATTAGATAGTCTAGATGATAATGAACTGTTCTTCTATGAGAGGGAACATACACCTGAATTTAAGGACAAGGAAAAGTTCAACAGCACTTACGGCGATGTAGTTGATGTAAATACATTATTACCATCCAAACCAAGATCCAAACCAATTACATACAACTCGAGTGAAGACATCGAAATTAGCTCGAACGATCTAACGATTAACTCTGCATGCAGTTCAAGATCCAGTCGTTCTAATATAACTGTTACAAATATGGACCAATGTGTACTATCATGTTCTGCCAAATCAAATCGCTCGCTCGTTCAAATGACTCCACTTGTACCACTAACTGGTAAGTCTTGGTCTAAATTTACTAACAAATTGAAATGGAAAAGGAGATCATCCGATTAATTTAAAAAAATCCCGAATATCTATTTGTTGTATTCGAGGCTAACATTTCGCTAATATGCATCTACACATTATATACCCTTTATAGAATTAAAATTTTGGTGATATCTTTATTAAGCGCGCCCCCCGTTCCTCCATCCCGTATTCCCCACTTGCTCTTTTTAAGTGGGGTCCTTTTCGATGTCATTTGACATGAAGACAGGAATTTAAAATGGCTCGTATAAAAGGCTGTCAGTATATCCAGAAAAAAGCCATCTATTTTTCTACATATTATAAGTTTTCCTTTTAAACAAGTATTACATAATGTCAATTAAACAAACCTACATATGTCCTTGGGACAATTCAACCAAAATCATACGTATCTTGAGAGATACAGGTAAAATATACACGCAGATTCAAAATAATTATCCAAAAGATACAGCCGAGCCTGAAACGAAAATCAATCCATCTAAGATTTTCAAGTTTGAAAGTTGCGCAACTGCTAACGAAGCTTCAGTCATCAGAAACTTGCCAGTATATAAAACTTCTAATGTTTTTTATAGAGCTAAAGATGTGTGGGAATTTGACAACATTGGTGTGTCTAAACCACCAAGCGATGTAAAGGAGGCTGAATTTATTACCTTAACTTCCCCTGATGGTAATGTGAATAGATATGCAATTGTTAGATATTTAGTTTGTGGTGTATGTGATAAGGGTGCCTTCGGTTTTGGTGGTTATCTTATCGACGAAGAGGAGATGGATAAAAGGGCTGAAATTGGCTTCAATTTAAAGAACGTCAATCCTAATGAACTGATTTACTTTTTCTATATTTAATTAATAAATAGTATACATATATATATATATACATATATGCATATATCACGTTATAATGAATTTCAAATAAATAATATGTTATATTTTTCAAGTATAAAATTCAGTTAAGTAATAAAATAAAAAAAAGAATAATAAGAAACTAAATTAAATGAATATATTACAAAACATTTAAGCTTGAGCTTGTAATTGCTTCATTCTGTTTAATGCAGAACCAGCCTTGAACCATTCAATTTGTTCTTCATTGAAGGTATGGGTTAATGGACATTCCCAAGATGCACCAGTCTTTGGCTTGACAACCATGGTAACGTTCTTACCTGGAGCAAAAGATTCTAAACCAACAATGGAAATTTCATCGTCTGGGTTAATCTTGTCGTAATCTGCATTATCCTTGAAGTTTAATGCTAAAAGACCTTGCTTCTTTAAGTTAGTTTCATGGATTCTTGCAAAAGATTTGGTAATGATAGCAAATGCACCTAAGTATCTTGGTTCTAATGCTGCATGTTCTCTGGAAGAACCTTCACCAAAGTTTTCATCACCAATAACAACCCACTTGTGACCGTTATCTCTGTACCATGCTGCAGTATCTGGAACACCAGACCATTCACCAGTATAGTAGTTTTGAACAGTGTTTGCCTTCTTGTTAACAATGTTAATTGCACCAATCATATAGTTGTTAGAGATATTTTGTAAATGACCTCTGTATTTCAACCATGGACCAGCCATAGAAATATGGTCAGTAGTGGTCTTACCTAATGCTTTAATCAAAATTGGCATATCAACAGCGTCTTTACCATCCCAAGCATTGAATGGAGTTAATTGTTGTAATCTGTCAGAAGTTGGAGCAATTTGGACGGTAACAGATGATCTGTCAGTTGGTGGTGCTTGATAGGTGTTTTCACCTGCATCATAACCCTTTGCTGGTAAACCTTCACCAGTTGGAGCCTTTAATAAGAATTCATTTCCGTTAGCATCCTTTAATTTATCAGTTAATGGGTTGAATCTTAAATCACCTGCAATAGCGTAAGCAGTAACCATTTCTGGTGATGCAACGAAAGCGTGAGTTTCTGGGTTACCATCATTTCTAGCAGTGAAGTTTCTGTTGAAAGAAGAAACAATAGTGTTCTTGTCACCCTTCTTGATATCTTGTCTGTCCCATTGACCAATACATGGACCACAAGCGTTAGCTAAAACGGAACCACCGAAATCTTGGAAAGTCTTTAAGAAACCATCTCTTTCAACGGTTGCTCTGACTTGTTCGGAACCTGGAGTAACGGTATATAATGCCTTAGCAGTTAAACCGTGAGCCTTTGCATCTTCAATAATAGAAGCTGCTCTGGACATATCTTCATAAGAAGAGTTGGTACAAGAACCAATTAAACCAACCTTAACATCTAATGGCCAGCCGTTTGCTTCTGCAACTTCCTTCATCTTGGAAACTGGGGTTGCAAGATCTGGAGTAAATGGACCGTTAACGTGTGGTTCTAAAGTGTTTAAGTCAATTTCAATAACTTGATCATATTCAGCACCTTCATCAGCAGATAATAAGTCCTTCTTGTATAATTTTGCAAATTCAGCAATTTCAGATCTTTCAGTTGCTTCTAAGTATTTAACCATAGATTCATTGAATGGGAAAACGGATGTAGTTGCACCAATTTCAGCACCCATATTACAGATAGTTGCCATACCAGTACAAGAGAAAGTGTCAACACCATCACCGAAATATTCAACAATAGCACCAGTACCACCCTTAACGGTAGTAATACCTGCTAACTTAAGGATAATATCCTTTGGAGAAGTCCAACCAGACATCTTACCGGTTAACTTAACACCAATAATCTTTGGAGCCTTTAATTCCCATGGGAAACCAGCAATAACATCGACAGCATCAGCACCACCGACACCAATAGCTAATTGACCTAAACCACCAGCATTTGGAGTATGGGAATCAGTACCAATAAGTAAAGCACCTGGGAAAGCATAGTTTTCAAGGACAATTTGATGAATAATACCAGATCCTGGCTTCCAGAAACCAATGTTATATTTAGCACAAGCAGAACCTAAGAAATCATAAACTTCTTTGTTTAAAGAAATTGCTCTTGCTAAATCTTCTGGACCGGATTTTTGTGCTTGAATTAAATGATCACAATGGACAGTAGCTGGGGTTGCAACTTGTGGCATACCAGCAGACATGAATTGTAAAATTGCCATTTGAGCAGTTGCATCTTGACAAGCAACTCTATCTGGTCTTAATTTTAAGTAAGAGATACCTCTTTCAATTTCTTGAGATTCTGGCTTATCTAAATGGGAGTATAAGATCTTTTCAGCATAAGTTAATGGTCTGTTTAATCTAGACTTAACGATTTCTAAGTTCTTAACATTTTGCTTATAGTTAATGAAAGTATGGTCTTCATGTAAATTCATGTGAACTTTAGAATCTCTGGTTAAACCAGAAACGGTAGCTAAACCACGAGTTCTTGGAACTCTAGCAATAGATCTTGCGGATAACATTGGTTGATTGATTATGCAAAGAGAAGGAGAAAAAAAAATATAACTTGCACCAAAGAAGAAAGGGGAAAATATATATTTCTCCAATAAAAAACTTGACGAGAAAGTGCCATGTGTTTATATTATTTTTCAATTGTTGAGCAAGTTGGAAGACGTGAGATCAAAGTGAACGGAGAATCGGAGCCGCGCACGAATTTCCGAGTTTTGCCAACGTTTTTGACCTATGGCAGAAGACGGATTTATAATTACTGCTTCTTTTAGTTGAATAATTAGAAAAATATGTGTGATGTATGTATGTATACATGTATATTATATATGTATATTATATATACATATCAATTACACAATTAATATGTTCAAGACATACTTAGGACGGTCTCTGTATCGTAGTTTTTCAGCAACATCATAAGAGTAGGAAGTATTAACCTAATCCGTCCCCGAGGTAAATGCAATGCCGAGATCGGCAAAGACTTGTCATCGCTCAAAAAACTCCTTCCATCCCTCACCCCTTCTTTTTCCCGTCTTTCACCCCCTTCCTTTCATTTCTTTGCCTTGGCCGTTCACCCTTTACCTTCAACCCTCGCGGTTGAAGTTTCTATTCTCCCTCGTGCTCTCGCCCTAACTCTGCCTATTTTCCCCCGAGAATCCGTGGCCCCGGGAAACCCGGCGGCCTTGCGGCTCAAGCGGCTTAGCATGGGGAAATGGAACTAAAGTCACGCGGGTGGCCATTTCAGTTTTGTCGATTACGTAATCCAGTTTTTGTTTTCTTTGCAGCAGCGAACTCCATTTTGTATTTGTGTGTTACGTAAGCTGGCATTTCAAAGAACAAACCCAAATTTCCCTTTTTTTCCTTAGATTACGTAAGCTGCTGCTGGTTGCTACTGCTGGGTTCTTGAGGCTGGATGCTGAGCCGCTAAGCTTCTAGTAGGTTCTAGCAGCCTCTCCCCATAGAAAGTCTCACGTTTTGGGCTTTTCTTTATCGGAGTCTCTATCAATCCACGTTTGTGGTTCCTCTTGGGCATTTCTATAAATATTTCATTGAGTCTCCTTACTTCTCTAGATTTTCTTCTTTACTTTGTTACCTATTATTTCTTTCTTATTAAACAACAAACAACGAATAATTGACTTTATTTAATACAACAAAAAAATATTATGGATTCTACACAGTTTACTGATAGAGCATTGGAAATAGTTACCAATGCACAACAATTATGCAAACAAAATTCAAACGCACAACTAGTTCCAATTCATTTCCTGGCTGCAATGATACCTGAAAATGAATCTCAACCAATTTATTTGAAGGCTATCATTGAAGGTTCAAGATATGAATGGGAACCTGTTAAAAGATCAATTAATCAACATTTACTTAAATTGCCTTCATCTTCGGGTTCTAATATGGACCCAGGTATGTCGGCATCTGCTGCTAATATTATAACAAACGCTGAAAAAATAAAGAAAATTCAAAAGGATTCATACATTGGTCAAGATCATATCTTATCCGCACTTTTAGATGACTCAACAATTAAAACACTGTTTAAAGATTTAAAGATCAATGTGGAATCATTAAAATCACAAATTTTATCATTAAGAGGTAGTCAAAGAATTGATTCCAGACAGGCTGATTCTTCTGAAGAATACGAATTTTTATCAAAATATGCAATAGATTTAACAGAACAGGCAAGACAGGGTAAAATTGATCCTGTCATTGGTAGAGAAGAAGAAATTAGAAGAGCTATTAGAGTTTTATCGAGAAGGGCAAAATCAAATCCATGTCTTATTGGTGATCCTGGTGTCGGTAAAACTTCTATTGTTGAAGGTGTAGCTCAGAGAATTGTTGATAATGACGTTCCAACTGTTTTACAAGGTGTGAAATTATATGCATTAGATTTAGGTGCTTTAAAAGCTGGTGCTAAATATCAAGGTGAATTTGAGGAAAGAATTAAAGGTGTTCTTAATGATATTGAAAAATCAAAGACAATAATTATTTTATTTATTGATGAAATTCACATGCTTATGGGTGATGGTAAAGCAGATGCTGCTAATTTACTTAAACCTGCACTTGCAAGAGGCCAATTTCACTGTATTGGTGCAACAACTATTGCGGAATACAGAAAATACATTGAAAAAGATGGTGCCTTTGAGAGAAGATTTCAAAGAATTGATGTCAAGGAACCTTCCGTGAGTGAAACCGTTGCAATTTTAAGAGGTTTACAACCAAGATATGAAATTCATCATGGTGTAAGAATTTTAGATTCCGCTTTAGTTACTGCAGCTCAATTAGCTTCTAGATATTTGACATACAGAAAAATGCCTGATTCTGCTGTTGATTTAATTGATGAATCTGCTGCCGGTGTTGCAGTCGCAAGAGATTCAAAACCTGAAGAATTAGATTCAAAAGAAAGACAACTGGGTTTGTTAGAAGTTGAAATTAATGCATTAGAAAGAGATAAGGACGCTGACGAAACCACCAAGGATAGATTAAAGCAAGTTCACAAGAAGAAACAAGAATTAGAAGAAGAATTACAACCATTAAGAGAACAATTTGCAAAGGAAAGATCAGGTCATGAAGAATTAACTGCTGCAAAGAGAAAGTTAGATGATTTGGAAATTAAAGCACAGGATGCTGAAAGAAGACATGATACTGCAACTGTTGCAGATTTAAGAATGTTTGCTATTCCTGATGTTAAAAAGAGAATTGAAGAACTACAAGATGAAGTTGAGTTGGAAGAACAATCAGATGAATTTTTGGTTAAAAATGTTGTTGGCCCTGATCAAGTTGCTGAAACAGCTGCAAGATTAACTGGTATTCCTGTATCAAAATTAACTCAAGCGGAAAATGCAAAGTTAATCAATATGGAGAGAGAATTATCAAGCTCAGTTGTTGGTCAAGGTGAAGCAGTTAAAGCTGTTTCCAATGCAATAAGATTATCAAGATCCGGTTTGGCTAATCCAAACCAACCTGCTTCATTCCTTTTCCTTGGATTATCAGGTTCAGGTAAAACAGAATTAGCTAAGAAATTAGCCGGATTTTTATTTGCTGACGAAAGAGCAATGATTAGAATTGATTGTTCAGAACTAATGGAAAAGCATTCTGTTTCTAAATTAATTGGTACCACTGCTGGTTATATTGGATTTGAAGAAGGTGGTTTATTAACAAATCAACTACTGAGAAAACCTTATTCTGTTATTTTGTTTGATGAAGTTGAAAAGGCAGCTCCAGAAGTTTTAAACATTTTATTACAATTATTAGATGACGGTAGAATAACTGCTGCAAATGGTACTTTAGTTAACTGTTCTAATGCAATTATTATTATGACATCGAATTTAGGTGCTCAATACATTAATAATTCTAAAGTTACTAAGATCACACCAGAAGTTAAAGAACAAGTTATGTCTGTTGTCAGAGGTCATTTCCGTCCTGAATTGTTAAATAGAATCTCAGGTACTGTTGTCTTTAATAGATTGTCCAGAAGTGCAATTGCAAAGATCATAAAGATTAGATTACAAGAAATTGAAAAGCGTTTTGCAGAAAATGGTAGAAACTTACATTTGAAGCTGGATGACTTGGCACTGGAATATGTTTGTAAACATGGATATTCTTCGGATATGGGTGCAAGACCTTTGAACAGATTAATCCAAAACGGAGTTTTGAATCCGTTGGCTGTTATGATATTGAATGGTCAAATCGAAGATAAAGAAGATGTGAATGTTACTGTTGATGGTAAAGGTTTACGTGTTCTTCCAAACCATGAAGTATCGGGTGAAGGCATGGATGTTGACGCTGTTGAAGATTGGACCGATGAAGCGGATGATGACGACGACTACTACATGAATGAGGATGTCGTTGCATTGGATTAGTTCTTTATATAAATTTCTCATTTCTTTTATATTTATTTACTGTTTTATATTTTTCTTAACTTATATTTTTAAAAAAATCAAACTCGCTGAGCCTCTCATCCGAGGTTGCAATCGTAATCGCAACATGATAATTGTCATGGTAATCCCACTTTCTACAATTGTCCTACTAATTTCAAAACTAGGGATCAAATTGTTAACATCCGACTCTTTTCAAAAAAAAAGAAAATAGTAGACTCTCTTTACATAAAAAAATCAATCAAACTTTGATTGGAAAAAGCATATCAATATTGTTGGTCTTTTTAACAATATAAAACTTTTCAAAAAACTGAAAAGAAGCGTGTTGGTAAATTAACCTAACTTTTTAAAAAATCGTTAAATTACAAAATCATAATAATTCAATGTTGTTTCTACCGTAAGTTTCTTTTTTTTTATTTATCCAAATATCTTTACTTTGAAGAAAACATGGTTTACAGTAATATTGTAATTGGGTGATTATGTTTTAGTATATTGAAATGTGATGCTGATACTTTTTCCCAGGATTGTACACAGCTTATATTATAAGGCTCGTATATATCGCGAGGCCAGAAATATGACAGGCTCTAAAAATTCACATGATCTAAACCATAAAATTGGTTTTCGTTTTGGCAACCAGTTGATGTAATAAAATTATTAAAACAATACCAAAGTATCTAGGCATGCAGTATTTTGGCAGAGCAATTGGATCTGTGTCTAAAACATGGAATTCGATTAATCCAGCTACATTATCGGGTGCAATTGATGTTATTGTTGTTGAAAATGAAACAGGTGAAATGCACTGTTCACCATTTCACGTCAGATTTGGCAAATTCCAATTACTGAGGCCGTCACAAAAAAAGGTCAAAGTGATTGTCAACGGAGAGGTGACAGATATTCCCATGAAGTTAAATGATGAAGGTGAAGCGTTTTTTGTTTTTGAAACTGATGGTTATGTCCCACAACATTTACAAACCTCTCCAGTCGTCAGTGCATTGAGTTCACCAAGCGAGTCTCCAAGAATGAATCCAAATACAAATAGTTCAAATGAATTGGAATATTTAGATATTGGTGAAGGTATTTCTGACTCTAATGTACTGGCTACAGGTCAGGGCAGATTAACACCAATGGAAAGAGCTAAAAGTATCACAATGAAGCTGAACATCCCTTCTAAAGTCGAAGCAAATGGTGACATACTATTGGATATGCATGGTTACAAAAGTGATAAAAAGGACATCCATGATACGGATGTGTTGGTCAAACAACTTTTAGAAGATGAGTTTGGAGCTGATGTCGATATCGAATCAATGATGAACAAAGATTTAGAGGGTAATATTAGAATTATCAACTCTGAATACAATAATGTTTCAGAATCATCATTGCTTTTACCATCATCAAGTGATTTGAAAAGTGATGAGAAATCACCAAGTACACCAAGCACAATATCACTCCCATCATCACCGCCTTTACCTGCAGCTAAATCTTCAACCGATGATATATTAAGAGGCGACCCTTCTGTTACACAATCACCATCACCCGAATATAACAAAACTACATCTTTGCCGATAGGATCAAACAATCAGGAAAAGGATGTTCATTTTAAAACTCTCAGGCTTTCATCTGAGCAGTTAAAATGTCTTTCATTAAATTATGGTGAGAACGATATAACATACAGTGTTAATAATGGTAAATCCATTATCACATGTAAACTGTTTTTATGGAAAAGTAGTACACCTATTGTTATATCTGATATTGATGGTACAATCACAAAATCAGATGCACTAGGTCATGTGTTAACAATGTTAGGACGTGATTGGACACATACTGGTGTTGCTAAAATGTTTGATGATATTCAATTAAACGGATACAATATAATGTATTTAACAGCTAGGTCTGTAGGATTGGCAGATACAACTAGATCTTATTTACAAGGTGTCGATCAAGATGGATATAAGCTACCACCAGGTCCAGTTATTTTATCACCGGATAGGACCATTGCTGCGCTAAGAAGAGAAATTGTTTTAAAAAAACCTGAAGTTTTCAAAATGGCTTGTTTGAATGATATTAGATCACTTTATTATCCGAGTACAAATAATCCATTGGACCATGAAAAATATCTACTATATGACTTTGAAATATCAGACGATGAATTAGCCGAAGTTGCAAAATATGATGGATCACTTGAACAAGCCAGAAATACTAGTAGTGGTAGTAGCTTTAATGGTAGTAGCAATGATATCATTTGCCAAGAAAGTGACATAGACTCTGATGAATTTACGGATATAAACACAAATACAAAAAGTGCTAGAAATCTTACAACGCAATTGAAAAATTCCCAATTGAATACAATTGTTGACGAAACCAATACTCCATTTTATGCTGGTTTTGGTAATAGAATTACTGATGCAATTAGCTATAGAAGTGTTGGAATTCCCTCATCAAGAATTTTTACAATTAATCCAGATGGTGATGTGAGAATGGAACTTTTAGAGATGGCAGGATATAAATGTAGTTACGTTTCAATTGTTGAATTAGTCGATCAATTTTTCCCTCCTGTTGCCATCAAAAGTAGTAATGGCAATAATTCCAACAATGATGGAGAAAGCAACGAGATTGTGAATTTATCAATGAGCAATGCAAAGAATAAGTATACAGATTTTAATTATTGGAGGAGTCCGGACATTGATTTATCATTAATTAGTGAAAGTGAAAGTGAAGCAGAGTCCGGGATAGTTGGAGCTGGATCAGATAAAAGTTTTATAAATTCAATTGAAAAGAAAGACGCCGAATTTAGCCACAACAATGCCAAATCCGAATACGTTGACAGAACATCAAGTATTATTGTGGAAGCACCGGGAAATGTGAACAACTCACCACCCAAGGAAGTAACGACTACAATGGAGAAAACTGATAAAGAGGAGGCTAGAAGCATTGGAAGCAGATTGAGCTTTTTTATCAAGTCTCCGCTTCTATCACCTTTACGAAGCCCAGTTCTAAAGGAGCCCGAATATAAAATGCTCAACAAAGCTGACGAACATGCTTATAGTGGAGACGATGAACGTGATACGGTTCAAGATGGTGTACTGGAAAGAGACCTTGTCAGTCATGATATCGATCATGAATCCGTTGCAGACGTACAAAACGCCGATGAATCTCTCATGTTTGACGAAGCCAGTGATTCCGACTACATTTACGAAGCAAGTGATGATGAGGAAGACGCCATTAGTGACGAAGACGCATCTGGCGAATCACGCTCCTGCTCTTTGAGTAGCGTTGCGGTGCCCTATTCATTGGCTAGTTTACCTGGAGTCTCCAACGAAGAGGCCCATGGCAACTTTGTGTAGTTTACATAGGTAGGGTCCAATCCCCCCAAATGTGTAAAGTAAAAAGCACTACGTCATCAAAAGTAAAGCTTGCAACTTCCAAATCGGGACATGGTGAAAAAAAATGTATCTATTTTTGTTGTGATTGTGGGGGTGTCTAGACTCTCGCCCTTTGAAGATCGGCCGTTACATAATTCTCTATCCCGGAATTCTTTCCCTGAAGCTTAAATTTTATATTTACAATTACCTCCTTTGAAGACACAACGTGTTATTCAGGTGTGACAGTTTTCACATTGGGATTTTTTTAAATACTAATACATAGCTTTTCTTATACTCAAAGACAGGCAATATATAGTGTTAAGATTTTGTTTTAAAGACCCGTAGCTTTTCAAGTTTTAAGGGTGCAAATAAGTTTCAAAGCAAAGAAAACAACCTTGAACAGACAAAAATAGAAGTTTAGGACTTTGGCAAATCTGATTTCATTGATTTGGAAGCCTTTACTTTGCACGGAAAAGAATAGTCACAGTTATCTACGTCTGAAAATTGGTCCTACCATATTCGGAATATGATGAATCCTTCAAAGAACACCTTTTCTTTTCCAGCAGAATTTTCGGGCTCCCAGTCCAAAAAAGAAGATGGTAATATAATATCTGAACAAACTGCTAATTCTGAAACACCCATTCAATGTACTGTTTCTGAATCAAACGACGATTTTGATACTATTAAATTAGATACTAAAATTATAGGTTCCAAAAATAAGACTGCAAACAGTAAATCACAGCAACTAAATACACAACATGCACTAGGAGAACCGCCGAAATCAGATAATACTCATAAAAGGGGATTCGAAAATTCTTTATTTAATTCAGATTCAACTTTAGTGGACAATTTTTTGCAGCCTCAAAGGGCTTTATCAACATCATCTGAAGTGTCCCATTCTTCAATATCAACATTAGGACCAAATTTGGAAATTCAAAATTTGAGTTCGTTCATGCATACCGAAAAAAATGATATTTCCAATGGTGAAGGTACAAACAACAACAACAATTCTTATGCTGTTACTGATAAACACATAGAGATAACCAACGGTAATAACTTTAACAAGACAAGGACCTCCAATCCCACCTTTTCATCCCTTGGCTCAAGCTTAAATGGTTCAACCAGAGACTTAGCAAATCGCTCAAAATTGAGCGTTTTAGGCCATAGAACATCCAAAAGTGAAAATTTCACCCTTAAGTTAAACAAAAAACCAGATTCAAAGTCAATAAACCAGCTCAATCAATTACAAGAAGAAGATGTTCAATCAACTGACAACAGTAAAGACGATTATAATAACAGTTATTTTAAACCATTACCATCGGCTCCAGTTGATTCAAAAAATAGCTTTGCATATTTAAATAACAATACATTGTCACCAGCACCATCACCCATATCTGCAGATTTTAATTTTTCTGCTTTTAGGAAATTAAACTCAAGTTTGCTTTCCAAAAAACTGGATAATTCAAGCTCAAGCTCACTGCCACTTGCACCATCATTGAAAACCAAATCAAGCCATTTGAAATTACCTCCATTGGTAAACCTTATGAAATTAGAAAATGCAGAAAATCAAATTTTAAGTTTGGGTAATTCATTTGGCCCCGACAATTTATCAAATTTATTGATAATTGATGTACGACCTTTCCATGACTTTTGCAAATCACATTTAAGTGGCTCAATTAATATATGTTTACCCTCAACATTGTTAAAACGTTCAACTTTTAATCTAGAAAAGTGTATTCAAACTTTAACCAATGCAGAAAAGGAATTATTTATGACATATTTCAAAAGAAGCAATGAAAATTTACCCACTGTTTTATTCTATGATGATTTTAATTCTTCACAAAATAATATCTCCCCCTCAATTTTTCATTTAGCAAGTAAATTTTTACAAAGTTCTAAATGGTCATCACCACTTTTCATTTTAGAAGGGGGGTTTAAAAAATGTAATGAAGCATATTCATTTTTGGCGGAATCAGAATCTAAAATCAACGAAGAATCTTCACCAATTATTCAATTGGGACATTCTCTAAATACAGTGTCACTGAACTCCGAAACCTTTACGTTACCAACTTTTGAAGCATTACAAAAGTCAGGAAGTTCATTGACTAATATATCTTCAAATCCAGGAAGAATTTTTGCTTCAACCACAAAAACGTCTATAGCACATCCAGAAAAATCACCTGTGAGTTTATCAAGATTTTTATTACCCAAGGAACATGGTGCACCATCATTTAAAACTAGAAATTATGATGAAATTTTGTCAGCTATAGCCGATTCTTCAATACATTTATTAACTGAACTAACACAAGAGGAAATTGACTCATTGCCTGATTGGCTAGGTTATGTTATTGGCAGCGATTCAGGATCTTCAATATTAACAGAGAAATTTAATCAGTTACAACTTGAAGAACGTGCAAGATTAAAACATGCTTTGGCCAAAATAAACACAGCAGACAAAAAATCAACCGTAGAATCACCAATTATTTCATCAGGTGTTGAACTAGGTAATAAAAACAGATACAAAGATATTTTTATTTATGAACACGCAAGAGTTAAATTAAATGATGATTTAAATGATTCAACCAATTATATAAATGCATCATACATTAACTATCCACGCTCCAAGTTAAATTATATTGCAACTCAAGGACCATTAAATGAAACTATTGGAGATTTTTGGAAAATGGTTTATGATAATAAAGTACCAATTATTTTATCGTTAACTGCACAAAGTGAAAATGAAGTTGAAAAATGTGCGCCATTTTGGAAACCTGGAACCTTTTACACCAATGAGGAGGAAGTAGAAGTTACGTTGATTGAAGAACTTGAAGACTTGTCATTATACGGAAACAATAATATCAATTCTATAATACGGAGATTTTTTGTAAAAGTTGGAAATGCACCTGAACGAGAAGTTTTACAAATTCATATGGTGAGTTGGCCAGATTTTGGAATTGTCATTTGCGAAGAAGATATTTTAAGTTTAGTTAGTTTAAAAAGATATATTACAACAAAATTAAAAACCGAAGACAATCCCGTTTTAGTCCATTGTAGTGCAGGTTGTGGTAGGACAGGAAGTTTTTGTGTTATTGATTCATGTATTGATATTTTATTCCAGAATGAGAAAAATAATAAAGTTGAAACAAAGGATTTAATTTATGAAATTACCTCAGTTTTTAGATCACAAAGAGTTTTTATGGTCCAAACACTAAGACAATACATTTTAATCTATGATAGTATAATAAAGTTTATAAAAATGCATGAAAAAGTTGAAAGATTCACAGAAGGTGAAATATTGGATAATCAGGGATTAATAGATTGGGAAATTAAAGACCCGGGAATTCTGAAAAGATTCCTTCAATCCTTCAAATAATAAAAAATGATATCAGTTTATTTATATATATATTTATTTATAATATGACTTATAGTAATGGAATTTTGGGTTTATAAAATAAAAAACTTCAACCTAGTATCAATTCGTAAAAAATAACAACTATATTAATGATAATTAGGGGGATACGTAATAATGTTCGAGTTGCACCAATTAAATTGATAATTCTGGCCTTAATACCACTATCCGAAGAATAATTTGAACCATTCATGCTAAAATCTCCATATCCATATTGTGCAGCTGCATTATTATTAGTATTATTGATTGATTTTGAAGACCATCCTATACGTGCAAGAAATCTATCTTCGCTCAAAACAGCAACCCCATTGATAAAAAACAAAATGGCATAAAACAACGTTCCAATTCCAAACATTGTGGTTTTGAAAATATTTTTTAATCCAATTTATATGAGCTTGAATCACTTTATGTAAGAGAGAAATAAAATAGTAACGGGTTAGTTAGATTTATTATATACAACTAACTATTTATTATTCATGCCATCAAAACTGAAGACGGGCGCGATACTTGTTAGAGGCTCAACTTCACATACACAAATCATGGTACACAAATTTAAAACAATTTACCACCAATAACACCTTTTATGGCATCACTCTTGGCATCAGAAACCATCTTGTCAAAGTCATTATTGAGACCTTCAAGATAATCATCAACGTTTACTTGCGCATTTTCTATAGTAGTTGATGCATAATCTGCAACATCATTAAACCAACCTTTCGTTTTACGTGTCTTTTGGTTATTTCTTTTGGGTGTTTCCATTAATAATTCGTTTTGGTGAATTGCATTAGGGTTATAATAAATTGGTTTTGAATTTGTGATGTAGTTGTAATTGGCTGGATTGTAGCATGAAACTTCCCAAGACATGATGCATTCTTCACTTTCGGTTTCAATACGTTTATATGTGCGCTCATGACCTGTTAGAAGCTGATATAATTGCGTATATGTAACGCTGGGTGTATTTTTGAGCATGGGATTAGATCCTGGCCTCCATGGAACTGTAATGTTTTTAAGAAATATTGTATCAGATGATTTGTTCACTTCTAGTGACATAACCGGTTTACGAATTTTCATAATGTTAATTAAAGCAGCTTCAGTTTCCGAAATTCTCAAGAAAACATCACCCAAAGGTAACACGGAACTTTCGGCTGCATATTTGGAAACCATTCTATATGGAATTCTAAGTGATGACATTTCTATCAATGATGGAATAGTCAGTGTGAGAATATTTTTAGAATTTCCTAAAACCACAACTAAGCAAAATGAAATTGTACCGGAACGTGGAGACGCAGCACCTGTTATTCCCACCGTTGAAACATCACCACGAGAATAAGATTTATGAGCTATTTTAGAATTGTTTTTGATAATTCGGATATCGGAGTTAGAACTCGTAATAACGTAAGGAAAAACTTTGTCAGTTGTAATGTCTCTTTTTAAATGATCCAAAGTTGGAACTAAAGGTCTACCGGTTGCAGAATTAACGGAAATAATTGAATCAATTGCTTCATCATTGGTATCTAATTGTTCAATAAGTTTGATTCTAAAATTCCCAGGAAATCCACTAAGTTCATATGTTAAAAGTCTACCAATCTTTGTTCCAACATACATTAAAATTTTAGCACTATTGTTACTTTGCATATGTAAACCATAACCAAATTCAATACATGTGGGATGTAGTGGAATGGACAAACCTTTATCTTTCAACATTTCATTGTAAATAACACTCCCCTTTCGACAATCAATTACCAATAATCTGCTGGATTGATAGCCAATTGCAACAATACCCAAGTTACATATTTTAACAGTATTAACAAAACCATTATCTAAAGTTTTGATCAGTAATTTAGGCATAAACCCTTTTTTAATATTTATTGGTGCTCTGTCTTGAATATTTATTAATGCACGACCATTGTTCTCTAAGGATAAACTTGCAATATTTCCAGCTAATTTATTAGCATCTGCATTAGGATTAAAATTTTTATTAAGTTGATATGCAAATAATAAAACATCACCGGTGTGTAGACTACAGGCAACTTCCAAAGTATCATATGCAAACGATACTTGATCAATTGTTACACTTGAGTCATCTCTAAGCATTAAATCAGAAACATTGATTTCAAAAACACGGCTACTATCCAAATCACCTTCAGAAGAGTCCCACAATCTAACGAAACCATTTTCATGTCCTGTAATTATAAGAGAGCCAACATCAGCTTTATATTTTGGTCTGCAAGGAATACCACCTTTTAAAATGGATTCTGGCATTTCATTAACAGAACGAACGTGTGCCATACTATTTAAAATTCGGCGATCCAAATATGACGAAGAAGAGCATGTAATTTTTGGATTTAACCATGAAATTGTGGACGGAAAATATTTTGCATCCATTGACATTTGACCTTCTGGATAACGCATAAATTTAAGGGATCCATTACTCATTATAACAGCAATCAAGTTAGCACCATGACAGCCATCAAAATACGGAGATCCTTCACCTAATGGGAAAAAATCAACTATTTGTGCATCCGAATGAATAGCAAAAATTTTTTGTTCCTTTGGTTGAGCATAATATTTAGCCATTTGCGTATATGAGGACATAGAATATGAGATCATTTTACCAAAATCCATCCTAATTAACTGATGATATCCATCCGACGTATAACTATCTCCACCTAATATTAATAATGAAGTTTTTTCTGGGTCCTTTTCACATAACCATTTAATTTTTTTAATTTTAGAAATCCTATGTTTACCAATATGCTGTTGTTTTCCTGTAGGACGGTCAACGTCAGTATCAAATAAAGTCCTAGCTAGAATTTTTTTCCCTGTTTTAGCATCCCAAAAAACTATCGAGTTATCATCATATACAGTTAAACAATGTAACCCATTTGGATGCCACAAATTATGTAATACTTTAGGATGATATTTTCCATCATTATCGTATTCATATAAGGCGTTTTCACCTCCCGTGGCAGTTCTAGGTAATTCGTATATCAAATTACGTATAATACAATTTTCAACTAAATTGTAGACCACCGTTGTTTTGGTATAAGAAATTAATAAGGTACCTATATCTCTTGGATGTAAATGTAAGGAAACAACTTCATTTATTGAATCCGATTGAAAAATAGAACTTTGCTGTTCTTTCAAATTTAAAATTGTGTCTATACCAGTTTCAATATTAAAAGCTCTAACAGTGCCATTTTTCAGACCAATAAAAACAAATTCTAATGAATAATCAGAAGCAAAAGAAGTAATTGGGATTTTAGCAATACAAGTATGAATAACTTGTTTCCTAAGTAGAGATATAACAAAAACTGTATTTGCAGAATCCACAGCAATTAAATAAATACCTTTAATAAATCTTAGAGCTCTAATTGGACTAATTGAGTTTAGTTGAATATTTATATTAACACGAGATTGGCCAAAGATATAAATTTTGTTAAAGTTGGTAATAACTGCCATCAAAGATTGAATTGGGTCAAATGCCATTGTTTGAACATTTCCTGCAATTCCATATTGCTGTAACTCATAAATACCATATGGAATATTTTCTAACCCGGAAGATAAATTTTCGACCGATTTAAACATAGATGATAAATTTTGTGTCTTGATTGAAGGCATGGTAATTTTTGATTGATCATCCAACCGATTTCCAAAATCTAAGTTTGGACTACCTGGATAATAATCTCTTGTGTCAACATCCGAACTTCTTCTTCTGAAATTGTTTTTGATTGATTTCAATGGATTTTTTAGTGGCACTTTTGGACTTTGAGCTGATGATGGAACACTCAATTCTTCTTCTGCGGCATTTGTAATTGCTTCTGGATCATCAGCAGAGGCAATGCTTGACTTTTTCCGACTCCAAGGAGTGCTTATACTTTTCAAATTAATATTTAAATCAGGAGATTTATTAAACATAGTTTTGCTATTGTATATGATGAAAGAAAAAGAGTTACGATTGATATGCATTAATTATGAGGTACATTAATTTTTATAAATTATTCTTCTCCGCGGTATACAGTTAGTTAGATTAAGTTTACTAAACAGGCTGGCCCGCTTATACACAATCTACATAATTTAGAAGCTTGATCCTGCAAGTAAAGAAGCTGCATTTTTGGCATCAACATTCGACAATTCATCAGTGAGGTCTTCCTTTATTGAATTTAGATTGACATTTTTCACAGACTCAGAATATGTCTTTTTTGGCCGAGAACTCCAAGAATCTTGGTTCTTTTGTTGTTTAGAATGAGGTAATTCTGGTAAATCCTCCCTACCCAATCTACTTAAAGAATCATGGTAATTTATCAGTCTATTATTAATTAATAAATTAAGTTTTTTACGCTCTTGCATGATTTGTTGTTTTGCCAAAATCTTGAATAATTTCTTTGCACTGGATACCAGGTAAGAAATATATTCCTTTGATTCAATTAGCATTTCATAAGAAGTTCTTTTAACTTGATATTTTAACTCTTTTTCATAGTTGTTTGAAAATTCTAGTGCTCTAATTGCCTCATCTACTTTGAGAGGATCAATAGTTGACTTCATTTTAAGTTTAGTTATAGTTGTGTGTTTTTTCTTTGTTGACTCTTCTGCATTAATTAATTCTCTCATAAGTAAATGTCTATTTGTTAAAGATTCTTTGATATTATAGGTGTCATCACTAATTTGCTTGAAGAATCTTAGTAATTCAGAAGTAAAACTGACGTTTTTAATTAAATCAGCTTCATTGAACATTGAAGAAAATTTATAAAATTTCTTCCATAACTTTGACATATCTGAAGATGTTTCCAAGTTGGATAAGTCACCTAACAAATTTATAAATTCATTATTATAATATGCAGATTGTCTTTCGTATTTTAAATATTTTTCTAATTTTTCAAGTAGTTTTTGACAACTTAAATGAACTTCCTTAATTAATGGTCTATATCGAGCCAAATCATCCCAACTGTCAAAAGGTGGCTGAAATTGTTTTAAAGTTTTTCTTTTTAATCCTGTTGCGATAACTGAATTAGTTGAAGGCTTAGTTTTTGAAGAAACGTAACTAAAATCATTTTGCTCAAAAAACAATGCAAATTCTTTATTTTTAATTAAAATCGGATTGGAGCAAATCCTATTAAACCAATCTTGAAATGACATAGTAATTGATGTGATATATTCTTGTGACATTGGAGTATATAATGAATTAACTGTTGGAATTGCAGGCACGAAAACTTCAATATTATTGATCATTAGATATTTATAAAATGCTTCAATCTCTTTAAATGTTCTCCTGATATTCTTATACGACTCCTTACGGAAACCCCTTAGCCTAGTAACTTTGGAGTTAAACTTAAATATGGGATTTTTGATTAAATTACCATTACTCTCAATTTCTTGAATTCTGATAACCATACTAAATTTATCTTTATGTAATCTTTCCGGTAGGTACTTTTTTAAATCCAGTTCAGTAGGGAATTGACTAAAATCGTTGCCTGTCGAGGACTCAGTTGTATCATTGGAAAAACTACTTTGATTTGCACTAGCAGTATTAGCAGAATTTGTTGCCAAAGTTAAATTATCTCCTGTTATATCTCCATTTCCATCGTCATTTCCATCATTACTTTCGTCTTCATAATTATTTTCTTCGCCACTATCTTGTTCTGCAATCTCAGAGGTTGTATCGGGGTAAGAAATAGATGACACAAGGCCGCTTTCGGCAAACGGGTTGTTGTCGAAGTCATCAGGATCATAAGGTATAGCAGAAGTCATTGCCCTCCAAAGTGTGTAGAGCTTAGTAGCACAAGTGTATTCACCGACCAGACAAGAGTGGACACAAGAATGCCTGTACAAGGCATATGATCAACCTAGACTTGATGACAGCAAAAACTATAAAAAGTTGATAAATATCGGGTCACGTGACCAGCAAAATGGTTTTGGCTCCGGGCCAACTGCTTTCTGTCCTCCATGTGCAAAACGAGGGCCCAAGGGAGTTCAAAAGGCACAATTGCTTCATAAACAAACCTGTCTGCCAAATCATTAAGTATATATATGCTTATAGATGTTTGTTTGTTCTGTAATATACGTATATATAAGTTAATATTGTCCACTTGTATCTTTGCGTGTGCAAATATATCTATATATGGGAGCAAAAAAAAAGTTAAAAATAAAAAAGAAGCAGAAGTAAACCCAATAAATCAAATAACATCAAATCAAAAGGAAAAATATCAAATAAACAATAATCAATAAACACAAAAGTATCAAACCAATAAGGAAGATTGGTATAAGTGTACCGACTCTGAATCAGACAACGCCACCCTTCACTTCATCCAATAAACTGTCACTTGTTGCTTTGTAAGTAACATTAATCCAAGGATTGCTTGAATTTGATTCAACATCCACTTCCACTTTCCAATGTCCTCTATTTTGAAATTCAGACTCTTCAAATCCATGATTAGAATTGTCTTTATAGTGCCATCTATAAACGGAAGATGTGCCATATTGGTTGGGAACAATCTCTTGTGTTGCTTTGTCATAGTGATAGTCTATACCTGCCATTTTATTGATATCCGGTAAGAGATGCCTTTGAACGTGATGCTGTAGATGTCTTCGGAATTTCTTATTCAACGAGTTCATCTGAGGCTTGATCTTATCTTCATTGCCGTGGCATTGATTCACAATGAACGGAGGCAAATATTTTACGTGGATATTCAAGTTATCGTATTCATTATCCCAAGACTCATCCATGATATATTTTTCAAAATCTTCCAAGTTTTCAAAAAACATTTCTTTGGAATTTCTGACGACCGGGGCCTTAGATAAATGATCGATCCGAGTAGGTTCCATTGCGGCATATTTTGTTTGGTTTTTCCTTGCCATTTTGTATGTTGAATCGAGTTTGCTGTTTCTGAGTAACTGCTATGTGGTTTTTTTGAATATTTTAAAATAACAGTTGTATTATACAATTAATATTAATATTAATATTAATGTATTGTAATGTTAATGTTGAAATAGAGTTGTATATGTTTTAATAATGCCTTTAGATTTAACAGAATAGCAGAAAATATGAATGTATTTATACCATGCTTTCCCACGCCCATTCCATCATACCCCTTCAATCACACAGTCCATGTCCTCTCCCCCACAATATTGCAAATCCATCTCTAAACAACAATAGCTTATACAACCCTTTAAGCCACATGAAGACCCCTTTTTGGAAAGAGCTGCCTTCAACCGAGTCTTCTCTCCACTTTGGGATGATATCTGACTGGGCTACGACAAAAAACAATGACGTCCTTTTTGGAAAGCAAATTTTAGGGCCATAGCAAAAAATAAAGAAAGAAAGGGGCAAATTGCGGATTACACGATATCAAGGGCTCATTCCACTTTTTGATTTAACTTTTTACCTTTTGCCATTACGTCCTTTAATATTAGAAAGCTGTAATAGGATAATAATGTAAAATACGCAAGTATTTCATAAGATGTAAATAGGTATATATAAATAGCTGATATTATGCATACAGCGATGACCAAGTCTATCGACGCAGCTGAAAATAGGATGCATATTTCGTGTTTTATATTTGAAATATGAGCATTTCATGTAATAGACAAGTAGTATCAATAGGTAATCTGCAAAAGAAACACCTAACATTGGCAATGGAGTTGCTGCAGAATTTAATCAGTGCTCCACAAAGTGCTACAGAAAAAGAGGTTGATGATAATATCAGCACTTTGGTTGACAGATTGGCTCACTCCACATTAGTTAGTGATCGACGTGGTGCAGTTCTTGGACTGAAAAGTTATAGCAGACAATACCGGGAAATTGTTATTGCAAAGGGCCTAAAACAGCTTTTTGCCACTCTTCATACTGATAATTACGATGTAGATATAGTCAAGGCTATTCTAGAAACGTTGTTGATTCTATTCATTAGAGGAGAATCCAATAATGATTTAACAAGAGATTGGATTAACTCGCAATCAAGAGTCAAAAACGGTAAATATCCTTCGCCTTCTATATTGATTGAAAACATCAAACCGGACCAGTTTTCTCTTTGGATTGCCGACGAGCTAACTCAGTCATTATCAAATTTGGAATTGCTAATTGAAAATTTAGAATTCGACAATGTTCACATCAAAATTTACTCTTTACAACTGCTACAAGCGTTAATATCAACTAGAAGTATAAGAACTCAACAGCTTATTTTACAATCTCCAACGGCCATATCAAAATTATGCTTAATATTAGATGATCCATATGAGCCAATAAGAAATGAAGCAATTTTATTGCTGATGGGTTTGGCCAAAGATAATTTCAACCTTCAAAAATTGGTTGTCTTTGAAAACACGTTTGAAAAATTATACAGAATAATTGAAGAAGAAGGCGGTATTCAAGGTACGATTGTTGTTCAAGATTGTCTTTCTTTAATAACGAATTTACTTAGTTACAATTCTTCAAATCAAAGTTTTTTCATTGAAACAAATTGTCTATCTAGGTTAGTTGATCTCATAAATCAGTGCTTAAATATTACAACATTTTCAAATTGGAATAATCAAAGATTGGATAATTTAATAACAACGTTAGATACTTGTAGATTATTTGTTATAAAAGATACTCAAAATATTGAAAGTTCTCAAGATGCATTAGTTCAAAGTGGTATTATGTTTTCATGTCTCAAACTCATATTTTCACTTAATATTCTAAATGAAATAAGAGTTGCAGCTTTAATGACAGTAGCTGATATTATAAGAGGTAATAATGAAGCTCAGTTTAAATTTTCTCAAGTTGATGTTCCTTATTTAGATCCAAGTTTACCATCCTCTGCTCAAAAATTTGAATCCGTTGTTCCAATTACTGTTGCTTTGCTTAATTGGTGTTTACATGTTAATTCAGTTCATTGTTTTGATATCAGAGCTGCTTCATCTTATACATTACACGCTTTTTTTAAAGATAATATTGAAGCCAAAGTTGCTTTTATTGATGATCAAATTTATACTTTTAACGTTTTGAATGGTATTGAAACTTCTTCTGATCAGGATGATAAAGAAAATGATAAAAATGAGAAAAGTATCATTGATAAATTTGCAGCAAATCTTGACCTAAATACTTCAACAACTTCATCACCAGTTTTCACCCCTTCAAATGATTTAAGCAAAGAAGAGGAAAAAGAAGAAACAGAACAAGAAGTGGATTCTTTATCTGTTGATATAAATAATTTGGAATCTAAAGTGAACATTTTCCAAACTTTGATTCAAGTTGAAAATTATAAAATTAATCCGTACAAAATTTGGTTTGCTTCTGTTGTTTTATTATACGTTTTTGAAGATTATTCTGAAGTTAAATCAAAAATTCTTTCAATACATTTAGGAATTATAGAAGAAGATGAAGATAATGATGAGAAAGAAGAAAAAGAAGAACCTATTTCACTTATGTCTGCAATTGCTCAAGCTCTTTGTACATCACTCAAACAATCAGATATTAGAGTGCCAATTGCTTATTTAATGTTATTATGGGATTGGTGTTGGGAAAGTTATGAAGCTATTGATGAATTCCTTAAAGACTCTTCAATTTTAGATCAATTATTAGCTTATATTATTGATCCTGCTAATAACAGTGAATTGGTTCAAGGTTTAATTTCCTTCTATTTATCTACAGTATATGAATTTTCGAGAAAATCTTCTCCAGTTTCACGTTCTCAATTACATCTTATGTTGACTAAAAAAGTTGGAGTGAATTCACTAAGTTTGAAAATTCAGCAATTTATAAGAAATCCTTTTGTGTCTAATTTTAGCGGTTTAGATTGGATTAAGCCTTCAAGAGACGAATCTGGTTTACCTGAAGTTTATTTTAATGAATTATTTATTATTCAAGTGAAAGAGAATTCTCAAAGAATAACTAGAGCCATTGGTAAAGATTCAAATTTTGAGCCAGTGAGAAAGTTGGATTATTCTTCTTTCGAAGATGTTCAAAATAAATTAAAAAATGTCACTATTGAATATGAAAAATTCAAAAAGGAATCAGTTGATGAGTCTGTCAAACAAGTAAACCAAATAGAAAATAGTATGAAAGAATTTAATGAGCTTTCAATTAAGTATGAAAAAATTTTGTCTGAATTACAAACAACTGAAGCTGCGAAGGATGAACTTTTAACTAAATTAACATCATCTGTTTCTGAAGTTGAAAAACTTACTGAAGTGCAGAAATCTTTAGATTCTAAAATTGCTTCCTTGGGTAAAAATTTACAAGAAACGTTAAGTAAGTTGGCCCTTCTTGAAACTGATAATAAATCATTAAAAGAGACTTTAGATGCTACAGTAAAGGCTAAAGAAAAAGCTGAAAATGGTATTAATAAAATGAGCAGAGAATTAATGAATTTAACAAAAGAAAAAATGACAAGTGAAAAGAACGCTTCGAAATTAGAAACAGAAGTTAATAACTTAAAAAAATCCTTAGATAAAATTAAACAAGAAGTTGTAACCATCACAAAGCAGAAGAACGATGCTGTTTCTAAACTAGAAGAAAAGTTGAAAACTTTAACTTCTGATTTACAAAACGCCAAGGATGAATTATCCAAATCTAATAAATCTGTTGTTGAAAAGGACCAAACTATTTTACAACTTGAATCTAAATCTAATGAATTGATTTCAAAATTAAAATCTGCTGCCGAAATTATTGAAGGCTTGAAAACCCAAAAAGATTCATCATTTTCTGAGTTATCCTTATATAAAGAGAAGACATCCGTTGAATTACAAAATCTAAATGTTACATTATCTGAACTTACTTCAGAAAAAAACAAGCTAATAGAAGAAAAGAAACAATTAAGTGACAAATTAGATAAGTTGCAGGAAGAGTTAACTGCAACATTTGAAGAATTTACTAATTTACAAGAAGAAAGTTCAAAAGAAATTGATTCTTTAAATGATGCAATTTCTAGTTTATCTGATGGTTTTGAGGCAAGTGAAGAAAAGAACAAAGAATTAGACTCTTCCAATTTAGAATTAAAAAAACAGATAGAGACACTAGAGTCAAATTATACAAAAATGGTGAAAAACTATGAAGGTGATATTCAAGAACTAAAAGATCAACATGAATCTAAAATACATGAAATAAAAGCTCAATTAAATTTGAACATTTCCGAGAAAGATGAAATGAGGAATAAATTGAAAACTTTATCTGAAAAATCTACGGATTTAGCAAGAGAAATTGAGATGAAAAATGAATTGTTATCAAAAGCTCAAATTGAAAAAGAATCTATTGTATCTGAATTAAATGATTTAAAAATTTCGAAAGAAAAATTAGAAGCATTTTTATCCGAAACAAAATCTGCAAATGAAACATCTGTGCTTGAATTAAATGGAAAAGTATTACACTTGGAAGATGAAATTAAATCTCAAATTACTGAAAATAAGTCTGTTTCTCAAAAGCTGTCAATTTTAGAAATTACTAAAAACGAAGAAATTTTAAAACTAAAGGGTTCGATTGACGAATTGAATACTCAAATCAGTGACCTTAGAACCGAAAAAACAATACTGGAACAGGATGTTTTAGAATTGAAAAAATCTGAAATTGAGTTTAAGAAGACTGAAGATAAAAACAAGGAATTGAGTGAAACCCTTGAATCTTTGAATCTAGAAAAAGATGCGCTAGATAATCTTTTGAAAAAAGAAAAGCTAAGCAAAGAAGAAGCAATTAAAGAGCTAGAAGAAAAAATTGGCGAACAAACAGCATCTTTAGAAAATTTATCTAAAAAAAATACACTGTTAAAAGCTCAACATGATAAACTTTTGAATGAAAACCAAGATGTCATATCAAAACTTCAAGAGGAAATTAAATCAATTGAAGCCTTGAAATCAGAAACTGAAGAGCAACATCAACTTGCAAAGAAAGAAATGGAACAATTACATAAATCAAAAGAAGCGGAAATTGAAATTTTGAAAAATAAAATTGATATTATCCAGTCGTCCTTAGATGATAAAACTTTAGAACATTCAACATTAAATAAAGATTTTGAAACATTTAGGAAGGAACGTGAAATTGAAATAAAATCATTGAATGATACAATTATTTCTATCAAAGAGTCTTTAAGGAAAAATGAAAAGAAAAATTTAGAGAATGAAGAAAGGTTTAAAAAATTAATAGAAGATAAAGAGTCTCAAGTGCAAAAATTAGAAGAGGATCTTAAATTGTCATCATCTGCAGTAAAAAAATCCAAGGAGGAAAAATCTAGATTAGAAAGTGAACTTGAGGAACTAAATAAGGCCAAGGAATTAAAAATTACTGAATTGATGCATAAATTGGATATTCAACTTAAAATAAGCGATGACTTGAAAAGTGAAAAAGATCTACTTACTAAACAATTCGAAGATTTGATAAAGTCAAAGGATCTTGAAATCATCGAACTCAAATCTGAAATCCAATCAAAAGCCAAAGACTTTGAAGTTTTGAAAAACTCTAACGAATCAACAATTGGTGAATTAAAGAAGTTAGAAAAACTTAAGATTATAGAAATTACTGATTTAAAGAAACGTCTTGAGGAGAAAAATTTTGAATCAAGAAAATCACTTGAAGAAGGTAAAGATTTGAAAGCTACGAATGCCAAACTTAACGATAATGTTGATAAACTAAGTAAGCAACTTGAGGAAATCAAGAAATCTTTAGAGGATGTTGAAGTATTTAACTCTAAACAGAGTTCTGAGTTTTCAAAAATTAAGAAAGAAAAAGAAATCAAGATTGCTGATTTAGAAGCAGAAGTTTTTAAATTAAAGGAGTTGGTAAAAACTAAGAATACATCATTTGACAATTTGAAAACTGAATCATCTGCATTAAAGCTGAGTAAGGATAAAGAAATTGCAACATTAACTGAACAAATTCAAAATATGAGTGATATTTTAGAAAATACTAAATCTTCAAATAATGATTTAGAATCTACATTTGCGTTAATGAAAAAAAATACAGAAAGTCAACTTGATCAACTGAAAGACCAAATTAAATATACTGAAGCGAAAGCTAGTGATTTAAAGGTTGAAAAATCTGAATTAGAAAGGGAAATTGAAAATTTGAAGGCAGAAAGTTTGGATTCTAAGAGATCACACGATTCTAAAATATCTGAACTTGAAGATAAAATTGATGAGTCTAAACGGTTATATGAATTGTCATTCAGAGAACTTGAAAAATTAAAAATAGAATCTGGGTCTCAAATTAAAAGCCACGCAAGTGAGCTTGAAGACCTGCAGTCTAAACTTGATAGTGCTAAGGAATCACATTCTAGCACCTTGTTAACTGTTAAAAATGAAAACAAGTTATTAATGACCGAAAAGGAAGAGCTAAATAATGAATTAAAAAACTTGGAAGTTGAATTTAATGAAACTAAGAAGATGTTGAATAAGGCAATCAGTGATAAATCTTCTGTTGAACAATCTACCACTGCCAAATTGGAAAATTTAAAAGATGAGCTAAAATCAAAAGAAACCAGCCTACTTGCAACAGAAGCCGAGAAGCAAACATTGTCTGAAAAATTTGAAAGTTTAAAGGTTGAAAATGAAAAACAACTTGAAAGCTTGAAGACTAAGATATCCGAATTGAATGAAGAAGTTGATTCTGTTTCTACACAAAAGGCCGAGTTAGCTAAAAAAGTGAAAAACGCAGAATCAGAAAAGGGAACTGCAATTACTGAAGTTACGTCAAAAATTGAAACATTAACTGTCGAGAAGGAAAAATATTTGAAGGAATTAGAAAGTATTAAGCATTTGAGTGAATCAGAAATTAATGATTTGAAGAAGAAACTCAAGACTCAGATCAAGTTAAACGAAGCAGTAGAATCTGATTCTAAAAAGATTTCAGCTGATCTCAACAAATTGAAAGGGGAAAACGAAGCTGAACTCTCTAAGTTAAATGTTAGCTTGAAACTTAAAGAATCAAATATTAATGAATTAAATGATGAAATAAAATTATTAAAGGAATCATTAGTTGATATTGAATCGAAGAACATCTCATCTAATGAATTATTATCTGCAGCAGTAACCGAAAAGGAGGCAACCATTGAAACTTTATCAAATAATAATAAATTACTTGAAAAAGATATTTCACAGTTGAAAAAACAAACAGCAACTTTGGAATCTGAAGTCGTTAAACTATCAACTGAATTGGAATCAAAGGTGAATGAGTCTGCAGAATCATTGAAGAAACAGTCTGCAGTTTTGAAAGAACATCAAGCTCTAAATTTCAAGTTGGACGAAGAATCGAAGTGTAGATTAGAAATTGAAAATCAACTTGCAAAAGCAATCGGCGAACTGGAAAAGAAGGATTCTGAATTATCTCATGTTTCCCAAAAATACAGTGATTTACAGAACAAGGCCACCGAACTGGAATTAAACAAAACATCACTTAAAGCAGAATTAGATGACACCACAGTTAAATCTGATCATGAGATAAAACTTAAATCAGAAACGATTTCTAAACTTGAATCCCAAATTTTAAAATTGCAGAAAGACGAGGAAACAGAAAAGAAAGTACTTCTTGATAATTTTGAGTCACAATTTTCTAAATTAAAAAACAAGATTACTGAATTGGAATCTCAATCAAATGAAAGGGTCTCTGCTAAAGCTTTGGAAATTAAATTGTTAAATGAAAAGAATGATTTATTAAACAATGAAATTGAAAAATCAAAGCACTTAGAAGTAGCTAATGAAGAATTGATTGAAACTGTCAAAAGATTGGAATCTGAAATGAAAAAAATGATCCCCCATTCTAAATTAGATGATGCTCTTATGTTATGGACCGAAGCTACGGAAAAGAAAGATTCGTACAAGCAAAAGTTAATCGAGTTAGGACAGGAAATTGAAAGTAGCGAAGAAGAAGACAGTGAAGAAGATAGTGAAGATGAAGATGAAGATGAGGAAGATTAATAAATGTGTAAATATAAAATAGAAAAGTTTAGTTTTTATTGGATATTTTTAAGTTTATAAAAAATTCTAACCAAAAAACAATAGGGTCAAAATGAAAGTAGTAGTTACAAAACAAATATATATTTGAAAAAAATGTACATTAGATGAGAAAATAAGATACTCATAGATCAGAAAAGGCAAAAATATTATTCAAGATAAAAATAGAAAATGAATCATATTATTATTTTCTGACAATGGTTTTCATTCTGCCTAAAAATGTTTTTTTCCTAGTAAGTTCATTATCTCTAGCAGTTGACGCCGCATTCCCATAAGCTGGTGCACCATCCATAAAGGTACTGTTACCCAAACCTAAAGTGGTATCACCATACAGCTTTTCAGTTGCACCAGCATCAACTTGAGCTAGAGCTGGTTTTGAATTTGGTGCTAAGCTTTCCAAGTCTGATGAATCTGCTCTTTTAACAACCGTACCATTAGTGTACCCCCTTTTCAATCGATCTGCCGTGGAATCACTTCTAGATTTGTTTGTTGGTGTGGTATTAAGATCTTCAACATTAGCAGCCTTATCAATACCAAAAACCATATCATACTGTGCATCTTTTGACGTTTCTGGTGCCATTCCTTTTATGGAATTATTTGGCCCATCAATCGGGAATGCTGCAACCGGTGCTGCTCTGGTATCTTTGTTACGCTGAGGAGTGCATGCATCAAATGGACCGTCATGGTGGAATTTTCCACCTCCAAAAAATCCGGTAACGTCAAGCTTATCAATAGTATCCAAATTTTTAGAGTGCTCATGAACAAACTTTTTACGCCTTGAAGTTCCAGATCTACCAAGCTTATCATTGTCTCTATCTCTGTCCCTATCTCTGTCTCTCTCTCTTTCTCTTTCTTTATCTCTGTTTCTATCTCTGTCTCTGTCTCTTTCCCTATCTCTACTTTCATAATTATTAGGATGATTACGATATGAACGTGATCCATCAGACGGAATGTGTTGCTTGTGACGACTAGTACCGTCTCTATCTCTAGATAAAGATGGTTCACCCGTACTTTTTGATCTGACTCTGCCATCAGACATAATTCTTGTAGTTGTTGTATTTGTCATCGAGTCAGGATTTAATCTATTTTTGGATTTAACAGGTGGTGGAGGTGCAGGACGACGTCCTGAATTGCTAACGGTATGAGAACGACGCGGTTGTTGTGAATCCGATGAAACTGGATTCTTTTCATCTTTTGGATATTCATTCTTTGCATATTTTTTACCAACAACTTCAGCATAAGACGGTGGTGGTAATGCATCCCTCTGTTGCTGTTTTGGAAAATGTGAGATTGATGATCGTGTTGGTGTATGGACTGGTGTCCCAGAGTTACTACTGTCATTTCTTGTATAAGTAGCAAATGGATTGTATGAATCTCTTCTAACTGAGTTGTCACTTTCAGTTCTTAAATTAGTTGGCCTTGAGTTAGAACGTGGTTTAGGAAAATGTTCAGATTCATCACCTTCTTCAAATGAGTTCACGTCATCATTGTAATAATCATCTAAATAATCATCACCATACGAACCAAGAGAATCTCTTCTTGTTTCTTCCCTTTCTTCTTCAATGCGCTGATTCAACCAACTTTTATATTGAGCTTCGTCCACATTAGGGGACAGAGAACTGGCTCTTGATCGTTCTTCTTGCAATAATGCAGACCTAAACGGGTTGTTACTGGAGATTCTTCTTCCAGATCCCGTCGATGTAACTGACTGATTTGAATGACTGTACATGATTCCTTGCAAGTGTTACTCAGATGTCTGTCCTTGTCTTGTACACACCCTTTACAACAATCAACAAACGCCTTCTGGCAAGCAAACAAACCTTATTGATCTTGGTTCCCATCCCAAAAAGTGGAGAGTGCTGAGCGCGGAATTTCGACGCCCCAACTTCGGGGGCTCGACGCGTATTGATTGTTTACTATTTACCGTTTACTATTTACAACAATAATGGATACAGACTTCGTATAACATCAATTGGCATTGTTATTGTTATTGACCTTTGCCGCCCGGCCTGCCTCTGCGGCCCGAGTAATCAGATCAAGAGTTTCTTGCTTCAGTTCTTCCTGGGCAGCCTTAATAAGCTCAACATTAAACAGATCACCCCGGCGAGAATCTTCAATCATACGTTTCACAATTTCAACGTGTCTTTCCATGTTCTCCACATCTTCTTTCGCCATATATTTGGCCCAGTCTTTCATCGCCTGCTCAGTGTCAAAACAAATGAGCTCAAGGTTATTAACATGTTTTAAGTAGCTCATTCTATGTTGATCCTCCTTGGTGGTTTGTTTACTCCTATTGATCAACTCCTCGATTTCTTCCTTACTCATACCGGTTTTACCGAACACAGTTATAGAGGATTTCTTGCCGGTGTCCTTGTCAATGGCATTGACTTTTATAATTCCATCCGCATCAATATCAAAGGAAACTTCGATCTTCGGGACACCCTTAGGTTTTGGTGGTATGCCACTCAATTTGAACTTTCCAATTAATTTATTGTCCGCAACAATTGGTCTCTCTCCTTGATACACGTTTATATCAATCGAGCTCTGTCCGTCAATAGCCGTAGAGTACATTTGCTGTAATTTACAGGGAATCGTGGTGTTTCTTGGAATTAATGGCGAATATAACCCGCCATACGTTTCAATACCTAGGGTCAATGGTGTTACATCAAGTAGTAACACGTCTTTGACACTACCAGATATAACCGCACCTTGAATTGCGGCACCTAGAGCAACTGCTTCATCCGGATTGATCTCTGTGTTTGGCTTTTTGCCAAAAAATTCTTCAACGGTTTTCCGGATCTTTGGCATTCTAGTCATACCACCTACCAAAATAACCTCATCGATATCATCTTTTGTGAAATCCGCATCACTCAGTGCTTTCTTTAAAGGTAAAATGGTTTTTTCGATTAATGGCAGACTCATTTCATCTAGCTCATCTTCAGTTAGTTCAAAATTTATACTTTCGGTTTTTGTAATAAAAGGTATTTCAATTCTTGTTTTCTTGATATGACTTAATTCAATTTTGGCATTCTCTGCAGCCTCTCTAATTCTTTGAATAGCATCAATATCTCCATTAAGATCAATATTTGTATTAGCTTTGAATTTGTCTAAAATCCATTTAACTAATACATTGTCAAAATCCTCACCTCCTAAATGTGTATCACCATGTGTGCTCATTACCTCAAAGACACCATCTTCAATATCTAAAATAGAGATATCAAAAGTACCACCACCTAAATCATATACTGCAACTATACCATCATTTTTATTACCCAACCCATAAGCTAAAGATGCAGCAGTTGGTTCATTAAGTACTCGTATAACATTCAAGCCAATTAATTCACCTGCAACTTTTGTAGCTTGTCTTTGAGAATCGTTAAAATATGCAGGAACAGTAACAACTGCATTTTTGATTTCTCCTGCATTTAACCCTAGTGCATTTTCAGAGACATGTTTCATTTCCTTTAAAATCAAACCTGCAATTTGTTCAGGCGAATATTTTATATTGTCTCCAACAGTTGACTGTAACCACGCATCACCATTTTCACCTGCAGCAATAGAATAAGGTAATAACTTAACATCTTCCTGAACTTCAGCATCATTAAATTTTCTACCGATCAATCTCTTTGTCGAATAAAATGTATTTCTGGGATTAACAATCCATTGTCTTTTAGCCGGTTCACCAACTACAACATCACCACTATGAGTAAAAGCTACAATAGAAGGCGTTGTTTTGTTTCCCTGAGCATTCTCCAAAATTTTTGGTGTTTTAGTTACATGATCAACAATGGCAACAGCTGAATTTGTGGTACCTAAATCAATTCCAATAACTTTTGTACTACTTGATGAATTATAACGTCTAAAGGACGAAGCAAATAACGAGCTTGATAAAAATCGCTTTGATTGTAATTTCCTAATAGACAACATTGCCAATTTATATAAGTATTGCCTACTTCTACTTATACTACCAACTGCTCACAGAAAAATAGGGATCCGGAAATCCTGTCCAAGAATACCCAGGAAATTCATGGACTCGCCGCGTAGAAGGAACAAATGGAATTCTTTCGTTATAAAAGCAACAAAGAATGTGTTACATCATAATATAAAGTCTAAATAATCTAGCTATCTTTAATTATAAGTCAATGACAGGTCCCATACCAATGGATCTCCAACCGTGCATATCCATATTCCATCCCTTCCATTGCTGTAATCGCTCCTTGACATCAACTATATCCAAATAATCTTGAGATGCGTTTGTCATATTGAAGTTAGCTAGATTTTGGAAGCTTGATGGTCCACGGTTCAAATATTCTGTACCACTTAAAACGGAAAAACTATCGTCATTATCAATACCTGTGTTGGATTTTGTCACATTTAATTGTTGAGTTAGACGTTCTATTTGTTTCTTTTGAGTTTCGATCTCATTCTTAGCTTCTTCTAATTCCATTTCTATATCCATTTTAACCAATTTCAGATCCAAGTTTTCAGACTTCAAGCTGCTCATTTCAGCCTTGAGCCTCTCATTTTCGGATCTCAGATCATCCACTGATGATTGTAATGTGTTTGTGAGGAACGTAGATTCTGATGCTTGGTTTTCTGACAATATATGTCCAAGGGTGTTCTCTGAACAACTCTTTTCAACAGCAGATTCCACTGTAGCAGAGTCAGTTACTAAAGTATCATTGTTTTCCACTCCTTGAACTGGTTCTTTCGACACATCATCTCCACTTTCTTCTTCGGGTTGCTCTGATGGAGACTTTGGTGAAGATTTGTCTGTGGTTTCTTCAATTTCTGTATTTAAATCTTCCTCTACTGCTACCGATTCCTTTCCTCCTTTTATTTCTTCAGAATCATCATTTTGCAATTCATCGTCCTTTGAATTCTCTTCACCCTTTTCTTGTGATTCTTCATTTTTTTCTGTTTTCTTTCCCCGCTTTTTCCCCTTCTTATTCTTCTTCTTCAATTCCTCAAACTTCTTTCTTGCAGCCTCAAGCTTTTCTTCTTTTGTAAACTCTTCCTCACTCATGATTCTTTTGTTTGCCTAGCTGAAAACAGTCTATCTCATCAATCTCAACTACTCTCATAATGTAAAATACTAAGAAAGCCTATTAATAAAATGGGAAAAATTGGCTGCGCCGATCGACCACATGTGAATGCCGAGCCTCCACATTTCAACTGTCTAAGTTTAATTGCCTATTTAAGAAATAGGTAAACATATGTAATAGATGCCTCAATTACCAGTTGAGGTAATCTCTACATTCGGAATTTAGTTATTCTCTCAATCTAGAGGATTGCTAAACTCTAGTTTTATTTGTTCTGTGCATGAAGTACGCTGATTTATAAAAAACCGAAATTAAAATAGTCGTTTTTTCCTTTAATTACTATAATCAAATATAACTATGGCATCAAAAACTGCATCATATCACGACGGTCTGTTTGCTGAATCATTTTGGGCTACAGATACAGTTCCACAAGAAATTTTATTCAATCAAAACGAGAAAGGTATCAAAACTTTAAATTCATTATCCACATTTTATAAGGAATTTATTCATCTTGAAAATGAATATTCCAGAAAATTCAACTCTCTGATCAATCGATTAGAACTTCCAAAATATGAATATGCAAGTACTTTAAAAACAAGCATCAATGTATTTCAAGAACAATGCATGAAAATTAGCGAGTCCCATTCCCTGCAATCAAGAAGAGTTTATGATTCCTTACAAATTCCGCTCCAGGAACTTATAAGTGAACGAAAGGCCAGAGAAAAATCAATGGAAAGCAAAATTCGTCAAAGTTGGTCAACATTAGTTTCTTTAAAAGCAAAATGTGAAAGTAAAAGTGTCAAATTTGAAGAATTGTGCAGTGAACTCAATACGTTAAAAAGTTCAAGGTTTACATTGGATCATAGAGAATTACAAAGATTGGATGAGAAAATTAGTGTATTGAAAACCAAGATGCTTACTGTCAGAGAGGAAAATTGGAGTTTGGTCACAAATTATAATCAACAAGTTCAACAATGGTCAACACTATGGTGGGAATCTTGCAATGAGTGGCAAAATGAAGAAGAAAAAAGAATAAGATTTATTAAGGCCAACTTGTGGGAATTTGCAAACATATTAAATATGTTTTGTGTTGAAGAAGATAAGTATTGTGATTTGATCAGAACTTCCTTACAAGATTGTAGTGCACGTAAAGATATTACTTATTTTGTGAATCAATTTAAAACTGGGGACGATGTTTTAGCTCCAATTCAATTCATTGATTTTGCAAAAAATGAAGTAAGACCGATACACGAACAAAATTCCAAGAAGTTTGATCTCACTGATGTTGCACCCTTGGATAAAAAAGTCGATAAGACCATAATGCGTTCCAGAAATAGAAACCCACCACCTAAATCGGATGAATTTACTGAAACTGCTTTTGAATTTATCGGAAAATCAAAGGAAACTTTTAAAGAGCTACAAGAGGAAGCACATAGAGAGGTTTCCGAGATGAAATTAAAATCACCAGCTAATGATGATGAAACTTTATCTGAACCAAGTACATTCAAAGTTATGTCTGACTATTCAAACCCAACAACCCAAACAAGTATATCTTCTAATAGTTTGGTTGAAAGGTTTGACCATAATAATATAGAAACATTAATGGAACTTTCTAGAACGGATAAGCCAAATCCAGATGTTTTTGAAAGCAAGAAAAATGAATTAATTAAAACGAATGAAAACAGATTTGATGACGTATTAAACATAAACCAATACAATAAAACTGATATACTTAGAGATTCAATGGTTCCTGTAAAAAATGATGAGGAAACTCATAAACATAAATCTTTTACAAATATTATTAAAAATGCGTTCAACACATCTCCTTCAAAATCTCAAATGACAGGAATAGAATACAAACAATTTGAAGCAGATTCTAACAAAAACACAACAAAGGCGGAGAAAAGATTGAATAATAATTCATTGATGTTATCTAATGATAAAATTCGAAAATCACAACTCATGGCTTCAGGAAAACTGAATTCAGCTCCTCCAAGAAAATCAAAATCACAATATAATCTGAAAGATAGACATATATCTGCTAGTAATCTTCCTCAGACATCAACCGAAGGTTTTCCAATTATAAGCCACTGTAAAGCATTATATAGTTATAACGCACAGTTGGAAGAGGAACTTTCATTCAAAAAGAGAGATATTATTTTGATATTGCATAAACAAAAAGATGGATGGTGGTTTGCTGAAAACTTAAGTACCATGGATTCAGGCTTAGTACCATGTAATTACGTTGAAGAAATATAATATAAATATGTTTTGATGTACCCTTTTTTTAGAATTTTTGCTTTGCTTTTTCACTTCCTTATGGTATATATACATTTTCACTAATTTTTACAGTATTGATATTTAGTTTTTTAAACATTATATCATTCAAATTTTTTTTATTTCAAAAACTTTCAAAGTAATTTTAACAAAATCAGAAAAAAACAACTCTGTACATTTTATAAAGATATCAATGACCTTCAAACTATAATTTTAGTGAAAGTATATTTGTATGTCTAAGTTAAAAGATGAATAAGATAATGTTTGTGTAAAAAACAAACACAAAGAAGAGTTTAATAATTAGTTGTCGACTTTAAATCTAATTACATTATACACTATACACCTCCACATGATAAAAGTTGCAAGTCTTAGAAAATTTTAAAAATGAAAGCCAGGAAGGTCTAAAGATTTTTTTGGAAATATTTATATTCTTTATAATACCAAAAACCAGTCTTTAAGAAATTAACTCGTGAAAACAACCAAAATTCCGGTTATGGTCCGGGTTTTCGTTTACAATGATAAAATCATGTACCAAACTTTTTGCTTTTCTTACCATAATACAGAGTAAATGATACAATGCCAGAGTGATGCAACGATAACTGTTTTATTAGTTCTGTTGACATCATTTTGAACTTTTTTTTAAATGATTTTAAATCAATTAACTTTGGAGTACTATTTTGGATGTTTAATAAATATGCTTTTGTTGCAAAACAAAAAAAATAGAGCTTGATGTTTCTTTTTTCTTCTTTTTACCAATAAATGCAAAGCTTTCTAAACATCCGTGTATCCTCTTTTTGATCGCATCTCTACAAAACCAGACAAAATAGTTTTGTTTCTAAGGTTCAATTTACTTTGAAGAATTCAAAGATTCCTTTGGAATGATTGGAATTTGGCTTTTTTATAATTTTACCAAAATGAAACCTTATTTATTTTTGTAAAACCTGTTTTTTAAATTAAATATTAAAATATTTATACTGGTCAGTAACTAAAATTTGTAAAAATAAGTAGAAAAACTTCTTGTGAAGGATGATGCAAAATAAGAACATAATCCAGCATGTATAAACAAGTATGCGCTGCTTAGCCTTTTTTATAGAACATGAAGTATTACGATATCTTTTTTACAAAAAGAGCCAATTCTGTAATTTGTGTAATCATTTATTAGATACAAACTTGTTGTGGTATATTGAAAATAAAATTCATTTAAAGTCGACATAAGAAATAACTCTACTGTAATACAATATATAATATACATATACTTATTAAAGGAATACTAAGCAATCTAATTTGATTCGAATCAATTCAACCTAAGTAAACTCAATTTGATTTTTTGATTTGATTTGATTTAATTTAATTTAATTTAATTTAATTTAATTTAATCTTCTTCCTTTTTGACTCTTTTAGCTGACGGTGCTTCACTGACATCTTCAAACTCTACATCTTCTAAATCCTCCTCATCTTCATCGGGATCATTAATTTGTTCAGCGGGCTGCCCAGAATTGGCTGCTGCCAATGGTGCAGCAGCCGATGCTTTTTGTTTGCTTTCCAATAGGCCTTTCAATGCTTCGAAATCTTCTCTGTCATCAATCTTGATCAATGCTTCACCAATATCAATCATTTTAGAAACCAAAGAGCTCCATTGTTCTTGTGTGAGCGAGATACCCTTACTTCCAGGCAACCAAGGTCCCTCTTTATCTTTTTGATAGTATTCTCTGATATCCACCAACTTCATATTTTTAAATTTTCTTACTGTTACTTTCTTTTTCTCTGTACCCAAATCAAACTGGATTTGTGGTCCTTGCGCAGCACCAGCACCTGCTCCTGCACCTGCTACTGCTCCAGCCCCAACCCCCTTCGCAGCAGAACTAGAAGCTGTGCCTGCCTTTGTGGAATTGTCAAACTTCCTTTTATAGAATTTCCTTGGTGGCATTTTCTTGCCCAATAAATCGATTAACAAACTCCTTTCCTTTCTATCAAAACTATATTATGTCAAATCAAAACTCTTAACTAGAATCAGCCGCGTAACATGAATCTGTTCTTTGGATTTTCAGTACACTCATTCGGTACATGTTGAGATCAATTATTAGATATACCGTAGGCAAACATCACTTTAAATCTTTTATACGTAGCATGTCTCTAGGATTAGATAAAGTTCCTAACGAAATAACAGGAATTTCACCACTTATCATAGGTGGTGCTGTTTTCAACACCCAATACAACGAGGATCCTAGATCGATGCCGATTTATTCGTTACTTGAAACAGGATTCAAGCACGGAATCAATGCAATTGACACATCGCCATATTATGGACCATCAGAAGAACTTATTGGAAAGGCATTGTTGCAACTACAGAAGGACGGAAAAATCGAAAGAGAAAACTATTATATATGTACCAAAGTTGGTAGACTTCAACTTGACGATTTCGACTATTCACCAGAATGGGTTGAAAAATCAATAATGAGATCATTAGAACGTTTCAACACTCAATATTTAGATGTCGTATTTTTGCATGACATCGAATTCACCAAATTTGAAGAAACGGTAGCTGCTTTAACAATGCTGATGGCACTCAAGGCCAAGGGTTATATTAGATGGGTTGGAGTTTCGGGTTACCCTGTTGATTACATTTTCAAAGTTGCAAAGGAAGTGAAAAATATTCCCGAAATAGGAAAGTTAGATATAATTATGAATTATTCAAATATGTGCTTACAAAATACAACCTTAGAAAACTACTATGAAAAGTTTTTAAGTGAAACAGGTGTTAAGTTAGTCGACAACGCATCAATTTTATCCATGTCCTTACTTAGATATCAGAGGACAAAATCGTTTCATCCCTGCTCAGAAGAACTAAAGAAAAAATGTTATGATTTGGCTGTTGTGCTTAGAGAAGAACATAACACCGATCTTGCGGACTTATCAACTAGATTTGCTATCAGAAAATGGTTAGACAAAAAAGGTAGAACCGTAATTGGTGTTTCAAATGTTGAGGAGTTAAATTTAGCTTTGAAGCAATACCAAGCAGTCATTGATCATAGTATGGATGAAACTGATAGCAAGCTTGTTAGTTTTAGTCAAAAGTATTTAGGTGATCATATGAATGAAACCTGGGAAAGTGGTATTCCTCATAATTTATAAATACTGACTGGTTAAATTAATTGGTTACATCAATACCTAGCTAACTGTTTAATTTATATTTTATATCTTTTTATTTCCACATCTATATTATATTTATATTAAATTATCATCAGTCATTTAAAGTTCATCATTACACATTTTAAAGAAAATAAAAATAAAAAGCAAAATGTTAAAACCAGTTTTATAATTTTGATAAAACTGGACCTTCGATCAATTTGATTGCGGCAAAATCAATAACTTTAATATTCCTTTCAACAACCCAGGTTTGAAATTTAACAATAGAACCAGATTTCCAAGCAACAACTTTTAAAGTTTCGCCAGGATAAACAAAACTGGTGAACCTACATTTAATTTCGTCAAACTGACCATAATGATCAAGTAGTACTTTTGCTGAAATTCCAAAAAAGCAAAGCCCGTGTAAAATTGGCTCATCAAAATTACCACCCTTTGCAAAAGCAGGATCAATGTGAAGCGGATTGAAATCACCATTTAACCGATAAAGTGCAGCCAAATCATCATCTGTGGTGAATTGAAATTCAAAATCAGGATTCCCGGACACTAAAAAGTCTTTCAAATAAAAATTACTAATGTCTTTTTTTGCATCCGAGAAAGATTCATCTTTTCCACTCAAAGTTTCACAATCTCTAATAAAATATGAACCGACATTTGTAAATAGCAACTCTCCTTTTTCATTCAATGTTTTATAACCGCTTCTCAGCAAAACATTTTTTTTAGTACTTTTACCTTTATTCAAAACCTCTAGTGGGAACGATTGGGTTTTTAAATTTCCAGATGTAGGAATTGGTAATTTATTTATCTTCAAATAATGTTCACCATGTAATAACTTCATTGGATTGTAATTTTTTAACAAATTATCAAAATTTAAACCGCCATCCTCTTGATTCATAAAAGGAATAACCCCAAAAGTTGGAACTACTTGAAAATTTGGATCCGATTCATAGACATATTTTAGTTCTTTTCTTGAAGCACCAACTGATAAGTTGTAAAGAATTATTTGATGATGATCAAAATTATAGACTTCATCTTTACTATTCTCATCATCATCATCATCTTCTTCTTCTTCTTCATCATCATCGTCATCATTGTCATCATTGCTACCACCATTAACAGATTCAAGAATAGCTATTGAGGATTCTTCTGCCGAGCTTAATGTGATTGGTTCAGTAAAATCAACAACAGCTTTCCAATTATCTCTAACAAATTCTGGTTGAATATTTTCATCAAAACACACAGCACCTTTTGCTCTTTGCCATCTTGTCTTTCCAATCCAACCTGCACCAACTTCAAACAATTCACCAGTTACTCCATTGAGCTCCTCACTACATAAAAGGACAACCATTGGTGAAACCTGTGATGTTGAAAATTTATTCAATTCATTGTCTTTAAAAATTGTCTTTGTCATTGAAGTTTCTGCATGTGGTGCTATTGAATTACATTTGATACCTGCCCTTTTACCTTCAATTGCTAAAGTTTTTGTAAATGCTAGAATTCCAGCTTTTGCGGAGGAGTAATTTGCTTGACCAAAGTTGCCATAGATACCTGAAGTTGAAGTTGTATTAACAATCCAGCCAGATTTCTTTTGTGTGAAAATTGGCCAAACTAACTTGCACAGTCTATAAGTTGCCAAAATATGAATTTGAATAACTTGATCCCATTCTTTTTCTGTCATTTTAATAAATGAACGATCTCTTAAAATGCCTGCATTATTGATCAAGACATCAACCGTGCCAAAATTATCGATAGCTGTTTTAACAATTTTATCAGCTTCTGAATAAGCATCATGTTTTGAGCCGACAGCTTGACCACCCATTTTTTTGATTTCTTCAACAACTGGATTAGGATCACTAAAATCATTAACAACAATTTTAGCACCATATTTCGCAAACAAAAGTGCATGAGATTTACCTAGACCTGCTCCAGCTCCTGTAATAATAACAACTTTATTTTTTAATGATTTTATTTCTGTCGAACCTTGATCATTTGAACCTAGATTACTTGTTATATCCCAAACTTTATTATAATCTTTTAACATAATTGGATATTCGGATTTACTAAAATCTGATATTTTATCAAATTTAGCCAAGATTGCTTCTGGAGTGAATGTTTCATTTGAAGGGTTGAGATAAAGTCCACCACTTCTTTCCCATCTAATTTGAGCAAATACTCCCGCCGCAACTTCATAAATTGAGCCTGTCGAAGGACACTCATTAGACGTTAAATACAAAACTAATGGAGTAATTTTTTCTGGGGAAAGTTTTTCTAAAATATCAGGAGGCAAAACTGTTTCTGTCATTCTGGATTTGGCCAAAAGAGAAATAATGTTCACTTTAATATTATATTTTAGGCCTTCTTTTGCCAACGTTTCACCAAAACCAACAAGAGCAAGTTTTGCACAGGAATAATTGGCCTGACCAAAATTACCATATAAACCTGCCGGAGAAGCTGTCATTATAATCCGACCATAATTTTTATTTTTGAAGATTTCCCAGCATAATTTGGTTAGCTTAAACGCACCGTTCAAATGAACATCCAAAACATCCTGGAATTGCTTTTCTGTCATGTTTTTAAAACTTGAATCCTTCAAGATACCGGCGTTGTTGATCAATATATCAACAGTACCAAAATTATCCAAAGCCGTTTTCAAAATACCCTGTGGATTAGTGACTAAATTATCGTAATTTGCTGCTGCTATTCCACCGTTTTTTCTAATTTCATCTTTAACCACATCTGCAGCTTTCGTTGATCCACCACTCCCTCCAAGAGTGCCACCCAAGTCGTTAACAACAACTTTAGCTCCCCGACCTGCAAAATGGAGAGCATATGCTTTACCGAGACCACCGCCGGCACCTGTAATTATTACTACTTTATCTTTGAGAGAAATTGTGTCTGTCATTTTGTTGCAAAAGGAACAAACTTAATATTTTTCTTTTTCCTACAGAAAATGCAGCAAAGGCAACCATCTATCCTTTTATAATTGCCTCTTGTCTGTCTTCTGATGGCAAAATACTAGAGGTCATAAAGCCAAGCCGTCATCTCTCGGTATAACTCCCTCCTCCGCTTCCGAGTTTCCCCACATTCGTTGAATTATGCCGGAAAATGCAGAGCAAGGGGTGGAGGCTCGGCTATGGAAGTTTCGGCCAAAACGTACCTTTGGATTTTTCATGGACGGGGTTCCGCTCAGGGCCGGTGCGGTTGAAGAACCGTGTGAGCAAGTGGACATTTGATATCAAAGATAGATCCGAACATAGACAGATAGGATAACAAAAATGACAGTCTTTACAGTAGCTATCAGTCCGGCGGATCTGCATGATATCCGATGTGCCAATCCGACAGAAACGGTTTCGGCTATCCAGTATCAGATTCCGCCTATTAGACAATTTAATCTAGTTCATTTACAGCAGTATATTACAGATATTTCTAGATTGCCGTTATCAGTACATAGCCGATCAGTTTTGAGTCTGATTATTTCTAACTCTTCGCTTATCAACTATACTAATTCAAGATCTATGCGACATCATATGGATATACTATGGACAAATTGCAAACTCAAAAGAATAGACTTAGATTTTACACAATTTAAATTTAAAGATGGAATTTTACAGAGGGTATTAAGTCTTATCAATCACATTGAGAAAACCAACGATTATAATGTATTTCTTAGCTTGAGCATACCGATCAACAAGGATTTTCAAATACCTATTTATTTTTTGAAATTATTGTTAAGCTTTAAATCGGAATTTATAAATATCAGTATGATCAATATCCTGATCCCAAAAGAGTGTAAAAGGAAAGATGTCAGTTGGCCCAATACAGTCAAAGTCGTTCATAACAATGTGAAAAAACAATTACGCAAGTTGGATCCAAATGGTCGGATTTTCATTGGGTCGATAAATAAGTATATTGGGTTGGTATTTGACTGTGATGTCTTGCCGAGTAAAACTTCACTTTTATCACATACCGTGAAAAATAAAATGATCCACGGGGAAAGAAAGAATATGGCAGAGGAAGATTTTTTGAATATTTGGAAATGGTGTAATTCACAAAAAATTGGCCAAGTTCAATATAAGTGGTATTTGTCAAATTCTAAAAATTTGAAAAAAATCATGGTAAACCATGTTGGAATATTAAAAAATGACCAATTGTTAACTTTACCCAAAGAAATGTTTGGTTTATTAGCTGAAGAAATTGGTATTCTACCCGACTATGAAGCTTTAGAGGAAAATTTTTTAATCAGGCCTCCAACTTATGCAACCGTTCAAAATTAAGGAAGTAATTCTGGGCAATATCTGTATATTTTTCCGTTTGAGTTTTAGTAAAAGTTTTAAATATACCTTCAACAACAATTTCTGTTTCCCCTGGAATGTATTCCGACGCACACCAAATATAACCTTGGCATAATACTGTTTTGTCCAATCCAGTTACACCAGATTTGTAAATTGGCGGTATTATAAATGCTTCAAATGATAATGGACTATTATAAAAATCATTTAATTGTTGGATTGATTTGAAATTATCCTTATCCTTTCGAATTTCCCAATCTTTTTTAAGTATATTTTTGTTTAACTTTGGACAATTCAAAATTCCAGAATTAATCCAAGCTAATTCATTGTTCCCATCAAAAATATGAGCCGGGTGTGCAGAGCATATTTTTCCTGGACCGCCAATTTCTTCATATTTTACATTTCCAACCGTTGCTGCCCAATATGAGTTGAATTTATAAGAATCTTCACCTGATAAAATTAAACTCATCCAAAAATGTTCTTTATCTCCCCAACTAGCAATAAGGGTAGATTGGATAAATGGTAAATGTAATGAAAGTAATACACCTTTCCAATATGTTTCTCTGTTTATCACAACAACTCCAGATTCCATATAATGAAAATATCTGGATTTAAAATATTCACTATCCCAAGTAGTTGCTTGAATATAATTACCAGGAAATAAAATAGAATCGTATTGATTAGGTGATGTTTCCTTTAAGAAAGTTATAAATTCATTACTCATTCTCATTTGAGTATTTCTATCTTTAAAGAATAAGGTGTTTGAAATTTCATAAGTTTCGGTATTAAATAATGAGACTGGAGGTTGGAACATAACAACATCTGTATCTAAAATAATAACTTCTTTAAAAGTATTAAAACTGTAAGCAAGTAATTTATTAAAAAATCCGGAAAACTCATTAATATAGTCTACGGTGAGTACTTTTGACAAATTGACAAACCATAAATCCTGTTTTATTCCATTGTCATATCTGCCAGCTTCAATCAATATATTTATATTACTATTTGATAAATCACCACGATGAACAAATTGAATGGGTAGTTTATTACCAAGATATCTTAAATTTGACAATAATAAAATAGCTTCATTTACAAATTCATCGGATATAGAAACAACTATACCCTTTTCATTGGTCAAAAGTTTGTAATTTAACCAATATGGCATAGATTCATCTTCTTTCAGGTTTTTAATGTCATTATTCCAACGAGTGATTAAAGGTAATTTACCATTTAAATAAGGGTACATCCTTTGATCTATGTTCCACTTTTGGAATTTTGCAAAAACATGTTTTGTATCTTCATATAAATCGATGAAACAACGATTATATACATTTAAATGGACAATATCTTGACTTTTCTCTAAATTTTCATGTGTATATTCAACTCCACGTTTTGGAACCCATTTCCAGTCAGGATTTGAGCGTTTCAAGTGTGTGAAATATAGGTCACAACGTTCTGAAATTGATAAATTTATAAAATTATCAACACTTAAAAGATCATCATATATTGGGCGGTATTGGCTTTTAGGAATTTCAATTGGTTTATTGGTTGATGGTATCAAGTATCTGACAATATATATAATAAAAATTGCTGTTAGAATGTATCTAGTTGTAGAATATCTGATCATTATTGAAAAATGTTCCCTAAATTGTATGTTAAAGTCTTGCGTAAAATGAGCGCACTCATTTCATGTTTCTGATATTTAAATTTAATCACATTAGATTCAACTATTTGAACGTTAATCTTCTCCATGTAAAAGTTAAAGTAATGAATTATAATTTAAATAATGTATATAATGTGTACAATTTATACAGTGTATTTAGTTTATTGCTAATTTATTGCCAATATATTGTTGTTTGATTTTGGATTTATTATAGGGATGCAATCCTTTACTCTAAAGAATAGTACATTTAGATGAGCGATTCTTCTTTTTCGGCTTAATGGATTCAACAAAGCTCTGTCTTTTTTTCTGTATTTTGGATTGATTTCCATTGTGGTTGTGATTATGCTGGGTCTGTTGCTGTATTTGTTGTTGTAATTGATTTTTCCTTTCTTCTGTATTGACGACGGTATTAAAGACAGTGTCGAAAACTTCATTGACGTTAAACATTTGTAAACTAGAACATTGCATATGAGCAACTGCACCTATACTTTCTGCAACGGGTCTCGCTTTCAATGGGTCGATTCTTTGAACCGAATCACTCTTCAAGGCAACCAACACAATTGTTGCTTCCGATGCATAAGTCAAAACTTCGGGAGCCCAAACATCTGCCACGTTGGGTAAGGATTCAGGTGCATCGATGGAGTAAGCGATGATCACAACATCTGCATCTTGATAACTTAATCTTCGCAGACGTTCATATTCTTCTTGGCCTGCTGTATCCCATAAATCTGCAGATAACACGGTACCAGCACTGTTTCCTACAAAAGCCCTATGATTTTCAAAAATCGTGGGTTCGTAGGCTGATGGAAAAGAGCCTCTGACGTAGGAGGAGAAAAGGGAGGTTTTACCACAACCTGAATCCCCGACAATAACTACCTTGAGAGGCGGGTGTTTGGAAATGGCCTTCTGAGACGCATCATCGAGCACTCTGAAGTTGTCGCCAGTAGCAAGAGGGTGTATATAGTAAGAGGAGGACATGGATCGTCAATAATTTTATATACACAACGCCTAACAAACAGATATAACCAAGACCCAAAAAGTTACAAAGGAATCAAAAATACTCGGAAAAGCCAACAGATCCAAGGACCGAAAATATCGAAAATATCGAAAATATCCAACAGGCACAGCAAGTCAACTGCAAAGCCAAAAAAAACTTGAGCCAGGAACACGACAAAAGGACGAAAACAAAAACGGGAAACAAAAACAAAAACAAAAACAAAAAACAGCAACAGTAACTTAAAAAAAATAAAAAGCCAATTTGCCGAGCCTCTGGGCTTGTCACGTGCAAGGCGGTCACGTGCCCAATAATAGTGTCTCACGTGATGCAAAACCAATCTGCCGAGCCTCCCTGCCAGGACGGTCACGTGCTCTGCGCAATCACGTGCGCAACGGCGGCGTCTCACGTGTTGTAAAATTGCAATCCTTTTTGGGAAAATCGCACCCCCGCGCGCGGGCAAAAACCCAAAACAAACGCCTTTCAGGTTTTTTGTTGTAGGTGATTTTCATAGCGTTCACTGTAAAAGGCGCTGCCCCCGCTCTTTTCATAGTGAGGTTTATCTGTGCTTAGAAGGCGTTGTTGTGTTTGCTTTGTTTGTTTTTTTCTTATTTGCTTGTTTTTAATTGTTTTTTGAAGATTTTGAATTTTACCAATTGATTGTTTTCAACTCAAGAATAGTTTTAAATATTACAATGCCTCCTAAAGATCGTAAGCCAAGACAAAAGAAAGACCCTAATGCTCCAAAGAGAGCATTGTCTGCATATATGTACTTTGCAAATGACAAAAGAGATCAAGTTAGAGCAGATAATCCAGGTATTAGTTTCGGCCAAATTGGTAAGCTTTTAGGTGAAAAATGGAAGTCAATGGATGCAGAGCAAAGAGAAAAGTATGAAAAGCAAGCAGAAAAGGACAAGAAGAGATATGAGCTTGAAAAAGCAGACTACTTACAAAAGAAAGAAGTTGAATATAATAACGAAGAAGATTAAGGTGATAATTAGACTTTGAATTTATCTTTGAATTTAAATTTGAACTCACTCTGCTTTTTGTTTCCTCTATAATTTTTCGTTCAAATAACTGTATCATTAATACACTGTATTATTTCTATCAATTATTATCCTCTATCCATGTTAAGTTTTGTTTTGTTTTGTTTTTATTTTTCCCACTTTCATATCTTTTTTTATCTATCTTTCTACTTATCTTAAACATCTAAAATTTCTGATTAAAAACTGCCTATCAATGATTCTTAATCATCTTTCGGTTAATAATTTTTATAATTGTACAATATTATATAAAAATCTAATATTATATTTTCTTATAGGTAGTACAAAAAAATAAAAATAAAAAATTAAAAACTAAAAAATAAAAGATAAAAGATACATTCTAAAAAAACATTTCTATTTATAATAATAACTATACTATTAATAACGTTTTCTATTCTTATTTACAAACTAAAACAGCAACACTTTCAACGTGATGTGTTTGTGGGAAAAAATCAAACCCTCTGATACTTTCAACTTTGTATTTATCACCATTTTCGGTCTTGGTAAGGAAATATTTGACATCTCTCGCTTGCGAATGGACGTTACATGAAACATAAACAATTCTATTTGGTTCAAACTCACTTAATTGTTTCAAGAAAACATCATCACATCCTTTACGTGGTGGATCTAATATAACACCAGTTTTGTCCTTAGGAAATTGAATATGTTCGAATAATTTTTCGGCTTTACCTTGAATAAAATCACAATGTTCGGAACTGATCTTATTCAATTCGGCATTTCTTTTCGCAAATTCAACTGCCCTTTCACTGATTTCAACACCTAAAACTTTTTTAACGCTACTCTTTTCGTCTGAGGCAATTGCAACACTAAATAATCCAGATCCACAGTATGCATCAACTAAATATTCTAATTCATCTTCATTACCTAAATTATCTTTAACATATTTAATAACTTTTGGTAAAATTGAATTGTTATTTTGAAAAAATTCATTAGCAATAAAGTCAAATCTCAATGTTCTACCTAATCCTGTATCAACTAAATCGGTAACAATTTTTTGATTATCGGTAACACATGTTTTAATAATTTCTTCGTTTTCACCACCTTCAACTCCATTAATTTTAACTTCTAATTTGGTAATTTCATCATTCTCATCAGTCGATCCAAAAATTCTTTCCTCATATCCTTCACTTCCCTTTATAATATTATGTTCTCTTAATAAAACTGTAACACCCTTCTTACTTCTATTATCATTATTCCAATCTTTTTCAATTCTTTTACGTTCGTTAACTAATCCTAATCTAACAATGTCAGTGCCAATAATACAGTCTTCAATATCTAAAACATCACCAAAGTATGGTCTAATGGATCTCTCTCTCATACCTTCCTTAACTTCATCTGGATGAGCCAACGGTAATTCCAGATTATTATATTTCTCATCTTTACTACTTCTAACATTTTCTTTGTTAATACCTAACCATGATCCTTTGCCTTTCCAACCAAATCCTAATCTTGGTACATCTAATCCTCTATTTCCACTACGTGGGACATCATAATGCGGTGTTAATTTGGTACGGTATCCAAATTGTAATGGACTTGCAACTGTATCAAGTACTTTACCTTCCCATTCAATTTCATCTTTACAAAAATGTTTATACGCATTTTCAACAACTTCTCTCTTAATCTCTAATTGATTTTCATATGAGACTGATTGGTATTGGCATCCACTACAAATTCCAAAATATGCACATGCACTTTCCTTTGGTTTGATTATTTCAAATTTTTCTTCTTCTTCGCCACTAACTTCATTTCTCAGTGGTGAAAGTCTTGTGAATGACATAATTTCTGAATCGACATAATGTGTATTTGTATGATAAACTTTAATATTTACAAAATCTCCTGGGAATGCAAATGGAACTGTAGCAACTTGAACTTTTGGCATATTTTCAATATGGACAGTTCTTCTATATGGTTCATTGGTTTTTCTACGTCTTTTACCACCAACATCATTTTCTTCTTCTTCAACTTCTACAACTAAACTTTCTAATTCTTTCTTTTCTCTTTCATGTGCTTCAGCTTGGCATTTTAAAACTGTTTCAAATGTTGGTGCTTTAATAACTGCCAATCCGTCACCTTTAGCAGACATACATAAAACTTCAACATTTCTCAATTCTCTCCAATTGAATGCATCTTTAACACCTGCATCATTTATAATATCTCTAACTGGATTCATAACATCATTGATGGTTAATGGTTCGGTAGTTGTAGGGTCTGCACCTAAAATTTCACACACTTTGACATGATGTTTTTCTAACATATTTGGAATTTCAAATCCTGTAAGAACACCTAAAGGACTTGTAGCATCATAATCACTACGTGGTGGTTTTCTATGAGATGGCCTTTTCCTTTTAACCGCATTACTTTTTGGATTCTTAGATTTTGGCTCTTCTGGTTTTTCAGATTCTGCTAATCTAACTTCGATTTGTTTAGGTGCTTTAGAAACTGAAATACTTTCGTTATTTAAAACAGACATAATTGTTCTTCTTTGATTATATTGAAATAATGATAGTTGAACAAAATTACTGGTACACTTAAAGTAGCTTCCCAATCTATACATAAACTTCACTGTGAAAAATAGTTTGTAAAAAAACTTATTAAAGTTGAAAAAAAAAATATTTTTCTTCAAGTTTCAGCGAATCGGCGATTAATTAATGAATAATTGTAATAATACTTCACTTGAGTAAAGAATGCATTTTGATTTTATGGGTTTTGGCAGTTAGGTAGTTAGGGATTTCGTTTTTTATCTTGCTTTTTAATATAACAAATTGTCTTTTCATTAGAAAGAAGTCTATACACATAATATGAAAAATATAAAGAGAGAAAAAAAAATGATAATGATATAAGGAGAACACAAATAAAAATGTAAAAAAGTGATAAAAATTAATCAAGGAAAAGCACCCAATTCTGTAAGAGAAAAAAAACAAATCTAGTTCATTTGATTCCAGTATGCATTTTCACCGTCATTACCATTACCACCAGTTTGATATTGGTTATTGTAGTAATTATTGTAATCCATATTCATACCGTTGGCACCGGCTTGTTGACCTGGGTTAGCTCCTGCAAAGCCACCAAATTGACCATATTGGTTTGCACCAGCTTGGCCATATTGGTTTGCACCATAATTACCATAATTACCATATTGTGCATATTGGTTATATTGACCATATTGTGCGTATTGATTATATGCTGCTGGATTTGGTTGAGCTGGTGGTTGGGATTGAGTTTGAGTTGAAGCTTCGGATTGTGCATCTGCTTCATTTGTAGTTGTTGCTGCTGCATTTGAGCTAGAACTTGATGATGGTGCTGGTGCAGCATTTTGTGCTTGTTGTGGATTTTGTTGGTATTGACCATATTGACTGTAGATCTTGTTGTTTGGGTAAGAGTTGCCAGTGAATTGTTGTTGAGGTTGTTGTGGTTGGCTTGGTTGACCTTGTTGAGATTGTGGTTGAGTTGGTTGACCTTGTTGAGATTGTGCTGGTTGAGATTGTGGTTGTTGTGGTTGAGGTGGTTGGGGTGGTTGTTGATGTGGTGGAACTTGTTGTTGTGGGTAACCCATGTAATTTTGAGGTTGATAATAGTAATATAATGGTGGGTAAAATTGTGGAACACCAAAAGCAGCTGCAGGGTTTGCCATATTTGGTAAGATATTAGTGTTTGCTGGAGATGAGACACCGTTAACATCAGAAACATTTGGTGCAGCTTGGTTCATGCCGGCAAAGTTTTGAGCCATTGGATCCATGAATTGTTGATTGTACATCATATATTGGTTTGGATCAAATTGATTTTGACCACTTCTTAAATAGTTGTTGATATCAAGACCATAATTAGCATTGTTGACATTATTATCATATAATTTGTTTTGATTGTTGTTGGTGTTGTTGGTGGTGTTGTTGTTGTTGTTGTTGTTGTTGTTGTTGTTATTGTTGTTATTGTTGTTGGTGTTGTTGTTGTTGTTGTTGTTCTTGTTGTTTCTATAGACATTACGTTGTTGTTTTGAGTCAACTGGCTTGGTTTCTTCCTTTTGTTTAATTGAAACATTGCTCAATTCATTAGCAGTTTCATCAACTGACTTTTCAACTTCCTTAATTTCTGATTTTTCATTACTTTTTTGAGCAACTTCAACTTGATCATCGGTTTTTTCAGTGATTTCTTCAACAGCTTCTTCGACGGCTTCTTCAATTGCAGTTTCAATTGCTGCAGCTTCTTCAACAATTTCTTCAATTTCTTCAATAACTTCTTCAATTATTTCTTCAATAACTTCTTCTGATACTTCAACTGGCTTTTCTTCTTCGACTTCCTTTTTAACAGATTTGGTTGCCTTTACTGGTTTTAATGCAGCAGCCCAAGTCATCTTAGATGCTGGTTTATTAGAATCGTCTAGACTTTCTTCTATGGTCTTCGTTTCGACAGGTTGTTGTGGTTGTTGTTCGACTATTTCTGTTTGTTCTCCTGTTTCTTCAACTTGTAAATCTGCATTTATTGTTTCATCGTTTATTTCAGGTTGTTGTAGTTCCTTCTGTTCAGTCTTTAAAGCACTAGCCCAAGAAGATCCTTGGGTTGGTAGGCCCGTACCAGTTGATCCAGACTTCTTATTGCTGTGAGATGAAGTTTGTTGTTGTTGTTGTTGGAATTTTGATTTTGGTTTAAATTGCTTAGATGCAGTATTATTATTTTGATATCTTTTCTGTTGATTAAATGTAGATCCATTAGTTGTATTACTAGATTGATTTGAGTTATCATCCCAATGAGAATGACGGTTAGATGAAATTGAAGTAGTTTGTGTGGCAGGAGCAATAGTTTGCTCTTCATGTTCTTGAGCCTTCTTCTTTTCCTCCTTTTTATTACTGACTTGATCCCATTTTTGGATCTTTCCTGAGAAAATTCCTTCTAAAATATCTTGCACTTCGACATTTGCAATTTCATCTTTAATTGTCATAAAATCCTGATAGGTCCAATCTGGGAAAATATCAGTTAAAGTTGTAATTTTCTGTTTCAAGTCATTTGCAGAAGTATTTGAAGTATTTGAACTAGAAGTAAACGATTTTTTTGAGCTATTTCTCAATTTGGAATTTGTGTTCTTCTTTGAAGGAAGTTCTGCTTGATCAGACATTGAATATATATATGTGTGTATGTGTGTGTATGTGTTTGTGTGTTTTTAATGAAAAATAAGCGGTTTATTTTGATAACCAATTAAATATTCAATCGAAATATACCTTTAAATTTGAGCAGTTATAAATTTTATGATAAATAGAATTTTCCTTTTCGTTTAATATAAAAATAATCAGATTATAAGAAACAAAAACTGATAGTAGAGCTTTGTAATCTAAAGATATAGAGCGTGTTATTTGTGTACAATTTTTATAAACTATTTACAAAGAAGACAGGTGTAACTTCACGTTCTCCCGTTACACTTGTTTCGTCTATACACATTTTTTGCCCACAACAGCGAATTTCGTCGAAAATTTTTACCTTCCAAAATGCTAAAAATCGTCGATCGGCCGGGCATTAGAGGGCTCAGCAGACTTTTCTTTTATGGCTGCAAAATAGCAAGTGGGCCAGGTAGTTAAATATATCTAGGGGAGAGAAAACATATAAAGGTAGTGTAAAGTAGTATAAAGTAGTAGTTGCCTATATGCACTGTTTTGCTGCTCGATGAAGACCTTTTAAGAGAAACCGGATATTTAACATACACAAGCATGTTCTTACGAAAAAGTAATTACGTTCAAATAGAAAACCTAATAAAAGCTTTTAAAACAACAGGGGTACGATTGAGTTTATAATATCGCAATTAACGTAATAGAAAACAAATAATATCTCAAAATGAATCCCTTTTAGTGTAACTGGGGTTTTGAGATTGGATTTTGTGTTTTGCATTTTGTTTAACTTGTAGTTAGATTTTATCAAACCTGGCAATTTGGTTCAAATACACAGTGAAAAGTTACAGATTTATTTGTTAATCAAGAAATGATAGAACCTGCGGGGAGGCACACAAAAAACAGTTTACCGTTAATTAGAAAGGAAATCGTAAAATTTTAGATTATATAAAATCAATTCATATAGTGTACAGTTAGATCTTATAATTGACCCTTGGTATGGAAGACGTTTAAAGCTTCGGTGATTCTCTTAGACATAGTCTTTTCACCTTCTCTGACCCAAACTCTTGGATCAAAGTACTTCTTGTTTGGCTTGTCGTCACCGTCTGGGTTACCAACCATAGACATGATGTAATCTTTCTTGTTAAGAACGTAATCTCTGATACCAGTTAAGTAAGCGTATTGAGTATCAGTGTCAATATTGACCTTAACAACACCATTCTTAATACCTTCATCAAATTCAGCTTGGGAAGAACCGGAACCACCGTGGAAAACTAAGTATAATGGATGTTCTTTACTGGATTTTAATTGTTCCTTTGCGTATTTTTGATGAGAACCTAATAATTCTGGTTTAAGAACAACATTACCTGGCTTATAAACACCATGAACATTACCGAATGCTGCAGCAATGGAGAAGTTTGGAGAAATTGGTGCTAATGCTTCGTAGACAGAGAAAACGGTTTCGGAAGTAGTGTATAACATATCCTTGTGGACGTGTTCGTTGTTAACACCATCTTCTTCACCACCAGTGATACCAATTTCCATTTCTAACCATTGTTCCATCTTTGCCATTCTTTCAAAATATTTAACACAGGTTGAAATGTTTTCATCGTCATTTTCTTCAGATAAATCTAACATATGGGAAGAGAATAAAGGTTCTCCGTGTATTTTAAAGTAAGCTTCATCTGCTTCTAACATACCATCAAACCATGGTAATAATTTCTTTGCACAATGGTCAGAATGTAAAATGACTGGAATACCGTATGTTGGTGCAATTGATCTAATGTAATGAGCTGCAGCAATTGAACCTGCAATAGATGCTTTTTGACCTTCGTTGGAAACACCCTTACCTGCAAAGTATGCTGCACCACCATTGGAAGTTTGTAAAATAATTGGGGAGCCTGCATCTCTTGCAGCTTCTAATGCTGCAACAGCGGTAGAAGATGAAGTGACATTGATTGCTGGAATTGCAAAGCCCTTTTGGTGTGCATAGTCGAAAAGCTTCTTGACGTCGTCACCGGTAATAACACCTGTTTGTCTGGAAAGGAAATCTAAAGTCATTGTAGTTAGTTGTTGTTTGTAGTTGTTAACTGTGGAAGTAAAACCTGAGGAAAGTATCAAGGTTATAACTTCACTATTTCAGCTGGTTTTTCTTGAGGACAGCAGGCAACTCCCCTTATATACCCCAGCCAAGGTAGAAACTAAAACAGGTGATTAATCACTCGCCCGGGACACGTTGTTCCTCGCTCGTTGCCCGGGGTCATCTCAACACGATTTTTTTTTGTTTTGTCGTCCTAAGACGATAGTCTTGCACTGATGTAACCATTACATATCCAACTCTGATTTTACAAAAAGGAAAAAGGTTTTAGATTTGTTGACTTGGTTTGGTTAATTGGCATTAAACTATATAGAAAACCGGCGGTTAAATTATGTCAACCAATATTGTGGCCAAGTTTGATAACAACGTCCAGCTTATTGTGACAAAATTTCATGAGATTCTGGAGCTAATGCACCTACATGACAAATCTGTACAGGTACACGCTACAGACAGTATACAGATACAAAGTGATGCGCAGATAATAGTACGATTGGTGAAAGAGTTATTAGCCTTGACAAAAACACTCAAGGAAAAGTGGATATTGGGGCAGGTACAAACACCAACAGAAGATGTACTTAAAAATAACAACTATGAATTGTATACTAAGATAAATAATTTGTTGTCTGATATAACAGATATGTAAAAAATAAAAGAAAATGAAGAAAAAGTAAATTAAACTAGATCAAATGTATGTTGAGATATTAAATAAACTCGATAAAATAAAATACGTTAAAATAAAACACGATAAAATAAAATACGATAAAATGCGTTAAAACATCTAAAGCTAAAGCACATGTAGTACGATAAATTACGTTAAAATAACACCATTTACTTGAATTCGAGATGATTTGAGTTTGTGTACATTTCATATTTATTTTCGTTACATATTCATTTTAATATTCTTAAAAAAATTAGAGAGTGAGTGAGTCCTGTCACTTTTTCTGTTGAAAAGCAAAGGCTCTAACAAGAAGTGTCGACAACATATCTACCTAAAATCTTACCTTGTTCCATTAATTCATAAATTTTTGGTAATTCAGATAAACCGACAACCTTAATTGGAGATTGGACTAAACCTCTTGAGAAGAAATCAATTGCTTCTGCAGAGTCTTCTCGGTTACCAACATATGAACCTCTGATTTGAATCGATTTGACAACATGTTCGAAAACAGGGGATTCGCAGACTGCATCTGCTGGTAAACCAACTAAAACAACCTTACCTAATGTTCTAACATATTTACAAGATTGAGAAATTGCAGCTGGAGAAACTGAAACATTAATGACACCGTGTGGACCACCATTAGTTGCGTCTTGAATATCTTTAACAACATCTTTGGATTTAGTGAAATCAATGAAAACTTCTGCACCTAAGGATTTAACAAATTCACCCTTGTCTGCACCACCGTCAATACCTAAAACTCTTAAACCCATTGCCTTAGCATATTGGACAGCTAAAGAACCTAAACCACCAGCTGCACCAGAAATAGCAACCCATTGACCTGGTTTTAATTCTGCAGTTTTTAATGCTTTGTAAACAGTTATACCTGCACATAAAATTGGTGAAACGTTAGCTAAATCAGTACCTTGTGGGATTTTTGCAGCTTGAACAGCATCTGCAGTTGCGTATTGTTGGAAAGAACCATCATGAGTGTATCCAGAAAGATCTGCATGAGGACAATTTGGTTCTGCACCTTGTTGACAAAATTCACATGTCATACAAGAGCCGTTTAACCACTTAATACCTGCATAGTCACCAATTTCGAAATTAGTAACGTTTTCACCCTTTGCAACAACAACACCGGCACCTTCGTGACCACCGACTAATGGTAATTTGGTAGCCAATGGCCAGTCACCTTTCCATGCATGTAAATCGGTGTGACAAACACCAGAATATTTGACATTGATTAAAATTTCATTAGGTTTTGGTTTTGGAACAGGAATATCCTTGTAGTGTAATTCACCACCATTTTCATAAAAGATAATAGCCTTTTGAGTTGATGGGATTGTTGGTGATTGGGTAGCCATACCTCTTAAAGTAAGACGGTAAGTTTGGGTTCTGAAGCCTGAGTTTCTGACGGAGCGTAAAGTTTGTGAAAGCATTTTTGTTTCTGTTGTTTAGAGAGTGTTTAGTTTGTTTAATTGTTTGTATTAAAACAAAAAAACTACGATAATACTATCATTAAAAAAGTGGCTACATCCAAGGAAATTTATACTATAACAAATGACTATTTTTCCAGAGGCGGGGAAACAAAGACCAAAAGAACTACCATCCGAGAACTACTATTGGAGAATGACCATCGAAATGATACCCATATACATTTCCCGCTATTTCTATCTCTTTTATCCGTGGAAATTCCCCGCAAATAGATCGATGGGGTGAGATTTTGTTCTTTTTTGCGGGGTGCTACTTTGAAAAGGGGGGAGTTGAAAGTTTAAGCACTAAAAGTGGGGGTGCTCTAAATTGACATAACGGCAATTCGGTTCCGTACCCCAAATAAGGTACAACAACGGCACTGTTATGGGGGTGTTCCCCACACTTGCTCTGATTCTATGCGCAGCCCCGGCCTGTTTGTGGGGTCGGTGCACGGCTGAAAAAGCGTGCATGATATTTGATTTATTTTTGATTTATTTTTAATTTTTTCTGATTTTTTGGTAGATGGCTGCACGTGCGTTATATCCGAGAGCCGGCGTTAACATTCGACGGGGTGCGAGTGAATTTTTCAGAGCTTAATTTTTTTATGACATACATCGAGATATCGAGACATAGAGAGAAGCAGAGAGAGAAAGAGGAAGAAAGAAAGAGAGAAAAATATGTTGAGTGTTTGTTTAAATAACAAACCAATCAACTATAATTTATAACAATATTATTGTCAGTCATGAGACCACAACTTAAAGTGGGGTTGGAAATCCACACACAACTTCAAACTGTGAATAAACTATTTTCTAATTCACCAAATACAACATCCAATTTAAACATAATACCGAATACTGCAACTTCGTTTTTTGACGTGTCTTTACCGGGCACGCAACCTAGATTAAATCACCAATGTTTGTTAAACAGTCTTAAATTGGCTGCTGCATTAAATTGTGAAATCTCAAATAGTTCATCCTTTGATAGAAAGCATTATTTCTATGGTGATCAACCCTTAGGTTATCAGATAACTCAACATTATAAACCTATAGCCAAATCAGGGTATATTGAGCTTTTTAAAAGACATCATCCTAAAATTGAAAATGATTTAAAAGTCCGAATCCAGCAGTTACAACTAGAACAGGATACTGGTAGATCGATTTACCACTCTGTTGATGGTAACGTTTCAAATATTGATTTTAATCGTACCAATATTCCATTGGTGGAAATGGTGACATTACCAGATTTTAACCATGTTGAGCAAGTTCGTTCGTTCCTACAAACCTATATTAAATTGGTACAAGATCTAGGCATTTGTACAGGTGATTTGGAATCTGGAGCATTGAGAGTCGATGTCAATATTAATGTTACCGGATTTCAACGAGTTGAAATCAAAAATTTACCTACAATTTCAGCAATCTTAAATGCCATCAAACACGAAGAGAAAAGACAGCGTAATTTATTAGAAATCGGTAATGTACCGTCATTTGTTGAAACCAGAGGTTGGAACGGCAAAGAGACATACCATTTAAGAGATAAAGAATCAAGTGTTGATTATAGATATGTGCCTGATATGGAACTACCCGTTATTAAATTGAGTGATTCCTTAGTTGAAGAAATTAATAAAATAATTCCTGCTCCGATACATGAAAGACTTGATGACATTATGGCAACATACTCACTTGTTCTGAGAGATGCAAAAATATTATTCAATAATCCTTCTTTATTTGAATTGTTTGAATCATGCTGGAAATTAATTGATGATTCCAAAATTAAAATAAAATTAATCAATTGGGTCGTCCATGAGTTATTGGGGACTTTGACGAAAAGTGAAATCGATTTTTCTGAAAATACAATAACCTCCAAATCTCTCACAGATTTGGTCATGACCGTCGAAACCGGTAAAGTTACCAAATCAAATGGTAAACTGATTCTCTTACATTTAGTTAACAATCCAGAAGACCAATCCAAATCAACGCTAACGCTTGCAAAAGAATTTGATATGATTGCACAATCTAATATAAATGTCGATGACATAATACACAAGGTTATCAATGATAATTCTAAAATTGTTGAACAAATAAACAAGGGTCAAATCAAAAAAGTCAATTTTTTAATAGGCCAATGCATGCGTCATTCTGGTGGAAATGTCCAGCCACAAATATTTGAATTAAAAATCAAGCAATATTTTAATTTGTAGAATATCCTGTATATAATTAATAATGAAATGATTCAAATATTTGTCATATATATAAATTAATATGTGTGTATTAATCTTTTTTTCCCTTTTGATAATAAAAACAATTGAACCTGTGTTTTTGTTCTGGCGCCAACCAAAAAAAAAAAACAGATCTACTAAACCATCAAGTATATTATAAAGTAACGATATAATTGTATTTAATTATGAGTACTTGCCTCAAAATATTATATTTTAGCATATGATATAAAAAATTCCAAAAAAAGAACTAAAGAACTAAAAAAAACCCAACCATAACCCTGCAGTATCTCGTAGATATCCCATTCTTCCCAAATTAATCTAATTAAGTTGCAAACTCACCAAAGGTGTTTTCACCTGAGTAAACAATGTAAAGGAATCCATCATCATCTTTATATTGGTCATAGATTGTGCTCATCAAGGCCGCAGTTGGGGGTAAGATGTCCTTAACAAATATAAAAATGGCCTTTTCGGACGGTAAATGAATTCTTCTCCGAATAACATAAACAAACTGGCCCACAGTTAGATCGGACGGAACAAGATATTTACGTTTATCGATATTTGGGATGTCGGAGTCTTCAACTCGTTCGCAAATAACGGGGATCCTGTCTGCAAATTTGGCTCTAATACGTGCCGATTCTTCTTTTCTCTTTTCAAACGAGTGGTCGTCTTTAAACTGTGATTTCATTGTGTAATTGAATATGGATGTTGTTGTTATTGTTGTGGTTGTGGTTGTTGTTGCGTAAAGAATATGATAAGGGCAAAAATAAATCTATTAAAAAATACACAGCGTGCACACCGAGGGTGGCTCAGCTTTCTATTTAATCCGCCAAAACGTACGAGAGGGCGGCGAGAGACAAAATCAGCAGGGACAGGGCCACAGCCAGCTGCGCAAAACCCGCAACGCGCGCCAAACGTTGTGCCGGCAAGCTCTGCACACCGGCGCCTTGCTGCGCCGGTATACCCAGAGCTTCCTCCAGGACCTGAGACTGGAGTTGCGCACTGCGGTGCGCACGCAGCAAAACCAGGCGAAATTGAGGGCCCGTATCTGGGAGAACCAGCTGCTGGGCGAAGAGCAAGGCGGCGCCTGGCTGTTGGGCCAGAGAGAGGATTTCATCTGTAGTGGGCAGCGATCCATGCTTCATGGGGTCTGTAGGCGTCGAAGTGGGGGTATCTGCAAGTGTGGATTCCTCCAAAAGAGAATGAATCGTATTGGGGTTTATATCTTGAGGTACTTGTTGAGGTACTTGTTGAAGTACTTGTTGAAGTACTTGTTGAGGTGATTCTTGATTAGGTAATTCTTGATGTACTTGTTGATGTACTTGTTGATGTACTTCTTTAAATGATTCTTGGCGTGCTTCATGAGGTAATTTATTAACTTTTGACAGCTGAGGGCCTTTCATATGTGTCGTTCCAATTTTGACTTGCAGGGTTTCTTCTTTATGACCGATCACATTATGACGGATCATATCATGACCGATCACATCATGATTTGTAATATTTACTTCCTGGCTTCCATACTGCAATGGCAAAGGGGGCCCAAAATCATACACTTGTGTTACTCTGACGGGCTGTTTACTTAACCTTGTAGATCGTATTTTCTCCTTGTCCTCAATTCCTTCCTTGTCAACAGGCGGATTTTTAACTTTTTTGGTTTCCACGTCCAATGGTAGAGGGTCTCCAATGTCGATTTTGAGTCTCTCCTTGAGCTTTATTTTCATCTTGTCTTCCAAATAGCCTAACGGTAACGGTTTTCCAACTTCGAGTTTCCGTCGTATCTCTTTGTCACCCATCCTCTCATTTTTTTCACCACCTTTCACCGACTCTGTATGTTTCTCCTGCGTTATAAGCGGCCTGTAAGCTAACGGCAGCGGAGTATCCATCGTGACCTCTTCCTTCCCTTTCCAAGTCGTTTCTTGACATCTATCTATTTTGTAAATAAACAAAACTTTTTCAGATCTCAATTTAAAAGCGAGAGTTTACAGATAAGGCTCAGATATCAATCTCTTCTTTCTTTTTTATCTACTCAAATACACAATGTTTAAACCTTCCCCTGTACCATCAATATATTACCCATAGACATCAAATCCGTCATTCAAGTTTTAAATTAAATAAATCCATCTATACCAGATTCAAGGAAAAAGATGATGAAAAAGAGCAAATTAACATCTCCGGTTCTGACACTATCGTAGGACCTTCTAGTGAGATTTAATACCTTAAATCTCCGTTTGTTTATGTATAGTATTGGCTATCAACATCTGGAGATTTCACTCCGCATTCTATCTATTTATTTGTCTGTTTCAAAGTTGAAAATGCTGTTTTTATCTATCAATTAATGTATGATTGTCAGTTAAATCTAGCCTGGGTACTATATATACTCAATACGATAGATGGTAAAAGGTTGTATTTGAAATGCACAAATTCAGTACACAAAGATGTTTTATTTAAGCCAGATAATAAATATGAATGTCCAATGGTTGCCTAAAATAAATACTTCTTATTATTTGATAAACCGGCTACCAAATTATACGTTTTTGATTATGCGATTGAGACACCTATCATTCACCACCGATGTATTTGATATTGAAAATAGTTACATAATTTATAAAACTAGAAAAACGGAAGTTTCTGCAAAACTATCAATAAGCTCAAATAAAAAATTATCAAACAAGTTATTACATGAAATGGTCGGTATAGTTTCAGATTTAAAAGATGGGAATGAATATAGAGATGTATTGGTGGATGCATTCAATACAATAACAAAACAAACAGCTTATGTTACATGTGTTGATATTAATACATCTAATATTTTATTTAGGGTTGCTTTACCATCAGGTGTGTCAAATTTAACTTTATCGTGGGCAGATTTACAATTTATTTCAGTATCTGTTCGTTGAGATGAATTGCATAAATGGGATTTTACACAACAGAATCAAATTACTTCAGTGAATAAACAATTTTGTGGTCAAACTTCTGCCACGATTAAATCGGTGAGCCTAAATCACAACCATATACTCCGCGTTAATTCAAATACAGGTTCTGTTCATTATTTAGGTAATTTTGGTGGGAAACTTTCGAATTTGCGGTCTAAAGATGCTACACTGATTTGACTACATTTTGTTGATGACTTTATCATAATATTAGATATGAATTCAGATCTTTTATTGGTTCAAACAAATGGTAAAATAGTTAGTTACGTCAATTTACAGGATCCTCCAAAATAACCTTTGCAATCTGCAAAACCACAAAAACTTTCAATCCAAATAGAATACCTGGAAATAGAGATCTTCACGTGTGGTCCTTACCCACCTTCTTTCAAAAACCGTAACTATACTTTCCAAAAGCTCCCGATTTCAAAAATTACGCCTTCTTCCTTTAATACGTAAATACTTTTGTGCAAGAGATCTCTGTCGCGTTAACTGTATTTTTCAACATATAATAAAAGTTTGATTCATGTCGACGAGTTAAACCTTTTTTTTCTTCTATTACAGCCAAAGATGTCTTCAGCTATCCAACTTCTTAACCCTAAAGCGGAATCTATCCGTAGACAACAAGCTTTACAAGTTAATATTTCCGCAGCTATTGGATTACAAGATGTTTTATCATCAAATTTAGGTCCAAAAGGTACATTGAAAATGCTTGTTGATGGTGCAGGTGGCATTAAAATCACTAAAGATGGTAAAGTCCTATTAAGTGAAATGCAAATTCAATCACCAACTGCTATAATGATTGCTCGTGCAGCAACTGCACAAGATGAAATTACCGGTGACGGTACAACTACTGTATGTATTTTAGTTGGTGAATTATTGAGACAAGCAGAAATCTTCCTCAATGAAGGTATTCATCCAAGGGTTATTGTCGATGGTTTTGAAACTGCAAGAGAAGAATCACTCAAATTTTTGAATGATTTTGTTATTGATAAAAGAGAATCTGGCATGGATAGAGAACTTTTATTACAAGTTGCAAGATCAAGTTTAAGTACAAAGGTCAATAGTGAATTATCTGATATACTTACACCAATTGTAACTGACGCAGTTTTAAATGTTATGGACAAGGAAAATCCTAAATTGATTGATTTACACATGATTGAAATTATGGCAATGATGCATGAAACTGCAACAAAAACTGAATTTATTAAAGGTTTAGTTTTAGATCATGGTGCAAGACATCCAGATATGCCAAGAAATGTTAAAGATGCTAGAATTTTAATTTTAAACGTTTCACTTGAGTATGAGAAAACTGAAATCAATTCAGGTTTTTACTATTCAAGTGCTGAACAAAGAGAAAAATTAATTCAAAGTGAACGTAAATTTATTGATGAAAAACTTAAAAAAATTATTGAACTAAAAAATGAAGTTTGTGATGATGGTTCAGGATTTGTTATAATAAATCAAAAGGGTATTGATCCTATGTCACTTGATATTTTAGCTAAAAATGGTATTTTAGCATTGAGACGTGCAAAGAGAAGAAATATGGAAAGATTACAATTAATTTGTGGTGGTGAAGCTCAAAATTCTGTTGATGATTTATCCCCTCATATCCTTGGATTTGCAGGTTCAGTTTTTGAAAAATCAATTGGTGAAGAAAAATTCACATATGTTTCAGAAACTAGAAATCCAAAATCTTGTACAATTTTAATCAAAGGTGCACATAATTATGTAATTCAACAAACAAAAGATGCTGTCAGAGATGGTTTGAGAGCTGTGAGTAATGCAATAAAGGATCAATGTTTAGTTCCTGGGGCGGGTGCATTCTACTTGTCTTGCTCGAAACATTTATTAGAGAATAAATCAATTAACAAAGGTAAAAATAAACCAGGAATTAAAGCTTTCAGTGATGCATTATTAGTTATTCCTAAAACTTTATGTAAAAATGCAGGTTTAGACACATTAGAAGCTATTGCAGAAGCTCAAGATGAAATTGAAAGTGGTGTTGTTGTCGGTATTGATCTTAATTCTGGTGAGCCATTAGACCCATCTATTGATGGTATATGGGATTCATACCGTGTTTTAAGAAATGCAATTTCCGGTGCTGTTGGTATTTCATCTAATCTGTTACTTTGTGATGAATTATTAAAAGCAGGTAAATCATCATTGAAAAATTAATATGCCTAACCCTTTATACTAACTATATAAGAAGATTTAATTTTACCACAATTATTTGTGGATTTTTCTAATTCCTTAATTTTATGCTCAAAACTCTGCAATTCAGTCATATCATTAGCATTGTATGCAAGTTTCTCTAATTCTAGTAATTTTAGGTTTTCTGATTGTTTCCACCTCATATAATCATTAAAAGTTGGGAACACATTATCTACTTCTACGTCATCGTATATGCAAAACCATTCTCCCTTTTTATCCCATACAAGAACACCTTGAAACCTTGAACAAAGTTGACACTCATGCCGCGTTGGTGTATTACTACCATTTAATTTTCTTGGCTGTTTATTCACTATGCTATCCCACGGAAACAATACGTTCTGTATCAAATTTGGTAACCACCGAGCTAAATGAAACCAACCCCAAAATACACCTGGATTATTTACGTGATAATCATTGTCCAAATCCGGAGAAATTTTAGGAAAAGAACGATAAAAAAATTCAGATGGCTGAGGTGGCAGGTCACCAGTAGTCCAATTCCCTTGGGGGACAAAAGGTGATAAAATTGAAATAACAGATGATGTGTATGTGGAAAGTTTTGAAGGGTTTGATATTTTTGTAAAACTGTTATATAAATGTAAATGACGATAATACAACAATTTTAATTCAGGTAGTATATGTGTAAAAGGTACGTATTCAGCTAAGACAGGATCATCATTTTGGATGGAAAATTCGTGGAACATCCTTGTCCATAAAGCTAATAAGATGTGTTGATAATTATTAATTAAATAATCAAGTGACTGATTTTTCATGTGGGGAAAATTAATTTATTGGAAAAAAATTTGGTGAGGAGGCTCGGCTGAATACATTTTACAAAAGCATGGAAAATAAAACTATAGAGATACAATACATCTGTATTATAACTAAATAATGCAATTACACAAAGCTACTGCTTTTCATACTGCTCTTTAACGCGTTGGATTTCACGAGCAAACTGTTCGTGTAGTTCTTCGACTTGCTTTTTGAATTGTGCCCGAAGAATACGAACTGATGGAGTATCTGCAGAAGAAGGTGGAGTGAGATCATTAGAAGTATTAGGAGATGATCCTAACCCATCAACTTTCAGTAGAGCATTTTCAAGAGACAATTCGTGGTTTTCTCTTGCTCTTATATCCAGTTCTCGTGCAATGGATGCCTTTTCAGACTCGAGATCTAAAACACGTTGGGTCACTTGTTGAAGCTTGGTAGTGGTATCCCTTAATCTAGTTGTTTCTGACTGAACATGTTCAGTATACTGTCTGGCCAAGTAAGCATGCGCAAAACGTAAATCACGTAATGCAGTGTCATCATTAGAATTTCCTGAACTTTCATAAATTGGCTCCGATCCATTGGTTAGTAATTTTACTGCTGATAAAATCCATAAAATAGTATTTCGTTCTTGAGGTAGCTCAACACCTCTTTCGTTTGCCAGCTGTTCAAGCTCATAGACAAGATCAGTCAATTGTATATCATTAGTGACGATTCTGTTTTCCCGTCCAATATTTAAAAGGGCAATATATTCACCAAGTATTTCAACTGGTAACTGTTTTTGATTCTTCAAATTTAATTCAAAATCAAGCATCTTTTTTTCAATATATATATTGAGCTCAACAGCATCGGAAAACCCAAACTTGGTGCATTCTTTCTCTAGAGCGTTGGAATACCCATCATTTTTTAATTGGCGGCCGCTGTCTAGCCCCATATGTAAACATTCAAGAATATTTTCATATTCATTTAGTTCATATGGCTTTATTGTACGTTCCAATAGCTCAACTGCGCTAACACTCATGTTTACTGTTCACTTGTAAACAAACTTACTCTAAACTTTAAAAAAGATTTACAAACACGTTCAAAAAAAACAAAAACAATCTACGCTCTGAATTTTTCATAAACAGCATCAATCGCGGCATAAATTTCGGCCCTTCTTTGATCGCCAATCCAACTACCGGATGCTCCGTTCTTTGCAATTTGTACCCATTCTTCCATTGTGAAACCGATTCTAGACTCAACGGCAAGGTAATTGTCTAAAATATATCCTCCAAAATATGCAGGGTCGTCGGAATTCAAACTAAACTTCACGCCAGAATCAAAAAATTGACGGATTGGTAACTCACTAACATCATTAACAACTTGTAATTTGACGTTACTTAACGGACAAACACTCAACATGATATTTTCTTCTGCTAGTCTTTTCATAACTTCTGTGTCTTTATATGATTGGACACCGTGATCGATTCTACTAACTTTTAAAGTGTCTAATGCGCTAGAAATATATGATGGATCAGCTTCCTCACCTGCGTGTGCAGTTAAGCCAATATGTGGGAATTTTTCATTGATTAATTTGTAACAGTCTTCAAACAATTCAGGTGGGAAAGGAACTTCACTGGAATCTAAACCTAAACCATGGATCATACCATTTTCGAAATATGCATTTGCATCTTCAATTGTCTTCAATCCATCACTATTTGGTAAGTGTCTTAACAGACACATAATTAATTTTGTAGATAAACCTAATTCTTTTTGAGCACGTTCGCCGGCTGAATTGAACCCACGAACAACAGTATCAATGGAAATTCCACGTTCAACATGACCTTGTGGATCAAAGAAGGTTTCTGCATGATGGACACCATCTTGCTCGGCTTTAACAAAATATGCCCAGGCTAAATCATGGAAATCTTGTTCAGTAATTAAAACTGACATGCCGATATAATAATGATCTAAGAAATCTTGCAAATCTGCAAAATTGTCATATCTTTCATTACACGCATCTGTTGATTTTGGAAATGTTTCAGGTAATGTAATGTTGTTTCTTTTAGCTAATTTAAACAACAATTCAGGAGATAAAGTACCTTCTAAATGAACATGATGTTCACACTTAGGTAGGGCTTTAATAAATTCAATCTTGTTACACATCTTTGTTAAAAAAAGTATAAGAAGAAGGTAAAGATGCTATATCTTGAAAAAAAAAAATTTCATAAATCTCAAAAATTTCTTTTTATCTTCAACAGAGAGATAATCAACCGTTTTTTCCGGGATAAACATTTTCCAATATCGATCTTTTAAAAGTTATACAACTTGCACATTTTGCTAAAGTAACAAAGGCAGTTGTTGATACTATATAGCACAGATAGCAAAGGCTTTGTATTACCTATTTATTCAATTGGAGAGGTCGAATTAGCACATTTTTGGTGCTTGCAAACAGTAATAATTTGAGACCCTTAGTTTTTCCGCCCTTGCCGCGGCAACATTGTTTTATCCGCGGCAAGACCGTAATGATCACATGCAAACAAAGCAGCTCCAACATGATCAGTGAACAAGAATAGAACACCTACAAAGGGAATAGATTCAAGAAATTGACAGATGACACCAAAAAGGAACAAGTCGCCTTCAAAATGATTAATCTGGTATCGTATTTGGCGAGGTCTTTGTCTCGTTAATTGCCACATTCTTGATTGTGATTGACTGGCAATGGAAACTGATTGATTGTAGAAAATAGAGATGGGGCCAACTATTGGAATAAAAGTGAGGATACTAGTATATGCCGTTTTGAGAATAAAAGCTGAAACATTGATTGGGTTGAGTTCCATCAATTGAGCACCTAATGTTTGAGGTACTACTCTTCTCAATTTACCAGGGATAACGACTCTATCATAACCATTGAGACAAAGAGTTAAATCAAACATTTTATTCAGCTTTCTATTAATAAAGTATGTTTTAAATACGTAGTTTGTAATCCAACTGCATTGTTGAATTGTCTGACAGATTCCGAGCTGGATACCCAATGGACCACAAGATAATGTGCAAATCGAAATATTTAGAGGTAGCAAAGACCAGAAAAAAACAAAATATACATACCCGTGTAATAATATATGTGGAACAATAACAGATAGTAAAATCGGTAATAATTGTTTATAGTTTGCGCAAAAGAAAAGTAGGCCCTTCAAAGGATATATTAGACCTTGAAAGGTGAGTAATTGAGCTACAATGTAAAAGGGTCTGTTTACTTGTTGTTTGATTCGAGCATGAACTGCATGTTTCCAGTCAGCACGGGTCATTTTGCGATATCAAAACAAGAGGGACAAGACAAAAGCTTGTTGTTTTGATTATGCAAAAAACGTACTTGAAGGGCAGCAACAGGGGCAAAAAAATACAGAAGATTTTTTATTTTATTAGAAGAGTTTATAAAAATTATGTAGTGAGAGATATTTAGTATATATCAACTAATCTAATCGAATAAACCGAAACCCATATCGTCATCAGATTCTTCAGCTTCTTCAACTGGAGCTTCTTCAGCAACAGCTTCGGATGCACCTGCTGCAGCAGATGCAGCACCTGCACCACCGACTGGAGCGGAAGCCATCTTTTCGTTACCTTCAGCAATTAATTCTTCAATGTTCTTGCCAGATAATTCAGCGAAAAGCTTTTCTAATTTGTCAGATTCGACTTCAATACCGACAGAAGATAAAACTGCGGTGACATCGTCAGTGGTTGGTTCAGTTTTACCTGCGTTGACTAAAAGTAAGTATGCTGCTAAGTACTTCACTGTAAAAATTAAAAAAAGAATAAAATCTCATGTTAGTAAGATGTTAAAGAATTGAAATCCACAAGAGTCGAATTATGCTAATGTTGTATGAACCGTTGGTTTTTAATATCAATTTCAATCAATTTTTGTCTTTTCTTTAATCATAAATTTGTCTAATAAATTTCCAGTAATTGGATGTTTAGTCTACTATTTTACGTCATAAATACGTTCTAATGGTTTGATGGTTCAACTTTTCAATATCAAAATACTAGAATCTTTGAATATTCAACTATTTCACCATTCGCCATTCAACTATTCAACTATTTCAACTACTTCAATATTTCACCTTGTCAATATTTCACTTTGCCAATATTTCAATATTTCAATATTTCAATATTTCACAATTTTTTAAACTTATTTTCCCCCCTTTTCTTAATTAATCAACTGAATACACCTTAGCATAATATACATTGATTTCCTTGGGTATAGTGTTCGTATACATACTTGTATTTGTTGTCCAAACAAACTTTCTATATGCTTCTACATAATAGCTAGGCCGTTCAAACACTAATATTGAGTTGTTCAGCGACACTCTGTGCGTTCGCTGCGCCATTACGTGCGGTGCGCGGGTGTCTATATGTGACGGCGTTTTTTTATTTTACTGTGCGGTGCGCGGGTGAGCTGCATTGTTTGCGTCGTGCCAGAAGCAGGAGACGCTGCGTGTGGGCAGCGAGAGCTTTTTCAATATGGTAGATTCACAGTGTTGAATTGAAAAATACAGGTGGATATTTTAAAAGACCTTAGTGAACTAGGAAATCAACCGATAATCATGTCTACTAGTATGTACTTACACCTGCAACACTCTTATAGAGTACATTAAATACTGGGATAGTTATGTTCAACAGCGGAAATGTCAAAAGTTATTTTATACTATGTTTTCAAATTGACCTAGTTTAAGCCAATTTCACTTGTGATGATAAATAAATATATATCAAAATGTTTTGATGATGTGAAAAAGATGTTTTTAGAAACCATGAGAGATAGAATTGTTGGTCACAACATTAGAAAGTTGTGGCATATTACATTGATTGTGTTGACTAAATAGAAATTGAACAAATTTTCATTTTAACATACAAAGAATAAAAACAAGAATTCATATTTTAAAGCGTATTGAAAATTTAACATTCCAGAAATTTTTACTGATGATTTAACAAGAATGATTTACTAACATTTTTCCTTTTTTTATTACAGCTGAACAAAGAAAGAAGAGATCCTTCAAGTCATTCTCTTTCAAGGGTGTCGAACTCGACCAATTACTTGAATTATCCACTGAAGACTTTGCAAAATTATGTGATGCTAGAGTCAGAAGAAGATTCTCCAGAGGTTTAGGTGCAAAGCCAATGCACTTAATCAAGAAATTAAGAGCTGCAAAGGTTAACGCTGCTCCAAATGAAAAGCCATCTGTTGTTAAGACCCATTTAAGAAACATGATTGTTGTTCCAGAAATGATTGGTTCAGTTATTGGTATTTACAACGGTAAGGTTTTCAACACTGTTGAAATTAGAGCTGAAATGGTTGGTCACTACTTAGGTGAATTCTCTATTACTTATAACCCAGTTCAACATGGTAAGGCTTCTGCTGGTTCTAAGTTAAGATTATACTAATCGTGTATATTTATATCTTTCCTTTTATACATACATAATAATTTAAAAATTTTAAAAATAAAAAGTCGATTTATTCATCATTGACATCTTTACTGTTGGGTTTAATATTAGCAATACCCATCTCTTTTAAATCGTTATCTATTTCTTCCTTGGAACAACTTGTTAAATAATTTAATGTACTTGGGATCATATGTTTATAATTAATTAATCCTTGTAATTTACTCAACTCTTTATATGTAGCATTTCTTTGACTTATTAAATTTGGTAGGTAATCATTGATATTGTAACTATTGATTGATTGATTAAATTGATAATACTCCGGTAAATCTAATGTTTGCATATCCATCGTTCTTCTCTCTTTATTAATATCATACCAATTAGTTGTGATATTAAGTATTTCTTTATTTTTCAAGTCTTGACAGAGTTTCATAAATTGCTGGTGTGTTGAAACTCTCTTTGCTCTGGTTTGATTATCCAAACATTTCAATTTATATTTTTGTAAATTGAGTAACCGTGTTGATTTTTTTTGAAAATCTTGATCAATCAATTTCATATATTCTAATAATTCAGGATGCTGATTGTTTTCACATAATTTTAACTCGAATTCAAGTTTGGTTAGTTGTGTTTCATATAGTTTGTCTTTTAGCTTGGCAAACACAATTTCAATATCCTTTAATCCATTCATTGCTTTAATTCTATTCTCTTCTTTACTTTCTTCTTCAATTCTCATCTGTTTTTCTTGATTGGTCTCTTCCCTTATTTCAGTCTTTACATCTTTATCTTCTACTCCCTCATCTTCCTCTTCCTCTTCCACCTCTTCTTCTTCAACATCCACCTCTTCTTCCTCGTTGTTTTCTTCTTCTACTACTATTTGTCGTTCTTCTACTACTATTTGTCGTTCTTCTTCTCTATCATCATCTTCTTCTTCATCTTCTGCCTCCTCATCTGCCTGTTCTTCTTGTTCTTCTTCCGCCACCTCGTTTATTTGTTGTTCTTCTTGTTCTTCTTGTTCTTCTTGTTCTTGTTTATCCTTCGCAATAGCGCTTTGGTCTCCTTTATCATCACCTTCCTTGTATTCATTCATCTCATTACTAATCTTGGCCTTCTTATATATATTTGAATCTGTACTTGAATCTGTACTTGCGCCTGTACTTGTTTCTACAATGTTTTGTCTCTCATCATCCAATTCTCTCTTCTTACTCTTTCCGTCGTTCTCTGACATTAACGCCAAATCACTTTCTCGGTCGTCCATCTCCTCCATTCTGTCTGTTTCTGCATCACTTGATGGTATATCTTTACTCTGCATTACCATCTTGCTGTCTCTGTACCAAACAAAAAACTAAAATTTAAAAAAAATCCCGATGGACATATATAAAAATCAAATAAAATCTATAATCAGTATATACATATACAAACAGTAAGCGAATAAAATCGATCTCAAGTATTTATCTACATAATAAAAAAAGCACTATTTAGATGCATTCTCTTTAAATGCTTGACTTCTCTTAGTCAATCTGGCCTTCTTTTCTCTCTTTTCTTTACGGCCACCATGTCTCTTCTTACCGATACCACCGACGGTTTTACCCTTGGTTGCACGGTCACCCTCGATAACAATTTTACCCAATGTTCTACGGTCAATTTTACCCAATTGCTTGGCCCGTCCAACAACGGTTTTTTGCTTGTCGTTTAATTTAGAGAACTTGTTTCTCATGGTTTCATTATTACGCATTACTTTCTTACATCTTGTAATTCTTAAGGTTCTTTTACCCATTTTTTTACCATCTAATAATAACGCCTTGGTGACATAATTGGTATCGACAAATTGGATTATTGCAAAACCTTTACCAAAGGAAGTCTTTGAATCTCTAACAATACGTACATTATCAATAACGTTCTTAATTTCTTTCTTATCTTTCTTTTCAATCAACACATTATTGAAATGTTTCCATAAAGTTTCTTCTTTTTCTTGGAAATCCAAATTTCCAACAAAAATAGATAACTTGTTATCTTTCTTTGTTGGATGGGTTAAATGATCTAATCTTAAATGATGGTCTTTATAAATAACACCATTCAGTTTTAATGCTTTCATGGAATCTTCCTTCTTTTTGAACACAACATAAACATTCATAACGTTTTCTAAATCAACATCCTTCGCAATGAATGCAACTTTACGAGGTGCTGTAGTTGTTGAATGAATAGATCTAAACCTTATGGATTCAATCAAACTGGTATTTTCGGGACATGATAAGAATTTGTTGATGAATTGTTTAAAATCTTTAGTTTCTCTTTTATTTGACATGATGATTGCTGGTGCATTTCCAACAAAAATGGTACGTTCCGCTTTTTCAAATTCCTTGTCCTTTAAATCAAGAATTTTTGCTGCTGAAGCTGGCTTTGAATTACTTGTTTCTTTAGCTTCTGAAGACTCTGAAGACTCTGCATTTTTTTCATCTGCTTCTTCGGTTACTTGAGCTGAATCGTTTTCCTTTTCTTCTTCTTCATCAGATTGATCTTCTTTTTCTTCTTCTTCATCAGATTGATCGGATTCATCTGAACCAACCAACTTAGAAAAATACTTATCTTCTAAATCCGCATTGTCTTCATCAACATCCATTTTCTCTTCTGCAAGTTCTACTTGTTTGTCTTGGCCATCTTCTTTATCTAATACTTCTTCTTCTGCTACTACTTCTTCACTTTTTTCAGAAGCTCTTCTTTCTTGTCTTTTCTTTTCTTTTCTTTCTTTCTTTTTTAACTGAACAACAGTTCTTGTTTTTTCAGAAACAAGCTTCTCATTATCAATAACACTGGCTTTGGCAAACAGTCCCGACATCTTGGTAAAAGAATTTGTTCATAGTGAAAAACTAGAGAAAAAAAATTTCTTACAAATTTCTTGATTTCCCAAAACAGTCAATGCGAGAGCTGGTTTTTTAGGTTTCGAGAGAAGAAAATGAGGCTCCTTAAATTTTGACCTTGCTGAGCATCCATCCCTTTGCCATCCTTCTTATCTACGGCACAGCAAATATGGGAAACACAACATCTAAAAATCAAACAAAATACGTATCATCACTTCAAGGAAATACTGATGATGAACTTGTCTTAAAGCTTCAATCATTACTTGTTGAATCGGATAAAATGAACAATGAACCAGCGTTATCAGCTGCGTCCTTATCTGAATGGAAACAAAATATTCTTTCAGACCCAACAAAGAAATTGGCTATGAACTGTATGACTGGAAATGACATTGATAAGATTATTGCAAATACTATCAAGCAAAATGAAAATAATGTTGATCTCTTTAATTATAATGTTAAATTTGAAGGTCATCCAATCACCAATCAAAAATCAAGTGGTAGATGTTGGCTTTTTGCGTCAACTAATGTGTTTAAAGAAATTATGAAATCCAAATACAATTTGGAAGATTTCGAATTCTCTCAAAATTATTTATACTTTTATGATAAATTGGAGAAATGTAACTGGTTTTTAAATAGAATCTTGGAAGCTTGGGATGAAGAAATTGATTCAAGATATATCCAATTTTTACTAGCATTACCTGAAAATGATGGTGGCCAATGGGATATGATTGTCAATTTAGTTGAAAATTATGGTCTTGTACCAAAATCATCATATCCGGATTCTGCATCTTCCATAAATTCAAATAGATTAAATTATCTCATTAATAATAAACTTAGGGAATTTGCTTTGATTTTGAGAAACTTGAAAAGGGACGAAAAGGATAAATTGGAAAAAGATCCGGGGTATGAATCTGATATTAACTCAGTTCAAAAATCTATGATGAAAGAAATTCATTCTATTTTAAGTTTAACGTTAGGAATCCCACCAAATCCAAACGACACAATATTTTGGGATTACAAGGATAAATTTGGTAATTTCCACAGAATTGAATCAACTCCTTTAAAATTTTATACTGATGTTCTAGCTTTGAAAGCTGGTTCATACTTTTCATTAATTCATGATCCTAGAAATGAAGAAGGATTATATACCGTTGATAAGTTAGGTAATATTGAAGGAGGCAAACCAATTGAATATGTTAACACCTCAATTGATAATTTGAAGCAAGCGGCTATTTTGATGATTAAACAAAATGTTCCAGTGTTTTTTGGTTCAGATGTTGGAAAATTTGAAGATACAAATTTAGGTTTATTAGATGTTGAATCGTGGGATTATGATTTGGCATTTGGCACATCGATGAAACTCAACAAAAAACAAAGACTATTGACTGGTTCATCACAAATGACCCATGCCATGGTTCTTACTGGTGTTCATATTATTGATGGAAAGCCTGTTCGTTGGAAAATTGAAAATTCTTGGGGAGAGTATGGTCAGCATAAAGGCTTTTTCATAATGTCAGATGCATGGTTCGATGAATATGTTTTCCAAATTGTTACAAATGCTTCCTTCACCACTAAAAAATTAGTAGATTTATGGAAAGGGAAGGATTACAAGATTTTACCATACTATGACCCAATGGGTGCATTGGCCTAAACTTTTATTGATTAATTATATACTACACAACATTATTTTTTTATAACTACGCCGAAAACTTTTTTTTTATTCTTCTTCTGATCTATTTCCATTCCTAGTGTGTCCCATACTGTATCCGGTACAGATTTAGGCAACTTCCTTCCATATAAACACTGATCAATCAGCCACATTCCAACTACAAACTCATCACAAGTGAGTCCTTCTTCCTCTTCTGCTTCATTATTTCTCCGTTCTGTGACCAAGCACCAAATTTTTCTTAACGTTTCCACGTCTAACTTTGAACGCATCCATATCTCTCTAACGATAAGAGAAGCTATTCTATTTTCATCATTTGTATACATGCCTTTATTGGCCGCATAAACCCCTTGGTATCTTTTTCTTTCTTTTGTTTCAATAAAATTCAGCACTGTTGTTTTTTTCTTCCTTACAGCATCATTTTTCTGGCTTCGTGTTTGTGAGGTCGGTCTCAGAGTTGTTTTAAATACATGCGTAGAGGATTGAACATGTTGCATTGGGACTGATGGTGGAATTGACGGTGTAGGAATTGAATCAACCGATCTTGTTGAGGTATTGTTTGGGAGAGTACTAAATGATGACGAGGATTGAGTCTGAATCGAATATACTGATGATCTTCTTGTTTGAAATTGGTGCGGTAAAAGTGGTGCTGTATGTACCGGTGCTGGAGTGTAAATCGGTTTATGTATCGGTTTCGGCAATATAATGTCTAGTGGTGCCTGTTTCTGCTTCTGCTTCTGCTTCTGCTTCAGTATCTGACTCTTCTTCATTTTCTGCGAATATGCATCTGCATCTGCATCTATCTCTATCTGTCGATGCGATTGCTGTTCAGTTTTTGCCGATGCTGCTGCTGTTGCATTCATTGCTGCTCTGGCTGCGGCTGCAAGTGCAGCAGCGTGAGCCGGAGAAGATGCCATTGTTTCTTTATATTTGTCTTCTTTTTGACACAAGGAAAAGTTGCCAAAGAAGAAGGCTTAACAAAAGATGATGTCTGGAGTTGAGGCTTGCACAGTCGCAATTTTCCTTTTTTTGGATTTTTGTTTTTTTTTGTTTTTTTGTTTGAGAAGATATGAAAAAAACATGTTGAAGATTTTTCACTTTTTTTTATTTACAAAAATATTTTTATTTATAAAATAAAAGAAAAAATAGTTTTATTTGACAAAAATGACTACTGCATCAGACTCAGCAACTGACAAAGGTAAACTTGCCTTCAGCGAACAACATTACTTCAGCTCATATGACCATTTTGGTATACATGAAGAAATGCTTAAGGATAAAGTACGTACATTATCATACCGTAATGCAATTATGAAAAATAAGCATTTGTTCAAAGATAAGATTGTCCTTGATGTTGGATGTGGTACCGGTGTTTTATCTATGTTTGCTGCACAAGCAGGTGCAAAACATGTTTTAGCTGTTGATATGTCAAATATTATTGAAATGGCACAACAAGTTGTCGATCTTAATGGCTTTAGTGATAAAATTACATTAATTAGAGGTAAATTAGAAGATGTTAAGTTACCATATGATAAAGTTGATATAATTATTTCAGAATGGATGGGTTATTTCTTATTATATGAGTCTATGTTAGATACTGTTTTAGTTGCAAGAGACATGTACTTAAAGGAAGGTGGTTTAATCTTCCCAGATAAGGCAAGTATTCATGTTGCAATGATCGAAGATGAAGAATATAAGAATGAAAAAATTGAATTTTGGGAAGATCCAATGCAATTGTATGGTTTTGATTATTCTCCATTCAAAAAAATTGCAATGGCGGAACCTTTAGTTGATGTTGTTGATAATGGATCTGTTTGTACCAGTCATTATAAACTCATTGAGTTTGATTTAAACACAGTTAAAATTGAAGAATTAGCATTTGTTAGAGATTTTAAATTAAAGGCAACCAGGGATGATTATGTTCACGCGTTATTGGCATGGTTTGATATTGATTTCCCAGGCGATAAAGAAGAAAATATTGTCACTTTCTCTACAGGTGCACATGCAACTTACACCCATTGGAAACAAACTGTTTTCTATCTTCCTAACGTTCTTGATGTTAAAAAGGGTGAAGAAATTACAGGTACTCTTGCTTCAAGACCTAACGAATTCAATAACAGAGAACTTGACATTGAACTTAAGTGGGACTTTAAAGCAAGTGGTGAAAATGATTCAAGAAAAAATGATGGCAAACATAACTATTTCCTTCGTTAAATATAAACAACTATGTATTTTTATAAATGGATAATCACAGCTGCAACACACATTGCTATAATTTTGGGTAAGTCTCGTTACTCTGTCAATCAAAAAAAGCATAATTTGAAGTTCGATTATGCTTCTTCACAAACCTTTTTGAATCTGCCTTTTTTTTATTAACTGCATTAATCAAAGGTGTTAAATTTTATAAAAATATTTTTTATTTTTTATTTTTGTAAAATACACACATTCGGGCAAGAATATTTTTGAATGTTCAATTAGAACATGTTAGTAAATAATCAGTCTACTCTACAAATCTACAGGTTTAATGATCTATTCTCTTTTTTGTATTAAGTTTAGTTTAAACAAAGGACTTTTATCAGATCCTAACAATAAAAGAAAAAAGCATTAAAAAAATCTCTAGCAAGTATTATGATCGCTTTGCTACAAAATACTTGTCATGAACAAGAGGTCGCACCGACAGGCAACAGGTATATGAGAAACGATTTATGGCTAGTCAGGGCCATCAAAACAAAAACGCTAATAGTCCCCGATGATGGATAAATATGGGAGCGATGAGCTATACCAATATGAGGTAGAAAGAATCTGCATCCTTTCAAGTTTCATCAGATGTCGAATTTTACGTTTCAAATGTCATGTTTCATATTTCACGTTTCAAATGTTTTGTTGTGCTTTCGCAGAGAAGCTGGACTAGTGTCAAACCTGCAATTTAACTTCTCCAGAGAGAAACATAGACAAAAAAGTGGAATTCGAGAAGTCAGGGGCTACATATGCTACAGAACGTGCAAATTCGATCTGTTTTGTCTGGAATTATGATATAGCCTAATTGAGCGTGTATTCGAGGGATGCACTTTTGACTGTCGAAGGTTTTTCTCCCAAGTATATTATATAATTTTAAGTAACAAGGCTAACTAGCAGACTAAACTGGTTTAGCGCGCTCGTTTGGATTGACGAGCCCTTTTAGTAGCGCGTTTTAACACGCCCAAAACCAAAAGGGGAAATTTCTCGATTCAACAGACAGGCTGGTCTGCTGGCAATTTTTGTGTGTTTGTTTTGATTGCTTTGGTTGGGATTCCCAATTGAGTAAAGTGTTGGTTGATGAATCTGGTCGAAAAGATTTTCGGTGGATTGGTCGTGGTGATTTGCGGGATACTGTGGGGCTGGTTTTATAGCCGAAAGCTTTGTGCTTGTGAAACAGAAGTTTTAGAATGTTTTGAGCAAATTTATAATTAGTTAGTTATTTAGAAAAAAGTTAGAGAGTAGGGAGATGGGAAGCAAATAGAGAGTGAAAGTAAAAGTAGCAGTGAAAGAAAAAAGTAATTAAGAATGCAAAGATGCAACTTTAAAACAGGCCTTAGTAATTCGAAGTCAAATTGCCAGTGGCTATGAAAAAAATAAATAAGAAGTCTTTAATATTACAAAACACCAATATCATGTTCCAAGTGATAGAAGTATTTGTTTGTAAAAAAATGCCGCATTGATATGTTCCAAATATCAGGGTAAAAAAACCTAAGCATTAATGTCAAAACCGTTTTTAGTTAATTCATTCTTTGGTTCTTTAACGTAAAGGTCGTACCAATAAGATTCATCACCTGGTTCATCCCAGTTACCTGATAAATAGTAGTCACAAACAACAAAGTAACCATATTTTGGAGAACAGTATTTGTAACCACAACCAACATTTGCAGTGTTGGACCACACTAATTGTGTAAAATGACCTGTGCTACTTGAGAATTTTGCATCGTCGTAATTATATTTGGTAATTTCATTAAACCATGCAGTAATTGCCTTTGCTTCCATGAAGTCATAACCATAAGCTAGATTTTCTCCTAAGTAGTCACCGTTGTATTTATTATTAGAATGGTATAATTCACCGTCACAAGTATAAGAATCTGCAAAACTTTGAGCAATTTCAGCAATTTCATCACTCCATGTAAGATCTGGAGTGTCAACCATTAAATCTCTAAATCTATTGTGAGCAGCAAGATAAGTATCTTTGAAATTGAAAGGTTGTGGAAGTGCAGCTAAGGTTGGAGAAACCACGGCAGTAGAAGAAGTTGAAGTAGTGGTGGATGATGATGAAGTAGTAGTTTCGGCAATTTCAGCGGTTTCAGTAGTTGAACTTGAAGTTGTAGAAGTACTTGAAGATGAAGTTGTAGAAGTACTTGAAGATGAAGTTTTGGTTTTAGCTGGTTTTTTAACTCCTGCAGGGACTGTATTTTGCTGTGCAGATGCAACAGCAGTAGTAGATGCAGATGATGTTAGCACTGAAGAAGTAGTAGGTAGAACCTTGACATTGTTATTTGTTGCATCTGAAACAGTTGATGTGAGTAATGTAGTGAAAGAACTTGAGGATTCAGAGGTTGTGGAAGAAGATGTAGTTTCTGTGACGGTTTCAGGAAAGTCAAGAAATTTGGAAGTATAATGTGTTTCGGTAACGACACCACAATAACCAATTGATGATGCGCTAGCTACTGCTGGAAGGAGAATTGCAAGGATATTAGATGTCAGCATAGTTGACGGTTTGTTGATTCAAGAGCATCAAAAGCAAAAACTCTATTTTACAAAAAAGTAAAAGGGTTTACACAAGTATTTAAACCAGCAAACGAAAAGTAACACACGATTTGCTCTCAACCGGACTGCTCGTGTTATCCATATGCAGGATCTGCAGGAGCTGATTTCTATTGTGGGCAGATCGTCTATTTTCGCATTGTTCTCCTGAAATAGTAAAAATCTATTGATCATCTCGCGTGTTTAAAACACAAGAAAACACAAGCAATCTTCTCAACCTAAAAAATTAGACTCGAGCTCTCGACACTAGCTTTTTTCACCAATAGCCCCCCTGTGGAACAACAAAGCCAGAGCAAGCAACATTCCAAGAAAAGCAATCGCACCGCTCACCAATATTCCCTTTGAGCCGACTACTTTTCCCACCACTTTTCCCACAGCCTCCCACCACAAAACGTGCCCATCTACAGCCCAGCACTCTTTCCAGCGGGCGCACTCATCTTGCAATGCCGGAACAGCTCTTGCACATCCATTCCTGATCCATTGGTCATAGCAGGCATCTCGAACCAAGGCCCCCCTTGCCCCAAGAACACCTTTCATTTTGCGTACGTCGTGCACAAACAGTGCCAGTCCGACGGTCCCGGCCGCAGCAAAGACCCACAGTCCCGCCCACTGCGCCGTTTCCAGTGGAGACTGCGCTACATACGGCGGCTCTGCGGATGCGGCCTGGGAAGGCGGAGGGTACATGTATATTTCCACCGGCACAAGCTGATGGTCTGGCGCGACGGTCCCTGCGTATTGGTGGGAGGCATCTGGGGATTCCCGCAGTGAGTCCAGTGGGAAGTCCAGGGCAGCATCCTTGTGGGCGCCGCCCGCGGGCCTGTTAGAGTCCACGGGTACCAAATGTGTACATGTTTCCCTAGAATGCTTATCATCCACCCAATCCACCATACTCACATCCTCGTCCACATCTCTGTCGCTTTCATCTTGTAATTGTAACCGATTGTCCAAACTATCAATGATATCTTCCATGTATTTCTTATATGGATTCCAGCACGGCGCCTACTCTCTCACGACCTGAGAACCGATATCGCAATAGGACAAAAAATTGCACACAACATTTGTACAGTGAGACACGGGAAAGAATTTCAACTTTTCCTATTCGAGCTAAATGAATATTTTTTTTCTCGTGACAAAAATTTTTTTTGAAAAAAAATAAAAATTAAAAAAAAGGATTGATCAAGCCAGTTAATTTTCAAACTAAGCAAAAAAACAGAAGCAAACACAAGAATGGCATCAAATCGTAAAGCTAAACTCAAAAAGAAAGATTTTGTTAAACCTAAGTTAAAGGTTGGAAAAACTCAAACTGCAGCCAATGCAACCTCAACGGATTTTAGGGCCAAAAAAATTACAATTTCAAAATCAACCAAAGATTTGATAAATACGGGATCGGCGGCAGATTATATTAAGAAACTTTCTGTTTTGAAGAAAACAACAACGAATATTAACTCACGTAAAGAGATTATTGCAGAATTTTTAGATTTATTAAAAAAAGATATAGATTTACCATTGAACGAAATACTGAAAACCATCAAAGCTCTATTTTTAGACCAGTCGAAAAAGATTAGATCGGAGGCAAGAGAAATTTTACAGTATTTAATTGAGAATCATTTGAACCTTGTAATTTTAAATCATGATTCTATCATGTTATTCATATTTTCAGCAATGACACATTTAAAACCAACCATTAGAAGTGATTCGATTCTAATTTTGAAACTAATCATTTCAACTCCTGAATTATGCAAGCTGACGATTCAAAACCACTGGATTAGAATATGGAAAAATTTATTAATTTTAATGAATTGGAAAGAAGAAAACAAGTCTTATGTTGATACAAACGATTTTAAAGATTTTAATGAAATGCGATCTTCACAATTAGAATTCATTTCTAATTTTCTTAAAATGTGCAAACAGGAAGAAGAAGGATCAATCGAAGTTTCTCAAGGCAATATACAAATACACGATTTGACGCCAAACTATATTTCTTCAGCCAACACAATAAAATTAATTTCACAAACAACAACAGACAATGAATCAACACTGGATTCAAACGATAGAATCCGTTCTTTTATTGAAATGTTTGGTGATGTGGTCACGAATGGTGTGGAAGAATTTATAAAAATTGATGATGTCAAAGTTAGTGATATGGCCAAAAGATTAATAAATGTGATTAATGATGTTAAACTACAGTATTCTCAAATAGCAGAATAATTAATTCGTTTTAAGCGTATACATATATACATACAGTGATGATTATATAGTTATTTAAAAGTAAACTGTTTCTTCTTGAACCTTATTTTTAGTTAGTTTTATTCGTAATGGCAAAGGTATCGAATCTACCTTTAGATTTCTTACGCCCGCTTCTCTAGTCTTGGGTCCTATGCCCCCTCGTCTTTGGGCCTAGTCTTTCGTTCCCTCCCTCCCTTCGCTTTCCCTCCGTTTGGCCCACAGTACTTCGGACAAATCTTCTCCCCTGCATCTCTCACTTAAAAACCAGAACGAATTAAGGACCATAGCAATCGGGTGCTTTAAGGTCCTCTCTGTATTTTTTTGTCCTGCAGGATTTCCTATTTCCTATTATTTCAAATTCCATAATAGACTCTTTTTTGTTTTGAAATCAGGCTTCGTCAATCCGGACAGCCACTCTAACGTACGATCTAAATTAAGTCGGCGCGCCAATTCTGCATAAGCGCAGGCCGAACTATGGATTTAATTGGTTCGACCGAGCCGGTAGAGCAGACCACGTCAATTATTGCCTTGACGGAATTTCCGCATTTGTGGTTTTCTTTAATTATACGTACGGAAAAGGAAAGTTTTCGGGAATCCCATGTTGACCGTTCACTTTTTCTTTGCTGCTCTAGCTTTTTCTTTTTATTTTTTAATAATAAAAAATGGTTTTTTTGAATGTGAGCATTGTAAAAGTTTCTATTGTGAAAATTTTTAGCTTAACAACTATACAGCCGGCGGCAAAAGTAAAATTTGATTTTTATTTGTTTTCTATTACCTTTTGATGGTCCGTTTAAAACAATCCACAAAAATCAAGGCACTTTCATAATAAAAGCAATCCAAATTTTTGATGAATTGTGGTAGTAGATTAAACTCTAAACTCTTTATTTTAACATGGGGTGAGAAATAAATGAATTTGAAAATGTATGATTCTCCTAGTACGTGCATTATGTTGCTACCATAATAAATTCACAACGTATCTTTGTTTGGACTTCAAATTGCCGGTTTTCTCTTCAGGGCCTCAGGGTTATTTTAATTCCTAAAAATAAAAGCATTTTTGGGAAAATAGAGCAACAAAGGGAAAATCCTTTTATTTTTCAGCTCAATTATATAGCTTAAAGCGGTTAAATAATCATGTGCTTTATTTTCTATTTTTTATTACGTAGTACGTATGAGTTTTTATATATTACGTAGTGGTACATCTGAAATTTATGATCTTCAACCAAAACTGTTATTTTTTTCGATAAAATAGCAATCATAAAAGTCAACTCTTCCCTGGGTGACTTCTGAATTTTGATGTTGCCAAAAGAGATTGTAGGTATAATTCCAAACCTCGCCATTCGGGGGTGATGGTGATTCGGTTTTTATGTCTCTCTCTATACACGTATGAAATTTAAAAAAGTAAATAAAAGTAATGTTTTACATGAAATCATTTTTATTATTACAGATAGATGGGTCGATTGATATTGATCTTGCTCCTATTGTGGCTTCTTGGAGGAAGATTCTTCAGGTGGTGCATCCGAGTCCGAATCATAAGACGTGATATTTTTTTCTGAAGATTCAGCCCCAGCTTCAGATCCAGCTTCAGATTCAGATTCAGATTCAGAGCTTGAACCTGAACTAGAACTTGAATCTGAATCACTCGAATCTGTTTCAGTATCTGAAGCATCTTTCTCGTCTTCAACCTCTATTTCTCCAACGTAAAAAGTTGGAAATTCAATAACTAATCTACCTTTAATAACATCACACAATTTGCTGTCTTTATCAACCTGCTTAAACTTTCCTGTCTCGACATCTTTAATCATTACATCACCATTCCAATCTTTTGGTATAATTTCAGAAACAGCCGAAATTTCTAGACATTTGAATCTTATATACTTATCCACCACTTCTCCATCTACCAATTTTAAAAATTCAATTGTCCAACTCCATTCTTTACCCTTTTTCCCACTTTTATTAATTTTCCCACGTTCCATACCAAAAGGAACTTTTTTAACCCTAACTCCTCTTTGTAAAATCCATTTACCGCCCGTACTTTTACCTTTCATTATTTTCATCTCTGATTTTTTTCTTTTTGAAAGCTCTAGACTTCGATTCATCTTAAGCAAAAAATTATAATCCCTTTGAACATCCCCATCTTCAATTTCCTTCTTCCCAATATATGTTTCTCTCGTACCTAAACTGGCATCTGATTTTCCATTACATTCTTTATCTATTTTATGTTTATTAAAACAAGTTAAACTGCAAGTTTTAGCCTTACATCTGGGACACACATATTTGAACTCCCCGCCACATATCTCACAACTCATACTACTGTTTTTATATTCAAAAAAACAATTTTATTACCTATATACTTATGAAAATGTCAAATGAAAAAATCTTTAAATATTCATGTTGAAAAATCTTTACGCGTAAAGACACGTTAGAGGAAGCTATTTGTCTTATTAATCAAGTAAAGAATGTCACTTTGGGCAGACAAATATAGACCTAAAACGTTGAACAAGTTATCATATCATGATGATACAACAGATCAGCTTACAAAACTTGCTGATGCAGGTGCAAATTTCCCACATTTATTAGTCTATGGACCTTCAGGTGCCGGGAAAAAAACCAGAATAATGGCAATGTTAAGAAGATTATATACAGGCAATTCTGTTGATTCTTTAAAGGTTGATGTACAGACCTTCACCACTCCGTCAAATAGGAAACTAGAATTTAATGTTATTTCGTCTCCAGTTCATTTGGAAATTACTCCAAGTGATATGGGTAATAATGATAGAATTGTCATCCAGGATTTATTGAAGGAAATTGGACAGACAGAATCGCTTGATTTTACCAATTTGTTTAAAAAAGAAGAAAACCAAGTACAGAAAAAGTTTAAAATTGTCATTATCAATGAAGCTGAAAAATTAAGTAGGGATGCTCAGGCTGCTTTAAGACGTACGATGGAAAAATTTAGTGGATTGATTAGACTTATTTTGGTCTGTGATTCAACATCAAATATTATTGATCCAATAAAATCTCGTACTTTAGGTATTAGAATTGGATTACCTGATACAGAAGCAATTAGAATAGTATTTGAATCAATTCTTAATAATGAATCCGATGCATTGCGTTGTTTCCCGGAGGATTGGGATGATAGGTGTATTGTTTATGATCATATTATTCAAGAGTGTGATCATAATTTAAGATTAGGAATAATGATGCTTGAGGCAATGTATATGAACAATGACGTGGTTAATTCTCAAACTCCAGTTATAAAACCTGATTGGCAACTAGTCATTGAAAGTGTTGCAAAAAATGTTATCAAGGAGAGATCAATTGCAAGGTTAACTCAATGTAGAACTGTGTTTTATGAGCTACTATCTCATTCGATCCCTGGAAAACTGATTTTGGAAAGATTGATGTACAATTTAATCAAATTGGTTGATGATTTCCCTAATATTAAACATAATAATGATGTTAAATTACAAATTATCAACGCAGCTTCTCTATTTGACCAAAGATTGACTTTAGCAAGTAAAGATATTTTCCATCTAGAAGGATTCATTACTCGTGTGATGGTCATTTTAGAATCTGATTTATAATTTTATATTTTTTATATTTTTTATATTTACATATATACAAGAATTAGATATTTTATTTACGACCGTTGAACATTTTGATTTCAGAATCTTGTGATTTTAAGAAATTGGAATATTCTCTTGTAGGATTTTCTTTTGCTTCCTTCAAGTAATCAACAGTCGGCTTTTCTTCGACATATGAGCCACCGCATCTTGCAGGGGTATCTTTATCAATAAATTCCCAAATACCAGGTAATTTTTCACACGCTCTTCTTAAAGAATCTTTTGCTGCATGTCTGTGCATGCCATCAACTTCAAAAACAACTTTTCCCGTTGGAACTCTTGCAGCCCAATGATCAAATGGTCCTTTACCTTTACCCATACGTGTTGCGTTACCCTTGATACATACAGCAACGTTGGTACATAATCTTTTCCATAAAGTACCTTGATTCTTTTTGACAAATCTAACTAAAACGTTGTCCGCCGCATGTAATTGAGCTGCAGTGATTCTCATACCTTCACTCTTTAAACGCATACCATAGGTACCAAATTCTAACATCGTACCCTTGGTTGATCCACCGGTACGTACGGTAACTCTACCCTTTTGTTTCTTCTTCACTTGTTTATATCTTGGAGCAAGTTCATGACCAAATCTCTTTGCGCTAGGTTGTGCAGTTCTAAAAAGTGATCCACCACTTAGGGATGATCCAAACACACGAGACACACTAGAGAACATCCTTACTGTCTTATTCTGTTAACTTAGAAAAAATTCTCAGGTCTCTTTCTTTCTTTTATTACATAGTCGTCCATTTTCTGACTTTTTCCTTCACCGCGTGCAATTTTCAAACTTTGAAATCAACATGTTTTTGAAGCGGTATATAGAAGGAAAGATAGGAATATATAAGAAGGTGATTGACAATGAACTTGAGCAGAGTGTATACAGGTCGCTGGGGGTTGAGGTTACTTTCTAGTTCATCACGTTGTTTGAACAAATTGAAAATTTTAGGAACAAGTTATGAAACAGATGAATGGACCAATGCCACACCCCGTATTCTTTCATTAGTTGGTAGAGATTTACACCAAAATCCAAATCACCCGATTGGTATTTTGCGTTCTCTTATTGAGAATAGATTTCAAGGACAAGGTTACACCATGTATGGAGACTTGAAACCAAACGTTACAGTTTTTGAGAATTTCGATGTTCTCGGGTTTCCATCAGACCATGTTGGTAGATCAAAAAGTGATACATACTATATTAATAAAGATAACCTGTTGAGAACTCATACGTCTGCGCATGAAAATGAGTGCTTTTTAGAATGCAAGACCCCGGGATACTTTATCTGTGGTGACGTATACAGAAGAGATGAAATTGATAGAACACATTATCCTGTTTTCCACCAGATGGAAGGTGCCAGAGTCTGGAAAAGAGATGATTTTGCAAATAATGAAGAATTATTGAAGCAGATTCAAAAAGATATCGATGCCATCCCTGGAACTAATCTTATTGTTGAAGATGTTGGTTATAATCCAACTACCAATCCTAAACAAGATTTTATGAGTGATAGGGAAGCAGATCTAGTTTCGCAACATTTGAAACGTACAATTGAACTTCTGGTTGATGTTGTTTTCAACGAAGCAAAAAGAGCTGCTAAATTGGCAGGCTCAACCGAAGAATATTTAAATGAACCTTTGAAAGTTAGATGGGTTGAAGCATATTTTCCATGGACTGCACCATCATGGGAAATCGAAGTTTGGTGGAAAGGTGAGTGGTTAGAATGCTGTGGTTGTGGTGATGTTAGAAAGTTGGTGCTTGATAATTCCAAACTCGATAATTCTATTGCTTGGGCTTTTGGTATCGGCCTTGATAGAATTGCCATGTTATTATTTGGAATTCCTGATATTAGATTGTTTTGGTCTCTTGACAAGAGATTCATTTCCCAATTCAAGGAAAACCAGATATCTATTTTCAAGCCATATTCCAAGTATCCTGGTTCTGTTAGAGATATTTCTTTCTGGTTACCAAAAAATGAAAATGGTCAATATTTAGAATTACATGAAAATGATTTAATGGAGATTGTTCGTGAAAATGCCGGTGATTTGGTTGAAAGTGTCAAGTTGGTAGATTCCTTTGTTCATCCTAAAACCGCCAAACATTCTCAAACATACCGTGTCAATTACCAATCTATGGACAGAAACATCACCAACGACGAAGTCAATTTAATGAATGAAAAAACCAGACAAGAGCTTGTTGACAAGTATGGTGTTCAACTTAGATGATCCTGCGTATAATACTATAATCTTCGAATCGTCCTTGATCCTGTATATAAAACTATTATCTTCACATCTTCCTTGTTTGTGTAAGATCCTTAAATAAAAGAAAAATTTATATTACACTCCGACTTTCCCGATTAGGAAGTGGAAAACGAATCAAGTATTCGGGCTCTGAAAATTCAACCTTAGTAATATGAAGCAGCTTTGGCAGAGTTGGTGTTGATCTGTATATTCAGGTAGTTCAGAAGTTTCTTGTTTAATAGAAATACAAAGGCGGTATTTATTATTAGTGCTGTTAACCATGGGAGAAATAGATTTGATCATTATATACGGTTCGGAAACAGGAACTTCACAAGATTTTGCATATTCATTAGCTCATAAATGCCGTTACCTGAGTTTGAACCCGTTGGTTTGTTCGATGGATTCACTTGATTTAACAAAACTGTTTGAAGTTAAAACATTACTACTTATATGCTCAACCACAGGACAAGGAGAGTTGCCTAGAAATTGTAAAAAGTTTTTCAAGTTTTTGATGCAACGTAAGTTACCTGATGACTTTCTTCAGCATCTAAGTTTTTCAACTTGTGGGTTAGGTGATTCTTCGTATGTGTTTTATAATCTGGCAATTAGAAAATTTCATGCAAGATTAACACAGTTGGGTGCTAGAGAATTATGTGAAAGGGTCGAATGTGATGAGCAGGCTTCTCAAGGCCAGGAATCATACTTTGATTCTTGGGAGAAATTGGTGTTCCTGTCACTTAAGTCAAAGTATCTAAATAAAATAAAAGAAATTCCAGAAACTGAAGTACTGGAACCAGTTTTCAAACTTGAGATTGATCAAGAAGGTGAAAAAAATCACCAACCATCCTTACAAAATGATGCAAAAGAAAAAACTAAAGTCAAAATTGAAACGATGAGCAGGATGACCAACCCAAATCATTTTCAAGAAGTTCTGCATATTAAACTGTCTGATTCTACTAAATCCTTAAACTATCATGTCGGCGATACTATTTCACTTTACCCAGAAAATGATCCCAAAAATGTTCAATCATTTATCAATTTACAAGAATGGAATGATATTGCGGATTTACCACTTCTATTAAATGCGCCTGTGCATTTAGAACCAGAACGTGGATGGGTCAAAAATTTAACTTTGAGATCATTGCTCCAGTATCATTTAGATATAATGGCAGTTCCTCCAAGGTCATTTTTTCAATTGGCATGGCATTTTGCCTCTGATGATCGTGAATCTGAGAAATTAAAGGAATTATGCCAAATTGAAGAGTCTCAGCAATTATATAACTATGTTAATAGACCTCGTAGGTCAATTCTTGAAGTTATTCAAGAATTTTTCAGTTTGAGGATTCCAATTGCACAAATACTTGAATGTATACCATTAATCAAGCCAAGATTATTCAGTATTTGTAATTTACCAAATAAAAGTACAATCGAATTAACAATTGCAATTGTTGAATACAATACCATCATCCGTCGTGTGAGGAAAGGTTTGTGTACCAGTTGGTTAAAACGATTAAACGTTTCGGACGAAATTGTAATTTCAATTAATCAAAACAATCTTCAAATACCAAATTCCGATATGATTTTAGTTGGCCCTGGTACTGGTATTGCTCCTGTTAGAGCTATAATTCAGTATAATGATAAAAAACATAGCGATAGTGATGATGGATATAATTATTTGTTGTTTACTGGTCATAGACATAAATCTAATGATTACTTATATGGTGATGAATGGCCAAAAATGAAAGGTTTGGAAGTTATTGATAGTTTTTCTCGTCAAGGTGGTGGTTATGTACAGGATACTATTTGGAAAAATAAAGACAAGGTATCAAAAATTTTGAAAAGTGGTGGTGGCTTTTATATATGTGGTAGTTCTGGTAAAATGCCAACTCAAGTCAGAATCACTATCGAAGCAATTTTAAAGGAATCTAATGGGTGGGATGATGAAACCGTTAAGGCTGAAATGCTCAAAATGGAAAAAGAAAAACGTTATATCCAAGAAACTTGGTAGTAGATATCATTTATCTATGCCGGTACTACTTTTAACAGTAACCTGTTTACTGTTGTTACTCTACAGAGTTTTTTAAAAAAAATTATATTACATAAATATACTTAAAATCGTGTTTACTGATCTTCATCTTCAGATAAGTCGCTATTCTCTACTTCTTCTTCGTCCTCAACTTCTTCTGATTCAGTGTAATCGTCAAGTACGGGGACATCAATAACAAGAATATTTCTATTTTCGTCTTCAGATTCATATTCTTCAGTATCTTCTTCTTCTTCGTCTCCTTCTTCCTCCTCCGCTTCATTTTGTTTAATATTTGGATTTCCCATAGACCATATATCAACTTCAGTTTTTAATTTCTTTCTTTCTTCTCTTTCTTGATCAATCATTTTTAAAAATTCCTTTTCAGCTTGTAGAACACTTTCGGAATCTGTACATTCACTGTACATTTCCAATAGCTCTTTGTTAATTTCTAAAAAGGTAGGTCCCCAAGAAAAGTTTTGTAATAATTCTAAGGCCCAATCTTGATGTCCGACGATCGCTAAACATGCTGCAACTGCCTCAACACAGTTAAGTCTCATTGGACGTCCATAATTAACAGGATTTGCTGCAACAAAATAAGGTAATAATCTTTCAAATTTACCACCAATCTTATTAAATGGAACTTCTTCAAGTCTAGCCCACGAGCATTCAACAACAGCAACACCGAATTCTTCAACAATTTCCTTATCGTCCGGACAAACAACACCTTTACCATTTGGAGTAACAATAATACCTTGAAATTTCTGTCCAATTCTCAGACTCTTAATCAATCCTAATCTTTCAAGCTTTTTACCACTACATCTTTTTGGATCACAATGGTCAAAATCCCACATTGCTAATTTAGTTGGAAATTTCACCTGCCTTAAAACCGATGAATATTTGGTTTCTTGTCTACCTTTACCATGGTGACCACTTCTATTACGGTGTCCATTAGAAGTTTTATTACTACTACTTCTTGGCGTGTCTTTTTCCTTGTTTTTTCCCTTACCCATGCTATCTTGCTGCTATGTCTTTGTTGCAAAGCTATACCAATATATGAATGTCAGAGATCTGAAAATTTTTGACTTATGATTTTGCTTTTGACTTTTTTCATTTTTCATGTAGTGGGGGTAAAAAGCTTGTGTTTCCCAGTAAAATGCAAAGTGTCCCATAAAAAAAAATATTTTTTAGACATTTGTGGGAAAATTCTTTTTTTACTGGGAAACTAGAGAAACTTTGTCGGGAAGACCCCCGGCAAGCCGGGTTCGGAAGACAGCTTGGCCCGAAAAAAAATATATCTGTCTTATTCAGTTGATTGATAACTTTTGTGTTATTTCATTCTATTCATTAAACACAGATCGGGGGGATCTACACATTTTAACGGAATGGATAATGTTGGAAAAGAAGAATTGGTGCCTGTGGAAAAACAAAAGATGCAAAAAATATCTGCATGGTTGTCTAATCCTTTCATAAACTATATTTTTAATCATCAAGACTTTGAAACTTCTGGGCCGTTGAAGGAGGTTATCCGCCAGTTATGCCAACACCCTGGAGATTATGCAATTCTTGTTCCTTCTACTATGTTTTTAACCATGCATGTTGATAAAAAGACCAAGAAGCCGTATTCTGAGGTGTGCAAGGAGTTGGATTTTGTCTTATCTCATATGGTTAGAATAAATGTTTTGAAAGAACCGAGGATAAGAACTCATAAAGAGTTTAGCACATTGAATAATAAAAAGGTGATAATCAAAGATGATACAATAACCTCTTCAGTAGGTTTCAAATATTCCGTACATGTAAATATTTTAAGGCAAGAATTTGTCAGAGGTTTTGCTGATTATATTCCGTTGGGGACCTGTTTTCACCTGGTTCATATCACTGATTGCATGTTTAAAGATTATGATCATATTGGAACAATGGATAACTTATTGCTCAAGCAAAATATGATTGGATCCATTAAAGATATTCAAAATGGTAATCAAACTTCTCAAAACATTAAAGACATTAAACCTTTTGAACTTATAGCCAATGGAAAGCCTGGTCTTATCATACTCATTGGAAAACTTAAGGCGTTTTGTGATGCAGAAACTTTTAAAAAATGCAAAACAGTAACAGATCTTGAAATTTCATTTACTGATTTTATAAAAGGGGGCTCAGTTATGTTCAATACGTTAGACTCAGAAACTTTTAAGGTTTTATTGAAAACGTATTCCAAAAATGAATTAATGGAATCACTATACAATTTCTTGGAAAAGAATATACATGAAACATTTTGGGATAAGTTTGTGGAGCTTGCATGTGATGGAGATGATAAAGAATTGAATTCCGCATATGAAAACTTGAAATGGTTGAGTATAACACAAATTGGATTGCCAGATCACATTTTAAACGATAGAAATAAATTAGCAGATTATATCAAAAAGTCTGCTGCTGCAATAAGGCAGTTCAAAAAACTCCAGTTTGCCAATAACTCTGCTTCTAAATGTAAAATCATTAAAAATACAGTTGAAATATTGTCTGCAAAAAGTACAATTGATGCAGACACCTTGATTGTTTTACTTATTTTTATTATTAGTTTTTCAAAAATTCCGAATTTAAATTGTCATTTCAAGTATATTAAAAAATATGCATACTCTGTACAAAACACAGAATCTGGTCTCTTGGGATATGCATTGTCATCATTGGAAATTGCAATAGGGTATTTTTATAATAGTTCACGACTTCAAGGTCTTATTTCTAATTCACTTCAAAATGAAGTTTTATGGACTTTGATCGGTGCAGTTTCTAATGATAATTCAACAAGTAAGAATAAAGAAGATGATGAAAAAATATTTAAACAAATTGAGCAGCTATTGGAACCATTCAACAAACCTAATACAATAATTCCGCTTAATCATTTTACAAAAAGTATCACGTTGAACGGTGAGTCGTGTTTGATGTTTGCCTTACGACAATTTAATGAAGAATTGATGAATGTTTTACTACAATTTGAACACATTTTTACACTTGATGATATTCTTGAGGACAGGAATATTGAAGGATCAAATATATTAGCATCGGCGCTTGATGTTGAGCACTCATATGCAAATACTATAGCCCAGATGATTTTGGAAGCTGAACCTCATGAAATAAAAGAATATGTTAATCAAGCAGATTACAATGGTAGAACTGTGGGGCACTTTCTTTATCATTGTCACAATTTAATTCCTCAATTTGGTGGTTTTATTGACTGGACTAAACGTGATGAATTTGGAAATACGCCCCTTATGATTTATGTTAGGTGCTATGATTATCCAGAATATCAAAACATGATGAAACTGACTTTACTTACCGTGAAACAATGGTACATTAGTAATAACCGATTATTTAGTCATCGTGATCATCTAGATAACAAACGAAATACATTTGTGCACACCATAAGAGACTCACAAACTTTAGCATTATTTTTAGAAACTTTTACAGGTTTGGAAATGAACTACCTTAATGAAAATAATCAAAGTGCAGTTTCGTTGTCTGTTAGATATAATAGATTTGAAAATGTTGAAATCTTAATTAATGATTCAAGAGTATGTTTGAGTATAGTAGATGCGAATATGTATATGAGTGCTTTGGACTATGTTAAGTTAGAGCGTTGGGGAGAATGTGTTAATCGTGAAATAGCTAAGTTACTAGAAGTTCAATTTATCCTTACTGAATATGGTGAAAATTTAGATTTTGCTTGCGTTAGAGCTAGGTTTGAACCTGATCATGGATTGTGCTGCTATTTTAGGGTTGTCAATCATAATGGTGAGAGTGATATTATTTTAGTCCCTTTTGAAAGTATTGTTAAAGTATTTAAATTACTGAAAAAGGAAATTCCATATATTCCATTTGATTTTAATAAACCTGACATTTGGTTCCCTAAGCATGGATATGTTAACATGAAAGGTAATATTAATTCATCAAACAAAATGAGAATTAATGTTTTAATTAATAATCTCAATCTTTTGATACAAGCACTTCACAAAAATGGTACTTTGGATCACACGAGCTCACTTCAAAGCTATTTGCTGACTCCTCAAGAACCTGAAAAATTAGAAGTTAAAGTTCTTGATGAAAGGGAAGCAATCAAAAATATTTTTGTTAAAGCCTTTGAATATAGGAAGACTATTTTTACAAATGCTCTAAATTTTAAAAGAATGATCATAAAATCTGAAGATATAATTGCTTATGATGGATTTATAGATTATACAATAACTGAACTAGAAAGCTTTTCAAAACTTTATGAAAGGTTTTACAGAAAATATACATTGAACGATGTTGAAGCTAAAGATTTGGATAAATTACGTACAGATATACCATGGATTGTTGATCCGTCATTAAAATTCAGAGAATATAGAGTTGAAGATTCAAGTGATATTTTTCTTGACAAAATACGGCTGTTATATGGAACAGTTAATGAACTTATTCAAAGTGCAACAGATATGAAGACGAATAAAGTTAAAAGATGGAAGAAAATAGTTAGTGATTTGAAAATGATTAGGAGTGAACTTGATAGGATTGCAGGCAGTGGTGTTGATGGTTCAAATTCTCCATCGCCATATAATGGACCTATAGGGTCGGAAAATTCAATCAAGGCCAATAGAAAAGATGTTTTGTCCAAAGTTTTTAAGCAAATTGATATTTTAACAAATGAATCATGTGATAGTAATGATATTGAAGAATTCAGATTTGACATTTTGAATTCAGTTTTTAAAGATCAATTTACTGATGAAAATTCGAAAGCTGAAAATAATATTCAATCTGGTTTTAAATATAAATCAGTGGATGATTTGATAGATATGAATGGCACCGGGGTGGGATCATGGTTTGTCGAAAAACGTAGAGTATCATATGTTAAAAAACTTCTTAGTGGATTTTTAAAGTATAGACTTGAACTTATTGAGTTGGATATTGAGTTGAGGAAAAATTATGAACATTTGGCTGTTTTTGTCAGCAAATTTTATCAGTTTAGGGTTGATGTCTTTAAACATGCTTATAAATTTTACTCAAGGGGTAAAATTGATGAATTAAAAAGGGAAATGACAGCTTGGGAATTAAGTTTGAGAGAATATAGGCAAAAAGAGAGTCTTAAAAGTAGTAAGGTTTGAAAAAAATTTATTGTATAAATAACCGCAGAATTAACTTATTATATAAAGACTACAAATCAAAATCTTAGATTAGTTACCAGAAGCACCATTATTACCACCCATAAAGTTCTTTGCCATGTTTTGTAACATTGGGTTGTTTGCAAGGCCATCTAAATTATCAGAGTTTAAACCCATGGAGTTTGCCATTTGCTTAATTTGTGGGTTGTTCATTAAGTTACCTAAAGCGTTTGGATCTTTCATCATTTCAGCTGCTGCTTGCATGATTTGTGGGTTGTTCATCAAACCGGCTAATCCGCCGAGACCGCCTGCGCCACCTGCACCGCCGCCCATCATGTTTGCAAAGACAGACATGTCTGGGAAACCACCTGCTCCTGCAGAATTAGCACCACTATTAGAAGATTCTGCTTCTGGTGTTGCAGTTAAATCAGTGCCGGATTCACCTAATGAGTTGAGTAAGTTTTCACTCACCTTCTTCTTTGCGGTTTCGTAACCTCTCTTCATTGCATCAGTTGGGGTGGATCCTTCCACTTTTAAACCTTCTTCATACGCCTTTAATGCGCCTTCAGCGTCACCAAGTGCATATTTAGCAAGACCTAATCTGGACCAACCTTTAGCATAGGTTGGTTCGACTTCGGTAGCCTTTTCTGCATCTTTAAGCGCCAATTCATGTTGACGAGATGATGAGTAAGCAGCTGCTCTGTTTGATAAGTAAACCGAGTTGGTTGGAATCAATTCGATAGCTGCAGAATATTTTTCGATTGCTGTAGCAAAATCCTTTTGCGCCATTGCCTTGTTACCTTCAAGTTTCAATGCTTCGGCTTTTTCCTTAGTTTGTTCATCCGATTGATCGATATGAACAGGGACGTACTGCTCTGCCTTTTCGCTAGCAGCTGATACTGGTGCAGATAATAATTCACCTAACGATTTGTTGTTGTATTTAGCCTTGACAGTTTCGATATCCGAAACGCTGAATGCTTCGGTTATACTTTCGATGGCAAAATCAATCGAATCTTTGTTATCTTCCGGAATATCTCCGTTTTTCAACGAGCTGTTTAAAAAATCCACAATAAGAGACGCAACTTCTTGTTTCGATGCCATTTTCTGTGTTGTATATATAGATATGTTTGTACTACACCGTCTAAAAAGCCCAAATGTCTTCTCTTATTACATTTTCATGTCGTTGGTTTTCTTCAACGCGGTCCACTGGCCTTTTCTTTCTAGAACATTTTTTGTTTTTTGCCATTATCCACTTTTTTCACAATTCTTTGGTAGCCTACGGGCTACCAAAGAATACAAGTAACAGATCTCGAATACCTGTATGACAGTCTATCTTATAATTATCTCTGTTTCATGTAAAACATAAAATTTGTGATTTTTTACTTATTTGTACTTTTCCACCTTGTGATATTTTTTACCATTTTCAATTTACCACCTTTGTGATTTGAACCAGCATTTTGTAATACGTATTTGTGGCACTATTCTACGAGATTTCAAAAACCAAAACACAGTCTACACACACAACAACTTTACTAACCCTGTCCACACTACTAGCACTGCACACACCACTTGAGGTTTGTAAATTGGCCATTCCAAAGCTCTACAATACAACACAATCTTTGTCGCAACTGCAAATTCGAGACATGTTTTTCTGGGTTTCGTGAAAAATAGGCATTTGATTTTAAAGATACAAGATAAGACAGAAACAGCGGCACATTGATACAGGAAAATAGACAGGCACCACACGATGGACTTTTACTCGTCGCTTAATTCGGGCCAGTTGGATGTCAGGAAACCCACTATTTTTGAAATAGCATCGGCAGGTCAATTAGATCAACTTTTAACGCCATCTCTACGATTCTTACTTGCGCATTATACGCACAGATATCCACGACTGTTGATTCGTATATTGAACAATTTCGACGAACTCAATGCCTTGGGTCGGGGTTTCATCGAATTCAACTATTTGAAAACTTGGAATTCCACCTTTATTGAAAAATTTTACGGTATAAAACGGACCAATGGATCATTATTAATTGATGACGACTCCAACGAGTCACGGAAATTCAATGATTTGAAAAGATTATCATCTTTTCAAATCATAGTATCGTTAATAGATAATGTTGCTATTCCATATATTGAAACCAAACTGCAACTGTATCATAATAAACTTGTGCCAGAATACCTTTTGAATAGCGTCCAAATTGAAACAGGTGAAAAGCAGCAAAATATTACATTTTCTTTTAAAATTTTGAGTTTTGCTCGTAAATTGAAGAAGTTGCTAAAGGATTCTTTTTTCAAATACTATCCAATTTTTAAACTTACAGTAAAATTAATAACATTGTTTTTGAATATTCTCTACATTGCAGATAAAACATCCTCAATCACAATCATACAATGGCTTTTCAAAATATCATATTCTCGTATCACAAATGCTGACCATCAACGTATGGACATGCTATTATCGCCAAAAGTTAAAGACAGCTCAAATGGAAATGTGCCACAAAATCTATCCTATGCTATTTCATCAAATCTCCAATCTCTAGCCACCCCATTACGCAATTTGGCCTGGTCAACAACTGATACAATTTTACCAGCTTCTATATTTCTTTTAAAATTTTTGGAATGGTATAATGAGAATAGAGAATCTCAAAAAGATGAAGACGATCCAACCAATATTGATGTTTCAATTGTTCCTTCAATAGTACCTTTGAATAAATTAAAAGATGAAAAAACTAGAAGTCAATATATTACTTCAACTGCTGAGGATTCTGCATGTAGAATATGCCATGAAACTATTCATAATCCTGCAGTCATTGAAACAGGATATGTTTTTTGTTATAAATGCGTATTTGAATATTTAAGAGATCAAAGTAAAGAAGACGGTGGAAAATGTCCTGTTACCGGTAGAAAATTGTTCGGTTGCTCATGGAGTGATAGCAAGAGCGAGTGGGATGTTAAGGGTATAAGAAGGTTAATCATTTAGTTGAATGAAAAGAAACTATTAATTCTTTATAAACTATACAAATTAATAATTATATGCCAGAAATGTTTTTGTTATGTAGTGTGTGTACATAAAAAAATGTAAATTATTCACTTTCGTTATCGTCATCATCCTCATTTTGCCATTCAACGTAAATGTCCTGAACCAGGCTACGAGATTTTTTAAGCAACAGTGGGTCAAATGGAAAAAATGCAACCAAATCAAGAAATTCTTGAGTTGCACGCATTGATGATTGTGTACCACCAACAGAGCTATTTGCAGATGAAGGTTTTAATGTTGACATCGCAGAAGAAGAAGTAGAAGTATTAGAGGAAGAATTTGAAGGGACATCCGTCTCTTTCTTTTCATTGACTCTACCAACTCTTTCTCTCCTTATTCTTTCAATAACACTCCATGTATAACAAATTCCCTCAGCTTGAGCTACACGTGAAAAAATCAAAACAACGGTTTCATTACACCATCTTAATGGATTATACCTAGAAACAACCGCTCTGGTGAAAAATCGATCTAATTGAGCAACCCAACCAGTTTTTGATTTTGGTGTAATATCATTTATTGACTCTGTTTGCATCTTTGGATCATCTGATTCACGTAAACAGTCTCTACGAAAGCAAACGATATACATCAGTGCTTGAATTAAACTGTAAAAAATTGTATGCTTATTTGGGTTAAATTCAGTTTTGATGTTATTGTTTAAACTATTAGATCGTGATGATAATCCAGATCTAGATTTATTTAATAATTCACTATTACCATCATCATCATCATCATCCTCATTTTCCTGCATATATGCAGTACAATAATCAACTAAAAATGTAACAACTGAAATTATCTGTTGATCTGATAAATTCTTTGCACGAGCTACAAAACTTGCAATATATTGAATACCAGTAATACGAAAATTTATGTTACCAGTTGTACTTGAGTTGTTCGCAAATGAAGTAAGTGAAATTGAAGATCCATTTGCTCTTTTATCAGTACTAAATACAATTTCAAATAATGAAACCAAAAATGCATCCATTAATTCAGGCTGTTGTTGAGCTGCGTAGAAAATAATATATTGTGTTGCCTTTGTACCATGTGTTGGTAAAATAATTGAACGGAATGCTTTAGTTAATGCATTAAAAATTTGAATACCATTACCAGAATCAAGTGATTGAATTGATAAATTTAATTCTAAATACTCTAAAAGTACTAATAGTAATGAATCGATTTTACTGGAAAGGTCTGAAAGCGATTCAAGTTCAACTTCATATTCAGCTTCTGAATCTAACATTTCATCATCAAATTCTTCTTCTTCTTCTTCTTCTTCACCGATGTTCTTTTTCATTTGATCATCCGTATTTTCATTATTAGAAAATTTAACTTTTTTAATAAGTTTAGAGTTTTTCTTATCCATTAGATCTTCATCATCGGACAAACCTAAGTGATCTTCAATTGTTTTAATTTTATTATCATCAATATCATCATCCGCATCCATATCAGCATCATCATCAGCATCATCATCATCGTCATCATCATTGTCATCATCGTCGTTGTCATCATCCTCAGAATCATCATCTTCAGAATCATCATCCTCAGAATCATCATCTTCAGAATCCGATCCGCCTTCATTATCCGATTCATCCAATCCCAAAGCTTCAGCTAAATCATCATCATCAATTTCATCTATTTGATTTTGAAATTCAACATCTAATTTAACAAAATTTTCAAAAATTAAAGTCCAAACATGATTAATCAAAACATTATAGTATTCGGTTAAATGTAAAATATTCTTAACATAATTTATAATTTCATCCTTTGGGCTATTCTTATTAGGGAAATTATATTTTAGTATATTCGGTAGACTGTTTGACGCAGTTGGTGCCAAGGAAATTAGCTTTTTTAAAGTTTCATGATGAGATTGGAGATTGTTGGCATCTGTTTTACTGAAATTTTCGATTATTTTGGTTGCAACGCTAGTCCACCATGAAGGTATACTAGTAACCAAAACTGTTAAAAAAGTTGCATAATGTTTAGAAAAATGTTTATAATTTTTAGAATGATAGAGCCAATCAATTTTCAATATGGAATGCAGAAGCGGTAGGGCTTTACTGTTATCAAATTTCGTGATTTCCGTTGTTAATTGGGATATAATAAGTGAAAGATTTTGTGAATTTAATGCTTTTGCGTTGGATTTTGGTAGCGATATGGAATGTGCCAAGGATTCAATCGGAGATTCATCGTACAAACCCGATTTTTTATGACTATTTGTATCATTTTCATCTAAAGATCCCAGAGCGGACTTTGCAAGTTGAATGATCATTTTAGCACTGAAGGAATCGTTATCTTCTATTTCAGCCGTATTATTGTCACTGTCACTGTTACTATTTTTTTTATTTATTATAGTTGAAAATGACGATGTGCTTTTTACCCTTTTGCAATTATTATTATTAGAAAGGTCATCTGATTTGCTATTTGTTCGACTCTCTGGCTGATGTTCAGCCAGAGAGTCAAATGTTCTTTTTTCAATGTTAACAGTGGGGAGTATTGTCATCATAATTTCTATACTGACTGTCTTTTCTTTCCCAACAAATTAAAATATACCAATCCAAACTAGAACTATCCAAACTACCCTACACTGATGCCGTTTCTTCTATAAAACAGCTACTTTATATAATCAAAATACATAAAGTAAAAAGTATTGTAAAAATCAGAATCCACAAATAAAAAATAAAAATATAAAATTTTTCCCCGGTTAAAAAACAGAAAATGCGAAAATCAGATAATTCGTCTTGACATTTCGAGCACCGTAATTAATTTGCATCAGATAAAAGAACACCCAGTTGAAAGCAGCTTTTGGAAGTACAGTTGAAAGCAAGGTGTAAGAAAGGTGTAAGCAAGGTGTAAGGACAACATAATGAGTGACGATACAATGGCTATGGATGATCAAGTGCAGCCAATTAATCAGCAACGGCAAGCGCAAGTACTGCAACAAGAAGCAGAAACAATGCATCTGAACTTGCCACGCCAGATTGAACAAGAACAGCTGGGAATCTCGATGGAATCGGACCAAAGAATAGCCCTCAATGTGATCAGAGAATTTCTGAAGTCTAAAACATCGTTTGACGTGTTGCCAGTTTCGTACCGTCTAATTGTCTTTGATACTTCGTTGTTGGTTAAACGTGCACTTAATGTTCTTTTACAGAACTCGATTGTTTCGGCCCCACTTTGGAATTCCAAAGTTCCTAAATTTGCAGGTCTTCTTACAGCGTCCGACTTTCTCAATATCGTCCATTATGCCTCTAATAACCCGGAAGAATCCAACAATTTATCCGAGTCTCTTACATTGGATGGACTAGCCAATATTGGTTCCATGTCAGGATCTTCCGCATTAGATACCGTTTCAATCCACCCGTTTCGATCACTTTATGATGCATGTGCTAAAATGATCAATTCCTCCGCCAGAAGAATACCTTTGATCGATAGGGACGAAGAAACAGACAGAGAAATCGTCGTTTCCGTCTTAACCCAATATCGTATTTTGAAATTTGTGTCTATGAATTGCCGTGAAACTAGATATCTTCTACAACCTTTACGTGACTTGAATATTGGCACCTTTTCAAATTTGTGCCACGCAAGATTGAATACACTTATAGGAGACGTAATAAATTTGTTGATTGAACATCATATAAGTGCTGTGCCCATTTTAGATGACGACAATAAATTAATCAACGTTTATGAAGCCGTTGATCTTCTTTCTTTGATTAAAGGCGGGGTCTACGCCGATGTCTCTCTCACTGTCGGTGAAGCATTGTTGAGACGGAGCGACGATTTCGAAGGTGTTTATACTTGCACACTAGCGGATTCCCTATTTGTTGTTTTGGAAACAATAAGAAAGAGCAGACTCCATAGACTTTTTGTCCTCGATGATGATGGTAAGCTGCTTGGTGTCATGACTCTAGGTGATATCCTCAAATACATTCTATTCAGTGAATAGACTTCTACATCTATTTGGATAAATTTTTGTATTGTTGTGTATTAATTCGAACCTTTTATTTTTTGCTATTCAAAACTGTAACAACATATACTCTCGCTCACACATACTCCCGCTCACACACACACACACACACACACGCACACAGATATATACGTTCCTCTCGTCTTTCTTTCCTTTTTTTACTACAATTAAAATTGACATTCATGCTTGCAAAAATTTGTTCTTGTCCAAATATAAAGTTCAGCATACAGTTTCAACTATTAAAACTATAAATTATAAACTTTAAAAAACTGTTGCTGTTTTTGCAAGACATAACAAAAGAGAATCTTATCTAAGCTGTTTAAAGCAAAAATGTGAATTTATTTTAATTAAACAATAAAGACTAATTACAAAAACTATTTCTGGTATGTATACTGCATCATGTGAAATGCTTCAATACATCCTCATACCCAACCCCACACCCATTAAATGACAAATGTCTGGAAAATCCTTGATAAATGCCAGAATCATAGTAGAAAACAAACCATTTCCCGCATTGGAATAAATTGCCATATTCAGCTATTTGTTACTATTATCAATCGCTCTTGCAGATGCGATAAAAAGCTGTGGTGAAATTTCAGCAGTTATCGTAATCTTTTTTTGTGCTTGTGAACAGTGGCCGTATATACAAGGAACCTGAAGAAGTAACTACAGTGGATATAAGTATCAGGATCAAGTATCAGGATCAAATATTACACAACCTATTTTATTGGGTACATTTAAAATTTTCAGCCCTTGCTAACAATATATATATACATAAAATATATACACCGAATTATGATTAATAATCAGAAAGAAATCAGTAACCAGTCACAGATAACGTTACGTGGTACAATTGCAGGATTGGGAATTGGTACATTGATTCTACTCTCTAATTTCCAATTCGGTCTTCAAACAGGATGGGTTTCGATGATGTCATTACCTGCAGCATTGCTTGCATATTCGATTTTTAAGGTTTTTGAATCAACACTTACATTACCATTCACACCACAAGAAAATGTTTTTGTCCAAAGTGTGGCGGTGGCAGTAGCCACCGGACCTTTGGCATATGGTTTCATTGGTATTATTCCTGCAATAGAAAAACTGCTTACTCCCGAAGAGACAGGAATAATCGAGGAGGTGTATGAACTTAGTGAGACTGTATTCCAGCCTTTCAGACCTTGGTGGAAATTGATGATTTGGTCAGCTGGTCTGGCGTTTTTTGGGGTGTTTTTTGCAATTCCGTTAAGAGAAGAATTTATTATCAGGCAAAAATTGAAGTTTCCAAGTGGTAGTGCAACTGCTACACTCATTAGTGTTTTCCACGGATATCCTTTGAGAAGAGAAAAGGAAAAGGATAATAAAACTTTAGAAAATGAAGTACCGGATCAGAATTTTGAATTGAATCAAATGCAAGCTCCAGCCATTTCAAATGATGAGGAGCTTCTATTATTACCTTCCACTAATAATGAAAAAACTTATTCTAAAGACATTGTAATTTTGCTATTTACCGCATTATTTTCATCCATTTATACACTGACAACATACTTCATTCCACAGATTAGAACAATACCTATATTCGGCTCATATCTTTCATCAGAATACCTATTAAATTTTACACCATCACCTGCATATGTTGGTCAAGGTATAATCATGGGATTTGAAACCACATGTGGTATGCTTTTTGGTATGATTTTAGGCTGGTGTATACTTTCACCATTATCAAAGTATATGGGTTGGGCGCCAGGAGAGACTGGAGACTGGAAAAATGGATCTGAAGGCTGGATTATGTGGATCAGTTTATCTATTATGATTTCTGATTCTTTAGTATCGTTAGGTTTAATGACATTCAAATCATTAAGGGCAATGTTTAGATCCGAGAGTGGTAAATCAATCGAAGATGAAAGTGATATGTTGTTAAGAGTAACGTCAGCATTCACGCAAAATGAAAACCAATCCGATAATTCTATTGATTCTTATTCAAGCTCTGATAACGATAGAGGTATGAATCGTAGAGTGGCTAAAATTAATAGTAAATATGCAAATAATGAATCAATAAATCCATTAATTCCAACAATTGGCTTACTTTTATGTTGCCCAATACTCGTATTATCAATTAAAATCATTTTTGGTCCAATTATACCGGTATGGATTTTATTACTCACCGTTCCAATATCATTAATTTTATCACTGATAGGAGTTAAATCATTAGGTGAAACAGATTTGAATCCCGTTTCAGGTATTGGAAAATTATCACAATTATTAACTGCATTAGTTATATCATCAACTAGACCAGGTGCTGTGTTGATAAATTTAATTGTTGGTGCAATATCAGAAGCTACAGCACAACAGGCAGGTGATTTAATGCAAGATTTGAAAACAGGTTATTTAGTTAATGGTTCACCAAAGGCACAATTTGTTGCCCAAATTTTAGGTAGTTTATGGGGTATACTTATTGCTGCACCAATGTATAGGTGGTATGATAAAATTTACGAAATCCCGGGTCCATTATTCAAAATTCCTACAGCTGTTATTTGGGTTGATTGTGCAAGATTAGTTAATGGCCATAAATTGCCAGAAAAAGTTGGATCATTTGTATTGGGATTTGGAATTTTATTTTTCATTTTATCATTAATCCGTGGTCTGGTTAGTAAGGAAAGCAAATATTACAAGTATTCAAAATTAATACCAAGTGGAGTTGCTGTTGGAATTGGTATTTATAACACACCATCATTTACACTAGCTAGATTTTTAGGTGGTGTAATCAATTGGTATTGGATGTCAAAGGCATCCCATAAAATTTCTGATAAGCTACCGAATGAAAATAACAAAGTTACGTTGATTATTTTCAGTAGTGGGTTAGTTCTTGGTGAAGGATTATTTAGTGTTGTTAATATGATCTTGTCTAGTTTTGGAGTTCCACATTTGTAAAAAATAAACTTTATAACAAACAAACAAGCAAACAAACAAAAAAATAAAGGTAAAAGTACAAGTAAATCAGTAAAAGAGAAAATGTAACAACAAGAAAAAAAGAAAAAAAAAGAAAAAAAAGAAAAAGTAAACATTAACTAAAAAAAGGATAAAATAAGTCTAAAAAAATAGAGGAGAATAAAGATTAGGGTTCTTTAATTATTTCCATCACGAATTTGTCTTTGCTTTTCATTTTCAATTTTATTATTGATCAATATAATTGCATTTTGGATTCCAAATAAGTTACCAATCAATGTTAATTTTCTATCAACGGCACCTGGAATTTCATCGTTAACTTTAACATAACAACCAGTATTTTGTCTGATATCTTTTAAGTTTTTACCACCACGTCCAATAACTAAACCAATATGATTTTGTGGAACGTACAATTCTTGAGATACCTTTCCATCCGGTTGAGTACTTGTTTCACCGGGTTTGGTATTAAGAGATGCAGCTGGACTACTTAAAGTAAATGCAGCCTGCATTGAATTTTGTAAACCAAAGTTTAATTGCGGATTCATCATACCTTGCATCATACCCATGTTATTGAAATTATTGAATTGTTGTTGATTATTTACATTATTTGTATTTTTGTTCGCCACAGCAGATATTGAAGGCTGATTATAATTGGCAGGATTATAATAAACTGCTTTTGATAATTGTTGTTTATGTTCAATAACTGTTTGAGCAACATAATAAGTTGCAATGTGAATTGCATCTGCAACACCTGTTATATTTAATATTCTATCAGTTGAAGAAGGCAAAATTTGATCGTTTGCATTTAAGGATGCAGCTGAATTTTCTTCGATTTCTCTGAATCTCGAACCCTTTTTACCAATTATATATCCCATAATAGAATGCGGGAACAACAAACGTAGAGTATAAAATTTTGAATCTGCGTTTGATGACTGGTCGAAAGGTTCATTATTGATGGATCTGACAATCAAACCGAACGCTTTGGCAACGTATTCGGCAGAACCTCTAATGCTTATAATACGTTCCGGCACGCCCTTTAAATTTTCACTCACATTCACACGAGAGTTTGATTCCTCTTTGATGTTGTTGATTGTGTCACCGCCTTTACCCACAATACTTGCGGTGTCTGAAATGGAAGCTAGCATCCGAAAATGCACGTAAGTTGGATCATCATTCTGAATCACCTTGTGAGAAGAAATAGGTCCGTTTGTGAAATCCTGTTTTGAAGGAATTGACGCAGGTGGAATATTACTAACTGTGTTAGATTTTTCATCCACATCTGCGCCAATCAATGAAACCGATGTTCTTTGTTTATCATCCTGAATATCTTTACGTTCAACGGCATCCGCATCTAATGCAACCCGTTTAATGTAATGTGTTGATTCCTTAGATTCTTCCGCCTCTTCGTTCTTTCTTTTAAGCATTCTAATCTCACCCAATTCGAAACTCTTACGTTACAATTCAAATCCAATGAGCTTTTGTCTCTTTCATGTTCCCAAATATTTCTGCTCATCTTGCCACTTCCCATATTCATGAGAAAAAACCAGAAATCGAGAAACGGGCCCGCGCGCCGATCGACGGGCTGAGCCGCACTCAGGCTGTTTTTTTTGAAAAAAAAAAACAAAAAAAAAAATAAAGACAAAAACCTTGACGTTTTCCCGGAGAGCATTTCCTGAATTCAAAAGCAATGAGAGCGCGGGAGGTGTTGTTGATTTTATTAAGAGCATATATTTTTATATGCCAAGGGCAAATACAGGCAAAGATGACCGTCACAGATAGACATGCAGTAGGCTTAAAGAGTAGTGAAATGCATGGGGATGAATTTAATGGCTCGAAAGATGCACATGAAAAGTCTGGAGTTGATAACGTTAAAGGAAGTCAAGTTAATGGCGATTACAATGAGGACAATGAAGACAATTATAACGAAGACGAAGATGAAGATTATGATATGGCAAAGGCCAAAAAAGATAGCGGATCTGAAGCAGAAGATGAAGACGAATATATTGATGTAGAAGAGAAAAAAGAACTGGCCAAGTACTCACGCATGGAATTAAACGAAGGTGGATTGATCAAAACAAGAAAACAGAGACAGTTGGAAGAAGAAATAGAAAAGAAACACGAGAAAAATCTTATAGTAAAAGATTCGAATTCAAATACTGATATAAACTCAATTTGGGCGGAGCTGAATAATTCAAATGCCAGTAAGCCCAAAGAAAGTGAGGTTATTGTAGTAGCTGAAACAGCTACAACAAAACCGGTAGAAACCGTCAAAATAACCAGAACTTATGAGTTTGCAGGTAAACAAATCACCGAAGAAAAAGAGGTTGATGTTAACTCCGAAGAAGCCAAGGCGTATTTCAATTCAACTGCAATAAAACCAAAAGATGAAAATAAACCTGCAGTGACGCAAAATGCACCAGGACTAAGAAGGAAAAGAAAGAGAGCCAGTTTGCTCGATGCTGTGATTTCCAATTCTTCTAAAACCAAACTTTCAACGTTGGAAAAATCAAGACTTGATTGGGCAACTTATGTGGATAAGAACAAAATCAGTGCCGAATTAAAATATAAAAATAAAGGTGGTTTCCTAGAAAAGCAAGATTTCTTAAATAGAGTTGATTCAAGAAGAGACAACATGTATAAAGAAGCAAAATCTAAGAACAACTAATTCAAATTACTTTATAAATTGTACACTAATACTACTACACTATATATATATATATATATATATATATATCTGTATATAAACTATTGATCTTTTTTATTCATCTTTTTAGAGTTAAGCCAATTAATTAAATCAGTGAATAAAGCTGAACTGGTTTTATTGGCCGAGTCAACTGTCCATTTAATCAAATGTTGTTGATAGATATCTGTGACTTTCTTGATAAATTCTTCAAATTTATCATTATCAGAATTAATGATTGATCTGACAATATAAATAGCAACCTGTGAGCATGCTTGACTATATGCATTAAATTTAGATTTAGCAGCACGTTCCAAGACCGCATCAATAAGATCAAATGAACCATCCAATTCATCATCGATATTCTTGAACTTGAAAACATTCTTACATGTTTTCTTAATCAATTTGTGTGCTTTCTCACCAACTTTTAAATCAATGGTTAAATCCATAACATCCAATAAAACAATAAGCAAAGATGCACATTCTACGCTATTTGGATTGATTGTGACATACAATTCGAGTAAGTCTAAGACTCTCAACTTACAAAGTGCCATTAATTCCTTGGCATCTTTAGCCTCAAGTTTACGCTCGTTACCATTCTTTGAAGAAGTTCTAAGTTCATTAAGAGAAGTTTGACGTTGTTGAAAAATAACTGATAATTGTGAGTCAATTGCCATCATTTGCTCATCCGACATTGATTCATCAGATTCATATTCATCATCATCATCATCATCCTCATCATCCTCTTCAACAGCATCATCAGCATTATCAGCACCATCCTGCTCCATTTCTTCAGTAACGTTAAGTGCTTTGGCAAGTGCGGATGTAGTAGATTTTTCAACTTCTTCAATTTTTGCTTTATTATTATTATCATCATTTTCATCATTTTCATCATTTTCATCATTTTCATCATTTTCATCATCATCATCATCTTCTTCTTCTTCGTCATCATCATCCTCATCATCCTCATCATCCTCATCATCCTCCTCCTCATCATGATAATCTTCAATAGTCTGATTGAATAATTGTTCCATGCCAACTTTATTCTCTCTTGCCAATAAAACATCAAATAATCTTTCTAACTGTGTGCTACTAACATCGTATACAATTGATTCCCAAATACTATTACCGATTCTCTTTTTTAAACCACTCTTTTGAGTTAAATAACTCAACAATAAATCAACAAGTGTATTAAGAATATTTTCAAAATCTCCTGATCCATTTTTAAAATCTCTATAAATATTAAGGATATCATCTAATATTCCAAAAGATTCGGAATCTCCACCATATAATTCCAATAGTGCAGTGGAACAAAGCATAACCAAACATTTAGACATTCTTAGTTGATCGTCACTCATTTCGTTAGATTTAATTGAAGCACTTAGCTGATTCCAAATTTTAAACGATTCTTCTTTAATTTTCATTAATTCATTGTTTGAATCAATACTTGTACGTAAAGAATTTGACTTTTCATGTTCACTTATAAATGTGACGATTATTCCAGCCCAATCAATTTTACCTTTAGAACATTCCATAACATCAGCTAAAATTGATTGTAATCTATCCTTTGCAATCTTAATATCAGATTCAGTAATATTTGAAGAAGATGACGAAATATAAATAATTTGTGAAAGATATGACAAAATATTTTTCATACTATTTGCAAAGTTTAATGTTAATTCAGAATCATCCGATACAACAACAGCCCTGATTAATTTCTTATTACCACGCACGATATCAAGCAATGAATTAAATATGAAAATTTGAATATCATGTTTTGTTGACGCCACATCATTTTTATGAATTTTACCAATAAGTTGGTTTTCACAATTAATAATCCACTCAGTAATTTCAATCCATGAATTGACATCATCTTCTAAATTATCTGATGAAATCAATGAAATTAAATCTTTGATTGTTTTAGTCTTAGTAACTCTATCAAATAAAATACATTGAGATTCTAGTGCATTAATAAGATGAACTCTTGAACTTGTAAATTTTTTGCTCAATTCAATAGCAGTTGATAAAACTTTGGTTGATAAGTTATGCAAAACACGATCTTTTTTAGATATATGATTGATCAAACAACGGGTTAGGTTTTCATCGAACAAAATCGAATAAAATTCAGGTTGAAAATTAGGCAACTTAAAACACAGTTCTAATATTTGGAATCCTGTATGTTTTCGTTCAGATGATGCAGAATTAGAGAAAAATGTTGAGTCAAATGTTGGCCAAAATGATGAAAGTGTCAATAAAGGAATATCCGATTTAACTGATTTCTTTGTCTTTTGTTTCTTTGATACATGCTTTTCCTCCTTATTGATCTCATTTTCAATAAGTTCCAACAATAGAGGAATCCATACATAATGAAGTTGAGGATTCCATGAACCCTTTTGGATTGAATTTATATCCTTTTTATCATCATCATCATCATTATTATCGGATTGGACAATTCTGTCAAGGAATGCGTCTTTTAATAACGGTAAGTTACCCTTTGTTAAAGGATCATTATTCTTCCAGTTAATGTTTAAATTAGCAAGTTTTGACAATCGGTTTCTTTCCATTAAAGGAATTGACAAATAAATTAACAAGCCATCCATTGAGAGTAAAAGATTATTAGCTGAAAGTTTATTCAAAATATATGGAATCACTTCTTCGTCTGCTACCAATTGTAATTTGTTAATTAGCTTGACAATTGTAACCATTGAAATTTCTCTAATCCATGATTTAGTCAATGCAATTTCAAATAATTCATCAATGATTGATAAAATAAGTTTTTTATTATTTACATCAACAAGGGACGAATTGATTAAAGACTGAATACCAAAAATTTTCCCAAATAAATAAGCTCTAAGATTCTTACCCTTATGTTTTGCTTTAATCTGTTTGTTTAATATAGATTCCAAGTCACTTAAAAACTTTTCTGCTCCATAATCAAAGTTTTCTCTTGTGCCAAGTAATGAAATAAGTTCTGTCAAACACATCGAAAACCCAATACGCGCTGAGTCATGACTCGAGCCCAAACCTGAAATCAGTCTTTGCAATGCATATTGAAAGTCGGAACCACTATTTTCTTTAGAAAGTTCTTCAATAAGTGCCGTTGCAGCCTGAATTCTTTCCTTTGGCAAATTAGATGCCAGTCTATAATAATGATCTTTACTAACAGGCATTTTTTACACCGAAAAAACTCTAATATTCAAATTCTTTTACAAAAAATCCTTTTATATTTTCTTACAAAAACATTTTATATACCTTATTAAAAAATATTATAACTCTAAATAAAAATTTCACATTCATGATGCCCACTAACCGCGTCGACCGACGCGGTTACGCAGCGCTGTGCGTTCTGCGCTGTGCGGGTTCTGTTTTTCCAGTTTTCGCTCTTTTCGTTTGAACCAATTCAAGAGCTGAAAGGCAAAGGCACAAGATTGAGCATTTAGTTGATTTTGCAGTTGAATTTGAAGAACAACACAATGTCTGCTTGGAAGAAGGCTGGTATCTCGTATGTATTTATTACATCCATTATTTTCTAAGTATTTCCAACGGCTGAAACAATATACTAACATTTAATCGCCTCCTCACACGGGTTATTTGGTGAGTTTTGTGTGGTGTCTTTTTTTTCAAATGATTTTGCAGTGTCGGACAGGTATATTTCAGATGTGTTTGGGTTGTGTTTTTTTTGATTGGATATAGGTATCAAGAGTAGAGAATTGTATTAGTGGCTCGAGGGACAAGAGTGATGTTTGATCAATGCAGTCCAAAGCACAAATGAAGATTTTTATTCCAATAGACAAAAACAAAGACAGATAGCAGGTTTTATTTGATCTTTCATACCTATTTTATAAATCACATGAAAAATAATACAAGAAACACACCCACACATCCACACACCCACAAAACCACCAATCTACAGGCACATAGTTTTATTCATTTTAGCGTTAACAAATATTTTGCAATTTCTGCAAAGACCGTCACTAAGGCATTAAAGCCAGAATTACAAACCAAGGCTTCAAAGAGATTCATCACTGAAGTCAAGTCTCAACACATCAAAAACGGTGAAGTTGTTAAGGCTGTTGACTTAACTTCTGGTAAAGAACTCAATTTATAAGTTCTAAGCTTTTAGCTTTTAACCAATGATTGGTAGAGTTTTAAACGTAATGACTTAACGTAATTCTTTATATTTAACTATTTATCTTAAATTATTTATTTATTCCACATTTATCTTCAACTATACGTATCTTTATGTATGCAAGTAATAATGTTGAATCCGCTCGATTTTTTTTTCGTGTTGAAATTTCATTCGTTGAAGTTGGAAACACTTTTCGATAGAACTAATTCATATATAACATAATTTCAAACGGCTAAAACTAAACACCAATATTATCCCATTAGATATTATATAGAGCCTAATTTAACGTGATGAATATAGCAAAATTCAACCGTTTGACGCCATGGATTTTGAATCCATGGCAAAAAAGTACATACAGACGTTCGATTTTACAGACGAACCAAATTTCTCGTTTATTCACAAATAACATTCACAACATTCAAATTAAATCTAATAGACCAAGATTTAATATCGAGCAAAACGGAAAAACTTGCCAAATTTCAAGGTATTTTTCCACTTGTAAAATAAGATGGAATAAAGATACTGAAAAAGTAGAAATACGAACGAATAAGGAAGAAGCAAAATTACCAGCTAAAAAACAAACATGGAAAGAACGATGGTTAGACATCTCACACGATGATTCATCAAGTGCAACATTTACCGAAGTTTGGAGATTAGTAAAATTAGGTAGGAAAGATGTACCACTATTCACATGTGCTATGCTTTTATTAACGTTATCAGCTGCAATTATAATGGCATTACCAAAAGTTACTGGTTTAATTTTAGATGCAACAAAAAATTTCACTGATTTAGACGATATTAAAATCTACGATTATTCTTTAGATAATTTTTTGTATATAATGGGTGCTTTGCTTTTGTTATCAACTAGTGCTACTTTTACAAGAATCATTCTAATGAGAATTATTGGTGAAAATTTAGTGTCAAGATTAAGATCGAATTTTATGAAGAAAATCTATTTACAGGATATGTCATTTTATGACAAAAATAAAGTTGGTGATTTGATTTCAAGATTAAGTTCAGATGCTTATGTTGTTTCCAAATCAATTACTCAAAACGCCAGCGACGGTATTAAACATTCATTAGTTTTAGGTTCTTCATTGACTATGATGTTTCTTTTATCGACCAAGTTAACACTTATTATGTTGTCATTTGCTCCACCTTTATTATTCTTTTCTTATCTCTATGGTTTGAAAATTAGATCTATTTCAAGACAATTACAGGAAGCAACAGGTACTTTAACTAAAGTCAGTGAACAACAATTGAATTCAATTAAAACAATCCAATCATTCACTGCAGAATCAAAGGAATTAACAAGATATAACGATAAAATTAGAAACGTTTGGGAAATTTCTTTGAAAGATGCAGTTACTAATGCAACATTTTTTGGTACTACTGGAATTTTGGGTAATATCACATTTTTACTTACGCTCGGATTGGGTACCAGATTTGTTCTGAATGGTTCAATGACCGTTGGTGACTTGACGGCTTATTTAATCTATACAGAATATTGTGGTGGAGCAACTTTTGGTATTTCAAGTTTTTATACTGAATTATTCAAAGGTGCTGGTGCAGCAAGTAGATTATTTGAAATGTTAGATATTCAGCCGGGAATTGATCCTGTGCATGGTAAAAAATTAGTAAGTAAGCTGAATGCATCTAAGAATCCCGTTGAAGGCAAAGAAATTGTCTGTACTGGTGACATCACATTTGAAAATGTTGAATTTTCATATCCAACCAGGCCAGATAATATTATCTTTAAGGATTTATCATTCAATATACCTGCTGGGTCGAATGTTTGTATTGTTGGTCCATCAGGTAGAGGAAAATCTACCATTGCATCATTATTACTAAGATTTTACAAACCATCAAGCGGTAATATTCTTATTGATGGACATAAACTTGATACTTTTTCCGTTCATTCTATACGTCAAACATTTGGATTTGTTCAGCAGGAACCTGTTTTAATTGAAGGCACTATTGAAGAGAACATCAAATATGGTCTATCTCCACGATTATCTAAAAAGGTCAAAAAATCAGACGTGGAATGGGCAGCTCAAAAGGCAAACTGCGATTTTATTTATTCACTACCTGATGGTTTCAACACTAATATTGGTCCAAGAGGTTCGTTATTATCTGGAGGTCAAAGGCAGAAAATCGCCTTGGCCAGATGTCTGATTAAAGAACCATCTGTTTTAATTCTAGATGAAGCTACCAGTGCCTTAGACAGTAAATCCGAATCGGCCATCAACGAAACACTAGAAAGACTATTAAAAGTCGGTAATATGACTACTATAAGTATCGCACATAGGCTCAGTACAATCGAACGATGTGAATATATCCTTGTTCTAGGATATGATGGATCCATTGTCGAACAAGGCAAATTCAGAGATCTTTGGGCCAATCAAAACAGTCGATTGTGGAAACTACTAAACTCTACTGAAAAAGACCCAGAAAACACCCCTGAAAATGATGTTTTAAACCCTTCTACTTCTGCAGAGACTGTGGAACAGAAAACTCCTCACCGGGTGGCGGTGTAATTGAGCTCTTTAATTAGATGATATGTATAGATTTGTAACATTGAAAAATAGAAACCCGCACCGAGGGAAAAAGCTGATTGTAGATTGTTGATGCATTGATTGATGACAGGACTGTTCTTGTGGAGGCAACAGAAATATACCATAATATTATACTGGTTAGGTACGGCATAGAAGTACAGATCTGGTTGAATTATTAAGAAGAATATTGAAAGCTTTTAAAAGGAAAAAGTTTGTTTTGATTAATAATTTATTGGATTTTTGATTTGTTAGTAATCAGAATTTTTTCATTTACTTTTAGAATTTCTTTCGTCAAAAGGAATATATTGGATAACGACCAGATAGTTCCCATAAGGTCTAATACACAAAAAATAATATAATATGTCTGCAGCAGTGCTTTTGGCCAAAGAACTCAAAGAACTATCAAGAAATCCTACATATCATATCACACTTGATAATGACAGCATTTTCAACTGGACACTGGGACTTTATATAGTTAATCCAGACTCTCCATGGAATCACGGTTATCTTAGTGCAAAGATGGAATTTCCTTCAAACTATCCCTTTGCTCCTCCAAATTTCAGATTTTCCCCCTCTATTTTCCACCCAAATGTCTATCCCGACGGCCGTGTTTGCATTTCAATTTTACATGAAGCAGGTAACCTTTACCAAGATGAACCGTCCAACGAAAATTGGTCCCCAGCACAGTGTGTTGAGTCTGTGATATTAAGCATTGTTTCTATTCTTGATGATCCAAATATCCAATCTCCGGCAAACATCGAAGCAAGCAATCTATGGAGAGATAACAGAGAATCATACGACAACCAAGTTAAAAAAATAGTTGAACGATCACAACAAAATATACCAGATGATTTCGATGTTCCTTCCGATAAAGTGATTGTTGGAACACCTGCTCAAGAAGAAGAAGATGAATGGTATTTTGAAGATGATAGCGAAGAAGAAGAAGACCAAATGTCTTATGAAGAAGACGAAGCTGAAATGAGTGAAGATTATGGCGAAGACGAGAAATAGTACAGCATTATTACATATCTTTACCAAATGCTTATCCATGCAAGTTTTTTTGTTTTTACCAGAGAAGAATCAGAGAAGAACTCGCATGTACGTTCATTAAATAGATTTGATTTCTATTATTTTTGTTTCCTTTTCTTTTGCATTACTACATTTTGGATAAATGATGCTTATGGTTATAAATGGCACCGCATATCCTCTTGTTCTCAATTAGATATATATATATATATCCTTTAAATAATACTACTAATATAATTTTTCGACGTATCACAAAAATAGATTCGAGTCTATTTCAAAATTTTCAGACCTGAAATTTCATTTCTTTTTTTATTCTGTTTAAAAGCCAAAATTCTTGGTATCTTTGTGTAATGGCTAAAAAGGATAAGAAAAATAATGATGCTAAGAAAGCCATGAAGGCAGCTAAAGCTGCCAAGAATGCTGCTAAAGGTCAAACCAAAATAAAGAAACAGTCCAAGAAAGCAGGTGATGATATTGAAGATGAAGTCGACATTGATCAACTTTTAGAACAACTAGCACTCGAACAAGAACAATTTGAAGCTGTTCATGTTACTAATATAGAAAAGCCGACAAAGAGAACCAACGGTACTTTAGTTGCTGCACCTACAGCCCAACGTAGAGAATTATTTTTTTTTGGTGGTGAAACTTCAAATAGTCAAGGTGTTGTTCATTTTCACAACGATTTAAGTGTGTATTCACCTGATTCAAACACATGGCGTCGTTATGTGAGTAAGAATGCTCCATTACCACGTTCTTCTCATTCAATGTGTTTTCATCCATCTGGTATTATGATTTTGCATGGTGGTGAATTTTCATCACCAAAGCAGAGTACTTTTCACCACTATTCAGATACTTGGATTCTAGATGTTGAAACCAAAGAATGGGCCAAGGTTGAAGAGAAGAAAGGTCCATCTGGACGTTCTGGTGCTAGAATGACTGTCTGGAAAAATTATATATTACTATCTGGTGGTTTTAGAGATTTAGGTTCTCACACAACCTATTTAAATGATTTATGGTTATTTGATGTAATGAGTTACAAATGGCAACAGGTTGAATTTCCACAAACTATGAGTATGCCTGATCCAAGATCTGGTCATTCTTTTATCTGTGCGGATGACGAATGTGTTTTATATGGTGGTTATACCAAAGTTAAGGCAGGTAAAGGTTTACAGAAGGGTAAAGTTTTAAATGATACATGGACTATGAAAATGAAAAGTGATATCAAACAATTAAGATGGGAAAGAAAAAGAAAGCAAGGTTGGCAACCAACTCCAAGAGTTGGTTGTTCTATGCAACAATATAAAGGAAGAGGTTTTATGTTTGGTGGAGTTTATGATTTAGAAGAAACTGAAGAAACTTTAAGCTCCGAATTTTACAATACATTATTGAGTTACAATTGTGAGACCAACAGATGGTTTAATTTGAAATTGAAGGCTCGGAAGAAGAAAGAAGTTGTCAAAAAGGAGAAAGTTAATAGAGATAAGGAACTGGAAGATATTTTAAATGAAATTTTAAAGAATGCTAATTTGAATGATGAAGATGAAGATGATGCACCTTTGAAAATAAATTCAAAGGTAGAATCTGACGATGAGGAAGAAGAGAAAAATAAGAAAGTTTATCCTGTTAGAAATCAAATGCCACATGAAAGATTCAATGCATTAACCTGTATTATGGATGATATTTTCTATATTTATGGTGGTATTTGGGAAAATGGAGAAGTAGAATGTAATTTGGATTCATTCTATGCAATTGATATTTCCAAATTAGATGGTGTGACTGTTTTCTGGGAAGATTTATCAGAAATTTACGCAGCAACTGCAGATTCTGAAGATGAATTTGATGAGGAAGATGAATTTGAAGAAGATGACGATGAAGAAGAAACTACAGATCAAAAATTAATTGCAGAAGAAGAGGAAGAAGAAGAAGAAGAAGAAGAAGTTGAAGAAGTTGAACCTGCAATTCCAGATGAAAGACCATGGTTGCCACATCCAAAAGTTTTTGAATCATTACGTAACTTTTATGTTAGAACTGGTGCTGAATTTTTAAAATGGGTTATTGATCAAAATAGAGATTCTAGAGGTAAAGATTTGAAGACCAAGGCATTTGAATTAGCTGAAACTAGATGGTGGGAAAGAAGAGAAGCTATCCAACTTGAAGAAGATGAAATGGAAGAGAGTGGTGTTGAAGCAGTTGTAGAAAAAGATTTCTCGAAAGCTACAAAAAGAAGATAATTTTAAATATATATACATAAGTAAGTATATATAAATGCTGTCTATAAGATCTGGGTAAAATACAAGTTTTTTATTCATCTATTATATTTTTTATGCAAAAAATGTATAATTATATAATCCCAAAATATATAATTAGGCAAAATGAATACCAACTTGATGAAATGCATATAATAATTTTAAAAAGTCAGTTTGATCTAATTTTGCAGATCTTTTATCACCAAAACCAGTTTCTACCATTACCTTATTCACTAGTTCCTTAACTATTTCATTGTAATCTTTCATATCATCATATAGCATTTCACCCCTTTGTTCACCCAAAAATTGCAAGTAAGTTTTGTAATTTTTTTCCAAAATTTCAAGTATTTTATTGTTTTTGAAAATAGAACTTAAAGTTTTATTTTTTCTGTTAAAACAAAAACGTAATAAACCATCCCATTCATTGTAATCAATATTTGGTTTTGGGATTTTTGGTTCAATTTTAACCACACTTGATTCAACTTTTGGTGGTGGTCTGAAATTATTTTTTCCAACTTTCATAACGTGTTTAACATTTGACCACATTTGTGCATTAGCAGATAATCTATTGTATAAACTTTCACCAGGTCTTGCAGTTAAATTTAATGCAAACTCTCGTTGAAACATCAAAACTGCAATTCTTGGAGGTCTTTGCATTTCAAGAATTCTGAAAACAATACCTGAAGAAATTTGATATGGTGTATTAGAAATACAGACATCGAAATATGGTAAATCTTTAATCTTCATGAAATCACCCATAATAATTTCCAATTTTTTTTCTAAAGGTGTACCTTGAACACGCTTTGTTAATTCTGCTGCCATCTTAGGATCAACTTCAACAGCGTAAACTTTTCTTGCTTGCTCAAGTATACGAACTGTCAAGTTACCAGTACCTGGACCAATTTCAAGCACAACATCTGATGGTTTGATTTCGGCTTTGTCAACAATTCCTTGTGCAATTAATGGATTTTTCAAAATATGTTGACCAAGATCAGTATTGAACTTGAAAACTTTATTAATTTGTGAGCTTCCCGCAGGGTCTGGTTTGTTGTTATGAAATGTCTTTTTAACAGCTTTAGGCATATGTGGTGTTATTTTGTAGAATGCTCCAATAGAAGTTTTATCAATGTACAAAAAAAAATAGTGAAAAATTATAGAAAAACTTCAAATCTTCTTTCGGGCAGTGCAAAATTTTTATCAGACATGAATGTGATGATTTTGTGTGAAACTCTTGTGATATACAGGCATTTCATCAAACAAAGAAGAGATATGGCCAAGACCAGCCCACAAAATCCATTGAAAGCTAATGCATCTAAAAAGACGGGGGATGCAGAGACTGTATATAAATCCAAGACAGCGGATCTCAGCCCAGAACAACTGCGTAAGCTCCGTGGTTGGAAGATGATGATTGCAGGTGCAGTGTTCCTAATCGTTCCATCGATGGAGCTATATCGTCGTCTATATGCGGGTGGGGAAAGACGTATACAGCAAGGAGAATTCAATCCATTGGATGGTACTATCAAAAATTGGGAGGAAGAAGAAAAAGTTAGAAATTTCAAAGAATCTTGGTTGACTAGACTTTTCGGTGAAAAATAAGTGTTTATAGACTTTTTGGGTATACTTTTAATGATTTTATGACATTTTTTTTTATATTATACATATGTAAATATTTATACAGAAGTGATCCTTGATTGTGGGTTTTTTTGCCTGGATCCCAATGAAGTTATGCCTCTAGATTTCATAACGTGTAGCACGGGAGGTGGATTTTGTCGATTTAGCAATCCTAGTTGAAAAGTCTTTTCACGTGGGTGCATCTCTCTTTGGGTCATTACAGAGAAAGCCCTTGTTTTCAAAGCAGATTCCGCCCTCAATCGGGATACCGAAGAAGACAAAGCTGGTGATTTAGTACCCAATTTAAATGAGATATCTGATGCTATGTTCTCCAATCGTGAATCGGGTCTTGCTAAAAACGGCGTACGTTTACCACTTTCTGTTTGAAGTCTACTTGCAGATCTTAACAAGTTCATTCTGGATTCTGGGCGCATAGGTAATGGAATCCTTGATATGTTAGTAGGTGGAGAGTTAGAATCTGATAAATATGCATCACTTTCAATAGGCACATTGCTATAGAGTTCTGGCAATGAATTCTCTTCGGGAGAGCTCTCATAACTAATAGAATTATCAGCTTTGCCAGTGTCACTTTTAAAATTTTGATCAGTTTTTATAACAGTCGAAAGTTCATATCGCAATAATGGCTTTTGTATATTTGCGGATTTGTTTGTGAGGTTATACATACCATTGGGCTCCTCATCAATGGGTAACATCACATACTTTTTCGTTGGAGTTGCCCTTGGTGTAGTAAATGGAGTAGAAATAGGTAATCTTGATTTTTGAAAATTCCTACTGTTGGGAGTAATGAAAGGATCAGGTGAATCAAAAATATTTTTAACTTTCATTGTGTCCGGTGAACTGAATGTACTACCAGATGAGTCTTCACTTGATGGAGTGTCTAAAATCGTTTCTTTGCAATTCAATGACAATTGCAAATCAGTTTTTATTTTTTCAACAATTTGAATATTGTCTTTAGAAAAAACACTTTCATTAGCAATTCTCGGAGTTTGAAATAGTTTTATGTCATCACTTTTTTCACGTACAGGTTCACTTAATATTGGTTTCATATTAAGCGAGTCAACCAACGGATTGCTAAAGCTTCTTTTAAAATTTGGTGTATTTCTGGATTTGGGCAATGGAGTTTTAAATATGTTTTCATCTACTTTAATTTTGTCGAGTTTGCTTTCAACATCTTTTAATTTTGCAGTATTCTTTTCACTCAATCCATAATAATTTTCAATAGGTTTCAAAATAAACAACACAGATTCTAAATTTTCTTCTGTCTGCATTACATCATCATCAATGTTTTGCAGGATTTTCTTACAAATTAAGCCATTTCTTTTGGTAACATATTCTTTTTTGAAAGTTTTCAAATCAGTTCTATACTTATTATATTGCATTATGACTTCTTCATATTTATTAATCGAATTCAAAATAAGATCCTTATAATACATTTTTGATGTACTATAAAAATCTTCTAAAGTTAGCGGAATAAGCTTTAAAGATTCAGCAATTGGTAAAATCGATTCATGCAAGATTGTATATGCCGAAAATATCTGACTATCGACGGTGGAAAATATTATGAATCCATTATATGTTGAAGAAACACCAACCATTTCATTTTCTTCTCTCTTTTTTTTTAAATCTTCAACCGAATAAGATTCAATTTCTTGTGTTATGTTTAAAAGATTGTTTTTTTCTGTTAACTGATCCAATTGTTCAATACAGTATGATATTTCATTATGAACAGAGGAAATTACTTCATTTTGAATTTCATTATAATGATTCAAAATCCCCAGTCTCACCTTCAAGGGATAGGATACTTTTTTTATTGACAAATTTGAATTACATATTGTGCTCAAATTATCCAATATTGATTCTGTTTTCTGATGTGAAAATTTCTCGATTTTGTTGAGTAAAACATCAATATTGAATTCCAACAAATCAATCAATGAAAATATTTTATATAGTTCTGTTCGTCCAGCTGACAGCCAATCTATTTCATAATTATTGTTGTGTCCTATTTTATTCACTAATACTAACACATTCTGAAGTTTTTCCAATCCTTGTATAATTTCCAAGGAAAATTTATTTATTTCTTCAAAGATTTCATCCGTTATTTCATCGCATTCCAATTTAACTAAAATCTTATCTACCTTCACTAAATTTTCGAACTTCTTCGAAGCAAATGTTTTTTTTATAGCTTCCGTAATTGAATATGAAGTTTTATCATTCATAATTCAATATTTGAGAAGCACAAACCCTAACCAATTATCAATTCTTTTCAAAATAACCCTATAGCTTTTAAAATTCCGTGAAATAAGCTAGCTAGATTGTTATAACACTGTTTAACGATATACACATCTCAAACATGAAAACATAGAAAAACATAGAAAACAAAAACATTCGCTGTTTACTTTTTTCTGAATCCGGACGTTTCAACACGGTACAGCCGCGCCAGATATATGCTTCATATAATGTCTATTACCATTACAAAAGACTTTTATACAGGACAGTTAGATAGCAGGACCGTAATAGCAGGACAGTAATAACATAATGAGCCTAAAAATGCATTTTTACATCTTCTTTAGTGTATTCAAAATCACGCAAAAAGCCGTCTTTAACAATTCGTTCCATTCCAGGGCGCTCATGGGTTGGCACTTCATGAGGTAGTTTTTTTTGGTACTTGTACTTGTTCCAATATTCTTCGGAAGTTTTTCTAAGAAAACTATTTCTTTCAGGCAAAAACTCATTACATATAGTTTCGATATTTTGGTCTGCAAAGTATTTGAATGATATTCCACCTTGATCCACACATAATGTTTCAAACATTAGTTCTGTGGCTTCAAGTTCGAAATCAGTACCGTAAAATTTGATATGGTTACCAAATATACGTTTGTGCTCATGCTCAATGGTATAAACCAATCCCTTATTTCTTATTTTTATTGGATTAAGACCTGGTCCTTCAACATGGAAAAATAATGGCGTTGATGTGAAAATACTAAACGGTTTCTTCATATGTGTGAAATAATCATACTTGTAATTATCACCCTGTGCAATCCTGGAACCCTTTAGCTTATATAGCTGACCAACCAAAAGCTCATAATCTTCAATGGGATTGTAGTGTCCTGTGATCGAAGTAACCACACCCATTATTTCGCCAATTTTATCAGGGGTTTTCAAATTTTGATAAAATGGCTTCTTCATGTAGTGTGCAGCAGCCACAATATAATCTCCGTTTGATTTGAAAGATGCTAAATTGAGAAGTGGAAAGTATCGCCCCGGACCATCGTTGGTGTAATAGAGCATCAATAATAAAACATCAAAGTTTTCAGTTTTATTTACCAAGTATATGTTGCTATCAGCAGCATAGTCCGCCGATGTACCTTTAAAATCATGATAGTTTGGTTTTGTTATCTTCACTTCTTTTTTCTGAGCTTCTCTATATTTATCATAAAATTCAATAGGACTCCATCTATCATTTAATATCCTAACTGGGACTTCTTCCACTTCAATGCCTGCTACGTCGTAATATGCTGGTGAAATTGTGTTTCTATAAATTGAAGGCCAAACTATCATATTAAATTCTTTGTAAACTTTCGACTCAAATAGAGCATCAGGGTTATGCAGTGGTAGTATGGATGGTGATATAAACAATGCATTTTCAAAGGACGATGCAACAATCGCCAATGTTTTAATCAGATGCGTGTTGTACCTCAAGTTTTTCATATTTCTTTTCCCGAATACATCATTCATTGAAATACAGGTTGCATCTAATGCAGGAAATATTTCATCACATAACTGTTTATTTCTTTCAAACAGAGGCGGTATTAAAACTTCTATCTTTTTAGTTGATCCTATATTTCGCAGTTGTTTTACAATTAGCAATGACAAATAATCGTTTTCACCACCACCAATGGTAACATAGCCAGAATCTTTATAGTATGTTAATAACGGGTTTTCTGGGATTTTAGAAACTATGTGTCTATGTTTAATTTTAAGCTCATCAATGATCTTGCGATCAAATTGGGTTAAATCTTCCATCCCAAATTTCGAAATATCGGCATATATGTTTTCAAATTTCAATTGCGCATGTATTCCAATTGAAAACGTTTCTGTATCTTGAATAACGGCGTTCTGTATTTCATTGAAATATCCTTTAAAAAAACATTTGAGTTCTTTGCCCGATGTGATTTTGGTTTGTGTTTCATTATTGAAAAAGAAGAGCAAATAAATTATAAACAGTAAAACTAATATTGGGAAAAATGAACTTTGGTACCTTAAAAACCTCATCTTTAGTTTCCTTAAAAAAATTGACATAATTTATTCACTAGCTGATATATTTTAATCATGTGAAACTAGCTAGTGTTTTATCGTCTAAAAAAGAAAGTAGCGGGGGCCTTAAAAAATCTCAAATAGTTCCTTCTTCAGATCGCAACAATCGCCGCTAATTGAAAGTCGAGAAAGAGATCTTGAAACTTGACAAACCCGCGCGCTAATGAGATCGAAATAATTACCTAATTAGGAAGTTGTTTTTTTCAAGTTTATCTTGAACTCTACTTTTAATACAAATGTTTAATTAATAAGTTATATACGCTAGATTAGGTTTGGAGTTGTACACTTCCATTTGAACGCTGTCTTTCATATAAAATACGATTTTGTTGAGATAACATGGAACTTTGACTATCCATCAAATGACCACGATCATCCAACTCAACAGAACCACCAGTTTCAAACACAGAAACTTTACCAAGTAACAATCCGAGCGTATCCATAACTTGATGTGGATCACTGAGATAGGCTTTAGCAACAGTGTCCTTATTCGCAGGACCAACAGTAACAGGGTAGAATCCATAACTTCCAAATCTATTGATTGGCAATTTATCTTCAGTCCATTGAGCTTCAATGTGATTCAAGGCTTTGAACATATCCTCATCAGTGGTGTCATCACCAAGACAGAAGACAAAATCCGGTAACTCAGTAGTATCTTTAGCGCTTTGAGCGACAGGGTCTTTGCACATAACCAATCGTTTAACAATTTCACCTTTATTGACAAATTTAGGTCTGACCTCAAGATTAGCTTTACCAGCCATAACTTCAACATCATATTTTCCTTTCAATTTTTCAATTAGTTCATCTTGACATTTTTTCGCTTGGAATGAACCTAAAACTGGATCCGCCTTACGATAATGCCATGTGAGTGCAACCTTTTTCTTTTCAATAAAGGTTCCAGGAGTTTTTTCGGTATATTCCCCAAAAATGTCCTCCACAACTTCTTGCCAGGACATATCAAAACTTTCAGCCAAATTAATCCATTCATCGGCACCTGCCTTTTTCATAAAACAACCATGTTCAGCACTTAAGCCGATTTCAGGGTAATTCGATCCAATCCATTTTTCTAAGAATTTTTGATCACGGCCACTGATAATCCAAATTTCGTTTTTAGGATCTCTAGTCAAACCTTCAAAAATGTTAAATAATCTAGCTGAAGGAATCGCAGCATTTGGATCTCTGACAATTGGAGTTAATGTACCGTCATAATCAAATAAGAATAGCCTACGTTCACTATTTTTGTAATTTCTTAACAACAATGGCTTATTCAAATATGGTGTACCGTGATTGCCCGTTTGAGTTTCCATAAATTCCAGTAAACTTGAAATAATTTTGCATGTCCAATCTTTATTGGTGTTTTGAGCAACTGATTTGTACAACTTATTTTCCAACATGGCTTTCCGGTCATCTGTGAGTAACAAACTTTCATTGATTGCATTCGCAACTCCGACTGAATCCCATGGATTAACCTGAATGGAATCCTGTAAAACTGTAGTGGTACCACTAAATTCTGATAAAATTAATGGCGAACACTTTTCTTTTTGACACACAATGTATTCTAATGCTGTTGTATTCATACCATCTCTAACAGATGTAATCAGGCACAGATCTGCCACTCGCAATAAAGCCACATATTCTTCTTTGTTAATCCTCATATTATAGTGTAAAACAGGAGAATAATCCAACAATGAATACTTTCGATTTATCCTTGCAATGATATCATTGACTTTCTTTTCAAGTTTAGAACTGTGAAAAGCTGGAGTAAAAGACACTTGAATTAAAACAGCCTTTTCTCTCCATTCAGGGAAAAGGTCAAGAAATAATTCAAAAGCTTGCAACTTCTGAACGACACCTCTGACCGAATCTAATCTATCTCTACCAATAATAATCTTTCTATTTTTATTGAGTTTTTTCAATACATTTATTTTGGTTTCAATTTCTGGCGTGAAAGCTTCATTTTCTAAACCTTTAATATCAATACCTAGTGGTAGTGTAACAACATTAGTCTGAGAAGAATGTACAGTGACTTGTGTTGGTGTAGTTTCATAACCATTTACTCTTGAACAGCAACTAATGAAATGTCTGGCAAATGAGTAACTTTGAAAACCTAGTTGATTGGCACCTAACATACCATCAAGTAAAATTTTCCTTTTTGGTAAACATCTGAAATATTCTGACGATGGGAATGGGATATGAAGGAAATGACAAATATAAACGTCTTTCAATTCCATCTTCAAAATTTGTGGCAATAACAATAAATAATAATCGTGAATCCAAATAATGTCACCGGGTTTAGCAATTTTTTTAATCTTAGATGCATAAGCTTCATTAAATTTAACATAATCATGCCACCACAAAGTTTCCTCCTTGCCATTCCCAGGTTCATTAATCATATAATGAAAAGCAGGCCACAGAACATTTTCAGCATACTTTCTCCATCTGTCTTGATCTCGCCTTAATAACCAAACAGGGTGAATCCTTTCAAACTTATTTTTTTCATCAAGTTTTTTTGCAATGACAGCTTTATCGTTTTCCGTCAAATATAAGGGATCCGATTCACCTTGGTGTAAATCGTTTAATGACTTAACAGAACTTCCTGTTTCAATCTCTCCGGTCCAAGCAACCAGATGGGTTTCCCATTTGGACTCATCGGATAAGGATTTATTACTAGCATACAATGCGGATGACCCACGTAATGGAAACACATCCCAATTATTATCTTCTGTCTTAGATATCGAATATGGCAATTGGGTCATACAATTGATTATTCGACCACTTAGTTTAAGGTCTTTTGGAAAATCATCTGGAGAAACCCAGTCTTTCAATGTATTAATATTGTGCATTTTGGGCTTTTGTTGTAATTTCACAATTTGTAATCAATAACTTTATTTTCTTTTTATCAGATGAACACTATCTTCTATTTCAATGCAATTGACTGCGTTGAAATAATAAACCCCAAGATATACACACCGGGACAGGTACACTTACTATAACGCAAGAAACAATAATGGGATGAGTGTCATATAATTCAAGTCGCAATTCTCACCAGATTGAGCGAGGTCACTTTACAGAACAGCTTAGGTGTTACGATTTCGTAGGAAAAAAAAAGCAGGAGCATCATAACGAGTTAGATGACGGCAATGGCATGTAAACAAAGACATGTCACCAAGTCATATCAGACAGCCAGTTGGACAATATTTTTTGTCTATACGAAGCAGAATTTTTTATTAGATTAAGCAAATGAATAAATAGATTATTAAAAGAATGAGATATAGAAAAATAGTATAATGACCATGCAGAAAATAGAAATAATTCAAGAACGGATACAAATTTTGGAACCTTCTTTTAATCTTTCGATATCGGAATTGGGCGTGGAAGCAATTGCTGGAACTGCAGCTGCAGCTGGCGCTGGCGCTTTTCTATTGTGTTGCATATGAGATTGGACTAAATGACCGGCAGCTAATGCAGAACATAATGATAATTCAGACGCTAAAACAGCAGATGCAACAACTTTTGCCAATTGTCTTGCATTAGATCCCGGTTCTGTAGGATGTGGTCCCTTAAGGCCTAACAATTCTAACATTGCGCCTTGAGGATCTAAAACTGTACCACCACCAATTGTACCAACTTCAATAGAAGGCATTGAAACAGAAATTCTTAAATCACCATTTGGTAACTTTTTCATCAATGTCATACAGTTGGAACTTTCAACGTTTTGAGCAGGGTCTTGTCCAGTAGCAATATATACAGCAGTTAATAAATTAGCCGCATGTGCATTGAAACCACCAATGGCACCGGCTAATGCCGAACCCACTAAATTCTTTGAAATATTCAATTCCACCAATGCATCAACATCAGATTTAAGAACTTTTTGAACAACATCAGCAGGAACATCAGCAGATGCAACAATACTCTTACCACGGCCTTCAATCCAATTGATTGCAGCTGCTTTCTTATCAATACAATAATTACCAGAAATCGAAACAACGCTCATATCTTCAAAACCAAAATCTTCTACCATACATTTAAGAGAATATTCAACACCTTTGGAAATCATATTCATACCCATCGCATCACCAGTTGTAGTTTTAAATCTAATATATAACGAATCACCAGCAATTGCAGTTTTAATATGTTGTAATCTTGCAAATCTTGATGTTGAATTAAAGGCAGTTTTCATTTTCTTTTGACCTTCTTCGGAATCTAACCATTGTTTTGCCTTACCTGCTCTAGTCAAGTTAGGGAATTGAACACATGGACCTCTTGTCATACCATCAGCAGTTAAAACAGTTTCGACACCACCACCTGCATTAATTGCTTTACAACCTCTCATAGTTGAAGCAACTAAACAACCTTCAGTTGTTGCAACAGGTATATGGAATGGTTTACCGTCAATAATAATTGGACCTGCAACACCAATTGGAATTGGAACATAACCAATAACATTTTCACAACATGCACCAAAAACTCTGTCATAATCATAATTTTTATAAGGTAATTTTTCAGTTAACAAAACAGGAGCATTTGCAAATTTAGCAATAGATTGTCTTCTAACAACGACTGCACGTAAATTATCACCTAATTGCTTTTCCAATGCATATAATGGTAATTTACCTTTAACAACTAATTCTAAAACTTCTGCGTTATTACATTCCTTAACATTACCAGCCTTTAAAATTTCGACTAATTCATCAAGTGGGCGAATTGAATAATTCTCTAAAGATGTTTCACTTGATGAGTCAGTAGAATTTTCTTCAATAATTTGACCATCTTTCACATTATCAATATTATCATCAATAATAACTGCATCAACAATAGGTTCTTCAATTTTCTTTTCTGATGACTTCTTCTTAAATCTCTTTTTAGATTTTTTTGAAGTAAGTTTAGGAACTAATAAATCTGATTCATTTAATTGAGAAACTAAAGAATTTGACTTTAATTTTTTGGTATTTATGTGAATATTTGCAACATTCAAAAGGTAAATATTAATAGCAACGGAAATACCTGCAATGACAAATAAGAATTTAGAAATTAAAGGATCAGCAATGGTAGTTGAAAGTTTTGAAACGATTAAAACAACATAATGTTCAAGTTCAGTGAATGGAGTGGATTGTCTATAAACTTTAACTGGAGATAAAGTCAATAATACACCATTTGAAGGAATTGATTTAATAGAATTTGTGATTGCCTTTGTAACTAAAGGAGTATTATTAATTGAAATAGTTTCAAAATCGGCAGAATCATCATAAAGCCAAGAAGTACCTAAAGCAAATAAGTGAAGACCTAAGAAACCAAAAAGCATAAAAATTTTAAAACCGATAATGCTACGATTACTTTTCAAAGCACCTTTAGAAGTATCAATTGATCCTTCAGCTACTTCCTTTGCAACTATTGAACTAATACCATCTTCTTCTAAAGCTGCTCTTAATCCAACTTCACGATGAACTTTAAAAATTTGGGCTTTTAATGAAAGAATTGAAGCATAAAATGTAAAAGTGAATAATAAATCAACAGCTAATATAATTGAAGATAAAATACAGAAATTTTTTAAACCGACTAAATTTGGGATCAAGAAAGAACAAATTAAGAAAGAAAGGGAAATTATTAATTGTTCTCTAATCAAAGGTACAGCTGTTTTAGATTTAACAACATCAGCAATAATATCAGGGATATCTTGATTTGAATTTGAATTTAAAGCTTCTAAAACAGGAGCTGTGAAAGATAACTTATGTTTAAAACCAATAGTTGCAACTAAAAATGGTAAACCTTCGCTTAATGAAACCAAAGGAACTTTAACGTGTAAAATTTCAGTTGTTACCACCAAAGCGAAAAGGAAAGCAAAACAGGAAGATAAAAGGGAACCAAAAGCTAACCAGAAGTTAGAACCAATTTTTTTCATTTCATAAAATAATTGAATGAAAGTAAACCACATAGCTAAATACGCAATGGAAACAAGAATAATATCAAAAGGCTCTGCACCTATGATTAAATTTTTTAATCTTTCTATTAAGGATTTGAAATATTCAAAATATTTACCGATTTTATTGTTGGAAGATTTCAATTTAAAATTTTGACCTTGACTATTTTGTAAATTTTGGCTCAGATCTGAATCAATTAGTTCATATTCTGATAAAAGGAAACCGTCATTTTCAGAATCTTTAATCAAACCAGGGTAAGTTGGTAAATCTTGAGACTTGCCCTTGAATTTTAAAGGGGTTATAAAATAATGCTGAGCATTAGAATAGTCATCTAATTGAGAATTAGATTTGATCAGCTGCCAATCCGAGTTATATGGAGAACGGAAAAAATTGATTGATTGTAAGTTATTGTTTGAATAATCATTTTCAATATATTGATCAAAAATAGCCAGATATGCAATTGATGCCAGTAACACTGTAGATACAATAAAATGAATTGGTTTTGTTGCCCAGATTCTAGCTAGACTAGCAGGAATATCTGAGAATATATATGTCATATTTAATAATATATGTGAATATTTATGTGTATATTTCTATCACTATTTCGATCTATATTTCTATCACTATTTCGATCTATATTTCTATCTATATTTCGATCTATATATCTATTAATATTATATCAATATTTCTATTATTATTATACGATATGATATCAGACTAAAATGTATTTGTCTTTGGATTTTATTTCTTACTTGGAAAACTTTTCAAATGTAAGATTTTTTTTATTTTTCAATTGGAGTCAATGTAGTTTAATTGGCACAACAAAACAAAACAAAACGAAACAAGTGGATCAAACAAATTTCGATTACTACTTATTAGGCCAAAGAGGTACCTTTCTTTTGAGTAGAAAAGGAGTTTCAGAGGCTGTCTGGTGTATCTAATGCCAGAAAAAAAAATCGTATAGCCAAATGGAACGAGCTCAACGTTGAAATTGTCTCTCTCTTCGTACCGAGCGCCCAACGCGTTAGAAAAAAACACGAAAAATACAGCGAAAGTGCCAGTTTCAGCAGCTGAGCCACGTTCCCCGTGGGTTTTGCGCCCTTGCGGAACGAGCGAGGAGTAAAAAACAAAAACAAGGCCGGGGCCGCGCCGATCGGCGCGGGCAACACGCCCGCACAACAGTGCGCGGGGTGACCCGCGGCACAGCGGGTGCAAAAAGTCGGACAACACAAGAAAAAAACGTCCGTGCACCAGATTGCCTGCGTCTTTTGCCGACATGGAATGCAGAGATAACGGTGGGTAGCGGAGAACGAGAAGAGAGAAGAAGGGAAAAAGGGAAAAAGGAAAAAGGAACACTGTGTTGAATAAATTGTCAGGAGAAAATATATAACGAGTGCAGGAATGGGTAGAGACGTGATTAGTAGGGAGAACGTTAAGAAATACGTTCATGTTGTTGGTGAAGATAGACTTTTAGCAACCAAATTCGTTTCTACAAACTTGCCAATGGCTGCTATGTTCCTTAAAAACAAAATGTTGTCATGGGCATGTATGTTTTTTGCAGTGCAAGCATACTTGAACCAGCCGGAAATTAAGAATCCTAATGACGACTCCTTACCAGCCGGTTTCAGAATCATGTTTGCTTTGATTGCATTGGTTATTTCGTATATCGACTTGGCATTTCCTACGTTGATCAATAAAGGTGAAGCGGTTGAAAAACTTGCAAAGTCAGGTATTTAATTTATTTACTTTTTTTATTCTAGTATACTTTTTTTCTATATAGATCAAACCTCATAAAGCTTTCACAGGAACATTGTCCTTTTTTTTCTTTTTCACGTCCAGCGGTAAGACCTTTGGCTTACGTTTCATTCTTGTTATTAAGTTATGCTCAAATTTGGAATAGCATGTAGGACATTTCTCATCCACAGGAACCATGCTCAAAATACATAGACACACCGAACAGACATATCCAATATCGACAACTTTATTGGAAACAAAACACGAGGCTCTAAAGTCGACACTGGTATTAGTGGGCAAAACTAGAATGGGTCTTAACAAAGGCTCGATAAATAATGCATTACTCAAATACTGTATCAAGCCCGTTGGATGTTTGATATCAATATACACACCGTTGGTTGCATCGCATGTTTGTTGTAAAAAAATCGATTTTTCACCCAATTTACACACGTCAATTGACACTTTCATCTTCTGAGCTGCAAAAATTGTATTCATCATTGAAATATATGGTAAAGTTGTGTCGTCACTCACACTTATGATCATGATTCTTGCCTTCATGTTGACTGCATCTTCACTCTTTTGTAACTTATTGATTGCTGCCAATGAACTCGATATGGCACCCGTCATTGTACCCTTGACAAAATCATCGTCTTTGTTAATTATATCACGCAACCTTTCAGGCTCAACTTTGAATAGTTTATCTAAAGTTCCTAATATTTTTTCATCCAAAACTTTAAATTGCCCGTAAATACCCACACTCTTCAATAGACTGGATTTATTGATGCTTATAGACCCACTACCAATAATTTTCTCGTCTTCGTCTTCATCTTCATCTCCATTTCCTTCGCCATTTCCATCTCTTTGGTCATTTTTTTGAACTTCTTCTATCCCTTCTTCTTCAGGATATACCCTTTTGGCACCGTGATAGAAACTATTAGCAACATAAAGAGATACTCGATTCCCACTATTTAATGCAATATGTGAGTTCAACATAACCAACATTGCAGATGTTACGTCTCGAAATGATGTACCTTCGTTCTTCTCTTTGTAAAATTTCCATTTTAATGGATGCAAATCCAAAATCACCGTAAGTAATGATGGTGTTTCATCAATGACTTTGTGAATATTCTGCACTGTACTAGCAGATGTCTCTGCAAATGCTCTATCAGAAATGGCATCCATTCTTGTATATTTGGCTTTTGCTTAAAACTAATTACTTTTTCTTTTAGTCCTAAAGAAAACTTGGTGTATTCATGATGAATACACAGTCGTGCACGTGATTTTTTTCCAGAAGATTCCAGATTTTTTTTCTTTACATGAATTTTACTATTATAAAAGGAAACCATCTCTGACCTACATACCATTTCTCATAAATTAGGTATTCTTCCACAAATATATAGATATATAATGGAAAAATTATTACAGTGGTCTACAGCACAACAATCTAGCGATCCAGAAGTGAGAGCAAAAGCACCAGCACCAGATCCTAAACTTTTAGCACAGGTTTTAGGTGCAAATACGGGTAAAGATGATCCAACTTTAATGAAAGAGGATATTAGCGTTATTGTTTGTGATGATCCAAGAATTAGTATTGATGATAAATTGACAGCATTAGAAGATTTTGAAATGCTTGTACAAAATTTGGATAATGCAAATAACATTTCCCCAATGGGTATATGGCCTGAAATTGCCAAATTATACACCTACCAAGGTGAAGAACAAGATGAATTTAGAGGGTTAGCTGCTTTAATTACTGGAACTGCGGTCCAAAACAACTCCAAATGTCAAAATGACTTTTTAAAAATTGTCGGTGTTCAAGGTATGAAAGATTTACTCAATTTATTAACCCCTGATAATAATTTTAATGTCAGATCTAGAGCTTTATATGCTTTATCCGGTTTGGTTGCGCATAGTGGTGACTTATATCAATTATTTGTTGATTCCGATGGTTGGGAAATTTTAAAATCTTTACTCTCTGAAAAATTTGAAAATAATAAGAAGGACAATAAAGTATTGTTGAGATGTCTTGGATTACTAAAAAGTTTACTATACGATGAAATCATCGAAGAGGGTAAAGAAACCAATACTCCAAAATCTACCAGATTTAATCTCGTCAACAACAAAGACATTTTTAACATAATATCTCAACATTTATCAACAGATTCACATTTTGATGTCAATGAAAGAATTATTAACATCCTTTTTTATGCTAAGCAAAATGGTTATGTTTTCACAGATTCCGAAATTTCACAGATAAATGAAAAGGTTGCTTTGCTTGATAAAAAATCCTTTAATGTTGAAGAAATAAATTCATTACAAAAACTTTAGTTGTATAATATTCTCCTTTTGTTAATTTATATTTTTTTTTACATTTTTAATATAAACTTATGATAAAACTTCATTTTCGTTTTTAGACATGAACAATTTCTCTAAAGTGTTTACATGATCAGTCCTCAATAATTTATTACTAGTAAAATCAACACCCTTTATGACATCTTCAAAAATTTCACCAATTGAAGTGTAACCACCTTTTTTTATAAAAGAGTCAGCCCTTTGCTCTGTAATGCCTTTAATTTGGGTCATCATTAACAAACAGCATTCCTTTGCAGTATTTCCCGATTTGACCTTACCAATGTTGAGAACATCAGCATTTCTTTCAATATTATCAATGTGTTTTGAGCTTAAAGTATATGCAGCAGCTAATAGCCATTCAATTAAATCACCAATTCCTTTCAATGATTGAAAAGAAAAATCATATATAATTTCATATTTAAGAAATTTTTGTACAATATCTGAAGGATGAATAAGTAATTCTTCTTCAATGGTTTTTCTTTTTCTCGTCTTTACAGGCTCCGAAATATTCCCATCTAGGTTACGTAAAACTTGCTTTTTGTGTATTCTATTCGCCTTTGTTTTCAACTGTTGTAGATATTGATCGTATTTGAGTATCCAAACAGCTATTTTAGATTCTGGATGTTTTAATTTAATAGATTTAATATGCTTAGGAATAATACCCATCTCAAACATATCCAATAAATTTTCTGCTTCATAAACAAGAATCCTAAATTCTTCAGACACATTTTTTGGTTTAATTGGTATAAATAAATCCCTTTTTTTATAATATACAGCCTCAGTATATCGTTTGAATTTTATCATTGGAATTAGATGGTCTTCAAAAACTTCAAATTTGGCATTATTAATATGGTCAGAGTAATCAACATTAATTTTTTTTAGCATTTCATCTAAGCATGAAGAAATACAACACGTCATTCTGGCAGTTAATTCATCTTTTGCTATGCTAGTTTGATTAACCTTTTTCAATTTTTTAGGTTCAATCTCTCTTGCTCGTTCAAACATAATTTCTAGTTGTGAATCTGTATAAGTGTCAATTGAAGCATGGACATTTTCCATAAATGTATTAGCTTTTGGTATAAGTTCTGTTGAGCTATTAGATATAATACTAAAAGAAGAATCATGATCTCTTTGAACAATTACACTTTTCCTTTTTTTTGCATTTGTGGAACCCTTGTTACTGTTTCCGGCTCTTTTTAAATCAGAAATTAGTGATTTCAAACTCTCAGATTTTAGCTTCTGTTGAAGTTTTGATTCATGTTCTTTTACTAGTCTAAAATTGTCACCATTGAAGGGTAATCCACACTCATTTATATTACTGCTTATATCAGAAATATCAGATGTGTTATCACACGCTGGCTTCTCATCTTCCACATTTTTAATATTTCTAAATTTATCTGCCAATGAAACTTCCGTTAGTTGCAATGTATTTTTAGTGTTTAACGTTGGTAATGAAGTATCAGATAAGTCGATTAATTGACGCCCACTTAAAGGCATTTTTGTGGAGTTTATGACTTTAGTGCAAACTTCGGGTATATTGTTATAGCTGGGCATCGTTTTGTTATTATTAGAATGTTTAGGTTTAGTATTTGGAGCTGTAATCATACTCAAACTCGATGACTTATCACTTATCATGGAACTATTGGGTATTGATCTTGGTAAATTTGTTTGTGCTGTATACAAATTAGTTGACTTTGAGAACGAAATATTTTTGGTGTTGCGGAATGAAACAGGAAAAAACGATTCTTCACATAATATACTGGATAATGATTCTGAGATTAGCATTGAAGAGTGTCTGTTTTCGTGTTCATTTTCGTGTTCGTTTGATTTTGATTTTGATTTCCAATTTAATTTCGATTTCGATTTTGATTCTGGAATTTTCTTCGACTCATGAATTTCTGTATCGGTTTTATCAGCTTCTTCATCATAAACAATAAATGAACTGTTAAGTTTCGGTGACGAAGGATACTGGTTAAAGTTCGTTTGCTCCTCTGCAACCTCATCATCTATACACACAACCTCAACGTTGAAATCTTTCGATGATTGGGCATGATTGGAAATTCGCAAAGAAGATTCATTTCTTTTTTTTATTGATGGCTTTCTATATCGATCCGGTATATTCAGAACATCCAAAAAGGCATCTTCGTCTTCATCTTCGTCTGCATTTTCTTCATGAAAGTTAGAAGATGTATTTATAGTTTTTGAGAAATTGTGATCTGCATCATCGTCATTGCAAATGTGTGTTTCTTTCCCAAGACTCTTGGAATAGTTGCTATTGCCTGAATTATTTGCACTGCCTAGTACAGTGGCTCTATTACGTGTATTAACAATTTCTACACACCCAAATTCGTCTTCGGAGTCTAAAACAATTACACTATTTTCCATCTGCCTCCACTTCTGCAAAAGCGTGCTCCTACCTGTTGAAGTCGCCTTATACCTCAAAACAACTTACCATAACTCCTTCTAACTACAACAGCACCTACATGTAAAAACCATATTCATGTTACCGTCGATCGACGCGGCAACCATAAACGTATTGTCTGTCCGAATTCGGCAAATGATCAACATATCAACATCAGCTGTTGTGAAACTTCCTAATCGGGAAACCGAGAGTGCTTTTACTATTGCTTCGTAACGCTGGAGGCGTTTGAGAGATGCGCATGTAAACGTAAAAAGACTTTCTTTGAGGCTGTTTCAGTTAAACTTTGGGCCCGTATTAATAGCTGGAATTGCTGTGTCCTATTTAACTTTCAGAAGGAAAACTTTTTACGTTTTCTTTTAACAGGATTTTTCTTTTCTTTTTTTTTTAGCAATATAGCTTTCTTTTCTTGTTTGAAATTAGCCTGTGTTTGCTGTTGGTATATATAACTTCAATTAATAACACAAGATCAAAATGGTTTTCCTTTCATTGTTGCATAAAGTCTTTACTTTAGTTTTCCTTGCCGGTACAACTTTAATGTTATTATTCATTGTGTTCTCCGGTTCTGTTCACTCATTCCCTTTCAATCGCTTTTTCTGGGTTCAAGCAGACACCTCAGGTATCCCTTCTGCCAACGCCGAGTTTACAAGATGGACCTTCTGGGGTCTTTGTTATCCCCTTGAATATGATAACGCATGGACTAACAATTGCCCTGATTTAGGTCCTGATGTTCCTATTTCCCCATTCGATAACTTTGGTAACTCTACAGGTATCCCAACCGATTTCATTACCAACAGAGATACCTACTACTACTTATCAAGATTCTCTTTCCCATTTTTCATTGTTGCTTTAATTTTCTCAGGTGTTTCCTTCATTTGCTCCTTTTTCACACCATGTTGGGGTTCTATGAAGGGCGTTGTTGCATTCTTTGTTGCAATTGCTTGTCTATTCTGTACAACAGCTTCATGTTTAATCACCGCTGTTTCAGTTTTAACCAAACAACAATTTCATGATGCAGGTTATTCAGCAAAAGTCAATGCCGACTCATTAGGTTTAGTATGGGCTTCTACTGCTTGTTTATTAATCTTATTTTTCTTAGAATGTTGTTCTGCTACTCGTAGATTTTACAAAAAACAGAACACCTATGAAGATCAAGAACAAATTAGAACTGCTACTACAAATTTACAGCAACCTGCAACTACCGAAGAATTTAATGCAGCTCCTCAAAATGAAAGTGCTGGTATTAGATTTTTCAAGGTCAGCAGAAACCAAGATAAAGTTGAACAGGATTCAGTTGCTTAATTTCAATTTTGATACCTCTTGATTATTCTCCTATTTATTTCCTCTACAAAATGTTCCAAATATGTTGTTACTGTGGCCTTTTCTGTTAACTATTACTTTCGATTACGTGTGTTTTTAATTTCTAATATTTTTGTTTATAGTTATACGTAAATATTTAACTTCCTAAACACTTTAAAATAACTGGGTGAGTATATATTTCTTTTCTTCTGAGTAAAGTCTTCAACTCGTCAATATCAAAATGTGCAATACCGTTTTGGTCTAGACATTTGAATAATAGCAATTGACAATAAATGAAAACAAATATGTTTTCATTACTCAGAGGTCCAAAACACCCATCAACAATATTATTTGCCTCAAAATAATTATAAATATCTTTTAAGTTTTGCTCAAGTTTAGATACCAAAGGTTTTAAAACACCCAAATCTAATTTTAATGCGGTATTATTTATTATTTCAATTAATTCATTAACTTTATCAACTGGATTTCTTTCAATATTTGTCTTTTCAGCTGCAAATAACGAGGAGTCTTGTTTAATAATATCCTCCAAATTAATACTAGTATCCAAAAAGTTAAAGCTCCCTTGAGTAATGAACATCTTCAGTAATTCCTTACTTTCAAATCGGGTGAAATATTGCACCATCATTTTTTCAACAATAACAGGTATAACTTCAGAATTTTCCAAACATAAAACATATTTATTTAAGTGCTTCGACGCAGTTTGTTGGATATTTTCGTCATCGTCAGTTAAAAATTCAAATAAATATGCTTCAATTTGAAGTTTAATTTTATCGTCAGTTCCATTTAAATGGTAAATTCTATCAAACGCAACAAGGGATTTTAATGCAGAATTTCTGATTATATATTCCACATCATCTGATACCATATTTCCAATATATGTAATCCATTTGTTAAAAAAATTGACATATTTAAGTTTATCAGCAACCATTAATTTAGAAATATATGACCCCAGAGCTTCTACCGCACTTAATTTGATATCTTCATTAAATTCTGTTATTAATAAGTTAATTAACCTTTCAGTATTTTTCTCTAATTCCGAAACATTCTTAGTCGCCTCAATACTCACAATTAAATCTTTTAATAATTTTAAAGCTTGTGATTTAACGTATTTCCAAATATTTTCCATTTCTAACAATGTCCATATTTGTTCAATTAAAATTTTTTTAGTTTTCACACTTAAGAAGTCAAGTTTGACACTATAATGTTTAATACAACTTAATTGAACTTCATACACAGAAGACAACAATAAATTTTTAATCAATAATTCATCATGATCATCTTTAACTTCAAACAACAATTCACATAATTCTTTGAGAGCTAGTTGTTTACCACCATCAATTGAAGTACCTAATTTATTATTAGCATTGAACCAAGATACCATATTTTCAACACCTTCAATGTCTGATTCAAGTTTTAGTAACTTCAAAATTTGAAAGTAAGTCATTTTAATTGGATAACATTTAATTTCATGCAGAATAATATCCATTTTCGATAAAATACAAGCTCTTGTTTTATTGTCATGTTTTAATAATTTATCCACAGATTGACTTGATTCTTCTGACGATAGCGCCTGGAATTTAAGAATAATTTCTTTAACAGCAAGTAAAGAACCATGCATTTTATTTAAATTAGATTCTTCAGCATTGACATTACTGAGTAATTGATGAATAATATTTTCAAAATGTTCAGAGCTAGAAATGAGAGATGGCAAACTTCTTGCCGCCATTTCCCTAACTTTCCAAATTTTGTTTTCTAAAATTTCAATACTGATTGGAACAAAATCACTCAAACCGTTATAACCTGGCGTTGGCTCTAATCTACCCATTATTGTTAAAATTGGAAAAACTTTTTCAATCTCACTTTGATTGTCTAATCCCTTAGAAATACTTTCTCTCAGTGTATTTAAAAATAATTCATGTATTGAATCAAATTTCTCAAAAAAAAGCCTAGCTGGATAACTAGGTAAATAATTAGCTTTAACTTTCTTACTACTGAATAGTCTGTTTTGTAGTGCAGTGAATAACATAACAGCACAGTTTCTGATTGCCCAAAATGGTGATGCAAATGAGCTTAATGTCAACGAAAATGCTTCATCAACATACAAAATTGATTCTTCTGATAAATCTGCATCAATAAAAATTGTCTTGATACAATTGAATGCATTAACCTGTGGTAAATTTACATTTTCCATGACTGCATTTTCTTCTTGAACTGGTAATTGTGCAACTTCCAGCAGTTTATAAAATGTAGATTTCACAAGATTTTTATTACTATTTAAAATAGCAGTAATTAAAAATGGAATACCTGCCGATCTTCTAGTAATATATTTTGATCTTGTTTGAAGCAAATTCAAATTTTCGTTTAGCCAATCTTCCGGTCTTGATGAAATTTCAGTTCTCGATTTACAAAGGAAACAACAAGAAACAAAAGTTGGATAAACAGATGAAAATGCACCTCTATGTCTAGTGGTAGCTAATTGTTCAAGTAATAGTGAGCCAATTTTTAAAATCAAATCATCAGTGATAGGCGATTTTTTTGTCTTTAAAACGACGTCAATCATATTTGATGATTCTTTGATACTTCTCCATGCATAACTCAGAATAACCTGGGTACCTTTACCGTATTTTTCTTCTAATTCTAAATTATAATTAGATTGAAACTCTTCCAGTAAAATTCCCTCAGGTGAATCATTTTGTAAGACAACTTTTACAACATGCCATATTTCAATTGAAGAGTTGATCAGTCTACTTAAAACGTCATTATCCTTTAAAATTTGGGAACACTTATGAAAATTCATAACTTCAAAGATGAATTTAAATGTGGCATAGTATCCTTGTATACTGTGAAAAACACATGCAGTAGAAATATTCTCTTTTGCTTGAAGTAAAGCATGATCAATTTTTTCGAGTAGTAGTTTAACTATTATTTCACATTTCTCCATGTTATTATCATTTTGATAATAATTAAACAAGAATTTAAAAAATCTTGCACCAGAATCCACTTCTTTACCTTTGATATCACATAACATTTTTAAAGCTCTGGATTCAGATAAAGCAATATCAATTGATTCTTCTAATTTAAAAGGCGACATGGTAATAATTTCTGTTGAATAACGTCTAATATCCTCAAAATTATCCATAATATTATCAATTGCAAGTCTAACCAATGCATCATTATAAATAGGAATAGAATATGCAAATCCAACAGATTTGGATTTGTCAATAAATTTCTTATCGATAGTTGCATCAAGTCCGGAATTGATCAAAACGATAAGTAGTTTATATGCCATTTCTTTTCTAAGATAAGAAGAACCCGATGTTAAATTGCGTTCAATATATTTCAATAAAGTTTTGAAAAAACTTTTACCTTGTTCAACACTATTTAACTTCTCCTTAATTTCATCTTCAAATTTAACATAATTTTTCTTTGTTAAACTACTAGCATCTCTATTTAATGCATAAGTGGAATCTTTAATTCTTGACACAAATCTCTTAAAAGATGAATACATTTCATTTCTTGTTTCTAAATCAGCATCCATAAAAATCATATCAAATGAATTGATAACATTTTCATACACACAAGAAGGAATAGCTTTAGATAATTTTGGAGACGAAACAAGTAATTGAAATGCCCCTATTTTATAGGACGGGGTAGTAACATTCAATAAGTTGGAAATTTCACTGATATCAATGAGTGGTTTATTGGTAGAAGTATCAATTTCTAAGAAAGGTTCAATTAAAATAGCAGAATCTTGGGCAACCTTTAAGGTGGATAATAATATTGGAGTATCATTTGTATCAATGACAGCCTTTAAAAATTCAATGGTTGCATATTTAGAAACTTGGAATAAGTTAGGCAATAAATAACTTTCAATACCTTTTCTTAAGTTAACGTCTCTCAGACAATTAATAACTTGATTTTTCCATAAATTTAACCATTCAGATTCTTTACCTTCAACATAATTGTATCTTAAAACCATAAAAACACATTTTCCAACGACACTACCTAAAGCCCGTGACCAAATGTTATTTAGGCAATCATCAACAAATTTTGGCTTCCTCTTTAAGATGAAATCAACTGGTTGAACGTGTTTATGTAAATGTTCTATCATGAAATAAAATGCCCTCATTGTATAAGGTAACTTTAATGCAGTAGATAACCATCTTTCAAAAACAGCATCTTTGGATACAGGATCAAGAACTGCTGCCAAAAACGATAGCATCTTGACGAATAACTCTTTTAATGCATTGCCTAGTGCAGCACCGGAGTCATTCCAAAAATCAATGACATAATGAAATAAAAATTCAGACTTTTCATTTGTCAAAAATCCAGTGAAATCCGATTTGAGCTCTGGAGCTTTGAATAATAGTTGTAGTGATCGAGTAATCCAAATTGAGAGAGTGTCACATGCTACTGTTCTATAAGCAGTGGAAACTTTAGTGGAAATGACTGCATCATAAATAGGCAGAAAATTTTGAGAAAGGGTTTCAACTTGCAAATCTAAATCCAAACTCTTAGATTTCAGCACCACATCCTTGATTCCGTTCAGAACCTGCAAACTTTGTTCACCATCCATTGTTGGCGTATGTGCTTTCCCTCTTTGAAGATAAAAAGTTGGAGATTTTCAACTGAAAATAATTTTTCACTCGTTAAGGCTGTGTTCAAAAATCAGAAGTTGATATTGATCTCAGCACAATTCATGTTGCTGTTTCGGACATAGTTTATTGAGGCTTTTCTTTTTGGTTTTGGAGACAAAAACGGAAACACAAGAATGGAGGATAAATACATTGGATTATTTCTTGCAATCAGTTCGTCTTTTGCAATTGGTTCATCTTTTGTGCTGACAAAGATCGGTTTATTGAATGATGGATCAAGAGGTGAATCTTTATCATACTTGAGTAATCCTATTTGGATTATTGGTACAACAATGATGGCAGTTGGAGAAATTGCCAATTTTGCAGCTTACACTTTTGCTCCCCCAATATTAGTCACTCCTTTAGGTGCTCTGTCTGTCATTATTGGTGCAGTTTTAGCATCTCTTTTCCTTAGAGAAAAGCTGGGTGTTTTGGGAAAATTAGGTTGTGCAATTTGTCTTTTAGGTTCAATTATCATCGTTTTACACGCTCCTCAAGATAAAGAAGTTACTACCGTTGATGAAATATTGCAATATGCAGAAAGACCTGCTTTTCTTGCGTATTTGTTTATTGTTGGTTCATTTTCTATTTTTATGATTTTAAAGATTGCACCAAAGTTTGGTCCTGTTCATCCAATGGTTTACATTTCAATCTGTTCTTCCGTTGGATCTATTTCTGTTTGTGCAATTAAAACTTTTGGTATTGCATTGAAATTAACCTTGAGCGGTAACAATCAATTTACTCATCCATCAACTTACTTGTTCATTATAACTGTTATTGTTTGTATTTTAACGCAAATGAATTATTTTAATAAAGCATTAGCTCAGTTTGATACTTCAATTGTTAATCCTCTATATTATGTCACTTTCACCACTGCTACACTATGTGCTTCATTTATTTTATTTGGAGGTTTTAATGATGCTTCAATGGTTGATGTTATTTCGTTATTATCTGGTTTCTTAATTATTTTTAGTGGTGTTTATTTATTGGATATATCTAGACATAATCCAGATACAGAAGGTCAACAACTATTTTCTACTCAACATGAAGGATTGAATGATATCCCATTAAACGCCGATTTCTCTGCATATCAATTCAGAAAATCAATGGAAACCGGTAGACCAGAATACGGCGATATCGAAAACCATCGTTTGAACACTAATAGAAGATCAGATAGTTTTGAAATTTAAAAAAAATATCAATTATATCTACATATTTATTTAGTTTTTTATAAGCAAAAGACAAACATTCGATACTCTATTACACAATCATTTAGACGATGGTGTATTTTTATTTTTATTTTTAATTTTATTTTTATTTGCTGTTTATATTAAATATAAAAAGAGACATGTAATGGTTGAAGGATATATATATATACAATTAGTAATACTAGGAATAACAAAGCTTTGTAAAAAGAATTAGATATCATCAATATCCAAATCACTTGCTTCATCTTCATCAGATTCTGCACCGAATTCAAAGTTCATATCATCCTCATCTTCACCACCAAAAGTATCGGTTTGGTTAATCTTAGCATTTTCTGGTAATTCACCCAATGAAACTAATTGTCTTGCTTCATCAGCATTGAATTTATGGACAACATCTGCTGCATCATCTTGGAAATCTCTTAATGCGACTAAAATAATATCACCTTGGGCCATCCAAACCTTCTTTCTTAACTTACCTCTAATGTGTGCAATTCTAACGGTACCGTCGAAACAGGTAGCTTGAACTCTACCGTTACCTAACATCTTAGTAATTTGAGCGTATTCTTGATCTTCATCAGCAAGAATTAATTCTCTTTTAGAAAAATTTTCATTCTTTCCTCTTCTTCTGTTCTTACCACCTTTACCCTTACCTTTGTTTGCCATGGTGTATTTGCTTTTACTTATAAGAAAAAGAAATCTTTATTGACGCCATGTCCAGTTTCTGAAGGAACAGAAATGAAAAAATGTGAAAAAAATCAAAAACTTAAATCCGTGCACCATACATTTTTGAATGACGGCTGAGTCGACAGAACGAGTTATTGGTATATATTGTTTTCAATGTTTCTTTTGAAGATCTGCTAGACCATTAAAAATTGAGGGCTAATTGAGGACATCATGGACTCATTTGAATTGCATTCACAATTATCTAATTTGTTGTCAAGTCTGAATTCTTCGAAACAAGCTTCTCTTGACATTTGTAACTTTTTAATACGAAATTATGTTGCTCAAGAAGATTTATATCCTGCTTTGTTACAAGTATTACCAACTTTGGACATCAACAGAAGGTTAAATGTACTACAGTTCATTGACGATTTTGTTACGATGATTATCAAAGACCCTAAAAATAGAGAAAATGATATTCTCTATAACTATGTATTTCTGATAATAACAGATTTACACAAAATTTTACAGTATGTTTTACCCGAACACCCAGAAGTACATACAGAATCAGAAAAAACGTCTCAATCCCATTCGATGGAAATACGAACATTGGCAAATTTGCCATTTTGTTATAGCATAATGCAACACATGTCTAAACTTTTTGAATTCAGACAACTTGAAAAATTTGAAACAGAATACAACAACAATTTACTATCAGCACAGAATAAAGAAGACATCAAAAATGGAAAACAGTTTAACGAATCTGAACTTTATAGTCACACTATTGAGCCAACTAAATCGAGTCATGTGGATGACTATGTTAATTCAAGCCCAAGCACTAGTAACGTCACAGAAGATAATTACATTCCTGAAAAGATAAATCAAGGCTTCATAAATGCCTGGAAATTTATGATACTAAAACGTAAACAGAGTCAATATGAGAGCTTACTCATTGATAGTATGGATGATCCTTTCAACCTAAAACATACACAAACTGAACTAACTTCAGAAATGACAAGTCCACCAAAGGCTGAATCCTCAAAAACTCCATTTAAAACACCCACAAAAACACCGACAAAGACTCCAAAATTATATGTTATACCTTCATCTCAGCCCCCAACATCAAACTCGTCATCTACTAATTCATCGAAACAAAATCATATACTTTCTTTGTCTCATAACTTGGTACTCCAAAGAATAGAAGCCGATAGGGAAAGACAAAAAAGAGGTAAGGAAACATTATGGGAAATTGAAAGAAAATCAGGAAAGATAGACATATCTGAATTTGAATATGTTTATGAAACTTTACAATCATTTGACCCCGTCGAAGATAAACTAGCTATCAATGAGTTAGAAAATTTGTACGATTTATGCACTATTAATGAAAACAAAAGTAAACAAAACAAGAAAAACTCTAACTCAAATTTAAACTCAACTAAGACATCAAGCTCACAAAAATTACCTAGCGGTAACGTTAAAAGAATTAATAATGCTGAAAAACATGGGAATTATAGAAAATATGAAAAAGATGATTTATTTTATGGCCAGTCTTTAGGTAAACGCCAGCGATACGATGATTATTACAGTACCGACAAAGATTGGTACTCTTCAAATAGAAATAAAAACTATAGAAACAATAATAGATATCAAAGAAAATAAATTAAAAAACTTTTTTAAAATAAATAAATCTGTATCTAGTCTAAAAGAGTCATTAAATTGTTTATGCCTAAAAGTGAATATTTTGCACACGTGCGTCCTGTATTAGGCTCACCAATACAAACAGTCATTATGTTATCATCATTGATATCTGTTCTTTCTGAGAGTCCGTTAAAAAATGTGTAAAGTTCTTCATCTATTCTAGTTGTAGTTCCGCATGTGAAAACATAATCAAAGGAATTACCACTTACACTGCTGAAATAATCTAGTTTTCCACTCTCTTTTTTATTATTTGCAATTTCAGACAGAAAAATATTGGACATTATAGATGTACTACTTGCTGATCTTGCAGTTAATTGAACCGGGGATATGAGGGGTGATTGTGTAGTTGAATTAGCTGCTTGAATAACAGGCGATGCAAATGTCGAGTTTGAAATGGGCAATTTGATAATATCATCATTATCGACAGATTGTTCAGTTATGAATTCTAACGCTTTAAAAATCAGATTAATTTCTTTCACTATTAAAACTCCATTTGATAAAGTTGCATGAACATTGTAATCTTTATCAAAAAGTTCATTTATATGTGTTATTAAATCCCCTATCAAACCATCTTTGTATTCTTTATCAATATTTATAGCTGATTCTGTATGAAATACAATTGAACATTCTTCTACTTCGATATATGAACCAGGTATCCGTTCACAAAATGCTTTTATGATACCAACAGCTGTTGGTATCCATACTTTTTCAGTTGCATCAACAATTTTAAACCAATCATTAGAATTTGGAAGTTTAACTAAACCTCCACACTCTGCAATCAATCCAATAGCTGCATTTCTACCAAATAATCTAATCAACTCAGATCTTTGAAATAAACTAAAAATATAAACATAATTATTTGGGTTGGAAGATAAATTGAAAAGAGTTTTAGTAATTAATTGTTGTTGTAATGAATTAATTGATTGCCCATGAATTTTCAAATTAGATGTTAAATCATCAAGATTAAGAATATACATTCTTTTACCATTTTCAGAAACATTTTTTAGTAATGTATTTTCATAAATTTCTTTAGTTAACGGCTCAACCAATGTTTTATTTTGTGAAAGAGTACCATATCCATACGAATTCTCAATATCTTCAAGACATTTCAAAACCCAAGATTTAGAATCATTTTTCAAAATTTGATTGAATGCAGGCGTCCACCTTTCAAATTTTTCAACTTCAGACATCGTCAAACATTGATAAATTTGATCAGCAACCTGTTTAATATTGTATGGATTGGAAATCAATGGACCATCAGTTAAAACAGAAGCAGAACCCACAAATTCACTCAAAATTAATGGTGAATGTTTTTCTTGACTTGCACAAATAAATTCATGACAAGTTAAATTCATACCTTCTCTCAAAGTAGAGACAATAAATACGGCAGCAGAAGCAAGTATTGCCAAATATTGCTCAAATTCAATATCTTGATTCAATAAAACAATTGGTTGATCAATTGAAATATTTTCAGTTTTGGAATTGATTCTTTCAATAATTGAAAATATTTCATCATCATAATCTTCTTCATTATTATTACCTTGTTTACAAATCAAAAGCATCGTGGTTTCATAAATGAACTCAGGATGATCATTTAAAAATCTTTCATATGCTAATAACTTTTCTTTTAAACCTCTGATTTTATCCATTTTATCTTTACTTACAATTAATTTCTTATTTGACCATCTTTCATGGATTAAATTTTTCCAATTTTGAACATTAACCGATATTAATTGTTTATTTAAATATTCAAAATCCAACCCAATTGGATGAACAGTAACAACAGTTAATCTATTATTATAATTCACACCGACTGAATTAAAGTCAGCAAATAATAACCTATTTGAGCTTTGCAAAAAATGAGCCAGATATTCCTGATTTTGAAATATAACGCAGTCTGCACCTAATATACCTTCTAAAATATTTTTACGTTGGGCTAAACAACGGAAAACTTCACTTGAAGGAAAACTAACATGTAAGAAAAATCCAATTTTAGCATTTGGTATCAATTTTCTAAGCATATTAGGCAATAACATTAAATGATAATCATGGACCCAAACAATATCACCTTCTTTATATTCTTTTGCAATTTTTTCAGCAAATATCTGATTCACTTTTTCATAATATTTCCAAGAGTGATTTTCGAAAGCATTTGATTTTGGATTGTCAGGAATTTGATAATGAAAAATAGGCCATAAAATTTGCTTGCAAAATGATTGATAATGGCCTTGGAAAATTTCATCTTCAAGATATATTACATTCGAATTATAGTTCGATTTTAATTTTAATGCAATGTCATCTTTAATATTTTCTGGGACAACATTTGATGGCATTGAAACTGTACCAATCCATTTAAATTCTCCTACAGATTTTTCTCTAGCTAATTTGACAGAATTGATCAAACTACCATTTCCTTTGTCAAAGTTAGTAATTTTCCAAGGTGCAGTTTCAAAAATTGACTCATTGTTTTCATTGAAATTATGAAACCTGGAGAAGCCACCAAATGGCGCAACTTTACCATAATCAATAGAACTTAAAACCTCCTCTTCTTCGTTTTCAAGTAATTCAGTGTAAGAATCTGCAATAATATGACTACTATTCAATTTTGAGTTTGTTTCTGGATTATCTAATTTTTTTTCTAATGACAGTATTGCAGAAGTTTTTAAATTTCTGAGATTTGAATGCTGGGTGGGTCTATTAATTCTCATACTTGATAATTTTGGTTCAACAGCTACCTTTTTTTGAGAAATTTCATTAACCAATGCTTGAGGAGTTGATGATCTGATTTGAGGTTTAGGTTTAACAAATGTAGTAGAATTTTCAGATATTGAAGATTTATCGCCATTTAGAATATTGTGAGGTGCTGTATTTACAGAGGAATCTTCAGACGATATCGAAGTCATTGCCATTTTAGAAATATTTGGATTATTGAAAAAGAAATCTTGAACAGAAACATTGTTTATAGAAGAATTTGAAGTTTGTGAGTTCATTTTATGTAAATTTTGATGTGAATTAATTTGAGAATGAGTTTGATTAATTGATTGAAAATGTGAATTAGATCTATTCTTTCTAACTTTATAATCAATCAGACTACTGGTTGAAGAAATGGATTCAATATCAGAGTCAATGTGATTTTCTTCATCGTCATTGTTGGAATTTTCAAGTATTGTTTGAAAATGGTTATCAATATCCGCCGAATCGATCGATTCAACGATGGATAAATTAGACTGTGAACAATTATGGTTGGAGAGTGATTGGATGATAGAGACATTTTGGTCTTCTATACTGCTGAACGATTTTCTGCTACTGAATGATTTTCTAGCAGAGCGTTCTTCAGGTATTTCAACCGGGACTTTATTAACTGGTTCAAATATTTCGGCCAATGAACTTTCATCAATCAAATCGGCCGCTTTAGAAGAATTGAGCTCAAAATGAACTGTGTAGGGTAAAAACCTGTAATGAAGTTAAAAACATGAACATATAGTTAGTAATTTGTAAATATGGTGATGATGATGTCATTTTGCAACTGTCGTACCAGTTGATAAAAAATGTAAGTCTATTAATTGGGAATATACATACAATGAAGCAACAAAAACAGTCATTCTAGAGTTTTGCCTATTTGAAACACGTCAATTGTATATATAAATATATAGGTAGTTCTGCAAGTAATGCAGAAGTATCAGTTATAAGAAACCGCAGTTCCTTTACCACCGCCCTCCGAAAACTATGGTGTTACTTCACACCCAAAAAATATAGTATTGATCGCGGACCCCGTCCCTGATGGCGGCTTGGAACTTACAGAGTGTTTCTTTGTACAAGGTAGCAAATTCAATTTCCCACGGTTTACTACATGTGGGTATGCTTGTACCTGCAGCTGGGTGAAGCGCAAAATATTATATTTGATACACTGTTAGTAACATATTTTTTGATTATAGATTTTTATATAAGACGAGATATTTTTGTGTAAAAAAAACATCACGCATAGAACAAGACACATGATAAGCATTTACCATATATCTATAATTCCAATACAGTGTGTTCCACGTGAGTTTTGTTTATCTATTTTCTGTGATTCCTGGTTTTTGTTTTGAGTTTAAAGCTAGATTATAATAGATATGCTGCAAGCTAAAACAGCGGCAAAGACAGAAGCCACTAACATATTAGAGCCTGAATCTGAATTACTGGAGTCACCGAAGTTTGTGGAGTTAGTCACATTTTTAAAAACAGGTTCAATAACTGTATCATCTTCTAATATCACATCTAAATCGTCGCTCAACTCCATATTATTTTTAACATCGAAAACACTAGTAGTATCATCTTCATCATCTTCAATGTCATCTAAATCTCTAGACATTTTGGAGTACCTTTTAAATTTGATTGCGCCGCAAGCAACTGTATTATTCAAAGCATCTGTAATGACAACGGATTTACCCTTGAAATTAGACGGGTTTTGTAAATTCAATGATAGATAATGATCTTTGTATTGAGTTTCAAAGCATGTTGTATTAATAAAACCATGTTTTCCTGACAAGTCTCCAACCGCACAATAGGCATCGTTGTCTAACAAATCGCAAGGAACATCGGGTGAATTGTAGGGGTTGAGTATTTTACCAGCGTCCTGGCACTGGCCCGTATATGAAACACTCTTATCATAAATACGATAGTCGAACGGTCCTTTTTTTGGGGGCAAACCTGTCACATCCATATGAACTTTAACAATTCCGGATCTATCTGACGTGAATTCGATAACACCCTTAACTAAACCGTTGTCTAGATCTGCCCTGGCAACTGTATTTTTTCTTGAATCATAATTTTTTGGAGCCATATCAGCAACTACAATTGATGAGGCCAATGAGGCTATTAAGATATGTCTGAGAGCAACCATTTGATTGTTTTTCTGACGTTTTTGTTTTTTCAGTAGATTTTATCTTGTTTTAACAAGGTTATATATCAGAAAGCTTTATTCTACAAAACTTCTACAGGTAGCAAAGAAAATGTATGTCACTTGTACTAAAACAACAATTTACAAGAAAAAAAACAAGAATAAAAAACAACCAGAAAAGAAGGATAGCATATTATTGAATATGTGCTCAGATAAAAGACCAAATGGGAATGCTGTCAAAAGAAAAAGGGAAACACGGATTTTCCCTTTTTTAGATTGCACCGAGCCTCCACCAATTCCGCGTCGCTCGATGATTCTATAGTTGTGCGGCACGACACTGTGCACGGCGCTGTGCACAGAACCGCACAGCATCAGACGGAACTGCACGGAACTGCACGGAGCTGTACGGAGCTGCACGGAGCTGTACGGAGCTTCACGGAACAGCACGGAACAGCACTGGACATTACTGGACAGATCAGACTTGCACGGGCAGTGCGGAACGCCCTCGGGGATTGGTGGTCCTGTCTGGGGCGATGCACGGAGCCAAGGCAAGTGGGAAGGGAGCGGAAATGAACTTAAAACGCGTTATTTGTACGAGCTCGGGAGCGGCGGGCTAGGCACGCTGCCTTGCTGATCGCCTTCTGGCAGCATCGTTAGCCCGGCTGCACCGGAATATTCCAAGGCCGGCCTCCATGGAGGCCGGCTGCGAACAAGGGGGGACCAGAAAATTGCGGGCGTTTATGAAACGCAAAGTGAAAGCTTATTTCAACCTAAAATTAGAATTTGAGTGCAAACACAAAACACAAAACCCAAAAACAAAACACAAAACAATGCCCAAAAACAACTCAAAACGGACCCAACCTATCCATGCCAATGCAACTGTAATAGAAAAACACACAGCCCAAATCAGTCAATTCTCTTAATTGTATATAGTCAAGCAGCCCGTCTAAGGTTGGCATAAAGTCCCAAAATAAAAACCATGTAGTGAAGTTGCCATGAATACAAGAATAGTGCGATTATCGATTATCGACTATCGATGTTGGGTTTGGTTGTAGTATGAGAAATCGCATTCATACACTTACATTCACACTGAAACTTAGATAAACCTATCTATATATACACAATATTACCGCACTGTATGTGGATTGTAAAAGGCATAGGCTATATATGTTCTCTGTGCGTAATTTGCGTAAGCAAAAGCTTTTGACTTTTGGCTTTTTCTCGAAGTTTTTTGGATTTGAGGTTTTGTTTTTGAAATTTGATTTTTGATTTTTGGAATTTTTTGAATTTTTTAAATTTTTTTTATCTTTCATCGTGAATCAAGAAATTGAAAATCTCAAGATTTTTCACTTTTTTTTTATCAATTTGTCGTCGACGTTTCCTTTTTTTTTGTCTTATCCTAATCTTTTTTTTTTTTCTTTCTTATCTTGTATACACCCATTTCTTTTTTTTCTTGGCTTCACAGGCAGAAAGAAATCCTCCGTTATAATTTGATTTATAATTCACATTTTCTAGGTTGCACCACCGTTAAAGCTGTTTTATTCTGATTATCCGATTCCTTATCTGCTTTATCGTGAAAAAAAAACATCAAATCGTAGCTCATTGACATATTTTTTATTTTTTTTTTGCAATCATATTTTTCTGGTTATTCTTACACCCAATACAAAATATATTATATATACCATTCACATTCAACGGTAAGTGATTCTCATAATGTCTGTTCCTTCTACATCGAATTCTTTTATTGCCCAAGATACATCTGCCAGTTTACCACAAGTTAAGTTGGAACATCCACAAATCCAACTGGCACAGTCAGAGCAACATCCAAATTTTCAAACAGTACCAAAATCACAACTGGATTCTCAACCTCTAACAAAACCTTTGACAAAACCTTTGGCAAACGAAGAGTTTAATGATGATTTATCCAAAAAAGACACTGATTATATCGTACCAAATGCAAGAACTACAACAACAACCCAATCAAATGGCGCAACAACAACAAAGCAAAATATGACAGTTCCAACATGTAAGAATTGTAAAACTCAAACAACACCTCTATGGAGAAGAGATGAAACAGGTCAAGTTTTATGTAATGCATGTGGTTTATTTTTAAAGCTGCATGGTCGTCCAAGACCCATTTCTTTGAAAAGTGATGTTATTAAATCTAGAAATAGAGTTAAGCACAATAATAAATCATCTCCAAATACTCCTGAATTGAAAGCAAAAGATTCTTTGAATAATTACAACTCAAACCAACAAATTCAAATTCACAATCAAAATGGTTTAAATAACTCAAATTTAAACACAAATTTAAACTCCAGCTCCAGCTCCAATTCAAATTCAAATTCAAATCAAAATTTAAATGGTTCAATGAATAATAAAATTTCATCAAAGTTTTTACCAAAACAATATAAACCAAACAATAAAGTCACAAAGACTAAAAAGGTAAAAGATAATAATATCAAGGAAACTAAAAATTCTAAATTAGCAAAATCCAAAATTGAAAACAATTTAACTTTAAATCCACTTCAAAATTCTCAAAATCAACAACCTTCTGATAAAGTTACTTCCCCTGATTTATTACCTTTATTAGCAAGAAATCAAATTCATCAAAATTTACCACCTGGAACTCCATATACATATGCATCAACTACTGCATGGTTGAATAAATCCCAAGGTACTCATATTCAATCACTTCATTATCCATCATCAACTCCAACTCAATTTGTTTCTGATTTAAATAGAATCACTTCACCTTTATTATTATCGACAACAAATCCACCAAAATTAAACCCAACACCATCACAATCTCAATCTTCTGAAAGATCTTCTTCAAACAATTGTCCGAATATTAATAATCTTAATAGGGATGCAGTATTAAATGCCGCTGGTGCTTTAGACCTTTTGAGCCATCAAGCGTCAATGAATTCAACTACAAGTGATTATATACCAGGTATGAGATTATCATCACCACATTCAACACCTTTATCTAAACCAGCATCATTATTTGAAAAATTACCACCAATTAGTTTATTAAGCTCCAATAATGAGTCGTCTAAAATTTTATCTCAGACATCCAATACTGAACCAACCCATTTACATAATATTTTAGCCGATTCTGTCAATCATGCTATCAAACCATCATCAAGTTTAGTCAACAGTAATAGTAATAATGATAATATAAATAATAATAATAATAATAATAATAATATATTACGAAATTCACACAGTGATAAAATTCAATCAACCACTTTACCTCCATTAAGGGGAATATCTAGTCCATTATTATCACCAGATGAACAAAACCAACAAAACCAATATCAACAGCAGCAACAGCAACAACAATCACAGCAACAACATCAGCAAAAATCTTTAGGAGTTTTACATCACCCTTTTGAAATTGCAAACTCACAGCCATTAGCACATACACAAGCACAACCACACATTCATCAACTACCACCGCTTAAAAATGTGCCCGGAATTTCTAACGTTATTTTCCAAAATAAAGAAGAAACAAGAAGTTTAAGTATGAACAATATGGGTTCCAATATAGATAATTTATCAATTTTACAAGAACAGAATGAAAAACTGCGCACTAGAATAAGTGAGTTAGAGTTGGTGAATGATTTATACAAAACAAGAATCAATGAACTTGAAGCTGTAGATTTAAAATATCAAAAACTAGAAAATGATTCAAAGAAAAAAATTCTTGATCTTGAAAATAATTTGAAAATGTACTTAGAGAATCAAAAACGTAATAATTACAAATCTGTTGAATCCACTGAAACAAGAATCAAGATTGAAAATTAATAGATTTCTTAATACAGGTAGATTTTTATTTGATTTAAAATGTCTTTTTCTTATGTTCGTTTTTTCGTATTTTTGTCTTCTTGTCTTCTTATTTATTTGTTTGTTCATTTCTTCATTTGATTCTTTGTAAATTTATGTATCTCATTTTTTTTCATGTATAATTTTATAATAAACACTGTTTTGTTTTTATTTTTATTTTTTCAAGTTTTATAAAATTTGCTATTTTCCGTTCCTGATTTTGATTTCAAAATTAAGAAAGCTGAATTTCGAGACTAGGAAAAATGGCAAAAAAATGAATTTTGATTCCTAATCGACATTATGTATGGATTTTGGGGTTACATTCGTTTCAGTCTTATTGTGATTTCATTTCAATATTGATAAAGTTAATAGATATGGAGAAGGAATCTATATCTTCATTATATAATGATTTACAAGATAAAATATCAAGTATTTCCAAAAAATTGACATTTGAACAATTTCAAAAACTCCATAAACAATTTATCATTTTATCTGATAGTATTGAAAATGCCGACATATATTCATCCAATGAAACTTTGGACGATATTTCCACTAAATCATTAATTTATTTGCTTGTTCCATATCAACATGGTAAATTTGTTGATTCAAATGCAGTTAATTCACAATTAGACTCAAGTACAGCAACTCCACTACAACGTAATAAACTCAGACTTTTGGTGTTACAGATTGTAGAAAATATGTTTTGGAAATATATTTCTACTGTAGTCAACGATCTTAAATTATTTGACTGCATCAAATTGAAGTTGGCAGGCGATGATGATGTTTTCAACAGCTTGAAAAAATGGATCAAAACATATACAGAATTACGACAAAAGGAAGTGTTGAATAACGGAGCCAAGGGGTTTGTTAAGCTAGGAGAGCTAGAAAAGTTGAACTTTTCTGGCAGCGGGGCAGTCGGGAGGAGAAATATGAAGATTGGTAAATGGAAGTTAGAAAAGGAATTGAACGAAAAAGTCAAGATTTTGCAGGATGAAGACGTGCTGAACAGATTAGACGACGAAGTCATAAGAAATATCCGAATCGACCAATTGGTTCTTGCGGCAGTTGACGTGATTGGTATGTTGGAAAATAACATTATGGAGAGGGAAATGCTTAATAATGTTGTCAACAATTCCAATGATGCATTAGATGAAGTTAAATTTGACGGCATGAAACTTAGTGAAGTTGATGACGATTTGAATGATAGTAGATATGAGAACAGCAAGTCTTCAAAGTTTGATAAGGGATATACGGATCGTCTTGAAAGTCTAGATGTGAAAAATAAATTGGTGAGCAAAGAGGGTAAGGTTTTACGGCCATTTACTATAGTTAGTTCCGATCAAAAAAGAGAAGAGTTGAGACAGAAAGTTCAAGGTACTGGCCAGGTTTTACCTACCATGACAGTTGAAGAATTGGTGGATTATGAATTGGCCAATGGTGGTATGGTCAAACCTCAAGAGCCAGAGCCTGAAATTGACGAAGATGATTATAAATGGCAAGATAAAGAAACTTTAAGGCTAAGAGAATGGGATGAGTTTACTGATGTTAATAAAAAGGGAAGTGGAAACAAAATGGGTAATCTTGGTTAAGCGTGTACGTCTTTTATATATTTGAAATATCAACCTTTATTAAATTATATCACCATGTTCCGATATTATCGATTCAAAACATGATAAAAGACATTATCGTATTCTTCTCTTGAGCGAAGTTCCAGCTTTCCAAACGCAAAATAATAAAAACGCAAAATAATGAAAACGCGTGTTTGTCCTTCGATATTTCTGTATTTGTAGTATCAATTAGAATAAGGCCTAGTCATTTACTGCTCTTCAATCCCAGTTTCAGACCTGGAAATATCTGCAGATCATGTCTTTTGTTCCAACACAATTCAACTCATTGACCAATAACTTTGATTTTAACTCCTTAAACGTATGTGACAAGTAGAAAATAAATAGATTCCCTGCATCATCTAAGATCTCCATACTAACACACTTCCGCTTTATTGCTTTATTAATTTTGTGCATTATAGTCTGAAACACCATCTAATATTTTCAGTAAATTGAAATCTATGAAGAAACCAAATGACTTCTTCGATCTAGGTAGACTTTCAAAACCATCTGGTGTCATAGATCTACAACAGAGAATATCTTACAATCTAGGATACTTTGCATCCAATTACTTAGCAATTGTGGCATTGTTCTTTCTCTACTGTATCATCACCAATTTGCCATTCTTTTTATTTGTTTTTACAGAGCTTGCTTTAGTTTATTACGTCCAGAAAAAATTTGGCCATAGTGAAGAACTCGATTTTACTTTTTTTACACTCCATAAAAACATATGGTATACCATCTTGCTCCTAGTCAATGTTCCTGTTTTCCTTATTTGGAGCCCGTTATCGAGTCTATTTTGGTTACTGGTTTTCAGCGGTGCTATTGTTGTTTCGCACGCTGCAATCATGGAAAAGCCTGTCGAAGCATCTTACAGTGATGCCGTTTAAACCAATGTGTCTAGCCGCCGTAGTTATTACAATTATACATATGTGTATCATTTCTATTCTTAAGAAAAGCCCTTTTATATAATCAAAAAAAAGTGGATATTTTTTTCTCGCTAGTGGCGTAAGAGCATCGGTTCAACCTTTTTACTAGATATAAACAAATTTCTTATCTTTCAGTTGGATTAACAACAGCATAAGATGTATATCAACAATGTAATGACATTTCGAATACTCCAATCTATTGGAATAATTGCACTGTTTTTATTTGTTTGGAATTCTTTCCGATACACCACAGTGGTTAGAATCAATGATAACCACGGCTCGGACAATATGAATATTAAATTTAATCTACAGCATGTATATCATACAGTACCTACATTGAACTCCAGAAGATTTGATATTGATAATGAATTAGTCGTCTCATTATTTAACGAAAATGGAATATCTACAAGGCATGAAATAAATGCACATGTCCAAAAGATTAAAAGATTGGCAGACCGATCACCAGATATGGTTGAATCATATGTACAACATTCTCTGGAATATCCTAAGATAAACACACAAAATTCTATTAATTGGTCTATTGATAATGTGCTGGTGCCAAATATTACAGATTCCGAGACTATATTACAATTGGCTAAGCTTGCATCGAATGCATATGCCAGACTTCCCAACGATCCATCTTGGAGGGACGTGGAGGATCCAGATGCAAATTTTGGATTGGGATTCAATTCAAGTGATAGTTTTGGATGGTTTGATAAAGGTATAAGAGGTCATGTATTTGTAGAGAGTTTAGATGATGGTGAAAAACGACCTCCTTTGGTGATCATTTCAATCAAGGGGACAACAGCAGCTGGTATAGGAGGTGGAAATGGAGACACTGATAATGATGGCGGTAGAACAGGTGATGATGGACAAACTGTTGAACAGGATAAGTTCAATGATAATTTATTGTTTTCATGTTGCTGTGCTAGAGTTTCCTCCCTTTGGAGTACAGTTTGTGATTGCTATGAGAAAACTTATACGTGCAACCAAAATTGTTTGGATAAAGCGTTAAGACACCCCGATAGGTATTATAAGGCGGTTTTGGATATTTATCGAAATGTGACAGAAATTTACCCAAATAGTGAAACTTGGGTTGTTGGGCATTCGTTGGGTGGTGCATTGAGTTCATTATTGGGTAGAACTTATGGATTACCTGTTGTGACTTTTGAATCTCCTGGAGAGCAGTTAGCTGCTAAGAGGTTACATTTACCGATGCCACCAGGAATACCAGAAGAAATGGAACATATTTGGCATTTTGGGAACAATGCTGACCCTATTTTTATGGGTATATGTAATGGACCATCATCAAGTTGTAGCATTGCTGGCTATGCAATGGAATCACGATGCCATTCGGGAATGAAATGTGTATATGATACAGTTAACGAATTCGGATGGCATGTGAACATTTTGAATCATCGTTTAAAAACAGTTATTGATAATTTATTGATGGTATCGAATGAAACTGCAACATGTGTTAGACAGACTGAATGTATTGATTGTTATGATTGGTCTTTTGTTGACCACGTACCCAATAAACATACTACATCACTGACACCTTCATCGTCGTCTACAAAATCAGTTACATCTTCTACTTCCACTACAACCACGAAAACAAGAAAATGTATAAAATATACATGGTACGGATCGTGCTATAAATGGGATGATGACGATGATGATAATGATAATACCAAAACTCTTGGCTCTGCTGATACTGATGAATACAGGAATTTCAACCACATTGCCATTGTCACGGCTCCCGGTCTACGGTGAAATGTTACTCAGAAATGAAAGTTTCGAAAGAGTCGTGAAATATTAAATTACAGATTGTCGGCGGGAGGAACCATTTTTAAAAATGCGTGATGTTCATTTCTTTTTATTTTGATTATTGTTTTAAATAAGTTGGGTAGGTATATGTTAATAAATAAATAGTATTTCATAAATAAATATGGGGTATAAATAAAAATATATGGAATTTGGTAATGTAAAATTATCATGAAGTTTTATACAGGCGCGTCTTTTCATCTGACGCGTATAGTAGTTTTTTGAAGGTGTATGTTTCATACAAAGTATTATCTATGACTTCAGCTTAGTATCACAATCATGAGCAGCTTTACCACCAAAAAACCAATGAAATACAAAAGTAGAGTTCGTGATCGTCGTAACAATTTTGAACATATTGTTCCAGTTACAGTGAAAGATGAATTACGCGTAACGTACCCGGATCGGATTTCTTTTTATAAAACACCACCAAATCAAGAGATAACACTAGATCAATTTGAAACGTTTGCAATTGATAGATTAAAAATTTTAATTGAAATTAACAATTTACAAAGTCAAGGCACAAATTATTCAGATTTGGTGAAATTAATGACGGAAAGAGTGAAAATGTTCATGCCATTACATGCACCCGGAACAATAGAAAGTGAAATTCTGCTTGAAGAAAGACGCAAAGATCATTATTCACATTACATTCTACGTCTGGCTTTTTGTAGAAACGAAGAACTAAGAAAGAAATTTATTAATGCCGAAACCTTTCTTTTTAAGCTCAGGTTTTTACAGTTGACAAAATCAGAAAGGGATGAATTTATATCGAAATTAGATATTCAGTTGAATCAAGTTTCTGACAAGGAAAAGGAACACTTAAGAAAACAATTAACGGCGACGCACTATCACGATGTTATTTTTGGAATTAAGCAAGGTACTTTTGGGTCAGCAGCAGATACCATTCAAAACAGAACTCCCAGTGAAGATGAAATCTGGGAAATGCTGAAAAAGGAAAAGCTGAGTAAATTGAAGTGGGAAGAAGTCACTGATCTAGTTGCACAACGTAAGGTTGTTTTATATAGAGGTTCGGCGTATGTTCCCGAATTTTTGCAGTTGAACCTATTTGCCAATAAATTTTCAACCTCTTTAGAGGAAGAATTGTTGAGTACGTTGAGACTTTTGCCAGGATTAGATGAAGATGAAAGGCTGGTTCCAATTTTGGATAATTTATCGAAAGGATATATTAGTAGTGAATATCAAGGATTCGACGGTAATTCCGAACAGTCAGATTCTGAAGTCCATGCAAACAACGTTAAACAATTTGAAAAGTTTTTTCCTGCTTGTGGGCGTAGACTAATGGAAGGTTTAGAAGAAAACCACCATTTGAGATTTGCTGGTAGACAACAATTCACGCTATTTTTGAAGGGTATTGGTTTGGGTCCAACGGAAGCCTTGAAGTTTTGGCAGATGATGTTTACCAATGGGCCTGGGGGAATGACCATTGAGAAATTCAATAAAGAATATAAATATAATTTCAGGCACAGTTATGGTTTAGAAGGTGCTCGTATAAATTATAAACCTTTAAGTTGCTCCCAAATTCTATCCAAACCAAAGCCAAATAAACAAGAACACCACGGTTGTCCATATCGTGATTTACACGCTGATAGATTATCAGCATTATTGAGAAGAATGGGTATGAAAGACGACGGTAACATGCAGAAAGTTTTAGAATTGAGTGATTCACGTGAATATCAAGCTGCATGTACCAAAGTTTTTGAAGTGCTCAATTCCGATTCCATACAATCTAACATGAGTAAAGGACTTAGTGTGATGGAGGCTCCGATCGCACATCCTAATGATTACTTTAATCGTGGTCTTCTCTACGAAAAACGACTTCAGGGAGACTCTACTTGAGAATCTGTATATCTTTTACAACGGCTTGTGTAGAAAAACAAATGTAAATACATATAAAAAAATATAAAATATATAAACACAACAAAAATAAAAATTGTAGTCTGCTGATATTTTCAAGATCCTCGTTTTTTTATGAAACACAAAGTTTATCTGAGCCGTTTAATTGTTCTCAATTGCTTTTAACCCCAACCCCACTACCTGTATATACGGGCATCTAAACAAACAACAGAGAAGACCAAAACATATAAACAAACAAATAACAACAACCTCTCTCTTCTTGTATTTGTTTCTTTTTGTTTATTTGAATAAAGACAAGAACACCAAATGCATTTCAATCTATTTACAAAAAAGGGGAGTGAGAGCTCACCGAATTCTCCCAGAAACAAGCATACATCAACACTGGGCAGATTCGCAAAAAAGAGTCCAAACACACCAGCATTAACAGATGGATCCTTTAGAGGTGAACAAAAGAGAAGTGCAGTGTTAGAAGAACAGCTGAAAGAGGTTAGTTTAACTGCTTCGAAAGCATACGATAAAGTTGATGATTTGAAATTACAAAATGAAATGCTTTCGGATCAAGTTTTGCAACAAAAGCAGTTGTTAGAAACATTTACGACGCAGTTGGCACAGGTAACTAAAGAAAAAAACGACAATAAAAGGATTTATGAGGAAGAGTTGAAGCAAAAAATCAAGAACCACAGCAAAGAAAATGAAAACATTTCGAAACTAATTAACGAAAAGGGGGAAATTAAAAAGGAAAACGATTTTCTGCAAGATGAAATCAAAAGACTCAAATTGATGAATAATGATAGCTCGATCCTTTTGTCAAAAACCATTTCTGATCACGAATCAGAGCTTGAACAGAGGGATAAACAGCTAGAAGAGTTAAATCAGCCACCAACATTACAACGTTCAGATAGTCTACAATCTCAGCATTACAGAAAAATTATTACATCTTTAGAAGAAAGAATCGTGGAGTTGGAGAATGCAATTGAGATTAAGAATGAAACGTATGAACAGTCCATTGCTTCATTGAGAAATACCATGACTTTGTTGAATTATAACACCTCGTTTTTAAGTCAGAAAGATTTATCGAATTCTTTAATATTAGATTCGGATGATGAAAATATATTGGATAAAGGTGATGGCCGTACTTATGTTTTGGAAAACCTTTCTTTCCTCCCATAATATTATTTAACAAATGTATCTCTTTCTTGCTTTTTGTATTATTATTGAATTTTATAAACTAACTCGTATATTTATTAACGTTTAACATATGGAAAATAAATTATTAACTAATGTAAACGCGTAACAAAACAAAATACGTAGTAGATAAACGTAGATGAGATTGAATTTTAATAGTTTTGGCTTTATTTAGCCAGTACTCTATAAACAGGGATGAATATACTTAGTGTGCTCTTTCAGCTATTATCGCTGATCTTTGTTTTTACTCTACCCCAAAGTTTACATGCCTCTTTAACGATTTCTGAATTGAATGAAAAACTAACTGTTGACAATCCAATATACCATGTTTCAGCAGGAAATCTTAACGATGTTTTGTACGGTGTTAAGAGCTACAGTATGATTATGCTAGTCACAACAAAGAGTCCAAAATATAATTGTGTTATGTGTGAAGAATTTGATCCTGTTTTTGTCAAAATTACCAACGCAATTTTCAAAAAGTACCCAAAGTTAAAAGACAAATTGGTGTTCGCAAGAGTTGAAGCAGCTGATAATCTACCATTTCTTAAAGATTTAGGAGTAACATCTGTTCCACAAATATGGGGATTTCCTGATAGTAAAACAGTATTAGGTGAAGAAAAATTTCATAAAGTTGAAAAATTGTTGATTGAAAGAGATTCTGCAATAACTAATGGGGAAGACTTTGTTTCTCCTGATTGGTATGATATTAGTAAGGCGGGTATGGAACATTTTGTTTTTCATTTAAACAAAGGTGATACATGGGATATAACCATCAATCGTTTTACTGCATTTATCCAAAAGACAATCAATATGGATATTAAAGATGCTATTGTTGATGGAACAAAGAGTAAATTCGATTGGGTAATTACTGTTCAATGGTTTTTTTACTTTTTAGTTGGTATTAAGGTATTTCAACATATCAAGAACAAGTCACAAGATGGTATTAAAATTTGGAACGACAAGAAATTTTATTGCTATATTTTTGTTATTTTAATTTTCTTTAATATTTCAGGTTTTAATTTTACTATACAAAGACGTACACCTTTCATTTCACAAAAAGATGGTAAAATTTTATGGATTGCTCCTGTAAGTAATACACAGTTTGGAGCTGAAATCCCAATCAGTATTGCTATTCAAATTGTGTTTGCTCTTACACTCTTTTTCCTTATTGATGGATATAAAAAATTAAATTCACCAGTAAAGGATGTACTGGTTTGTATTTCTGCGTTGAGAATATTATTTATGTTATTAATAGGTGCAAATATTTATCATATTAAAAATGGAGGGTACCCTTTCAACTATTTAAATATATTTTAAACTAAAAGAAAATTGTAGTGCAAATTTGATATATATAACATATATAGCAATTTTCTATATAAAGTGAAAATGACAATAAAAAAATTATCAATAAAATTTTATATTCCTGAATCATCTTTTTCGTGTTTATTTATCCAGTAAAAAGAAAAGCAGACCAGGAAAGCACCAAAAAAATAAATTGGAGAATTCATTTGAAGCTTGAAAACTATATCACACATTAAAGCCAATGGAATCGTCAAACACAAACCAACAGTAACGGTTAATGGAGACGTTAATAACATTGCCCTGGCCCATAGAAAATCTGCTAGGAATGATATTGCGCAATTAAAAATGATAATAAACCAAACATCTTTTGATGGAGGTAGTTCAAAAATTTCTAATCCAAGAAAATGAACAATAATTATGGATGGCCATAAAATAATTGTATTAAAAACACCAACAAAACCAAAAAACAATTTCATATCCATTCTTGAATCATCTTTAACTTTTAATTTCAATAAAATTGAATAAATACCGTAACAGAAGGCACCTAGCAATGCAAGTAGATTTCCCAATAAAACAAGCTGAAATGAGGTGAAATCTGTGGACTGGGGATTATCATTTAAAGTGACACATAACACACCTATAAATAAACCAATCAATGAAACAACTTTTGTAAAATTAAACACTTCTTGATTAAAGAAGTAACCAACTAACATTGTAAAAAACGAAGATGTTGATGATAAAATTGTTTGCGAAGAAACAGACGTGAATAACAATGATGAGTTATTAAAAAAATTCGATAAAAACCACAATAATGTAAAACAGAATGAAAGTTTTAATGTCTCATTAAATGTCAGAGGATTCAGTTTGTCAATTTCCGGTAAGTTTTCACCATCATTTAATGAATTACTTAATAAATGGGTATTATCTATTGAATTATGAACATGTTTTTTATTCTTCCAACGTTTCAAATAATATGGTATTAAATAAAAGGTAAAAGACGCTGTATTAAACCAAGTAATAAAGAAAGGTTTAGAATATGTACCTTTTTCAAACAGGTTGTTTAGTAAATATGATGATAAAACCCACAATACAACCACACAGCAAAGAAAAAAAAGACCCAGAGACCACTCTCTGGATCTATTTGACATTTTCGAATTTCCAAACAATGTCATTAATGCTCAAATCAATATTTGAGGTTGTAAAGAGAGACACCAGTATATGTTAGTCTGCAAGGATTGTAGCTTATTTCCTGATATCTATCTTGTTTAGAAAATAATGACAGTTAATGAGTAAGACCTTGAAACCGTCGATCGACCTGAAACTGGTTTATTTATTTAATTTTATGTTATTTTTGTGTTTTCTCCGGTGAGCAAAAAAAGAAAATATTTTCGAGAAATTCGTCATTAGTCTTGAAATTAAAAGGAAAGCTGTTTGAAAAGAGTGGATATATACTTTGATTTGGGAAAAGAGAAATAAGTATACAATAGATCATGTGGTTATTTGGAGGATCTGAGAAAAAAGATCAAACTGTTGAAGTAAGTAAATTGGAAGCTGAAACAGGTTCTACCATATCGGCCCCACAGTTTGAGCTTCCAACAATTCCAACCTTTGATGCATCAAAATTACATCCATTAGCTGGATTAGATAAAGATCTTGAATATTTAGATCTGGATGAAGAAAAATTAAGCACTATTGAAGGTACAGGTAATGGTATTTTGCCATCACGTGGTTGGTCTGATGATTTATGTTATGGTACAGGTACATTATATGTTGGTGGTTTAGGACTTGGTGGATTATATGGTATTAATGAAGGTTTAAAAAATTTACCAAAGGGCACAGTTGACACAGTTACAGGAGTTGTAAAACCAGCACCATTTAAATTAAAATTGAATACTGTTCTTAATCAAGTTACTAAGCATGGACCACATGTTGGTAACTCCGCTGGTGTTTTAGGTTTATTGTATAATGTTATCGATTCAAGTTTGGATGCATATAGAGGTAAGCATGATGATTTAAACTCTTTAATTTCAGGTGCTCTAGCAGGTGCAATCTTTAAAAGTACTTCAGGTTTAAAGGCAATGGGTTATAGTACTGGTTTAATGACCTTAGCTGCTGCAACTTGGTGTGGTTTTAAAAGATTAATCAATTAAAATAAGCCAGGCCTATAATTTTTTGTATATAAATTTAAAACATATTATATATCTTGTGAATAAGATTTTTGTTAATTTTTTGTTTTTTTTTCTTTCCAAAAGATGACATCCCAGCAGTATTATTACCATGTTGCAACAATCAAACAATAGTGAGAATTTATCAAATTAAGCTCTTCTAATTCATCAAGTATTTCAAGTTTTGATAATCTATCTTTCTCATCTTGTGTGGTTTCATTATCATAAATCCATTTCATATCTTTACACCAAACATTGGAACCTACTAAATTTTTAAACCTATCAACTTGTAATTCAACACTGCCATACTCCATTAAAGTTGGCATTTGGATCCCTCTACAAATCAAATTTCTGACCATGACTTCGCCATAACTTGCATTTGCATTGGAATTTAAATTTTGTGTTCCTCCTAGGGGTTCATAAATGAGGTATGTGCCATTATTTATCCATTTTTTCCAAAACAAAATCAAATTATTGGAATCTTCTTTACTCAAGTAACATATACAGCACTCACTTATTAATAAAGTTGGCTTTCTGCTATCGATATATTGGAAACCATCTAGTGATTTGAAATCACTGTCATCGTTAAGTGATCTCAAATCTATTGGGATCAGATGGTATCTCTCTGTATGTAAAGACGCATCATATGACAGTATGTCATTTGAAGAGCTTGGCAACTCGGTTAAAATTTGGGAATTGACTTGCTGAGAAAGCACCGATGATGACAATATAGCTAATTTTTTAAACCTCGTAGTTGACTCGACATCTAGTTCAAAATAGCTCAAATTTGGCACTTTTGGCAATAAATTAAATGCCCGTGTATCGTTACCTGCGCCTAGTGATATAATCTGTACTTCATCGGATCCGTGTTCCTTTATAAAAGCATTTATTTTGTTCGTTATTGTTGTCGTTCGAAGATATGTACCTCTATTGATTATTGGTGATTTCAACGGGGTGAATCTGTTAATTTTTTTCAATATTTGGGCAACCGGATAATTGCGTGTATTTGAAATACTGCCCTCCTGATTCGGAAATATATTAAAAAACTGGGTTCGAAGTTTACGAGCTATAGCAAATTGCTTGAATTCTGAGGTTATGGACTTGATGTTGTAGTGGAGAATCAAGGCCGTAAGATCTATCACGTATGTATCAGAAGGAGTATACCCTTTAAGATAACATGAGAGTCTTGAACTGAGGGCATCGTAGTCTGTCTGTCTGATGGTCTCGTCTGCGTCTTGCATTGTTGATCCCATCCAATCCGAATAAACGCACTTGGCTCATACATGCCATGTGTTATGATATTCTCTTCAACACGGCTGAGCCCTCGATCCTTACTGAAAATTTGTTGGTCTTTGGAGCCCGTGAGGCGGTTGACGTCAGAAGCGCGCATAAAAGTTGGGCGAGGAGGCTCGGCATCGTGTTGGATCAAAGGCTCAGCCTGCTGTGTCTCTGCGCTGCTGTGAAGCTGCGCTGCTGTGAAGCTGCGCTGCATGGGCGAGGGGCGGCAGGCGGCAGGCGGGAGGCGGTGGGTTTTGATTGCAACTTTCTCCCTCCTCAAAACTTCAAGTTCCAGGCGCTGCTGCGCAGGTGCTGGGCTGCCGGTGCGCAGCTACTGGGCAAAGCCCATACTATGGGTAGCGTCGCGTATGGTACGCTCGATGGGTTAATAAAATACATTACAGAGCATTCTAGCTCCTTCTCACTTGGGCCCCGTTTTTACTCAGTTTCCTCAACTTGCAATAGAGGCATTGTGTGAAATTAGTTTGTGAAATGCCAAGATTCGCCATGCCAACAACATAGCCAAACTTCGTCAGACGTAAACACAAAAAACTTGCGTAATAGGACGTAACAACAGCGTAAGACACGTAATTAGCTCCCCGGCGGTAAAACAATGTTCCAAATTCTTGCTGGAAAACTTGTTGGTCCAATGCTCAGAAAAAGGAAGTTCTCGCGTCTAGAAGCGTCTTTCTACATTTTATATAATCCGGAGCCTTTCTCTTGAAACTCTGATACGTGCTTCCTTTGCCAGGTTAATCGTTCAATCGCAAACAAACAAACAAACAAACAAAACAAACAAAAATATAAAAAAAATCGTCAGATTAACAACTTATCCTCATATTTTTTTTATAATTATTGATTTTATTGGTGTAACATATTTCTCATCGAAAAATCATCCTGTACTAAATCGAATTTTATCATATTCATTTAGTTTCATTTACATATAAACTCAATTTAGAATAATTAACCTGTTTTCAATTGATTTTTAGATAATTAACCACATAATTATTACCTGTTCATAAATTGCAGAATTATAAGTTTATTTACTCGTACTCTTATTTTTCTAAATTCTTATACTACATTCCCTTATATTGATTGTTAAGTGAAGATTTTTTCCCAAAAAAAGGTCTTTCATTATTAATCCTTATTTCAAACTTAACGGTGTTTTTTAGGTATGTCATTACATCTACATTTTTCTTTTTTTGCTTTTCCTTTATTTTTGTTCTCCTCTATTTTACTTTTACTTTATCATCTTCAGCAATTCAATTCCAAGATTATTATACATTCAAATTTACCTTTTTTTCATCATGAAAACCCAATTTTTCACTTGACAATATTTCAAAAGAGATCTCCAACGTTTTAATTTCCATGTGTTTATTTCCGCATCAAAACACCGCGCAGACTTAAACATTTTTTATTGACATTTTCAAAAAATTTCCAATGTCACCACTTACTTCATTTAGAAGAAAGTTCAACTATACATAGATCAGCATAAAACAAAAAACCAAGTTAAAATAACAAACACACATTAATTTTAAACAAAAAAACTCAATAAGTCCCACAAAGTAAATGATATTATATTAATCTTGAATTTAACTAGCTGAATCTCAATAATATTTTGAATGAAACTAACATTACCCATTGCTTTTCTTAACAGAAGTTTATTTTCCAAAATACGTCCTACAAATTATTTACAATTTAAACCAAATTTTAAATATCAATTACATAATATGTCAACTGTTGAATTACAAGATAAACATAAACTTTTAACTTCCAATTTCCTCGGTTATAACACAATTGATAAAGCTGAACCATCAGCTTTAAAAGATTTTGTTGTTAAACATGAAGGTCATACAGTCATTAAAAAAGTTTTGATTTCTAATAATGGTATTGCAGCTGTTAAAGAAATCAGATCTGTCAGAAAATGGGCTTATGAAACATTTGGTGATGAAAGAACTATTCAATTCGTTGCAATGGCAACTCCTGAAGATTTAGAAGCAAATGCTGAATATATTAGAATGGCTGATCAATATGTTGAAGTTCCAGGTGGAACTAATAATAATAATTATGCAAATGTTGATTTAATCGTTGAAATTGCTGAAAGAACTAAAGTTGATGCTGTTTGGGCTGGTTGGGGTCATGCTTCTGAAAATCCTGATTTACCTGAAAAATTAGCTGCTTCCCCAAGAAAAATCATTTTCATTGGTCCACCAGGTTCTGCAATGAGATCTTTAGGTGATAAAATTTCATCAACTATTGTTGCTCAACATGCAAAAGTTCCTTGTATTCCATGGTCAGGTACTGGTGTTGATAAGGTTGTCGTTGATAAAGAATCTGGTTTAGTTTCAGTTGATGATGAAACTTATGCTAAAGGTTGTTGTACTGGTCCAGAAGATGGTTTAGCAAAGGCTAAAATTATTGGTTTCCCTGTCATGATCAAAGCTTCTGAAGGTGGTGGTGGTAAAGGTATCAGAAAAGTTGATGATGAAAAAGATTTCTTAAGATTATATGATCAAGCAGCAAATGAAATTCCTGGTTCTCCTATTTTTATTATGAAGTTAGCTGGTGCAGCAAGACATTTAGAAGTTCAATTATTAGCTGATCAATATGGTACAAATATTTCTCTTTTTGGTAGAGATTGTTCTGTCCAAAGAAGACATCAAAAAATTATTGAAGAAGCACCTGTCACAATTGCTAAGCCTGATACTTTCAGAGAAATGGAAGCTGCAGCTGTTAGATTGGGTGAATTGGTTGGTTATGTTTCAGCTGGTACTGTTGAATATTTATACTCATATGCTGATGATAAGTTTTATTTCTTAGAATTAAATCCAAGATTACAAGTTGAACATCCAACAACTGAAATGGTTTCTGGTGTTAATTTACCAGCAGCTCAACTTCAAATTGCTATGGGTATCCCAATGTACAGAATTAGTGATATTAGATTATTATATGGTGTTGATCCACATACTTCAAGTGAAATTGATTTTACATTTGAAAAACCTGAAAGTTTACAACTTCAAAGAAAACCAACTCCTAAAGGACATTGTACTGCATGTCGTATTACTTCAGAAGATCCTGGTGAAGGTTTTAAGCCATCTGGTGGTACTTTACATGAATTAAATTTTAGATCTTCTTCTAATGTTTGGGGTTACTTCTCTGTTGCTAATCAATCATCGATTCATTCATTCGCTGATTCTCAATTTGGTCATATTTTTGCTTTTGGTGAAAATAGACAAGCTTCGAGAAAACATATGGTTGTTGCATTAAAGGAATTGAGTATCAGGGGTGATTTTAGAACTACTGTTGAATATTTAATTAAATTATTGGAAACTCCTGATTTTTCTGAAAATACAATCACTACTGGTTGGTTAGATGAATTGATTTCCAAAAAATTAACTGCAGAAAGACCTGATCAAGATATTGCTGTTATTTGTGGTGCAATCACTAAAGCTTATTTACAAAGTGAAGAATGTAAAAAAGAATATGTTGCATCTTTAGAAAAAGGTCAAGTTCCATCAAAGGAATTGTTAAAAACTATTTTTAATGTTGAATTCATTTACGAAGGCAGCAAATTCAAATTTACTGTTGCTAAAGCTTCGGAAGAAAATTACACTTTATTTATTAATGGATCAAGAGTTTTCACAAATGTTAAATCATTATCTGATGGTGGTTTATTAGTTGCATTAGGTGGTAAATCACATCCTGTTTATTGGAAAGAAGAAGTTTCTGCTACTAGATTATCTGTTGATGGTAAAACATGTTTATTAGAAGTTGAAAATGATCCAACTCAATTAAGAACTCCATCTCCAGGTAAATTAGTTAAATATTTAGTTGAAGATGGTGAACATATTGAAGCGGGTCAAGCATATGCAGAAGTTGAAGTTATGAAAATGTGTATGCCTTTAATTGCAGCTGAAGATGGTACAGTTCAAATTTTGAAACAACCTGGTTCAACTGTTAATGCAGGTGATATTTTAGCTATTCTTGCTTTAGATGATCCTTCAAAGGTTAAACATGCTTTACCTTTTGATAAAACTTTACCAGATCTTGGATCTCCTATGATCGTTGGTACTAAACCAGTTCATGTTTTTGAAAGATTACATAAGGTTTTGACATCTATTTTACAAGGTTTTGATAACCAAGTTGTTATGAAGGCAACATTAGCTAACTTAGTAGAAGTTTTGAGAAATCCAGAACTTCCATACTCTGAATGGAATAGTCAAATTTCTGCTCTTCATTCAAGATTACCACCAAAATTAGATTCACAATTAACAGAATTGGTTGAGAGAACTCAAAAAAGAAATGCAGAATTCCCATCAAAACAAATTTTAGCATTATTTGAAAAAACTAAGAAGGAAGAATCCTTAGATGTTTTATTTGATCAAGTTATTGCTCCACTGGTTTCAATCGCAACTCGTTTTGAAAATGGTTTATCTTCCCATGAATTTACTGTATTAGCTGATTTATTAGAAGAATATTATAGAGTTGAATCTCTTTTTGCCGGTGATAATGTCAGAGAAGAAGATGTTATTTTAAAGTTAAGAGATGAAAACAAGGCTGATTTATCCGTAGTTACTAAGACTTCATTATCTCATTCTAGAATTGCATCAAAAAACAATTTGATCATTGAAATTTTAAACAATTATCAAGATATTTTAAAGAACTCTCCGGTCGCTGTTGAAATTTTCAAATCTCCATTAAAGAAAATAGTCGAATTAGATACCAGAGCTACTGCAAAAGCAACATTAAAGGCAAGAGAAATTTTAATTCAATGTTCTATGCCTTCTATTGCTGAAAGAACAGAGCAATTAGAACATATTTTAAAGACTGCGGTTGTTTCTTCTAATTTTGCTGCTTCTGGTGTTACAGAGCACACTTTACCAAAAATGTCTGTTATTCAAGAAATAATTGATTCTAAATACACATTATTTGATGTTTTGACTCCGTTCTTATCATCATCTGATCCATGGGTTTCTGCTGCTGCTGCTGAAGTTTATGCAAGAAGAGCATATAGAGCTTATTCTGTTCAAAATGTTAAACATGAACTTCCACAATCTGTTAATGAATCTCCAATTTTAAAATGGTCTTTTACTTTACCAAGTTTATCAACTTCTGGTTTCAACGCTGTTCCTGATGCGTTGAATAGAGCTGTTTCTGTCTCCGATTTAACATTCATGATCAATAAGAATGACTCTCAACCTGTTAGATCTGGTGTTTTATCTGCTGCTAAGCATTTGGATGATGCAGAAACTACATTAGCTGCTGCATTGACATCTTTATCAAAGGATGTTAAAGATACTTCTGCATTAGTTAATGTCTCTAATATTTTTGTTAACTCTACTGATGGTTATAAAGATGAAGCTTCAATCATTGCTACTATGGAACAAATTGTTTCTGATAGTAAATCTGAACTGAATGCCGTTGGTATTAGAAGAATCACCTTTGTTTTAGGTGATAATAATGGTTCTTATCCAAAATACTTTACTTTCAAGACAGCTGAAATTGGTCAAGATTATATTGAAGATTCTATGATTAGACATGTTGAACCAGCTCTTGCTTACCAATTAGAATTAGCAAGATTATCCAACTTTTCTATCAAATCTATTCCAACTGGTAACAGAAACATTCATGTTTATGAAGCATCTGCTAAGAATTCTTCAGGTATTGATAAGAGATACTTTACCAGAGGTATTGTTAGAACTGCTTCTATCAAAAATGATATTACTGCAGCTGAATATCTAACTTCTGAAGCACATAGATTAGTTTCAGACATTTTAGATCAATTAGAAATTATTGATACCTCAAACACTGATTTAAACCATATTTTTATTAACTTCTCTGCAGTTTTCAACATTACTCCAGAAGATATTGAAAATGCTTTTGCCAGCTTTTTAGAAAGATTTGGTAGAAGATTATGGAGATTGAGAGTTACTGGTGCTGAAATTAGAATCATGTGTACTGACCCAAAGACTGGTATTCCATTCCCATTAAGAGCTGTGATTAACAATATCTCGGGTTACGTCGTTAAGTCAGAATTATACATTGAAGAAAAGAATGCAAATGGAGAGTGGATTTTCAAATCCATTGGTACTCCGGGTTCCATGCATTTAAGACCAATTTCTACACCTTACCCAACTAAGGAATGGTTACAACCAAAGAGACAAAGAGCTCATCAATTAGGTACTACTTACGTTTATGATTTCCCAGAATTATTCAAACAGGCATTAATTTCTTCTTGGAAGGCATTTGATACATCTGTTAAAGTTACTGATTCATTCTTCACTTCAGAAGAATTAATTATTGATGATGCTGGTGATATAACTCCAGTGTCTAGAGAACCAGGTGCTAATAACATTGGTATGGTTGGTTTCTTAATTAATGCTAAGACACCAGAATATCCAAAGGGTAGACAATTTGTTATTGTTGCCAATGATATTACTTTCAAAATTGGTTCTTTTGGTCCAGAAGAAGATTCATTCTTCCACAAGGTCACCGAATATGCAAGAGCTCATGGTATTCCAAGAATTTACTTATCTGCAAATTCTGGTGCTAGAATTGGCATTGCTGAAGAATTACTACCATACTACAAGGTTAACTGGAATGATGCAACCGATCCTTCTAAGGGTTTCAACTACTTATACTTAACTGAAAGTGATATGAATGAATTAGAAAAGCTTGGTAAGTCATCTGCCGTTTTGACATCAAAGGTTGTTGAAGAAGGTGAAACTAGATACATCATTGATACAATTGTTGGTACCGAAGATGGATTAGGTGTTGAATGTTTGAAGGGTTCTGGTTTAATCGCTGGTGCAACTTCTAGAGCATATAAAGATATTTTTACCATCACTTTAGTGACTTGTAGATCTGTTGGTATCGGTGCCTACTTAGTTAGATTGGGTGAAAGAGCAATTCAAGTTGAAGGTCAACCAATTATTTTAACTGGTGCACCAGCAATCAACAAGTTATTAGGTAGAGAAGTTTATTCTTCTAATTTACAATTGGGTGGTACTCAAATCATGTACAAGAATGGTGTCTCTCATTTAACCGCTTCTGATGATTTAGATGGTGTTGAAAAGATTATGAAATGGTTATCTTATGTTCCAGCTAAAAGAGGTCTTCCTGTTCCTATTCTCGAAGGTGAAGATACTTGGGATAGACCTGTTGATTTCAAACCAACTAAAAATGAGCAATACGATGTTAGATGGTTAATTGAAGGTAGAGAAACTGAAGGTGGTTTTGAATATGGTTTATTTGATAAGGACTCGTTCCAAGAAACTTTATCAGGCTGGGCTAGAGGTGTTACCATTGGTAGAGCTAGATTGGGTGGTATTCCAATGGGTGTTATTGGTGTTGAAACCAGAACTGTTGAAAACTTATATCCAGCAGATCCAGCAAACCCAGATTCTACTGAATTCTTAGTTCAAGAAGCTGGTCAAGTTTGGTATCCAAACTCCGCATTTAAAACTGCTCAAGCTATTAATGATTTTAATAATGGTGAACAATTACCATTAATGATTTTAGCAAATTGGAGAGGTTTCTCCGGTGGTCAACGTGACATGTACAATGAAGTCTTAAAGTATGGTTCCTTTATTGTTGATGCATTAGTGGACTACAAACAACCAATTTTCACATATATCCCACCAACTGGTGAATTAAGAGGTGGTTCTTGGGTTGTTGTTGATCCTACTATTAACAAAGATATGATGGAAATGTATGCTGATGTTGAATCTAGAGCTGGTGTCTTAGAACCAGCAGGTATGGTTGGTATTAAGTATAGGGAAAACAAATTAGTTGATACCATGAACAGATTAGATGACTCTTGTAAGGCATTAAAGGCAAAGCTTGATGCAGCATCTTCTGAAGAAGAAAAGGCTGAAGCATCTAAGGAATTAAGTGCAAGACATTCTAAATTAATGCCAATTTACGAACAAATTTCTGTTCAATTTGCAGACTTGCACGATAGATCTGGTCGTATGTTAGCAAAGGGTGTTATTAGAAAAGAATTAGAATGGACCGATTCTAGAAGATATTTCTTCTGGAGAGTTAGAAGAAGATTAAATGAAGAATACTTAATCAAGAGAATATCTGAACAAATACCACATTCTACTAGATTGGAAAAGACTTCTAGATTAACATCTTTCTATCCATCAACTTTAAATGTTGACAGTGACAGGGATGTTGCTACTTGGATTGAAGAAAATCACAAATTATTAGATTCCCAATTAAAGAAATTAAAGGGTGATACTGTTAAGCAAACATTAGCTAAGTTATTTAAGACGGACATCAAGAATACTTCTCAAGGTTTAGCAGAAATCATGGCTTTGTTACCAGCTGATGATAAGGCACAAATCATGAAGCTACTTCAATAATTCGATCGTTAACGAATTCTACCGACAATAAATTTGTTTTGTTTGTTTGTTTTATAATTTATTCTCGGGGTTTTTCTCAAAGCGATCATTTTTTTCCTATATTTTAAATATTTCTTTATTCTACTTATGTTTTTATAATCAATCATTATATTTTGTTAATCCTATCATTTTTCTGATACGCAAGTGCAAATTTGAAAAATAAGTTGTAAAAGCTGAGCCTCGCACATTTTTATTATGTAATGGCTATCTTTTTTCTGCTTTCCAACTTTAAAAAAGAGGATGTTCTGTACTTCCGATGTACCTTTACTACTTCTTTGTTTGAGTATATATAATTCTGTCGTTTAATAACACACTTTGCTTTTGGCATCAGTAATAGCGATATTCAGCTTAATACTATTTTTTAAATTGAAAACATTATTTGATAAACAATAATTTACACAAACACAATCACACCCCCGACACTTTTTAAACACAGCATTTTTTTTTCAACATATACACTTCTCTTACAATAGATCAAATGAAAACCTACTTTCATGTCCTGTTTGTACTTTTTTTTGTTTCTAGTATATACTCATTCCCCTTAATTAATAAAAGACAACGATATTTTATTCAACTCAAGAAACCCGATTCAGTTGATGTTCTATGCTTTCAAGATGACAAAATCAAATCTTTTAGTCATTTAAGAAAAGAAATAAAAAAAGTTTTTTCTATTGGAAAATTTGAAGCTTTTGTCGGTGAGTTTTCCAACGATGTTATTGAAAGAATTTCGACCAATCCATTGGTAGCCAAAATCACTCAAGATATCAGTATTGAGGCCTTTAATAGCTTTGAAATTCAAAGGAAAGCACCAGCTCATTTAGTTAGATTGTCTCAAAAAACTCCTGTTAACAAGTATGAAAGCTCAAATTATTATTATCCCGCAAACTTTAAAGGACAAGATATTCAAGCTTACATAATTGACACTGGTGTTGCAATTAATAACCCTGAAATTTATGGTAGAGCAAAACTTGGGCCCAATTTTTCTACAGATTTAAAAAATATGGATTACATTGGTCATGGTACTCATGTAGCAGGTGTCATTGGCTCTCAAACTTATGGTGTCGCAAAGCAAATCAAAATGATGTCAATTAAAGTTTTAGATAAGTTTGGGCAAGGCACTTTATCATCTGTTATTGAAGGCCTTGAATTTGCTGTAAATCATCTGAAAGAAAACAATATACGTGGGATTGCCAACTTATCTTTGGGTGCATCAAAGAGCAGTATTCTAGATTCAGCAGTCCAAGCAGCACATGAAGCAGGGCTTCTAGTTGTTGTCGCAGCCGGAAATAATAATATTGATGCATGTCTTACTTCACCAGCTAGCTCTCCATACGCACTTACTGTTGGTGCAATTGATGATGAAACAGATGAGATTGCACATTTTTCTAATTGGGGTGCTTGCGTTGATGTTTTTGCTTCAGGTGTTGAGGTTAAAAGTTTAAGCCATATTGGAAATTTTGAGGAAGAACAAATATTAAGTGGTACATCAATGGCAAGTCCAGTTGTTGCTGGCCTTGCAGCTATTTTATTAGAGCAGGGTATAAGCTATTCTCAGATTAGAACAAAAATAAAAGATACAGCTACTAGAGATGTAATACCCGAGCTAAGTTTTAAATTGAAACCTGATACACCTAATGTTATAGCAAATAATGGTGTTAACAATATTGATTCAAGTTCATCTAAAAGCAACAATTCTATAACTTACTAAGTGGCTACATTTAAATTGAAATCGGTTAAAGTAGAAAATTTTAATAGTAAAAATAAATACAAAATATTTTATACAGTTGTAGTGTATATATATAAATATATATATATATATAGAAAAAAAGTTTGAAGAAGAAAAAGTAAAGTAAAATTTATAATAGTAAAAATACAAAAACGATTGTAAATCGTTTTAAATCAATGACAAGAATGACTGAAAGAGATGACTAAGTCACCAGTATACATGTCATAATTAAGACACAATTGAGAAAATTTGCATTCAACAGTTAAACCATGATTACCTGCTTCAGAAGCTGATAAATTTAAAGCTTCGGGATCAATTGCTGAATCGGTAAACGATATAGCCGAATGATCAGATGCACATTTCAATACTCTTTTCAAAACCTTCTTATCGTGTTCTGAATGGTCTTGTTCGTTTCTAGGTAAAAGAAATTCTGCATTTGTGATTTCGTTAATTGGTACAACATATTTTTCATATAACAATTTTAAAATATTTTGGGAGGATTTATTAACAGAAAGTGAAGATTTAAGTAATTCATCCAATGAAATTTTTGTCATAAATATAATACGATACAAATCTTGAGTTTTATTTAACTTTAAAATTGTTAAATAATGATTAAAATCTTTTAATGTTGATTGTTTGTTTTCACATTCTTCACAAACTTGTTTTCCTAACTGATTTTGTAATAAGTTGGCCTTACATGATAAACAAACGTGATTTTGAGTTGGAGATAAAGCATGTGGTTGAACTTTGTAGTTAGATGATTGATCATGATGATACTTTGCTAAAAATGATAATTGTAATAAAGACTGTTGTTCAGCAGTCAAAGTCAAAGGATTTAATTTTGGATCAATTGATAAAATATTAAAAGAGAAAAGTTGTTCATTATATGCCAGATCAACGTCAACTGCATCATCGTCTAATTGGAGCTCTGAATTTTCAAGTAATGCCAAAGTCTGATCTAAAGATTGCGTTGAAAAATTTGGATCATTACTAAATTTAGCTGGGACATTACTATGTTTAAATTGGAATGTACCAGGTAAATTGTTAGATTTAATATGATTCATTGGTAAATTAATCTTAGTTGGCGCAGAAGTTGCAGTTGGATTGAACTGTTTACTTGCAGTTTGGTAAGATTTTGAAGTATTTTTCAAATGTTCAGCTAATTTTTCAATTTCCTCTCGAGTTGGATTGTTCCTTGCGCCAGCATTGACTTCAGCATTTAATTTCCTTTTTGCTTGGTTGAATTTCTTTTGATCTCTTTCGATCATACGACAACGGAAACAAGTTTTGAATTGTAAATGGTCGGGGTCTTCATCCAAAGTTCTCTTCCGTTTACAACGACGACATGTTGAAATTTTACCATTAACATAGTAATATATAGTACCGCTATTGTTACTCATTGTAAAGTGGTAATTATGTAAATATTATTTGGCAATTGACTCTAATGGCTTGAAATTTATTGAATTTTCACCTTTGTGATTGTATATATATTTATGTTGTTGTTAAGCTAGTATCAGTATATTAATGGTCCCGCGAGAACTCAAAAAGCGTTTTATAGTGAGAAAAGCGGTGAGAATAAGATCTGGTGAAATATGAGCTATAGGTTGGGGGTTGGTCAAACTCCTTCTAATGCTGCAGCAGAACCAGGTGATGCGTGTGTGCAGAGTTGCAAGGGTGAAGAAGAAAGTGGCAACTTGTTGTTATTTAGACGTCCAAATAGAAAAACAACTGGGCAAATTTTTTCACTTCCGTGCACCACCTGTTGGGAAACTATCCAGAGACGCCATGTTACAATAAGGGTAATTTGGCAACGGCTATGGACAACAAGGGTAGTAATCGTAGTAAATACCATAGTAATGGCGGTGGTACTGGCGTGGTACTGGCGGTAGTAATGATGATAGTAATAGTAGTATAATACAATTATGGACTATGTTTATAGAATGTTATATAACATTAAAGTTAAAGAGCGGAATAAATATACGGGGATATGGAAAAGTTTAGAATTTGAAAAAACCTTGTTCTTCTAAATACAAGACAGTCTTTTGAATAGCAACATTTAAAGAATCTTCAATACTTAAATCTGCAGAAACTTCAGCATCGACAGCTGGTTTGAAAGTTGCAATTGCCTTCTTACCTGCTTCAGAATCGTAAAAACCAAATCTATCATTTGCCTTACATGCTTCAAGTGGTGTTTCAATGTTAATTGTAATGAAAGAACCAGCCTTAGAAACAGTCTTCTTTAAAGATGCGACATGTGCTGCATCTAAAACCTCCTTTGCATTTGCAACAATAACACCTGCACCAGATCTGACTAATTCACTAACAACAAATGGTAAATATTCAGCAGAAACAGCATCTGCATCAATTAAAGTGATGTGTCTACCACCTTGGAATTGGTTGAATGTTGCTTGTAATGCATAACTTAATGCATGGATACCAGAGTATGGTAAACCGGATAAGTATAATGCGAAACCTTGGTTTGGTCTCGGTGGGTGAGCAGTTCTTAAAATCTTAACAACTTCAGGATAAGAGAACCATTCTGGGATTTCAGTACCATCTCTTAATCTCTTTCTTAATTCAGTACCAGAGATAGAACATGTCTTAGTACCTGCAGAAACCAAATCAATTGGTGAATATCTATCTTCATCTGGTAAGTAAGTGACCATTCTGAATGGAACAACTTCAATTTCTAATTCAGATTTGAATTGTTCAACTAATTCTTGAGCATCATATGGACCATAAAAGTCAACACCCTTAGAGTTAGAACCTGGACCTGCGTGATCTCTTCCGACAATGAAATGAGATGCACCATAGTTCTTTCTGATGATAGCATGCCAGACTGCTTCTCTATCACCTGCCATTCTCATAGCTAAAGGTAATAAAGAAAGTTTTGCCATACCGTTTGGATATTTCTTAATAATTTCTTGATAAACCTTAACTCTAGTATGGTGGTCAATATCACCTGGTTTGGTCATACCAACAACTGGATGAATTAATAAGTGAGCAATTTTATCCTTAGCTGCTCTAACAGTTAATTCTCTGTGAGCTCTGTGCATTGGGTTTCTTGTTTGGAAAGCAACAACTTTATTCCAGTGTCTAGATTGAAATTCTGATCTCAATTGAGCTGGGGTCTTTCTGAATTCGGTATAGTCATAATGTTTTGGTAAATTTATAGCATCTAAATCACCACCGACATAGTAATCACCTGCAGTATCAAGTAAATATCTAATAGCTGGATGTTCTGGATCACCTCTGAAAACTTTCTTTGCTTCTTCTTCCTTATTTGGCTTGTAAATATCAGCAATAGTAATAATAGCTAATGGTGCATCATCTCTTGGATCTCTCAAAACAACTCTTTGGCCTGCTTCAAATTGTTTAGCGGTTTCTTCTGAAACATCTAAAGTAATTGGCATAGACCAGATTTCTCCAGATGCTAATCTCATATCATTACAGATTGATTCGTAATCTTTTTGGTTGTTGAAACCAGTTAATGGAGAAAAACCACCATTAAGGATTAATTCAATATCACATAATTGTCTGTCTGTTAAATCAATAGATTTTAAAGTTGCTGCTTCAGCAATGAGAGCATCCTTTTTAAGTTCGTCTCTTGCGATTAAGTCTTGTAAGATACCACCGTGAGGAGTTAACATGTTTTCTATTGATTTATGTGTTAGATGATAAGAGTTCCAAAATTTAAACTAATCAAATTTCAAGGAAGAACAACCAGTGTATTCCAAATCTTCAAAGAAAAACAGCAGCATAAATTATATTTAAACAACTTCAATACTGTTGAGTTTGATGTTGAGATCGGTTAAACACTCCCATTTTTCACCTTACTAAATTCGTCATCTCAGAATCAAAAACTGAAAAATCCATCAAAAATATGTAAAAACACAAACTTTTGCGCAGCCACAGTTTCCTATTCCGGAAAGTTGTTTCCGTAAGAAAATGTCACGTGAAATTTGTAAACGCAATCACAACATACTTTTGCTTACGTAACGTTTTGAAAAATAATAAAATAATAAAAAAATAAAATAATAAAATGTATCAGACTTCCTATTTAGGATATAGCATGAAATTTGTTGATGTTTTTCCTAATCGGTAGCAGTAGCTGGAGAACGGAGCAGAGAACATTGATTCAACAGGTAAAAAATATGTAATAAGGGTATTGTAATTAAAATACTTAGTGTAGTAGAGTTTTGATTTTTGTTTTAGAGATATATAAATATAAAAAGGCTGGTTTCATAAAGATTATCATAATGTCTGCACCGTCATCCCCAAGAAAGCTTGCCAAGAAGCAATCATTATCTATTTTATCGAGCTCCAGCATAAATAAATTAAACAACGTTCAATCAGATGTCAAGCCAACTAATGAAAGAATCATCAGTGAATCTACAGGACTGATAAAATTTTCTCTTAAAAAACCAGTTTATGATGATGCTGATAATATGACACATAACACAGAAAACTTAAATACAAAACAAGCATCACTTAATAAAGAAAAAAGTGAAAATGAACCCGTGTCGCCTGAAAAGTTACAAAATCATCGAATTCCTATTTATGTTCCAATTAATAATAATGAGCAGAAAGAAAAAAGTAAAGATGATATACAAGAGTTGTTATTTCAAATGGCTGCAAAACAAAGAACAGTTTTAGATCTAGAACAACAATTAAAACAAGCAAAGGATGAACTTACGTTGTTAGAAACCGAGTATGCAAGAGCTGCAGCCAACGATAGAGAATATTCTACAAACGATAATTCTGACAACAAAAATAATATACCATCAACTCCTAAAAAGATTGCCGTTGTTGCGCAGACTATTCGTAAATCAACTTCATTAATGAATATGTCTATTAATACCCCTAAAATTAATGCTGAAATTAGTAAAACACAAAAGCAAGTTACAGACACATTCAATCAAATAACATCCAATTTTTCTAAAAATTTATTTTTAACAAAAAGTAAAAATTTTATTGAAACAAATTTTAATAAAAATGTTCAAATGGGAAATGACCTATTAAACTCAATTTTTGAGAAAAATGAATCAACAGAAGAAGATATATCAATTGATGATAATACAAAAAATTTTGATTACAGTGTTGATATGGACTTACATCGTCTCAATAAAATGAAGGTGAGTCAAAATTATAAGAAAACAATTTTGAAAGACTTAGAAGATGTTGACGAAGATGTAGAATATCCTTGTGAAGATGATCTGAACAGTATGTTATCTGCTTCAAGTACTTTATCTGACGAAGAGTATGGTGGCGATGCCATTCCAATATAATTATTTATAAATTTTTAGGTATTAATTTAAAGTTTTTGAGTGTTATTATTGCTTTTATTTAGTTTTTGTTTATAAAGATAGGCGTATATATAGAATCATATTGCTCGTATATATTTTTACATTCAATAACTCTCAATTCACAATCTTTCATATTTTTATTGCCTATTACCCCTGTTGATTTACTGAATTTCTTTGTTACCGTCAATACTTTTTTCATAACTGTTAAGACTTGATTAACTGACTGAATTGTATCTTGTGATTTACTCAATCTATCTAACAGTAATGCAGAAAACATATCCCCAACTCCGGTAAAATAACCCGCAATTTTTTCAATTCTGTAAAATACAAGTTGGTCTAATTCAATGCTGGAAATGCAACAATATAAAGTTTCAGCACCACCTTCAAGATCTTCAAACTGATTTGCAAAAAGTGTCGATAATACTATATGTTTAACATTATACTTTTCATGAAACATACTCAGTCCTTTTTTTAACGTTTTCAAGCATGTTATTTTATGTTCTAATAATAATTCAAGTTCGTATTGATTTGGCGTAATGATATCAACCATTTTAGACTCTAATATTTCTCTGTAGATAGGGATGACATTATCTTCAACATAAAGTTCTCCTTCATCGCCCATTACGGGATCTAGTAGCCAGATAACATCCTTATTTTTAGCCTTGCGTCTATTTTTCACATCAATACATATCTCACCTACTGCTTTTAAGGTTTCATGGCCATTAACGTACCCCGTCAAAACAGCATCATATTGAACGTCAATATTTTTCAAACCTTCATAAATTTTCAAAAGTTCATCTCCAGTTGAACATGTCCCTTCTAGAGTACCATAGCCAGTATGATTACTAAAATTGACCGTATTTAGTATGTCAACATCCCAATTCATCATTTGCAAAGGAAATGTAGATGCTTTATTTCCAACATATCCATGAACAACATGAGATTGGATATTTAAAACAGTTTTTGTTTCTTCTAAGTCTGAATAATTCTCCTCCATATTCATGTAATCAGTTGCTGTCTGTATATTCTTATCCACTTCATTTGGTACGGAATACATAGAACTACTATCAAAAATTCCGACCGCCTTTATATTTGAAAGGGTGAATAGATTGTGTCATCTTTCAGCCGCCGGATAAAAATCGGATTCGACAACTTTTTTCTCAAATCCAGTGCCGCCTGTTTTTTATTATTGCAACTACACCCCCAAAATATAATTACTTTCAAGCAAGTAAATGTGCCACTGACAATACTTGCAATACAGATGTATTTTAGACATAAACCAATTGGCACTTGAACTGAAGATTCATTGCATGAAACCAAATTATTATTGCATCGCCTTCAAATTTTGTTGGGAATCTGTTTACCAGTTTCCAAAGACTAAATCCGAAGCTCGTTTTCGTAAAATTCTATTGACTTGAAAAACTTATAATATACATATATTTAAATAAATATACCTGGGTATATATATAATTTGTGCTGCTTGTAATTTTATTTTCAGTTCAATAGTAAGCAATATTGGCTTAGGATATGATCAGAATGACATCTTTACAAAATCTACCGGATTCTATAATTTCAAAAATCGTTGAGTATTTACCACAACAAGATAAAATTAACTTATTGTATACAAACTATCACTTTTACGTGCTTGTGCAACCAAAATTGTATCAGAATCTTGTATTTGCAAAATCTTCGGCAGTTCAGTTTCCTTACTCATTTGATGAATCAATTTTCACAATTATCGGAGTGCTTAAAACACCACTTGCAACAGATGCATTAAATACAAGAATCTACAAAACTCGCCAAGAAATTTTATTGGAATCATTATCTTTAAACCCAGAACTATGTAATTACATCAAACATGTGACAGCAATAGGAGAGTATTATAATGACGGAACTATGGAACCATTTGATACCATAATTGAACATGATCTTTTGAATTTATTAACTGGAAATTGTCCTAATCTGGAAACATTTTCTGCATACAATACTTTAATACCAAATATTTTGACACCAACACTCACGCATGTGCAGTTAAGCTCCCTGGAAAAGTTTAATCAACTGTTGACTCGAAAAATAAAACACTTGGAACTTAGCCTTACTGATAATCTGTTCACGCTAGATTCCTTTTCCGATGATGACTTGATAAACTTTTTTTCTCAACTTGAATCATTATCACTTAACAACGAACTTTCCCAAACTTTAGTAATTGAAAGGCTTTCTTCGGTTAATTTTACTAAGCTTTTCAAGTTGAAGAACATTAAATTAATTTTTTATCATAATTTTGAGAGTCCGTACAACATGGTTATTTCATTCCTTGATAATGTTAATTTTCAACTACTTGAAAGTCTAGAACTTTCTTTAGGTTGCAATGACATAACATGTGATTGTTTATTTGAATTTAGCAAGTATTTGATTGGTAAAAACATCATGGTAAAACGATTAGCATTCAATCAAATCACAGTACATAGGGATCATAACCATACAGAGGCATTTGATATGCACTTAACTGATTTTTTAAAAAATTATCCTAATTTAGAAAAATTGAAATATTTATCAATAAATCACATGCCACCAAGTGACTTTAATATTGATTTTGGTTTTGAAGGTAATTATCTACATAGAAAAGAATTGTTTGAAAACGTTTTGCCATTGCTAAACGGGCTGGAAATATTAGATTGTACTACTTTTATGCAATCTATTGCGTGTTATGAGCAAATGGTCTCGGATCTTTTATGGAACGGATGCAGATGCTCCTATTGTGATGATTATTTACCAATATTTGATAAGTATATACTAAATCATAAGTATTATGACGAGATAAAGAGTCGTTTAACTGACATGATTTCACCTATTGTATTTGGTAATGCTGCAAGAGTTTTAGGGGGTAGAACTAGTATTGCTCAACATGGCTTTTCGCATAATCCTATATTGAATAGATATTGGGATTTTCACTCCGCTCCTTATCAAATTACACATCAAACCGAATGTTCTATTGACAAATCTGCATTTCCACCTATTATCAAATGTATCTCTCATTTTTTACAGGCTTATGCCGAAAATATCGGCGTTATGGTCCCTTCATTGAGACGCTGTGTGCTCAGCAACATTGTGTTTGACAAAATAGGCAATAAATGGATCTCTTCAGAATCATGATTGAAAAAGATGCGATCACGTGCGCAATCTTTAATGTAGATTTTTTTGTTTACATCTCTTTAACATAAAAATTCGATAATTGTACATCTAACATAGGTTATTCACGTGTTTCTATAGACATTTTTAACATATATAATTGTTTTAAACACAATTAGCTAGTTAATATTAATGACTGAATATATATTAGACTTACAGAGCTTATCTGAAGAACTAATAAAAACTTTGGAATGTTCTTGTTTGACCTATTTTGGAAAAAGTGTAACCTATCAATTGGAGGATATTGAAGCATTTATCAAAAAAGATGAAACAAACATTATATATCTATTTCAAGATGATCAACATGGTATGTACAATTGCTTTTTTTATTGTCATTTTTAATTCAATACTAACTTCATACTTTATAACAGCATTTGCAACTCTTAACAAAAGTGATGAGCGTATTCTAACGTGTTCATCAAATTTTATTGTCCTTATTAAACGTGAATTGAGCATTTTCAAGAGCTCTAACATTAAAGATAATCTTATTATTTTGAATCTTCCAACATCTAGTGAAAACATAAATCAATTTAGTATTCAAAACTTATCATGTTTGGTGAAATATGGTGTTGGATCATATTTTGATCTCCTCCACACTAGCGGCATTTTCGAATTATGTTCAGAAAAAGCAATTGAAGCTATCCGATCTAAAATTACTAAATTGGTTTTTGATATCCAAAGTTTAAACCAAAACATTCAAGTTCCGACTCTACTTCTAAGTATTCCTCTTCCAATTCAAAACTGGCTAGAACAGAATGAAAAATCTTATACTCAATTTGACAATAATTATACTGCCGATATATTGAACGATACAGTACTATTGAATACCTTACAATATGAAGTTAATGACTGGATTAAGAAAGTTCAGTATGTAATAAACCAAGATTATGACATATCTGTTGGAACTTTAGCTGACGAAATTGCCTTTTGGAATTCCAAAGAAAACGTACTGCTTAATATTAAACAACAACTTGAATCCCCAAAAATAATTATACTTTCTGAATTACTACAACAAAGTAAGAGAACCCATGCAGCATTTGCCTTGCTTTCAAATACATCCTTGAAAGATGCTATAAAAGTTACATCAATTAGTAATGAATTTCTTAAGAATTTAAATATCAATAGTATTGAAATGGCAGATTCATTCACTCGATTATATGCAGCTATAGAAATTTCACTTGAAAATTTCAAAAGAATAAAAGTTATAAAATACCCCATTAATAAAGCTATAGCTGTTTTGAAACTAATTTTGGTTTCTATTGCTACAAAATTGGTAGAGATATTATCACAACAAAATCTATTTGTAATTGAAGATCAAGAATTCAATAGGATATATCAACATGTGGAATCACAATTGACATTGTTGGATTCTGATGTCAGAAGTATTGTCAACTCTATTCGAGAAGTATTGAGAAAACAAAATAATACATTTGTGCCCATCAGGGTTGAAATCCCAACTCATTTTCAAAAGATTCTATCTGAAATTCTTAGTATAAAAAAGATGAAATCTGATTTAGATGAATCCATCTTATCTATCATGAATTATGATGGACTAAGACTTGACCATGCAAAAACATGTTCAGACCTACAAAGAGAGGCAAATTTGGCATATGATATGTTTTCAGGTATTGAAATGAAAGATATATTTCAAAATCTAGATACTCTCAAAATTTCAAAATCTAACTACGTTGTAAAGATTACATCAATAGAATCTAAACTTGTTGAAGCACTTAAGGTATTATTACTTGATGTATCTGATAATGCCAATTCTCTATTTCATTTATTTGAAACTTTTCAAGCCCTTTTATGTAAACCTCAAGTACGGATGATGCTACATGAATTTTATTCCTCACTTTTGCTTGTTGCAGAAAATGAATTAAAAGACATTGAATATCAATGTAAAACCCAGTTGCATATTCAAAAAATGATATCTATTAAAGGGATTCCTCCGTTTTCTGCAAAGCTTTACTGGATTAAACAAGTATTTAATTCTGTCAAAAAGTTGATAAATCATTTAGAATTGATTCTTACAAAAGAGTGGTCAAATTATCCTGAAGGTAAAAGATTTGCTACCAAATTGACTTCATTACTGACTGATATAGATATAGATACTATTTTTAAAGAGTGGTTAGAGAGCACGATGGAAAGAATATCAAGTCAAATATTTAGCTCTTCTATTTTTCAACAAAATTTAACAGAAAATAATGTAATTCAATATTCCATTAACGTTGATTATAGGGACCTTGATCTACATAATGAACTAACATGTTTGAATCAATTAAATTTTACTATTCCAGGAAATCTAGTTGTTTATGCAAAAAAAATACATTCGATTTATGGTTATTCTTTAGCTTTGGATGAGTCTTTGAAACATTTTTACAAATTGCTAATGAGTAAGAGTGAACTTGGTGACCTAAACATGCTGGTCGATAGTAACGTGAAGAATATTTTTGAATTAATTAAGTCAATCTGTAAATATACTTGGTCAGATATTTTGAAAGAAGAAGAGATGAAGCAAGCTGATTTAAAACAAGAAGATGTTGGGATTTTGGTTTTTATTAAACAATTACAACAGTTTGTTTTTCACTTTTCAGATCAAATAAACAATCTTTTTCTTGTTAAAGATAAACTACACTTTTTGTTAAATGAACTGGATGTAGTTGAATATGATGAAGATTTAATTGCCCATGTTATCGGTGACATCCAAAATCTTACAGATCACGTTTTGGAATTGCAACCATCAAAGGTTCTGGATTTTATTGATTTCATTAATAACAAAATTGAAACTTTATTGAGTGAAAAGTGTAAAAAACAACTCACGCAATTTTATGATAATTGGATAGATGGCAATCCGTCCAATCTTTGTATTTTTAGTCATCAAATTACTATTCAGGATTTCCTTATTACCCTTGCCCCATCATTTCAAGAGTCTAAGGAAAATTATATTTCTTTAGTCAATGATATAATGATGATCATAAGAACTCAAAAGAAAATTCATCATACAGTATTTAACTTAAAAGAAAAAAAAGAAGTATATATGTTTGAACGTTTTGATTTTAGCATTTTATATCAAAAATGTATACGTCAAATTTTTGTGTCATGTGAAGAAGCTGAAGATTATTTATTGCAATGGAAATCTTTACAGTTCATTTGGGGTATTAATGTATCAAAACTTAAAGATTTAAAAGATGTTGATATCGGTAAATGGTTGGGACTTTGGGAAAAACTCAAGAACTCTCGTCTAACATTTGATACAATAGAAACATCCAAAATGTTCGGTTTATTAAAAGTTGAATATGAACATGCACAGAAGATACTCTATAATCAATTTGATCTGTTCCAAAAATTGTTCATTGAGTCTTTTGGAGTTTTTTTAAAAAACAGCATGATATCATTTAACGACAAATTAATGAATATGAAACTTACTTTTGAAGCTTCAGCGTTTGACCTAGATAATCCAGTCTCTATTGTTTCCGTTCTTTCAATGTTACATAAATGTAAGGCTTACATTTCTGATCATTATGGTTTTACTAAACAGCTATATTTGGGATATAATATTGTTGCGAAATATCAATTTAATGAGATCAAATTAGTTATTGACTTTGAGACAATCGATAATAATATTAAATCCATCAAAAATTTAATTGATCAAAACACTAATTCTCTAAACAAAAATATTGATCTGATTAGATCTATTTTGAATGATGAGATACAAAAATTAGCAAAAGAATTGGTTATCCTTAAAGGTTTATGGACAAAGCAAAAGCCTGTGCCAAGTACGATGGTTCAAACTGCTTTAATGATTTTACAGAAATTTTCAAAGAGCTTCACTTTGTTGAACGCTAATTATGAACGTCTTAATGATGCATGTATGGTGTCTCAACTGTCATGCAGCATTAATATGAAATCGGAGTTGGATGAAATTTCTTATTTGCAAAATATTTGGAATATTATTTTGAAATTACAAATATCATTAGATAACGTGAGAAATAAAAACTGGGAAGAAAGCAACGTTAATGATATCAAATTGTCTCTGCAAGAATCTTTGTCTTTTACAAGATCATTACCAATGGAACTTAGGTCATATTCTGCACTGGAACATATACAAGGTATCTTGAAGGATTTTATCAAAACATTACCGATTTTCTTGATTTTGAAAAATGGTAACCTTGATTACACCCATTGGAATGAAATATTTGAACGCATCAAACTGACAAAAGCTCCGAGTGTAGTTCTTATTGGTGATTTATTGGATTTAGATTTGATAGCTAATGAAAAGTTTATCAACTCTGTGGTCAGTCGGGCTGAATCTGAAGCTTTAATTGACAAAAGCATTCAAGATATTGAGGATTTCTGGAAAAATCAAAAGGTTGAAGTATATTCTATGACTAAAACAACAGCTTTAATCTCGAAGTGGGAGTACTTATCGATCAAGATTGATGATGATATTAATACTTTGGGATCCATATCTGTTTCTCCGTTTTTTAACAAGTTTGAGCATCGTGTCAGATTGTTTGAAGAAAAATTGAATTCATTTTCTGAACTTCTCAACATATTTCATGAAGCACAAAAGCAATGGGTTTATTTGCTTGGAGTGTTTGAAAATAAAGATGAACTTGGTAAATTGATGCCTAGAGAACTAACAATGTTTGAAAATATATCACAAGAATTTAAATTTTTGATCAATTCAGTTATCAAATCCACAATTATAATAAATATGGTAGATATTCCAGATATTTTTGTTACTATCAAAAGGGTATCCCATGTATTGGAAAGGATTAGAAAATCATTAGTAGGTTACTTGGAAAAACAAAGATCATATTTTCCAAGATTTTACTTTATGGGTAATGATGATTTATTAGAGTTAATTGGTAACTCATCAAATTTAATGGTAATTTCCAAACATGTTAAAAAATTGTTTCCGGGAATATTATATTTGAATTACGAAGAAAACACGACGATGATCAAATTTATTGTTTCTGCAGAAAATGAAATTCTTGAACTGATAAACCCCGTATCAATATCTGTAGAGAAAGATATTATTAAATGGTTAACAACGCTGGAAAAATCTATTAAACAAACGTTATCTCATAAAGTGAAAGTTTTATTGGAAAAACTTTACTTCTTTCCAGTTGAGCTTGAAATTCCCTTCTTACTTGATATTTTAGAAAATTACACAAATCAGTCTTTAATTCTAGCTTATCAAATTTACTGGACAAAGTATATTGAAGAGTGCATATTTGAAGGGAGCTATGATAACGGTATACTAAGACTCAAAAGCTGGTTGAATGTATTTTCTATGTTACTTAAATCTGATTTGCAGGCCCTGACTAGAATAAAGGTTGAAAATTTGATTATTGAAATGCTTCATAGGTATGAAGTTTTCAATAATTTGAAATTAAATAATGTTCAACGTTTGGATAACTATATTTGGTTTTGTGAGCAAAAGTTTTACTATCAAACAAACAAAGAAAACGAGCTTAATAATGTCAGAATTGTTCACGGTAATTATACTACAGTATACAGTTATGAATACTTAGGCGCAGTTAAAAAGCTTGTACATACGCCTTTATTATCATCTACGATGATGTTATTGAGTGAATCACTTGACCAAAATCTTGGTGGTTTATTACTTGGCCCGGCAGGAACGGGTAAAACCGAATCTGTCAAGGCTTATGGTTATAATTTGGGTCGTGCAGTTTTTGTTTTTTGTTGTGATGAATCATTTGATGTTGAATCAGTTAGTCGTATTTCACTTGGTATTGCTCAAATTGGCGCATGGGGCTGTTTTGATGAGTTTAACCGTCTCGATTCTAAGATTCTTTCTGGAATCTCAACCCAAATTGAAAATATACAAACTGGATTAGTACAAAGAGACTACTCTATCCAAATTTCTGGTAAATCTTACAATATCCACAAAGATACAGGTATTTTTATTACCAACAATCCTAATTATGAAGGTAGATCCACCCTCCCAGATAACCTTAAGAGTAAATTTTTGACTTACAGTATGATGGTTCCTGATTTATATATTATTACTCAAGTTTCGTTGGCCACTCAAGGTTTTGTCGACTCAGAAAACATTGCACACATCTTGGTAGATTTCTTTCAGAACATGAAAACAAAATGTTCAGCCCAAAAACACTATGACTTTGGTTTGAGAAACTTAAAATCGGTTATTGTTCATTGTGGTAAACTCAATAGACAATTTGCGAAAGAATCTAAAAAGATACCAGAATTGGCGATTATTTCTCAAAGTTGTAATGATATAATACTCCCAAGGCTTGCGAGCTCTGATGAGGCTGTTTTCTATTCTGAAATATCCAAATTTCAAAATATAAATATAGACTCCGATCAAAGCGCAGAATTCTTTCAAATATTACTAGAAGTAGCAAAAGCAAAAGGCTTGTCTGCTAGTGCAGCATGGTTGAAAAAATGTCAGCAAATCTTTGAAATTAGTAAGCTTAACCATGGTTTCATGCTAGTTGGTTCTTCTTCTTGTGGTAAAACTGTATCATTTGAGTGTTTTCTTGATGCAAATGAAAAATTATCTGGTTTTACAAATGATATCTACAGATTGGATGCTAAATCATTAAATAAAGATTCTATATTTGGTCAACTTGACTACACAACCAGAGAGTGGAAAGATGGTATTCTGACATCTATTCTGCGAAGAGTCAGTGATACTTCTAGACTAGTTGAAACTAAAAATGTTTGGATTGTGTTTGATGGGGATATTGATCCTAATTGGGTGGAAAATCTAAATAGTGTTTTAGATGATAATAAATTACTTACCTTGCCTAATGGTGAACGTATTCCTCTACCAGATAATGTTAGAATTGTATTTGAAGTTGACAGTTTAGATCATGCGACACCAGCAACCATTAGCAGATGCGGTATTATTTTGTTTAATAAACCTTATTATAGCGTTGCTGAGTTACTTAAACATCATCTTGTTAAGTTTAGATATAAAAACATTGAGGATGAAGAGTTACATAATAATTCTTTGATAACTTCCAATATTTCTGTTGGTGAAGTAAAGGATATCTTAATCAATTCGGTGTACACTCTTTTGGATCAAAATACATTGGAAATGGGTTGGGAGCTTAGTATGAATTATTCGCCTATTTTAACAACTACAATGCTGAAATCTATTTCAAACATCATGAAGTATTTGAATTCTACATTTACAAAACTTTTGGATTTTTCAAGAACAGCGTCACCTTTAGATGCTGATGTCATTTCTTTGTTTTTTGAAAAGAATATAATCATCATTTTAATTTGGGCATTAGGGGGCGAATTTCTTCATCAAGACCGTATCAATTTTGCTCAAAAACTGATGGAGATCCCTAAGTTTAGCTCAATAATTGGAGCTATATCAGCTGAACAATTAATATACTCTGAGGTTACATTGCCAAATCTTGTAATGGTAGGCATTGGTCAAAACGTGCAGAATCCAAATTTCCAACCTCATATGATTCTTGAGTCAGGTGTTGTTGTTCCTACTGTTGACACAAAAACTTATGAATCCATCATTTTTTCTTTCTTGCATCAACATGAGCCTTTGATTTTATGTGGTCCACCTGGATCTGGTAAAACAATGTTGTTGTTAGCAGCTATCCGTAAATCATTAGTTTTTGATCTACTAAGTTTAAATTTTTCAAAAGAGACATCTATATACTCTGTTTTGAAAGCACTTGAACAGGTTTGCCAATATAAAAATACTGTTAATGGTACAATATTGAGTCCAAGAGCACCTGGAAAATGGTTGGTTGTATTTTGTGATGAATTGAACTTGCCAAAAAAAGATAAATATGGTACTCAAAGGGTAATCCAATTCTTGAGACAAATTGTTAGCCAATCGGGTTTCTGGCATCCAAGATCGTTTTCCTGGGTTTCTATTCAAAATGTCCAGTTTGTTGGTGCCTGCAATCCAGTATCAACTTCTGGTAGGCAATATATGTCTGAAAGGTTTACCAATTTATGTGCGACAATCATGGTTGACTATCCCTCAGAACAATCATTAAAAACTATATATGGTACATATAATGAAGTTCTTCTGAAAGCTGTGCCTGATTTGATTGGATTTAGTCAACCTTTAACAGATGCCATGATTGAAGTTTATGTTAAATTTAAGCAAAGATTCTCAAATTCTGATAAACCGCACTATATATGTTCTCCGCGTGAGCTTACTAGGTGGGTAAAGGGTATTGCTGTTGCCTTAAGACCTTTGATTACATTTAAACTAGAGAGTTTGATTAGGTTATGGGCATATGAAGGTCTTAGATTGTTTTCGGATAGGTTGGTTTATTGTGAAGAAAAAGATTGGGTGTACGAAACAATTTTTTCAGTTGCTAAAATTTGCTTTCCACATACTAACATTATAAAGGCTCTTGAAACCCCGATTTTATTTTCAGATTGGTTATCATATGAATACCAATCAGTAAATGAAAAAGAGCTTAGAGGTTTTGTGAAAGAAAGATTCAATATTTATAGTCAAGAAGAGGCTAGCGTAGATATTGTTTTATATGATGAATTATTAGATCATATATTAAGAATAGACAAAGTTCTTAAAAATGTTCAGGGTCATATGATTTTAGTGGGTGCCAACGGCAGTGGAAAAACAACCCTTGCTAAATTTGTTGCCTGGATGAATGGTGTAAATGTGGCACAGTTGAATGTCAAAAAGAATTTTACGTTAGGTGATTTTGAAAAAGTTTTAAGGGATCTTTTGACCAGAACTGCTGTGCAAGGAGAGAAAATTTGTCTTATTATTGATGAATCGACGATTTTAGAAGATTCATTTTTAGAAAAGATGAATACTTTACTAGCTAACGCTGAAGTCCCTGGTTTGTTTGAAGGTGATGAATATGAATCATTGATGAATACATGTTTGAAAGCTTCGCAAAATCAAGGTTTGCTATTGGACACAAAGGATGAAATATATCAATGGTTTGTTCAACAAGTAACTCAGAATTTTCATGTGATTTTTACAATGAGTGATCCATACTCTAATGCTGCAAAGCCTTTTATATCTTCTTCTGCATTATTTAACAGATGTGTTGTTAATTGGATGGGAACCTGGTCAGAAAAATCATTACTTTCCGTTACACGGGATTTTACATTAAAACTTCCATTGGATCAATCAGATTATAAAATGCAAAGCACTGATGGTGGTGCAGTTGGTTTGCGTGAAGTTGTAGTCAATATTCTTGTTCAAGTTCATCACAGTGTTAAGAAGATATTAGGGTATGAACTGGCCCCATCTCAAATTTTGCATTTAATAAAAATTTTTACTTCAGTATTTGTTGAAAGAGAGAGTAATTTACAGAATTTAAACTCTCATGTTAATAAAGGTTTAGACCATATAAGAGAAACGTTCTTGAAAGTCAAAAAATTAGGAAAAATTTTAAGTGAAAAGGAAGTTGAGTTAAAGATTGAAGACGAAAAAGCAAGAAAACTTCTGGATAAGATGATTACTGATCAAAATGAATCGGAGCGTAAGCAGGACATGTCTTTGAAGATGCAAGAATTATTTGCTGAGCAAGAAAAAATGATAATTAAAAGAAGAGAAATTGTAATGAGTGACTTAGTTGAAGTTGAAGAATTGATTGAAGAAGCACAAAGGGGTGTGCTTAACATCAAGAAACAACATTTAACAGAACTAAGGTCCATGCACAATCCACCAGAAACTATTAAAATGGTTTTGGAATCCATTTGTATTATGCTGGGATATGAAGCCTCTTCTTGGAGGGGTGTTCAGCATGTTATCAGAAAAGATGATTTTATCACAAATATAATTAGCTTTAAAAGTGAAAAACAAGTGACACCAGAATTGATCCATCATATGAATGAAATGTACATGTCAAAAGAAAACTTTAATTTTGAATCTGCAAATAGAGCAAGTAAAGCCTGCGGTCCGTTACTTTTGTGGGTACATGCTCAGCTCAAATTTTCATCTATTGTTGTTAAAGTAAATCCTTTGAAGAAGGAATTAAAAAAGTTAGAAGATGATTTGGTAGATACAAAGGCAAAACTTATTGCAATCAATGGTATGATAGATGATCTAAGAAGTGAAATTGAGAAGTATAAGATTAAATATAGTGAAATTATTAGAGTTAAGGAAAATATAAAAATTGAAATGGAAAACGTTGAGATGAAATTAAATAGAAGTGTTGAATTAATCAAAAGTTTGAGTGGCGAAAGAAAAAGATGGGAAATTAATGTAGCAGAATACCAAGAACAAAAAAGCTGGCTTGTTGGTGATTCTATTCTTATATCTGCATTTACAACTTACTGTGGATATTTTTTACCTTCGACTCGTTTGGATCTAATGAACGTCTGGAAATCAATATTAAAACAAAACAATGTATTATTCGATTCTAAAATAAGCCCATCATATATGCCTGGCATAATTTCAGTTGAAACATTGATTGAATGGCAGAATATGGGATTACCAAATGATGATCAGTTTATTGGTAATACTGCTATTTTAACATCACCATTCAAGGATAGATTTACTTATGTTATTGATCCATCAAATTCCTTTGTTGAATTTTTGACTCAATTGATTGCTCCTAAACAACTCGTTATTTCAAGCTTTCTTGATCCAGAATTTAACAAAAAGCTTGAAAATTCTGTTAAATTTGGTGGTTCTATATTAATTCAAGATGGTGAGCAGTATGACCCAATCCTCAATAGATTAATTGGAAAAGACTTTTTTACATTGGGATCTGGTAGAATGATGGTCAAATTGGGAGATAAAGAAATTGATATGTCCTCCGAATTTCAACTCTATATTCTAACAAAAGATTCAAGCATTGAAATTCCATCATTCCTTTCAAGTAGAATTGATATTTTGAACTATTCTCTCACCTCAAATACACTGGTCAATGAATCATTGAATTTGACGTTAAAGGTACGAGAACCAGAAGTTGAGAGCAAAAGGTTAATTTTGATGAAGAAGAATACTGAGTGTAAGACGCAGCTAAGACTTTATGAAAAAGAATTGTTAGAAATATTGAGCACAAGTGAAGATAACATTTTGGATGATGATGAATTATTGACAAAGTTGGAAATTATTAAAAAGGAAACTATCTCGTTAGAATCTCAAATGAAAGAATCAGACACTATGATGCAAACTTACAGTAGTGTAAGAGATCAATTTGCTCCCTTGGGACATATTTATGCAAATTTTACCACCATTATTCAGAATTTGTCTACAATTGAAAATATGTATAAATTTGGAAATGATTATGTCAAGAGATTGTTTATCGATTGTTTGAGATCGAACATGGGAACTTCAGTTGAAAATTTACAATTTTTCTTTGCCCAGCTGCTATTTAAATCAACAGCCTCTTCATTGTTACGCAAAGACAAAAGAATCCTGCAGCAAACAATTGAGAGTGTAATTGATCTCAAAGAATACGATCACGCAACCTTGGATGAGATTGTTTTATCTAACCAGTTTATCATAATTAGATCAAGTAAAGGTAAAGACGTGACAACCACGATTAAAGAATTGGCTACAAGTATGGAAGTTGAAACTAAGAAGTATGCGTTAGGTACTAAAGACGGGCATTCATTTGCGAACCGGATTATCAAAAGCTCTTCTGGATCAAAGACATGGGTTATTATTGAAAACATTGAAATTTCAAGTGAATTTTTGAGTTTGATATCTGACTTAATTGATACTTTAAAGAAAAACGATACCCATATAAATTTTAAGTTGGTTATGACGTGTAAAATCGAGGCTAATATTCCGCCATTAATTATTCAATCATGCACTCAAATCATTGTTGAAAATGAAGTTAGTTTGAAAAAGTGTATATCTGATCAGATGTTAAATGAATCTAGCTCGTTAAGCATATATAAGCTTGAGAACAAAAGACCTAGAGAGATTATGAAGTTGGTTTTTATTTTGGTTTGGTTTTACTCTTTAATTATAGCACGTTTAAGATATTTTGTCGGTGGATTTACAAGAAAATATGAAATAAATGAAACCGATTTAAGAAATGCTGAAAAGTTTATAATAAATTTTATGAGTGCAAAATGTGATAGTGAGTTAAATGGGGATATGTTAAAAACTATGGGTATTGTTATTGCAAAACTGTTATTTGGGGGTAAGATTGATGATGATCGGGATTTACAGCTTATTATGAAATGTAGTAATTCTTTGTTTGATGTTGCTATGTTTGATGTAAACTTTAATGTGTTGACACTGGGCGCAGTTGGAAAATTGGATGCTCCTACGGGTTATAATACAATGGATTACGTTAGTTGGATTGAAGAACTACCTGACACCGAACCAGCGGACTGGTTAGGGTTGTCTGATGGCGCATATGAATTGGATACAGGTGACAATAATAAAGATATCTCTAAAATTGTCAAGAGGTTATTAGAAAATGTATAACGGTTAAGTGTGTGATATTTATATTTATATTTATATTTAAAAAAACTATAATGTAAAGAAAGAAAATAAAAAATAGTCAAACTTTGAGCACTAACATGAATTTGCAAGTGCACATGAAAAAACTAAGGAAGTGCAAAATAGTTTTTCATGAATTTCCTTGGTTTTGAACGACGTCCACTATAGCTCAAGTTCTCAAATAATGGGTCTACTTTGGTGGCGAAACAAAGGACATGAGTCTTCTGCAAATGCAGATGATTCGACGGAACTTCCTGATGATCTAACCAAATTTCTTGATCAAAAAGAATCGGCATTAAGTAACCGAGAATTCAAAGAATTGATACGTAGACAATCAAGCAATGTGGAAAGTAAAAAGGAAAGTACTTCAGAAACTGCACCTGATTTCCTTCAAATGATTCAAGCCAAACTTCCGGAAAAGGAATCAAAAGATGGGGAAACAGATTTGCCCACTCTACCACCAAACGCAATTACAACTGCAAATAATATGAAAAGACCAAAAGAATACATAAATTACGAACTTGAAAAGTATCGTCGTGAAAACGATGAAAAAGAAAGTATTTTAACAAACTGCAGTGAAATCCAGCATGCATTTTATGAGTGCTTAGGAACCCAGAAAATTTGGGATAGAGTTTCAGCAGTTGCTGCTTTAGATAGTGATAAATGTACCAAACTTGCGGACTTTTTTATGGCATGCACGGATATTCAAAAGAAAGCATTCTTGATGTTTGATTATTCGGCATTGGACACCATTGAACAAATGAAGGCTGCTTCTAGGAGGATAGATTCGGCATTTATGGAGAGTTTCAGCAGTGTTGATGATGTACAAGATAAAGAAACGTTTTTGAAATATACTAAGGAGATTAGAAAACAGAGAGAGGAGTTCTATGAAGAGTTTGGTAAATAGTTCATGTGTATATTTTTTTTAATAATGAAATGCTTATGAACTCAGAAAAACATTAATAATGTAAATATTACGGCCTTGTATATACTCTACTCTATGGGAACGAACCAAAATGACAAAAAGGCCGAATAAGTAATGATTTTCTTTATTGGGCAATCAAAATGATGAATGTATTACAACTGGGTTTTTGAAACAAAGATTCGTATTGTTTTTTAGGTTCTACAAAATGAGTTTGCGTGCCTTTTGGTCCAATTAAAAATCACCACAATATAAAAATCGAGTACAACGAAACTTGAAATAAATAACTTATTAAAAATTATAAAATGTTATCTAAATAGTTAATCAATATATAAATGAATTAATATATTAAATGAATTAAAAATATAAATGTCTTATTTTTTTTGGAAACATTGGAATAAATGAAAAATTAAATGAAAAGAAACATAAATCAATTAGAGTCCTTAATTAGACTTTTCGTGTTGAGTAGAAACTCTCTTCATTGCAGCAACGAAATCTTCAAGAGATCTGTTATCCTTTTCTTCCTTGATTGGCTTACCGTTCATGAATCTGTCGAATTTTTCGGATTCTGACATAGAGTAGTATGCACCACCTAAGACACAGAAAACACCGAAAGACCAAATCCAGACTCTGACAACAGTAACAATATCATTCCAGTTTTGAGACCACCAGCCGAATAAGGTGAAACAAGTTGCAATGATATCAACAATGAAAACAGCACCAGCTAATTGCCATGATGGACAAGATGACCAGAATGGACCAGAAGCTCTGGTAATAAAAATTAACCAGTTTTCAGTTAAAGAAATTTGTAAGAAAATAACACCATCAATGGAACCGAAGTTTTGGATGATACCACCCTTTGGTAAGAACATAGTGGTTAAAGTAATCCAGGTACCGATAGCTAAAATAACACCTAAAACAATAGACATACCCCATAATCTTGGCAAGTTCCACTTAACTGGCTTTTGAGCAAATGGAGCATTATCGTAAGCAATTGCTAAAGTTGCGACATCAGCGAAAATAGCAATGAAAACAACTAAATCAATGTTTAATGATTCATCTAAGATAGCAATCCATAAACCTAAGAAGATTTCTAAATGTAAAGATAAAGCAATTCTGTAAACAACATAAGAGTACATTCTGTGGAAAATTTCTCTGGAAGTCTTTAAAGCATCAATAATAGCAGATAAACCTGGAGCAAGGAAAACAATATCAGCAGCAGATCTTGCAGCATCAGAAGCACCTTCGACGGCAATACCGGTATCAGCCTTCTTTAAAGAAGGAGCATCATTAACACCATCACCAGTCATAGCAACTAAGTAACCTCTTTCTTGTAAAATTTCAACAACATTATATTTATGTTGTGGGAAAACTTCAGCAAAACCATCAGCATTTTCAACGAAATCATATAATTCAGAACCAGCCATGTCACCACCGCCACCTAAACCTAATCTTTCAGCATCGAAAATTTGATCACCTAATCCTAATTGTCTACAAGTTTCCTTAGCAATACCAACAGCATCACCAGTTAACATCTTAACTCTTAAACCTAATCTTCTTGCTTCGGAAACAGTGTGAGCAGTATCATCTCTTGGTGGATCCATACATGGCATAATACCTAAAATTTCCCAGTGACCTTCACCTCTCTTTCTAGCAACACCTAAAGATCTGAAACCTCTGGAAGCAAATTCTTCAACCTTGGTTTGGTAAGCTTCTAAAACATCTTCTGGAATTGGATGATCTTCAGCGACAGTCTTTAAAACGAATAATGGAGCACCTTTAACACAAATAATCTTTTCACCTTCTGGGGATTCAACAATAGCAGTAACTTTCTTGGAAACAGGATCGAATGGTTGGAATTCTAAAGTCTTGTATTCCTTCATTGCAGCTCTTGCCTTTGGATAACCAATTAAAGATTTTAAGAAAGCCTTATCAATTGCATCTAAACCCTTCTTCTTTCTTGAAGCAGCTAAACAAGCAGTTAACATTAAGTCATCGGATTCGACACCAGCAACAGTGTATGGTTCGTGTAAAGATAACTTGTTCTTGGTTAAAGTACCAGTCTTATCGGAACATAAAATTTCAACACCAGCTAAAGATTCAATAGCAGATAACTTTTGAACAATTGCTTGCTTCTTTGCTAAGTAAGCAGCACCAACAGCCATAGTAGTGGTAACAACAGCTGGTAAACCAACTGGGACACCAACAATGGTAATAGCTAAAGAGAATCTTAAAATTCTAACAATTGGGTCAGATCTGTAGAAACATGCAACCCAGACTAATAATAAGGTAATAATAACAAGAATTAATAATAAAGTACCAATACCGTTTAAAACTTCAGTGAAATGACCTTGACCAGCAGATGCCTTGTTAACTAAAGCTGCAGCTCTACCAACGAAGGTGTTATCACCAGTAGCAGTAACAATCATGAAAGCTTCACCTCTCTTAACAGTAGAAGAAGAGAAGGTTGGGTCATTACAGTGCTTATCAACTGCTAAAGATTCACCAGTAATTGCAGATTGATCGACTTGTAAGAAACAATCTTCAGAAACTAATTTACCATCAGCTGGAATAACAGTACCGTCTTCTAATTTTAAAATATCACCTGGAACAACTTCATTAGCTTGAACATCAACTAATTGACCATCTCTGATAACTTCAGCAGTGTTTGCTAAAGTTTTCTTTAATTCGTCAACAATAGAACCTGCTTGATATTCTTGGATGAAACCGACACAAGCGTTAAGCATTAATAAACCACAAATAACACCGAAATCAACCCAATCTTCTAAACCACAGGCTAAGATAGCTGCAGCTTCCATGACGAATTGAATTGGACCAATAAAGAACATACAGAACTTAAGGACTAAGTTTTCTTGTTCTTCTGCCATTTGGTTAAGACCAAACTTCTTTCTTCTCTTTTGAACTTCTGCGGAAGTTAAACCGGTGGAAGGATCAGTGTGTAAGTATTCATCTGGAACTTCCTTGAATGAAGTAGAGTTATCTTCATCATCAGATTCTTCATCATCGTTATCAATGTTATGGTTGGATTGTAATTCCATAACTAATTGATCGATGTCTTCTTCTTCATCATCATCTTCTGCAACTGGTGCAACTTTTGGGACCTTTTCTGCGACTGGGTCGTGAATTTGTTTTTCAGACATCTTTTAATTAAGTAAAGTTTGACAAAATAAAACTAAGTAAGTAGTTGAACGAATGAAAATTTCAAATAAATTAGCAATTATGAATTAATGAAATAGTTTTAGTTTGTATAACTTGTTTGGGTATCTGTTACTTAATAAAAGAGTACTAGAGAAAGAAGAAAGAAAAAAGAGAAGAGAGAAAAAAGAGAATAACAAAAATAACAAGAATCATATATTTCAAAACAAAAAGTATCAGGAGGGAAAAATCTGTTTAATATAAATTATTTAGCTTTTGATAATGTTTGCAGAATGGACGTAATTTCCAACATCTTACTAGAAACGACAAAAAGAACGCAAAATCCACCGGCCGCACACTTCCCGCGACTGCCCGATCCGGTTAGACGTAAACAAACTTTTAGCTTGTCAACTAGGCCATCGTTCTAACCCTTGTGCCCGCCCGCCAATTAGAGTGCGGCTACTGCTATCGCCAGCCAATGGGAGTGGGCGCCTGCGGCTCGCGCTCCGTCTCGCGCACGGTTGGCTCGGTTTGCCAAGCTGCCTGCATAGCAGGCCGCCCAGACTACGTCAGCGGCAGGCACGTGACCAGGGATGTGCCGGTGTGTTAGACCGGCAGGTGCTGGCCATGTTTTTTGCCGGCTTTTGGCCTCTGTGTTTTTCTTTTTGCGTTTTTTGATGCTTGGTGCGTCCTTATCAGAAATGGGTGTGTCGGCACCCGTCGTTTTTTTACATTACAGCAGCCGGTTCCTCGCTGCTCAAAGAAGGCATTTGTTCCTGGTGTGTTGCGGCAAATTCTCCGAATAGCACCGAATAGCACCGAATAGCACCGGATAGCTCTCAAAAGCTAGTAATAAGTTCTCTTAACTCCTATTAAGTCCTAATAAGTCCTACAGATCCATAGTGCCCAGTAGCGCCCAATAGAGCGCCCAACAGCACCCAATAGCGTCTAATGGCGCCCAATAGTACCGCATGCGGCAATTCGAAAGAGATATTCCGTACGTTCCCGTTAGTTATTGAATCATACGCTAACAGCTAGGTCCGACTGCCGTCCCAATTGAAATGCCACGGCGTCTTGTCGCTCTTTCGCCCCAGGTATTGGCATTTGTTCCGTCTACTAACGGCCTCTATGCCCAATACCTACGTCTGTACCTCCGCATCGGCCGCTGTGACCCCTCTCTGCACCGGGTCACCTTGCACACCGGTTTTTACATTGATTTGAAATTGGGTTTCTGTTTGAATGAAAAATATCGGATAATAAAGGTCAAGGCTCGATATGAGCAAATTAATAGGGCGATGGGGATATTTACTTGCCTACTACATGTGGCCACTAGTCATGAATAGAGTATTGTACATGCCCAGTCTTTACAAAACAGACCACCTGGCAATTGCATCATTAAGTAAATTCATACACGCTGGGCATCCACGGGTGGGAATGTCCTAATAGTTGCTGCCCCTGCTGCGTTGATGTGTTTTTCACCTTCTGAAATATTCTATCTTGACAGCGCAAAAGAGACGTACATTTTTCTCAAAAGCTTATTTCAGCCGTTGTGTTCTTTCTTTTTAATTTCGCAACATGTAATGAAAATTATACCCTCATGACATCATTGGTAGCGGGATTTTATATCCACTTTGGTAAATTAATCCGACGCGGACTAAAGGTTGTTTTTTCTTGCGGGCCTCAGACCGTCGATCGGCGCGACGCTTACGTAAGGCTAGGCCTGATTTCTTGTAATATTTTTTTAAAATTAAGACATTTCTTTTTTTTTGTTTTGCGTGTGTAAAAAAATATGATAAAACGCTACTTTTCTATAATAGTAATTAAACTTAAAAGTTACCAGAGCCCAATCCAAAGACATCTGTACAATTTGTTTAGATGTTTATTGACCCAGAGATGTTGGTTCATAATAGTGTAATTCTGTTGATATCTTTTTAAACGATACAATTCCAAATCGCAAGCATTATACCTGACTAGTCTAGTATTTGTGTCTGTTTCCTTCGTCAATACAACATAAAATCCTGTCATGGCGCGTAACTTCACAACATGAATTTTTACCTTTTAGTAGATTTTCATATTGTATGTATATTGTAATAGGTTTAAACACATAGAGTTAAGATTTTTATTGAATCTGTTTGAGTTTATTTGTGTGTGACTGTATTTTATTGTTTTTGATTGCGCCTTTACCGCTAACTTAAACAACAATGCCCAATACGTTTCAGTCAATCCTCGCATCAAAACAATTATCAGGACTTGAATGTACTGATTCGGAAAAGAATAATTTGATTTTTACTTTGAATACCACGTTAAACAACCTATCGATTCATTTGAATTGTCCTATATGTCAAGATATACCCACACAGCCTTATTTTCTACCATCATGTGGTCATACGTTTTGTTATGCTTGTATTAAAAACTGGTTTAAGTGTAATCCATCGTGTCCCGTGTGCAGGGCAATCATTGGGGAGAACAAACCAATTCTGAATCACTCAGTTAAAAACTTAATTGATTCATTTTTATCTGATTTTAAAAGTTTGTTTAAAAATTTACCTGAAAGTGAAACCCTGAAGAAAACTTTAGATTCATGGTATTCGGAGAAGAATGAAGAGTTTGTTACTGATAAAGCATCAGATTTCCCGTGGCTGAAAAAAATTGAAGCTAACTGGGGTAGAGCAGTTGTGGATACAGAAGACGGCGTTCCAAGATGTTCCGCTTGTCATTGGGAACTAATAGACGGTCACTGTGAAAATTGTGGAAGACAAATGGTTGGGTGGCAAGATAGAACGGACGGTGATGAGTTAGATGAAGAAGAAGAAGAGGAAGAAGAAGATGAAAATTTAATTCAAAGAAGGAGATTGCAATTAGGTTCAGAAGATGAAGATAATGATTGGGAGGATTATGATAATGGTTTGCATGATATGCGCCGTTCAGTCATAAATATGGAAGCCGAAGTTTCAGGTGATGATTATGATGATGATGAGGTGGGGGAGAATGGCAGAGAATATTTAAGTGGAGTTGAAAATGATGAATATGAAACAGATGATGGTTTTGTTGTTGAAGACGATGAAGATGAAGAAGAAGATGAAGACGAAGAAGAAGATGATGATAATAGCATTGATTATATTAATAGAAACGGAAGGTCTTCAGATATTGAAATAGTTGATGATCTAGCTTCGGGAGACGAAGAGTTTTTGGGATCAAGAAAATTCACTAAATCAAGTACTATTTTTACAGATTCAGAGGAAAATGAAAATGAAGATGATGAGGATTTGATACAAACCAGTAATTTCAAAAAGTCAAAAAAAAATAAAATTTCTTTACCATCAAGTGATAATGAAGTCATTTCTATAGATTCACGAGAGGCAAAGCCTAAAAGTAAATTTCATATTAATCTAGATGCCTCAGATACTTCTGATGATGAAATTTTGCATACGTTTCTTCCAAGAAAGAAAAATAAAATTATAGATGATGAGGATGAATTAGAGTCAAACAAGAGATATAAAAAGAAGAGCAAAAAGAGGAGAAACAATTAATCTATGTAATTTTCTATATAAGTACTATCTATGTACAAGTAAGTTTCAGCTTTTATTACCAATCACCATCAAACATTAATTCTGTATCTTGATCAACCCATTTAATCAATTTTTCAAATGCAATTTTTGAATCCTTTATAACCTGTAAACTTTTAGCATTATGTTTATCCTTTATCGCATCCAATGCTTTATCATAATATCCTAAAATTTGAGGTAAAACTTCGTTTTTTATAGCCTCAAGATCCTGTTGCTTTTGTAATTGATCTTCATCATTAGAAACTATTAAATGTTCTTTCTCCAATTCGTTTGAATATTTAAATGATGCAGTTTTTAAATTTAGCAAAAAAAACTGATCAATCAAAAATTCATCTTGATGCTTCAGCCATTCTAAAATTAAAATTAAATCTTGGAAGTGTTTATTCTTCCAACACCATTTTATAAAAATAGAAATAAATTTCATAATTTGTTGATCTCCTATAATTTTCACATTATATTTTTCAAACATATCTAAAATAAGCAAAGATTCTTCGTATAATTCAAATTTATGACATAATTTAAACAGTTCGCATAAATCTGTATCATCAACAAAATTAACTTTATTAATTATTTCAATTTGACTTTCAATGAATTCCTTAGCGGATAATTTATTCCCGAATAATCTTTCTTTGTAAAAAATATCAATATTCAGCCTGATTTTTTTGATGGGTGTATTTAAAGAAGTGGAAATTTCAACTAATCTATCAAATTCACGTTTATCGCTGGTAAATTTAATACTTTTCCTTATCAATTCACTGTTTGGTAATATACCAGGTACCAATCTCGATTCAATACTCTGCAATTTAGGTGCAGCGGGCAATGGGTTCAAATCATATTCTAAACTTCCATAATTAATAACAGGAAAATATCTGGCTTCACTATTCAAATGTGTCTTTGATTGTTGATTTATCCGTAGCAGCTTGGATAAAAATCCAAATCTATGATATTTTGAATGTTTAAGTGCCTTATTAAAATTGGCTTGAATTAAATTTGCTAGATGAGGATACTTTTTTATTAAACATCTCCAATAAATCAGTATATGTGTCCAATGTATTTTGAAATTCGATTCTGTTTTTAAATTTAAAAGTATATTAAGAATCATTTCTGGATTTTGATCCTTTTCAAAATGCCTTATAACTGAATATACAGTTAATTGGAAATCTTTCATATTTTCTACTTGTTTGAAAGTTGCTAATGCATCTTTGTAATTTTTATGACGTAAATGCAAATATGTTAGATTGTTTAATAAGAGCGATAGCTCATTTTCACGTTCAGCTATTTCATTGAATGTACTTAGTCCACTGGAGTTAATAAATTTATGATAGCTATCAAAATTTTTGGATAAATCATTACATAAACTACCAAATTTAATTTGAAATTTATCCAGTCTTTTTCTTTGTCGTAGAGAATTTTCCATCCATTTAATGTCTTCAAATCTATCAGCCTTCAACAATAAATTGTATATGAAAGAATCAATTGATATGTTTGTATCCATAGTCTTTGATAACCATAATCTATAAGATTCAAGGCAGAGATTTAAATTTTTAGTCTGGTTGTATAAATTGGAAATAAATATATCTAGAACTCTATTAGGTATATGCAATTCCGATAAAACTTGTTGATTAAACAATTGAGTTGCTAAATATATATTTTCAGTCTTTAAATACACTTGAATTGCAAATATTAAAATGTTAGTTGGAATATTATATCCTTTTTGTTGATACAGCTGAAAGATTTCATCAAATAATTTAAAATCAAAATTTGAATATGTCACTTTCATTATTAATATCAACACCGTTTTACTAGCCATTTTAAAATTAATTCTATTTTCATACACTTTTAAAAGTTTATAAGCATACCAATTGAATGGTGAAAATTGCACAAACAAACTTAAAAACTCTAAATCTGTTAAATATATTTTTTGTTGATAACTATTGAGAACCAATTCAAAAGCCTTTTTAATTTGCTTATCATACATAATTTCACCTAAACTATTAATTGATTTATATTCTACTGTAGTTGGTTGGACTTTTTGAGTGGTCAAAAGGGGATCAGTGAGTTTACTAAAATTTTCTAAATTTCCACGTCGTATGAACTCGTTCAATTCATTCTTTACATATACTGGAGTTTCTAAAATTTTCAGAACTTTAGAAGCATATTCCGTTTGTATTTGAGATAGATCGCTTTCTTTTGAATAGTGTATATTGCTGGAAAATCTTAATTGATTTAAGTTTAATACGTTTTTCAGTACATCTGAACCTAATATTATATTTCGTATTTTACCTCTGTGATATAGCATTGTTTTGATGTAAAGCATATTTTATTAAAAGTCAAGCTAGTTTTCATATACTTCCGCTTTCAAGCTCAGATATAGGTATACGTATGACTGCAACTCAAATTCCCGAAAATACACCAAAAAATATTCAATTTCAATTCATGGTACGTTTTTCGACATTTTATTTTTTTGATGAAATTTTCGTTGCGTTGAGAATTTGGTGACTTAATCAAAGCGCAAATCCAAGATTCAAACAGACGTTCCTTTTTTATATAAAGTAAATAATATACACAAGATCACTCATACTTATAAAGTTGCACCAAGGTTAATATGAACAGCCTTGACTTGTTGGAAGGCTTTTAAACCTTCATCTCCCAATTCCCTACCATTTCCACTCATTTTGTAACCACCAAATGGCATTCTGAGATCAGCTGCAAAAGTATAGTTAACAAAAACTTGACCACTCTGAACCTTTCTGATATAGTTTTGAGATCTTTGAATATCCTTGGTGAAAAGATATGCTGCCAATCCGTATTCAGAATCATTACTTAATTTAATTGCTTCTTCATCACTAGTAAATTTAGAAACTGCTACGACAGGACCAAAAATTTCTTCCTTAATAACAGTCATATCTTGATTACAATCTGCAATAATAGTAGGTTCAACATAGTAACCGTTTTTGTTAGTTGTTTTTGGAATACCACCACCAGAAATAATTCTACCACCTTCCTTTCTTGCAGATTCAATATAACCTAAAATCTTTTCTTGTTGAGCCTTACAAACGGTAGGACCAACATTAATGCCGGCGATAAATTGTTCACCTTGAACATAAGCTTCTTCAACATGATCTTTATACATAGTTAAGAATTTATCGTAAATACTTTCTTGAACATAAATTCTTGAAGATGCAGTACAAATTTCACCTTTATTAAAGAAAATACCAAATGCAGCCCATTTGACAGCTTGTTCTAAATCTGCATCTTCATAAATAACTAGTGGAGATTTACCACCACATTCTAAAGTACAGTATTTTAAGTTTGACTTTGCTGCACTTTGTTGAATTAATTTACCAACACCTGTTGAACCAGTGAAAGAAATTTTTTGAATTTTGCTATGTTCACTTAAATGAACACCAGCAACAGAACCTAAACCACAAGTGACGTTAATAACACCTGCTGGTAATTCAGCTTCTTGGAAAATCTTACACATTAATAATGCACTTAATGGAGTTAATTCTGCAGTTTTGACAACCATTGTATTACCTGCAGCTAAACATGGAGCAACTTTCCATGCAAAGGTACTCATAGGGAAATTCCATGCAATGACAGCAGCACAGACACCAAATGGTTCATAAACGGTATAAGTGAATTTAGAAAGTTCAGTTTCAACAGTTTTACCATCTTGAGCACTGACTGCTTTACCAGCATAATATTTGAAAACATCAGCTGAATGTAAAACATCAAAAATTGCATTGGTGTCTTTTGGCTTACCTGATTCAATTGCTTCTAAATCTGCTAATTCAGATGAATATTTGACAATTAAATCTGCAATTTTATATAAATATTCCGCCTTAGCCTTTCCAGAAATAGTCGACCACTTATTCAAAAACGCATCTTCGGCACAATCAACTGCTCTGTCAATATCGTCTTTGGATGCAAGATAAACTGAACAAATGGTTTCTCCATTACCAGGATTTTCAACTTCAATAGTTGCACCGTCACTAGATGCAACAAATTCATTATTTATAAATAAACCTGTTGGTTGTTGATGTTTGTTTCCGTTGGGAATGCTAATTTCGACTTCTGTTGGATACATTGTATATGTGTGTTTTTGATTAAGGGAGCTACTTGGGCTTGAAATCATTTATTGAACCATACGAAGTAGCCTAGGTTTATTTATATAAGGGACAGACTGAGTTGAAAGCTTGCGCTGGCAGAAAATTCCTTATCACCTCGCCTAGTTTTCTGCTTTCGGAAGGTGCAACCGGAAGCAGTTCTCAAATATATGCCTTAGCTTTACATAGAGGTACGGTCTACTAGGCCCTCATAAGTCTCCCCAATGTATGTTTGGAATGCATCAATAGCAGAGCGATAATGTGCGATGTTATCAGTAGACATGTTACGCAAAAAAATATCAAATAGTGTAACCAATGAAATTTTTGTACGTTGAATAATCGATGAAATTCTGACTTTTTCGGTAGTACTTATTAGAGGAACAGATCTTTGAATTGAGTAATCAATAATAATAGAAAGAACGTTATCAAGTTTAGCAGTGAGTCGGAGTAAAATTATCCAATCTTGAAATGATGAATGTTCATATTTAACAATATAATCAATTAAATCACCTAAAATCTTAAGCAAGTATGAGACAAAAAAGGAATTGTTGATATTATCTGGAAGTAGAAGTTTATTAGGTTTCATTAAAATGTGTATGTACTTCTTATTTACAGTGTTGATATTATTTTTAATTTGTAGAAATTCATCTTTAAAAATTATTTCAAAAGCCGAATCGGTCAGAATATTAGAATGATAAATCACTGGAATACCCTTGATTTGTGAGATTGCGTACCATATGAATTCTAAAATTTCATCAATTTTAGTTACAAGCTCACCCCAAACAAGCCCTTCATGTAAATATTTTTCTTCCCTTGATGATAAATATTTAACAAATCCCTTTTGAATAAATACTAGTTTCTCATCGATATAATCACCTAATTTTTGTTCTTGTAAATCGGATAATATGCTTAAATTTTTTGTCACATCCATTTCAATAGGTATTGGATTAGATGATGATAATGTAGTATTTGCACCAAATGGATTGATGACGTCAATTGGAGCTTTGATTGGGTCCGAAAAATCCATCATAGGCGTAACATAGTTTGCCTCTTTTGGAATTGAACTACAAAGAGTGTTTGAAATAAGAGCTGTGTCCTGAGTTGAAGGGAGTGAATCAGAATGTTTAAATTGTTCAAAGTTATCAATAGGTTTAGCATATGTAACATCTTCCAAAGTTATGTCACCATCACCGTCATCATCATCATCGTCATCATCGTCATCATCATCTAAATCAAGCTCAGCTCCCAATTGTGAAGGAATTTGAGAAGTTGGGATATTTTCGGCCTCTAGAATTGGTAGAGAAGGAGAATCTGGTATTTTTGTGTTATACATGTTGTATAATAGGTTATAGATGTTTTTGAACTGTACCAGAAAGGAGAGTAATATACAATGAAGTGTATCTGTCAATCATCATCACTTTCTTTGAGTATGAAATCTTAAGAATTTCAAGCGCTGCAGTAAAAATCGATCAAATTAATGGTTATAAAAATATACACTGAAGGAGATACACATTTCCTCACCCAAATGAAGCAGAACATACCAATAAGTGTGTATGTCGTATATAAAAAATGAAAAGGAAAGCAATAAGAGAAAAAAAAGGAAGAAATAAAACGTAAAAAAATAAGTATATGTGTAAGCTAGTAAAGGATTAATTGACTAGATCAACAAGGCCTTCTCTTGTAATCAATCTAGTTAAAGTAGAGATACCACCATTTTGTTCAATACACCAAGCATCTTCAACTTTCAAAGTTAAAGATTCAATGAATTCAAGACCTAGATCCCTGGCAAGAAGATAAAGTTCCTTACTAACAAATTCCTTATGATATAAAGTTCTAGCTGCACAAGCTGAAATGAATAATGGTAAAAACATAAAACATTTAGAAATCTGAGGTAAATGTCTATTATTTGGATTTTTAGATTTTTCAAGGTAAGATTCATAATTAAACACAAATTGGTCCAAATAAAATTCAATAATTGGACTCGATGAAGTAACCGTTGAAGTACTAATTGATAAAAATAAAATTTCTAATGACATATGGGAGAATTTTGCAAAATCTAACAACAAATTATCATTTGATTCTAATTGAATCTCTGCAGTTTGAATGGTTGTCCAAATAAGTGAAATATCAGATTTTAATTTTGCTAAATTGTTATTTAGTTCTTCTGATTCAATTGAATTTTTCATTCTTAAAACCCAAAATAATTTAGTTGTGTTTTGAAAAATGTTGATGATTGCAGTTTGAATAACGTTATCAATCCAATTTGTCTGACTATTTGAATTTGGCAATAAAATGTTGACTAGTTCGTCATTATAATTTTGATAAAATTTTGTTGGTGACAATAAACTTAAGAAAGTATCAAAATTTGAAAAATAAATTAAAAATGGGTATGCAAATAAAATTTGTGACATTAAAACTTTATCAAAATTCAGTTTTGAATTATTATTATTCAAACCATTTAAAACCAACGAGGCTTCATGAATGGATAAGTTCAAATTAACTGAAATTGAATCCAACACAGAATTTTCAGAAACCAAACCCATCATTTTATCCGCTAGACATAAAGATTTGAAAGCAAAAATTGACCAATGCTCTTTATTCAAATACTGTTTAAAATTATAACCTGTAATATTATTTGAAATAATCACAATTGCATTGTTATAATGTCGTGCAGAAGCTTCATTGTATTTTTCGTATATTTCATAATTTTGATTTAAATCATTATTTTTAGAATTATTATTTTTAGCTAAGAAGGCACAACCACGAGCATAAAATATTTCACGAAATGAAGCTAAAATTGGATTTTTAATTGAAACAGTTGGAATATCGATTTTAGAATTATGATTAAGTAAATCATTGTAGAAAGTTTCGGCTTCAGGGGAAGAATTAGCTGCATCACAATATAATGAATCAAACATTTCGGAAATTGATCTAGGATTATTAAGATGAGATTCATCTAACGAAGGAATCAAAATTGAAGAAGAGTTTGAATCTATGTTATTAGGCGAGATATGTGAAGTAGAACACATAGGAGAGTATTGAGCTGAAGAAAAAGCCGGAGATGAAGACGCAGCAGAAAGAGAATCAACGACAAAATCAATAGAATCAGGAATTGTTGTTTTTAGCGGAAATGGGATCTTATGCTTATAAGAGGGAATCTCAAAAATCGAACATAAATTTTGTGGAACATTCAAGTCGTTTGTAAAATTATCATCAGTATTGACTTTAGAGTGTAAAATTTCATTTTGTTTCGAGCTGTCTATGTTATTGGTACTAAATTCGTGGACATTATCCGACACTGAAGCGTTGGTTGCAATATTAGTATTAAAATGTTCATTATTTGTAGCAGAAGATATCTGAAAGTCTTTTGGCAAATTTTGCGTTAAGGTTGATGGCCAAATACATTTAAGAAAGTTTCTGGAACACCCAGAGCACACAGGCCCATTTTCATCACATTTCTTTTTCCTTTTCCTACAAGTGAAACAACCTGTTCTAGTTCTGACCTTAGACAACCTTGTGGTTGCACTTTTTGATAGAGGTTTTTTCAAACATGTGTTATTATGTATGGCAGGAGTAGTGCCATCCGAAGTATCTGCTTCTGATATACTGGGAGTATTCATACAACTTGTATTTAGAGTATTGGTACTATCCATTTCAATGTCAATTCAATTTTGAAATGCTTAGCTTTAAACCTTGTGTACCAAATGCGTAACAAACAATAAAATATTTGAACTCACAAGCTTACTAAATTCTATTCCTTCTACTGATGCAGCCGCCGCTTCTCTTTGAGCGAAGTGTGGATAAAATTTTTCAGATGGCGAAGGAAAACTGAAAGAAAACGGTTCCAAATTTAGAAGGCGAGCCGAGCGTCTTGTCGGGCGTGGCACTGTCCCAAATAGGAAGGTCGAGGCTGCCGAGACGGTTTAAGAAATATTACTCAATCAGGCAATTCTGGTTTGTCGCTTAGAATAGGGGGTGGCGCAAGTGATTTGATAGATCAGATTAGATAGAGAAGTGTTAAAGAGATGTATAAATACATGAGTTTTTACTTCTTGAGATAATTGAGTTAGTAAATCTTGTCATTGGGGGATTATTTTAGTATTTGTTAAGATTATATCTTAGTTTTTTTCCTATTAAAAATTTTAAACACTGTTTAATAAAACATCCAACAAAAAATATACAAAAATGAATACAGGTGCCCCATCAAATATAGAATCATTTTACAAGTTCACAGATGATGTCAGCAATGCAGAACTCTTTGAATCATGGAAACCAAAGATTCAAGCATACCGTGATGCTTTAGACAAAAACACGTTAGCAGAATATCGTGTTTCTAACGTTCCAGCAGACTTAGATTCTAAAATTTTCAACACAGTCGAATTCTTAAAAGAATCATCTGCGTTAACTCCAAAGGAGAAAGAAATAACAGAAGCATCAGCAACAGAATTAGTCAAAAAAATCGCTGACTCTGAGTATTCATCCGTTGACGTTATTAAAGCTTTTGCTCATCGTTCTGTCATTTTACAACAATTTACCAATTTTGCAATGGATATTTTCATCCATGAAGGTATTCAAAGAGCTCAAGAATTAGATGATTATTTAGCTAAAAACGGTAAGACTATGGGTCCATTACATGGTTTACCAATTTCTTTAAAGGAACAAATTGGTTATGGTGGTAAAATTACCAACGGTGGTTGGGTTGGTTGGTTAGATAATATTCCAACTGAAGATGCAACAACTATTAAAACCTTGAAAAAATTAGGTGCTGTTTTCTACGTTCGTACAAACCAACCACAATCTTTAATGCATTTAGATTCCAATAATAATATTATTGGTAGAACTAGAAACCCATACAATTCTTTATTAACTCCAGGTGGTTCATCTGGTGGTGAAGGTGCATGTGTTGCTGGTAAAGGTTCCGCAATTGGTGTTGGTACTGATATTGGTGGTTCAATTAGAGCACCTGCTGCATTTTCTGGTTGTTACGGTTTAAGACCTTCAACTAGAAGAATTTCTTGTTGGGGTGGTGTTTCATCCGGTAAAGGTCAAGAATCTGTTGTTGCTGTTGCAGGTCCTTTAGCTAATAGCGTTGATGATATTGAATTATTCATGAAATCTTACATTAATGAAGGTAAACCTTGGGATGACGATCAATGGTGTATTCCAGTCATCTGGAGAGATGTTCCAAAACCACAACCAAAGGAAATTACCGTTGCAATCATGTATGATGATGGTCAAGTCAAGCCACATCCTCCTATTCAAAGAGGATTGGACCATGTTGAATCCCAATTAAAAGCAGCTGGTGTTAACGTTATTAAATTTGAACCACTAGACATTCTTGAAGCATATAATTTAGTCAATGAAATGTATTCATGTGACGGTAATTTTGCACAAAAAGAAATGATTAGACCATCAGGTGAACCATTATTACCATTAACTAAATGGGCATTATCTTATGGTAATGGTGACAAAATGTATACCGCAACAGAAAATAGAGAATTAAATTATAGAAGAGATGTTTTAAGAAAGAAATATTGTGATTATTTTGTTAAGAATAAAGTTGATTTCATTCTTTCACCAACTTACGTTGGTTGTGCACCAGTTTGTATTGAAGATGGTATTGCAGGTCCATACTATTGGGGATATACTTCACTTTTCAATGTTTTAGATTTACCAACCTTAGTTTTCCCATCAGGTTTAAGTCAAGATCCAAAGATTGATGTTAAAGATGACACTTATGTTCCACGATCTGAAATTGATAAAATTGAACAAGATAAATATATCCCTCAATTATTTGAAGGTGCCCCAATCTGTTTCCAATTAACAGGTAGAAGATATTTTGATGAAGAAGTCGTTGCTTTCGGTAAGGTCATCGAAGATATTTTAAATTAAATTGAATTAGCAAATGATTAATCATTGATTCAAATTACTTTTTATATACATTTATTTATAGACTTTTCAAAATCATTCTAAAACAGGTAAGAATTGCCCAACAATTAACATTGGGATATCGAAAACATCCCTCTTAATAGTCCAAACACAACAGCACCTCAAATAATTATTATCAACAGCTTTTCTTAAATTACAGTCTGTAATATATGTCGCATTTAAATCACCAAATGCAAATTCACTGAAACTTCGAAAATAATTTATGGTACTTTCATCATCCATTAATTCAACAATAAATGTTCGTTTAGTCAATAAACTCATTTTTGAATATCCCGTCATAACCGCAAATTCATTGGTTAGAGCTACAATTTCGCCTGTACGTCTCCAAATAATTGTAGGTGATGGCGAAATCGAAATCAGATTTTCATATTCAAGTAGCGTTCTCTGGAAACTTCTTTCTGTAAAAATCAAATCATTTTCAAATAGATTTTTTGTTGCACTGATAAAACTTGGCCTGTATTTAGCCATACATTTAGCAATTTCTAATAATTGAATTTTATTAAATCTTTTTTTTAAATATGCAATTAAGGCATGATAAGCTTTTGGATATTGATAAGCTTTAACTAGATTAGTCAAATAAATATCATCTGGTTGTTTTATTACATGTCTCATAATTAATGGGGATGTATAATCATCATTTTGCTCACAATCCTTGGGTACTTCTTTTGCAGTGTTTTTCATTTGTGAATGATCCGCATTAAAAACATAAGAGTTGGGAGTTGAATTGTTTGGGTATGAAGAAATCATAGAACCATCTTCTAAATTAATTGATATAAAAGGTCGTGTGTCTTTATCATCATCATCGACATCATCTAAATTAGTTAGAGATCCAAGATTATCAAAATTATAATAACCAGGAGATCCATCATTCTCAGTTGAAGATAGAACTGTATTAGTGTTTCTTATACCTTTAAAATCAGATTTTATTAGATTATTAATAAATCCCGGAGTTACAGGGTTTGGAGTGGGTGGATTTGAATGTAATAATGATTTTAATTTCAAATATTCTTCATTTGCCATATTTGAATCAAAATTCACAGTAGAATCACTCATTGAAGATTGTAAATTTTGGGAAATAAATTTTTTACCATTAACTGTACTTGTGCAGCTTGTGCTACTAACACTGAATTCAAGGGGAGATCCAGGAGTTGTAGGCAGAATAGATTCAGTGTAAGTTGGTCTATTTTGAGTTATTGTCGCATTAAATGGTGCTTGTTGATCTTCAAGTTTTTTATGTATATTATTTTGTAAATAATTCGTTGCAAATGCCAACTTTGGCTCTTTGACTATTGGTGACATATTAAAAGGTTTCAAATCAAACCTTGGAGATTTTGAATCATTAAATCCCTGAAACAAAGGGCCTTTAAGATCAGAAAAGGAGGGCAACTGTAACACAGATAATGCATTTTCATTCTTACTTAAATCATTGGATTGTGCTAAATGATCTAAATTCATTGTACTTAATGAGATATTGGCAAGATTTAATAATGGGAGATGCGACAGTTTATGGTTTAATAATGGTGATTGCGATGATGGTGGAAGTGCATTCAATTCTAAATCCAAACCTAAGCCCAAGCCATCTTCAATTACACCTTTATTTTTATTTTTATTTTTATTTTTATCTTGATCTTTAACAATATTTTCAAGTTCATTTTTACTGCTATCTTCATTTTCTATTTCATTTTTGGCATATATCTCAGATTTTGAAACATTGTCTATTTTCTTTTCTTTTCCTTTCTTTCCTCGTGCCACCTTTGCCCGTTTCACCCCCGTATCATCTACTGTCTTAATCTTTCTTGGTCTTCCTCTTTTCTTCTTTGCATATTCACTTTCATTCACATTCCCATTCCCATTCCTATTCTCACTCTCCGGGTTATGCAATATTTTTTCATTGTGGGGTTTTTCAAGTTGAGCCTCTTGTCCAACGACACGGTATTGGACATTAAAAACAGTTTTTTCTGTATTTATCCCTCCTTCTATATTCTCTTCTACGTTCTCATTTTTAGTTTTAACGTAATTATCGTCATTTTTAATATCTTCTTTATTATTTGGATCACTATTATGGTTTTCAGAGTTTAACCCGGAGATTGAATTTTGATGTTGAGGATACTTTGATTCCAAAACCAATCCATTTTCTTTAATTTTACCATCCAATATTGGGGGTTTATTCTCTACACTAGTCTCTGTATCTTCCTTCTTTTTTTTCCTGCGTACGACGTCTGCACATGTTTCTGCGTGTCCTCTTTTAACACAATTTTTACATGGTCTTGAATCATCACATTGCAGATGTTTCGAGTGACAAAAAGAGCAGGCAACTCTTGTTGGTTTCCGTGACTTTTTGACATCTGCTGGTAGTTTCTTCGTCATCTCTAATTTCTTCTACTCTCAAATTTTTCCACCTCAAATTCTATAAGGTATGGTTATTTTATTAAACCTAGCAAATATAAACTGTTCAAAAAAAAAACAGCCCCGGGGAAATTTAAATACATAGATAAATCAATTACTCACCCCACGAAATAAAAAAAACTTCCCGGATCTGGAACGGATATCCACATGCACCCTTCCGTTTGAAGCATGTTTTGTAGGAAAAGAATAAATAGTCGACGGGGCCATAAAGTGAAATCAAGTAATCGATTAGATTTGGATTTTATAAATGTTTTAAATAAATAAATGTTATAAACCAATCAACTCGCTTAAGCGGACTTGAAGACTTCTAAGAACTTAGAGTTGTCAGCAGCCTTGGAAGCTGGAGCCTTAGCAGAACCTAATTTCTTTTCAGAGAAAGCCTTTGCGTATGGGTTTAATCTGTATAAGATTTGCTTGTTCTTTAATGGGTTCTTCTTTTGGGAAGCAGTCTTCTTGGTTTGAGCAGGACCTGCAGCCTTAAGAACAGCCTTGATTTCATCGGAGTTGATAACTCTGGTGATATCGGTGTTGGAGATAATGTTAGATGGTAATGCAGTGTAGATGGAATCTAAAGCTGCAAAAGCGGATTCAGTCCAGATGATGAATCTACCTAAGTGCGCACCTGGAGCTAATTGTAATAAACCTAAAGATTTGACGTTAGCGGTTTCAACACCTGGGACGTTTCTGAAAGCCTTGACTAAACCGTTATCTTGAGCATAGACAACTAATGGACCTCTTCTTTGGGTGAATCTTCTACCTCTCATCTTACCCTTACCTGCTCTCATCTTCTTGGACTTGATGACCTTAATAACATCCTTGTGAGCGTTTAAGGACTTTAATGCAGCAACTGCATCCTTGGTCTTTTGAACGTTTTGTAAATCATCAGAGACAACAAAAGGAATTTCAGCAATCTTTTCAATTCTGTGACCTCTTGCTAAGACAAGAGATTGGACAGCAGAAGCTGCAATAGCAGAAGCAGTTGCGTATTTCTTTTCGTTGTGGTTAACCTTGATGTGCCATCTTCTCCAGATCTTGGTTGGAGCGAACATTCTACCACCTCTACACATGTTACCGAAAGCAGCTTGACCGGATCTGTGGGTACCACCACCACCAACTCTTGGAATTCTGGCAACAGCTCTACCAGTACCCCAGGATTCTGCAGAGTGTTGGTGACCTGCATTTTCTGCAACAGCGTATGCTTGTCTCTTGTTCTTGTTAATCTTAGTGAAGACAGTGTGAACAACATCTGGTCTGATTGGTGCCTTGAAGACAGCTGGTAATGGGAGAGCGGTGGAAGTAGTTTCACCGGAAAGTGCAACAACAGAAACTTGTGGTCTAGCAGACATTCTTGTATGTGTGTTTTGTGTGAAAAAGGAAACAAATCCAAAAGAAAGAAAGAGAGAATAAAATACGTCTTATGGAAGTGAAAAATTTTTTGCAAATGTTCCACTCTTGCACAAGTTGAAGTTTTCAGTGCGCATGGGGGTTTTTACACAGGTTTTTGTCGCGGGGGTTTGTTTTTCACATTGTGCACAACAAAACCACTGTGCCGGGTAACAGACAAAAAAGATCTGGTGCACGGAGGAAGACATTTGAAAAATTTTCAAGATTTAGAGCCGCCAAAGGACATGAAGAAGATCGGAAAAATGGAGGATTGCTCATTTGTCAGGCGATACACAACACAACAATGTCTTCTACCAACTGGGCAGATGCAGGAGCAGAATTAGCACCTCCAGAAGTGATTGATAACGGGGATGGAACAAAAACCATCATTTCATACAGATACAACGAACAAAAGAAGAAAGTCAAAGTTACGCAAAAGGTGAAGTTCGTCAAGACTACACAAACCGTGAATCCAGCAGTTGCCAAGAGAATGAAATGGAAGAAATTTGGTCGTGAAGAAGGCAATACAGTTGTTGGACCGGACTCAAAGACCACTCAATTAGTGGAAGAAGTCAAGTTGATATTGAGTACTACTTGGAAGGCAGATGAAGAGAAAGAAAAGGAAATGGCTAAGAAGTCTACAGTTAGAAGTGCACTGAAATGTAGAGTGTGTGGTAACACCGGTCATTATACTGCAAAGTGTCCTTACAAGGATACTCTTGGTGCAGATGGTATATTAAAGCCTGCAGGTGGTGTAAAGGAAGAAAACAAGCCTTCTGGTCTTGGTTCTGGTGGTTCAAGATATGTTCCACCTAATATGAGATCAGGCCCAGGTGGTACACCAGTATCAACCGAAGTTCCAGCATTGAGAATTTCCAACTTGAACTCTGCTATCGACCGTGATGCGTTACAACAGATTGTCAGTAGGTATGGTACATATGACAGAGTGTCGATATTGAAAAACAGAATTACAGGCGAACCTTTAGGTGTTGCCTTTGTCAATATGACAACTCAATCTGGTGCTGAAAAGGTCAAGGAAGCATTAGATGGTAAGGGTTTGATGAACATGATTCTTTCTGTCGACTGGGCAAGACCAAAATAGTTGATGAGATGGTGCCTTATATTTATTAATCTATTTATCATTTTATTTATTTATATATAAACGTACACATCCTTTATGTACTTGATAGAATTACTCTTGACAATATGATACGTAAAATACTCCTTTGATATATACAAATCTTCAGATGTCAGCCCCCCGCACTGATAAAAGCTGCAGTTTGCAGATGAGGCGATTAAAACAATGTGCTGACTTTTGTTGGCGAGCAGAGCCACCGACGCCATCTTAGTACTTTTTGTTTTCATTTCACATCCTGTTGTGTAAGAGTGGACACTTTCATTTGCAATGCCAGTGATGGAAGAAGAAAAAATACCAGGTAGCGTAAAGCAATTGATAAAGGTTGATCCATGGTTAAATCCTTATGCTGAGGAATTGGCTTACAGAAGATCCATAGCTGATCAATGGCTTGATAAGTTTGAGGCTAACGAAGATGGTATTCTTAAGTTTGCCGAATCTTACAAACGGATGGGATTGCATGCCAACGCTGACAACTCAATTGTGTATGATGAGTATGCACCAAATGCGACAGCTGCTTGTTTGATTGGTGATTTTAATGATTGGAAACATGATGCTCATCCAATGATCAAAACACAGACAGGTCATTTTACAATTACAATTCCTCCAAGAAAGGATGGAAAACCTGTTATTGAGCACAATTCCAGGGTTAAAATATATTTGACTTTACCAAGTGGCGAACAAATAGCTAGATTGCCTGCATATATTCATAGAGCCACACAACCTCCCAAAGAATATAATAACCCTTCATACGAAGCTAGATTTTGGAACCCCGAAGTTCAATATGAATTTAAAAATAAAAGACCACAAGTACCAAACTCTCTCAAAATTTATGAAGCCCATGTTGGTATTTCAACCTCAGAACCAAAAATTGGTACTTACAATGAATTTACTGATGACGTGTTACCAATAATTAAAGACCTCGGTTATAATACCATTCAACTAATGTCAATTATGGAACATGCATACTATGCATCTTTTGGTTATCAAATAACATCCTTTTTTGCAATTTCTTCAAGGTTTGGCACACCCGAAGATTTAAAACGATTAATTGATACTGCTCATGGTTTAGGGTTGAGAGTTTTACTAGATGTTGTGCATTCTCATGCTTCTAAAAACGTCGAAGATGGTTTAAATATGTTTGATGGTACCGATTATTGTTACTTTCATTCAGGTGGCAAAGGTATTCATGATCAATGGGATTCTAGATTGTTTAATTATGGCCATTATGAAACTTTGAGGTTTTTACTTTCAAACTTGAAATATTATCTTGACGAATTTAAATTTGATGGTTTTAGATTTGATGGTATCACTTCAATGCTTTATATTCATCATGGTATTGGAGCAGGTTTTTCTGGTGATTACAATGAATACTTGAGTCCGTTTGCCCCAGTTGATAAAGATGCATTGGCTTATATGATGTTAGCTAATGATTTATGCTCTCAATACTCCATTGAAAATGATTGCACAATCACAACTATAGCGGAAGATGTTTCAGGTTATCCGACTTTATGCCTTCCAAGAGGTGATGGTGGTATTGGTTTTGATTACAGGTTAGCAATGTCAATTCCAGATATGTGGATCAAACTTTTGAAGCATAAATCAGATGAAGATTGGGATATGGGTAATATTTCACACACTCTTGCCAACCGGCGTTATAAAGAAAAATGTGTCTCTTATTGTGAGTCTCATGATCAAGCTTTGGTAGGTGATAAAACGCTTGCCTTCTGGTTAATGGATGCCGAAATGTATACAAATATGTCTGTGTTATCTCCATTTACGCTAGTAATTGATCGTGGTATTCAATTACACAAAATGATTAGATTAATAACACAGGCCCTGGGTGGTGAAGCATATTTAAATTTTGAAGGTAATGAATTTGGTCACCCTGAATGGCTAGATTTTCCAAGAACGGGTAACGGAGAATCCTATCATTATGCAAGAAGGCAATTCAATTTGATTAAAGACGACTTGTTACGGTATAAATATCTTTATCAATTTGATAAGGCAATGAATGAAACAGAGTCAAAATATACGTGGTTGAATACTGAACCCGCATATGTTTCACTCAAACATGAAAGCGATAAAGTTATTGCCTTCGAAAGGGCAAACAAACTTTTTGTTTTTAATTTCCATTCAACCAATAGTTATGTTGATTATCGTATTGGTGTCAACACTCCCGGTATTTACAAAATTGTTTTAAATACCGATAGAAAAGATTATGGTGGTCATGGATTAATAAATGAAGAAAAATCAACTTTTTTCACCACTGATTCAGAATGGAATGGAAGAAAAAATTATCTTCAGATTTATATTCCAGCTAGAACTGCTATCATTTTAGCATTAGAATCCGAAATCTAACAATCTTAATATGTTTTCTTTTTCTCCCAGATTGTTTATTATCTTTAAATTTGAAATATTTATATAAAAATTTATAGAATTTTCTATGGGTTATCAACTATTATTTTTTTGTAAAACTATTATCTCTACTTCAGACGATCTTTGATAGTTGTTATTGTTGATTTATTATTGAGAATATCTATACAAGTTTCCAAAAACTTTTGTTGAGCTATCAACATTGTACTTTTGATTTTTAAAAATGAACTCTTTTTTTTCAAAACATTACAAACTTCAATATCCTGGAAAAGCCTTGAAAGTTCTTCAATTTTGTTAGATAACTGCCATTGCGCAGTTTCAATTAAGTTTTTTCCCCGGCATGTTGGAATATAGTACAAAAATGCATATGACCATTTCAGCGTAAGTCTACATTCTAATAATGCAGTAATACACTCTTTATAAAAACTTGTTTCAATCCATGATGCCTCCAAAGTAGGCTTCAATTCTTTAATTTTGCTTTCAAATTTAAGTAAAATATCCCTGTCTTTATCATGTGATATTCTTTGATTATTGAAAATGTTAAAATAAAACATGTAACGTTCTAGACTCATCCTAGCAGAATCGGACGGACCATCCTTATCAGTTGCAATGTATCTATGACATGTATAATTATCATGCCCTACCCATTCACCCATACAAACCCAACAGAATTCACATCTACATTTAGTGCACATCATATGATTACAACCACCAGCTTTTTCAATCAGAGAAGCACACATTGGACAATCCTTTGTATTTGTTTGTAACCAATTGAGAGTTTCAGAATCATCTTCACATTTTTTTTTCCATTTGGAAACTACTTTGCAGGGAGTAGGGGAATGGGTAGTTTCACTACAGCCAAAGCAAAATTGATGCTTATTTGCGCATCGAACTAATGGAACCAACAATAGCTCTTTCTGCTCCTCCAAACTTGCAATATGATCAGAATCAAATCCGAGAAATTGAACAACACTATCGCAATCTAAAAAAGGACATTGTTTGTATTTTTTTGAATGCGTAGAACAATATTGATTACTAACATTATACCAATATTTAGAGAGCAAAGTTTTATTATGTTTTGCGTGTTTCTCTTCCTTTTCTATCCTTCGTAAATTTTGTTGATAATCATAAATATGTTTATTTAATTTTATTTGTTCATTTTCAGTAGCAGACAAGCTAGCCTTTGCTTTCTTTTTTTTATTATGATCAGATTCTTCTCTTTTGTTTTCATCATCATCATCATCATCCTCCTCCTCATCCTCATCATCATCATTTAATGACAAATTATACATTTTTTTAACATCTTCTTCAGAGAGAAGTTTAGATTTTTCCGATTTCAATTCAGATTTCGGTATTAAATTATTATTTTCACAATAATCACTTAAAACCTTTAGTTCCGTAACTGTCATTTTCATATTACATTTGGGATCTGAGAACGGACAATTAATAAAAATACTGGAATCACTATTTTTATTCTGTACATATTGACCGTAGCAATCACTGCAAAATTTATGCCCACAAGAGTGAATTTTGAAAAAGTCCATTGAATTATGCTTATCAGGGCTGCAATAACAAATACCACAAACTTCCTTTGGATCTGTTTCTTTTGAAAGCAAAAATATAGGATCATCAAGTGCCTGTTTCAAATTAACGCCAAGATCCTCCAAAAACATATTCCGATTTGCACAGTTCATATAATCATCTAATAACTTATCCTCTTTCCAATCATATGTTATCAATAAAATAAGACAAATTCCATAATCAAGATGAAGCATTTTACTCATTTTTTTTACCAGTCCTTGTAATTCCCTTTGTATTTCATCAATGTTCAATGTTTGATATCTTATTCTATGTGTAGGAATGCCACTTGCTGTAGTAGAAGATGGAAATGAATACATTATTTTAAAATGCAAATCATCTTCAATTATTGTATCGGACTCTATACTGTGATCATCATCCTCACTGAACTCAATCGATGAATCCAACGCATCTTCACTGTCTATATTAGACACATAATCATCATCTTCCACACAATGAATGGTTTCGTTATCTGTCATGTTCTAAAATTGTTATTACTTTAACTATCTTTTATATATTTGGTAAAGACAAAAATTATTTTTAGAGCGTTTAGAGGCCTCTTTATTTGTGAAAACTGGATGGAGCCTCTTCTCGCAAAAAAATCATAGCCATTAGATTCTGTACTACTACTATAAAGAATTTCTATTTAACGGTAAACATTGATGTTACCCGATCGATCTCCACAGATAACCATTCGGTATGGAACGCTTAAACACGTGATAGCAGTTACAATATCTAAAGGAGCTTCATTCTTGGGTTTAAATGCGCCTCCTATTTTGGAACCCTGGCCCTTTGATTTTGATATGCTATTCTCATGAACAAAACTTAACATGGAATTAACTACAGTTTCATAATAAGCTGGAGTGTAATATTGATTTTCTGCATCGTACGGTTGCACTATAACTCTGGAATTCTTAATATTGTTCATGTTCCACTCAGTCAATTTCATGTTAGGTAATGATGCTATTATTTTACCTGATTTGTTACTAAATTGATCATAACATATACTTGTGCAACTTTTGTTATTTTCCAGATACGATTTATCAATATTCATATTAACAATTTCATCTTCCATATCACTATCTAATTCTTTAAAACTGTATTTTTCTGCAGCTAGTGAGAAATCCTTAGTCGTAGGACACAAGATCATTTTAGGTTGTGATCTACTAATATCCCAAATAATAACATCTGATTCCCCAGTTCCGCCAATAAAACAAACATGTTTGTCTGGCTTTTCAGGTTTATCTATTTTAATCATACTTAATATTGGAAAACTTAATTTTTTAAACTTCGTTGATTTAACACAAATTTTAGTTTCTAAATCAATCAAGTCAATGACACCTTTACTCGTTCCAATCACTGCCCACTTTTGATTCTTATCAATAACCAATGTTTTACAATTTCCATGGAATACATCATTTTGAAATTCAAGTATGGTTTTCATATTTCGAACATCGATCCCAAGTAATTTATTAGTAGCGGTTAGCATAAAAAGATAGGGTTTCTCTTTAACAAAACAAAATTGTAAATTGGTAGCATATTTATCATCAGCTTTGAGCCTATGATGTCTTACAAGTGTTAGAGAAGTTTTTTGATATTTACCTATCATTCCATTTTGAACTGAGCTTATAAAATCAACTCGAAGGATATCTATACTACCATCACTTTTAGAAACAGCAAAACTATTTCTGTTTTGCATAAAACATAAAGATTTAATCTGTGCGCCTAAATTAACAGATAAACATGATTCTCCTGTAATGTCAACTTCCAACCTACGTGATTCCCAAATTTTTAAAAATCCCTTGGTATCACCAGATATGAAATATTCACTATCAGGCGAAACCAAGATGTCAACAATAGAGGCACTATGCTCAACCAACCTTGAAATTAGTACGGATTTTGAATTTCTGGAAATATCTTCATCTGCCTTTTCTAATGAAAATTCTATTGGTTCACCAAATTCTGGATAATCTTGAATATCAGGTTCATAGGTAATACTTTTTAAAAACTTGAGGATGTACTGATTTTTTCCAGGATAACTGAACATAACATTAGTTTTAATTTTCTTGCGTTGTGCAGTTTCATCAAATATGTTGAGCTCCCCAAGATCTTGAAACATTGAATTTTTGATTCCGTTAGATGTTCGTAGTAATGATGCTGCAGAAAATGCCATCTTTTCACTGGTAGTAACAACTGGTTGTATATTCTGTAAGTTTTTCAATATTAATGGACCAGAAGTACCTTTAGTAATTAACAAACTGAGGTCAGTTTCACTGATATTAGAAGCCATATTTTTTCGATTATTTTGCTTCTTATCTTTGGTCAATTCATCAGTTATGTGTTCATAAGAATGTGTAACATCTGCAAAGACACTTCGTGGAAGAAGATTGAACTTTTCAATTTTTGAATGGTACTTAGATATTCTAATATTCATTGTAACAACCTTAAAAATATATGCCCTGAGTGTAGCAACTTTCCATAAATCTTCAGGGTTTAAACCCAATTCTTCTAATTTTGTTATATATTTAATATCAGAATTGTTCAAGGGAATTTCAAAATTTGGAACAAAGTCTTCAATTTTTTTTTCATTTTGATGATAAATAGAGGTTGAAGTATTGCCAACCCCCCCATTATTTTGTTTGCGCAAGAAACGCAGTTTGGTATTTCCAAAAGAATCAACCATTTTCTTGGCTGTATTACTTGGTATTCTTTGCCAAAATAATGTTTCTTTGCTAGTTAAACTCCAAGTTTTAACTGAATTGTAAACAAGTCTAGATAATGGCTTATGTGCAGCAATGAATAAATTTTCCCACGTAAAACTAATAACTTCATGTTGAAAAAATGGCCTAATCAAAGGATATAGTAAACAGTAAAAGTCGGTAGCTGAAAGCTGCTTTCCAATAGTTATAATTAGATTAATTGCAGATTGGCGGATTAAACCATTTGGATGTAATATCAACACAATTGAAAGAGTAACTAAATCCCAATAGCATTCTTTTCTAATCAAACCTAACACGACTAGCTGTGAAAAAACTTTTAGCAATGCACTAACAATTATTTCTTCGGGATCATACATTGCTTGAATCAATAAGGGTATAATATACTGTTCTAAGCTAGTAAACCCAACAAAAATAGAAAGTTGAACAATACTTGAAACAAAAGCAAGTTTAATTTGTGAATTTTTATCATTTAAATATGTAATCAAATGGCTCAGGATAACATCGTTTGTTTTATCTTTTCCAAAAAATGAACACAAAAGGCTGATATTTTTCATCAATGCAATTCTAACATAAACATCTGTGTCTGTAAGTATTTGAACAGTTAAATGTTCAAAACTTTCGACAATATCCTCAAATTCAAATTCATTTCTATTTTTATCATTAAAAACAATGCTATCAATATCAGGGTCATGGTATGCATTATTTTTTAATAAATTTGATAATTCATAAATTTTTTTAGAAGACATTGCTAAATGTGGGAGACAGCTTGCAAATATCATTCGAACATAAGATCCTGGAGTACTACTAGTTTGATTATCATCTTCATTAACAGAATCTAATGGTGACTGCTTCAATTGATTAACAGACGTGTAATCCTTTTCCGTTGGTATATAAGAGCGTTTCAAAAAAATCTGTAGTTTAGGAATGATATATTCAGTAAAAACATGAACATTAATTGGAGTAACGGTATCAAGCATTGTTAATAACTGAGTAATGCATATGAGTGCTGAAACTTGAACATTTTCACTTGGATCATCGAGCATGTTCATTAAATATGGTAAACATCGATCGAGTTTAGCTTCATCATGCAATTGTTCACTGAAAGCTAATATTAAATCACATACTTTAATTCTAAAATGGGAATGCGTTGTATTTCTTGCATTATGACATAATAAAGATAATAAAATCAGACATGGTGAATCATTTGCAGAATCTGGTTTGATTATTCTAAAAGTTGGTTGTGGAATATGCATATTCATTCCGGGAAGATTCAGCCTTACAGGAATTATTGAATTGCTATCTCTTAAAAAGGAGTTTTTTTCATCTGTCTCTATTATATTCTTTTTAAACCCTAAATAAAGCGCAATCTTATCAAAATCTTTGTATATTCTATCAACCCTATAATCACATGTTTGAAAATTTGCTACCGATTCCCCTGGCAATGGTAGAGAAACAGACAAATTTTTTATGTAATTATAAAGAAAAGTGTAAAAGTAATCGGGAAATAATATTTTTCTGAAATTTTTAAGATATTCCTTTGCATCTAGTCGATCATTCGGAGATAAAGATATCATACTTTGAATCATTTTTCTTATATTTGAATCTTCAATTGCATCTAAATTGGGAGTATATTCACCTTTTTTATATTTGAACATTTGAGGGAGTGAAAATATTGGCAAGCCGTCTGTATATATTTCTGCGATAAGACACCCCAAGGAAAATATATCTGATTTCGGATCAATTTGAATTTTATTTGGATCTAAGAGTTCTATTTCCCTTTGACTTTTAAACCTTTCTGGTGCAATATAACAAGAATGTCTTTGACTTGAATCAAAATAAAAAGAAAATTGTGATTGATTATGATCCGGTAAATAAACAGGCTTAAAAAGCCCAATATCTGAAAGAAATATCCAATTCCAGGATGTCAATAAAACGTTTTCAGTTTTCAAGTCACCGTGACAAATACCAATTTCATGCATTTTGGATAACGTCACAAGCAATTGATAAACTATCCATTTCTTTTCTATACTTTCATAAAAGGGTCTTATTGAGAGTTTCTCAAACAGACTGTACCTCACATAAGGTCGAATTAAATACGTTGCTCGTTCTGAATCAATCAGCGTATTATATGGTAAAGTGTTTGGTATATTTTTTAATTTTTCTTTTAATTGATTCAAATTTGTTAGATATGGACGCATATTTATATCAAGGTTGGCTGGTTTTACAAGTAATTTGACAACAACGTAGCCATCTGGAGATAAACATTGATTTGTTTTCAAGAATCTAGATGTTCCTAATGGTTTTGAATATTGCAATGAAGGTAGAAAATCAATATATGCCGATGTAGCTATTGTATGGGCTGTGGGGGATATTGATGAAAAATCGAAATCCATGACTCCAGAGCTTTGGACTGTGTATTGTGTATTTGTATGATGTGTCTTTGGAGCAGAACAGTTTAGATTAAAAATAAAAAGATTAAAATAATAGAAACATGGATTTGCCTAGGTCCGCCTTCCTAATTCGGAATCTGCAGATTGTAGATCGTGCCCATCACCTATTAGCAAAGGGAGCCTGATATTATTTTTATCCCCGCCTTTTTTCAACATGTTTTTTAGTGTTTGTACAGAGAAAGGTGTTCTCCATATCAAACAACAAGTGTTAATTTGTAATTGTGCAAGTTTGCTTGTACTCTGCCTTAAAAATTGTTGTAAATTACTAAATTAAGAGATATTTTTTTTAAAAATCTTTGCTACCCTTAATTTTTTATTTTAAATTTTTGAAACTATATATTTTAAAAAAAATACAAACGAATATGACAGTCAACAATAATAATAATAAAGATTACAATGATAGCTTTTATTTGTCAAAAGCATACACACATAATAAAAATGCTACAATGATAACAAGATTCAAAAATACAACAAATACAAGAAATACAAGAAATGCAATATGTAAGACTGGAGATAATTACACAATTTTTGAAAAGACAAACTTTCTGGTTGATTCAAGGTATGAAGTTCAAAAAATCTTAGGTAAAGGGTCTTACGGTACAGTATGTTCAGCTATTGATTTAAATTGTGCAGAGAAAAATGAATTGGCTATTAAGAAAGTTTCAAATATTTTCAATAAAGAAATTTTACTTAAACGAGCTATTAGAGAGCTTAAACTTCTGGAATTTTTTAAAGGCCATAAAAATATAATTGGATTAATTGATTTAGATATTGTGTATGTTAAACCATATGATGGATTATATTGTTTTCAAGAACTTATTGATTATGATTTAGCAAAAGTTATTCATAGTTCAGTTCAATTTTCCGAGTTTCATATAATATCATATTTTTATCAAATTTGTTGTGGTGTTAAATATATACACTCGGCGGATGTTATTCATAGAGACTTGAAACCTGGTAATATTTTAGTAACATCTCAAGGTTGCTTGAAAATTTGTGATTTTGGTTTAGCTAGAGGTATCAATCCTAAGTATATGAACGCATCACAAAAAATCAATAACATTACTAATTATGTGGCAACTAGATGGTACAGAGCACCAGAATTGATTTTAACAAGAAAAGGTTATGGTAAAGCTGTTGATATTTGGGCAATTGGTTGTATTTTTGCCGAACTTTATGGAAGAAGGCCCATTTTTATTGGAGATGATCAAATTCAACAAATTAATGAAATTTGTAAAATTATTGGGACACCTCCCCGTGAAATTGTTTTAGGATATGGCATAAATAATAATTCATGGGGATTGTTTTCTGACTCAAAGCCTAAATATCAGAAAAGAAAATGGGATGAAATCTATCCACATGCAAATTTTGAAGCAAATATTTTATTAGATGGACTGCTCTGTTGGGATCCAAAACAAAGGTTTACTATTGACGAACTATTGGAAGAGCCATTTTTCAAAAGCATAAGAAATGAAGACGAGGAAATTAACAAGGACAAAGTATTTGATTTTAGTTTTGAGTGGAAAGCAAGTTCAATCAACGATATGAAGGTGTTGTTACATGAAGAAGTGGAAGCGTTCAAAGATAAAAAACAGCCCACTGAAAAGACCGAGTTTGTCCAAACATAGTTAAAAAAGAGCCAATCTAGAAGGATTTATGTAAAATTTATAAAAGAGAAAAGTATACGAGTAAATGAAAAGTAACAGAACAAAAGAATAGAAACCCCAAAGAAAAGATAATGAAAATATGCAAAAAAAATAAAAATCGAAAATGAAGAATAAAGCTTAAAAAACAGTCAATAGTATTCATACACTTGGTAAATTCCTTGATCAGGAACATGATTCAAAGTAAGCTGTTGAAATCTATCCGTGTATTTGTGAAAATACAAACCTTCGATACTACCAGATTGTTGGTTGAAGCTCACATAATAAAATCCAGCAAACGAAGCGCCTTTGACATCGGTAACATTGGAATCGGGATAAAGAAACTTTTCCTTCCACCTCATATAGATGCAATCGTTAGAAAACGAGTTATTTTTGTACCAATCCGTGTTTTTGTGGTCTTCCAGTAGGTTTAGATTCAAGTTCCTCCACATTTTGAATCGGGCCCAATGCTGTATATCGTTTCTGGGACACGATCCCCATTCTTCCTTGTATGTGACAAACGAATGTTTTGGCCCGATAATCTCGCCGTCAAAGTAAGTGGTGAGAACAGGATGGGATTCGGTCAAATTGTGGATTGTTAAGAGACCTGACATATTGGACTCTGCCACATCAACCTCAAGGAATTTCACTTCGACTGCATACTGCTGTCTTCCTGATTCTTGGTATCCCTGAAACTTGGCGCCTGGTTTGAAAACCGAATTATACGATGCAAATGAAGCGGGTGTAGATCTAGTATTATTAAAGATATTGGCTGATATAGTACACTCATCTGTTACATCAGCAGAACCTGAAATCCATCCATAATTGTCATTTGTGGAACCAACATTTTCATCATCTTCAATTGCCGGAGTATTACTAGCAGCTATATACTTCTCGACCGTAGATACTCGAAACCCATTACGAGGTATATGTACTTGGTTGATGGGATTGGTGTCAGCCTGGTCTTTTTTAAAATTCCCTATGGGATCCTTTTTAAATATATTAAATGGGTGCATATCTATCTGTACACCTGTCTATTTACACCTGCTTCTATTTTTCTATTGAAATATCTTACTGAAAACCACCACAGATGAAACCACACAGATGTAAATGACTATCTATATATATATAATATGTTCTGATAGCGTATCAGAACACACAATGCGATCCAAGTCAATTTCCTCCGGACAGGGCCCCGGTCCCGATACCGGCTCCAGGGCCAAGACTTCTGGAAATCAAGCTTGCAGCCGGGGCCGCGGGGGCCGCGGCCCCCGCGGCTACTGCTGCTTTCCCAGGAACTACGGCGGCTTGCGGTTTGCGGTTGGCGGTTGGCGGCTTGCTTCGAGGGTGATTTAGATTTTGACTTGGATATCAAAATTGATTTTGTATGCAGCAGTGGAAAGTTTCAGAAAAGGGAATTCAGACGATTTATAATTGCTGAAGGCTGTTATATAACTGCAAACTTTACTATACCACAAGTTTGAAACAACAGTAATGACTCAGGAGTCTGAAATTATACTCACCTTGGACGATCCGTCCCCAGCTTCGAAAAATCAAGCATTAAAGGATATTTTTGCAGGTACTATTGGTGGTGTTGCACAAGTTTTGGTTGGTCAACCGTTTGATACAACCAAAGTGCGTTTACAGTCTGCTGCTAACCCAAATACATCTCCAATTGATATCATCAAATCCTTGATCAAGAACGAAGGTCCTTTGGCATTTTATAAAGGTACGTTATTACCATTGATTGGTATTGGAGCGTGCGTGTCTATCCAGTTCAGTGTTAACGAATCCATGAAAAGATTTTTCAACTACTTAAACGATGGTCCTAACAAAATGACAAGTTCGCAATTTTTCACCGCTGGTGCAGCTGCTGGTTTGGCTAATGGTTTCCTTGCAGGCCCTATTGAACATGCAAGAATCAGATTACAAATTCAAACTTCGGGTAATTCATTATACAAGGGTCCATTGGACGTTTTGAAACATTTATACGCAACCGGTGGTATCAAAACTATCTACAGAGGTTTTGTGCCAACTTTATACCGTGAATCGGTTGGTATGGGTATTTATTTCATGACTTTTGAATTACTGGTCCAAGATGCTATGAGAAAGAACGGCATCCAGAGAAACCAAGTCGAGTCCTGGAAATTATGTACATTTGGTGCCTTGGCTGGATATTCCATGTGGATTTCCTGTTATCCCGTTGATGTCATCAAGTCCAAGTTGCAAACTGATAAATTGGGTGACTGGAAGTATAAAAACAGTAAAGCTGTAATTACTGATATTTATAAGACTCAAGGTATTAGGGGTTTCTTTGTCGGTTTCTCTCCAACAATCTTAAGAGCTGCCCCAGCAAATGCTGCTACTTTCCTTGCATTTGAATGGACTATGCGTCTTCTTAACTAGATATTATATATATGTATATATATTAACAATAATAAACATACCTTTGGATTTTTCAATATATAATTATTTCTTAATCTCGAATCCTTTATCTGATATTAATCTAACCGCGCTTCAAAATTGCTTTCGTTCGCTAAGAATATATAATAGTCATCTATAGATGTACACATATCAATTACGCTACAATCTATTTTCTTCCATAACTTTTCATTTCTGATAATATACTTCTCATTATTTCTTTTGTTTTTTAATTATTTAATTTTATCCATTTCTGAATTTTTAAATTTCTTTATTTACAATTCAGATAATTGTTTGAACTTTTTATATATATACATATATTTATTTATTTAACAAATATCAATCCACAAATCAAAATCAGTCATTATGGATTTTATGGACCCAAATAGTGTTTACGATCTAGCTAATATTAGAGATGATTTAATTCGTATGGAAGATACAATTATTTTTAACTTGATTGAAAGATCGGATTTTTTAACAATGCCATCTGTTTATGAAAAGAATTCACCAAACATTAACATACCAGATTTTGAAGGATCTTTCTTAGATTGGTTATTTCAACAAAAAGAACATGTTGAATCACAAGTTAGAAGATATCAATCCCCTGATCAATACCCATTTTTTCCACATGTTATTCAAGAATCATTTTTACCTTCAATTAAATATCCTAAGTTACTCGCTTTTTACTCAGGAGACCTTAATATAAACTCAGAAATTATGCAAGTTTATATCAAAGAAATCATTCCAAGAATTGCTAAAAAGGGTGGTGAAGAAAATGAAAACTTTGGTTCCACCGCAACGGTTGATATAATTACCTTACAAAATATAAGTCGAAGGATCCATTTTGGTTTTTTCGTTGCCGAATCAAAATTTCAATCAAACAGAGATTTATACGAAAAATTAATAAAGGCTAAAGATGTTGATGGAATTACCAAAAATATTACAAATGTTGCAGTTGAAGAAAAAATCTTACAAAGACTTTTAAGTAAGGCAAAAGCTTACGGTACTGATCCAACAGCTGGTGTTGAGGGTAAAAGTAAAATAAATCCTGAAACTGTTGTTAAAATCTATAAAGATTATGTTATTCCGTTAACTAAAAAAGTTGAGATTGATTATTTACTTAGAAGATTAGAAGATACCGAGTTCTAATCTTTAAAATCTCTCATTTTCACCTTATTACTATTACCATTATTACCATTCCCATCACCATCGTCATTTTCAATAATAACCCCACGTTTATAAAAATTATCTAACACTTCACGAACATCTGCTAGACTAAATGCCATTGTAATTTTTCTCCACCAAAGGAACCTATTTATTCTATCTTGCTTGGAATCACCTAAACCATAATTTGTATATGCATGAAATAAATCATCTTCACTCTTTTCATGCATATCAACTACCATTGAATTAATAGATTCATTAAAATGGTTATCTTCATATAAATACATATGTGAAAATTGTAATATTGTATAAATCCCACATGTAAGTAAAAGACTCAAAAAAATACTCTTTTTGTTATTCTTGAATTCTTCTTTCAAATCACCTGTTTTTGAGCTTGACCAATTTGAATCTTTGTGAAATCCATATGCAGCATCATATCCACCTCTATATCTGTCTTCCCATGTACCTGTTTCATATGATGTAAAATTTGAACGATAATAAGTTTTCCCTGTGAAATTTCTATAGTCTCTTGATCCGGGATTATACATATTGGGATTTGTCCTTAAATTTAAACTATCATTCCATCCAATATTATACTGATCATAATTATTTTTTGTAATAGGATTTTTCAATAAATTATACGCCGTAAGAATTTTCTTGAATCTTTCATCAGTTATATCTTCATTCAATTTGTTATTAGATTTTGTATCGGGATGGTAGATTTTAGCCAATTTAAAAAAATGTTTCTTTAATTGGCCAGGGGTAATTGATTGTTTCTGTGACGTGGGAATATTCATAACTTCATAGGGTGTAGGGTTCGGATGTTTCGGATATGACTCAATAATTTTAAGTACCTCAGTTTCACTGTCTGTTTTTAAATTCTGATTTGAGTTTGGCTCTTGAATTGATGCATAACATCGTACGTTTGGTATATATCTGATATTAGCTAACCCATCTAATCTATACCGTACTTTATAAGAATTTAGAATTATTGTTTTTATTGATATTAGCACTGTCATTGGTGTCTAACGCTGCAATTAAAAAACAGAATGTGCCACAGATAAAGAATTCATTCAAAAACCTGTCCTAGCGTAGATATATAGATTAGGATGATTTGCTCAATCGGTAGGTATATTTTCCAAAAGCGGTAACGGCTTCTTCACCTCAGAAAAAATAAAAAATATAAAAAAAATATAAAATAAAATAAAAATTAAAAAATATAAATAAAATAATAAAATAAAAATCAAATAAAAATCAAATAAAAATCAAATAAAAAGCCGCTGAGCCCCGGAGAAATTCAGGTTATGTTCCGTTATCGGCAAACAAAGATCGGCTATAGTGCACGCACATCCGGTACCGATGTCGGAATTCGCTAGTTTTCTACTTTTTTCACAGAGCGGAGAAAGCTGTCCGGGGAAGTCTGTAGCGTTCCGTGTCCCCGGGGTTTTTTACTATTGTTGATCTGAAAAACCGGTGGAGTTGATAGCATTCGCTTAAATAATGTGGTGTTTCTGCAATTGACTAAAGTTGTGGGTCAAAACATTTTACAGTTGAATTGGTTTTATTCCTCTTGATCTTTTTTCTCCAAAGCAAAAGATATGTCTAACACAGAAAAAATCGAAAAAAAGCCAATTGGAATTTCCAACCTTTTACTTGGTGCAGGTCTTAATTTAGCTGAAGTGTCAACTTTAGGTCAGCCATTAGAAGTCATCAAGACCACAATGGCTGCCAACCGTGATTTTGGTTTAGTCAAGTCCATCAAACACATCTGGAATAGAGGTGGTGTTCTTGGCTTTTACCAAGGTTTAATCCCATGGGCATGGTTCGAAGCTTCAACTAAAGGTGCAGTTCTTTTAGCTGTTATGTCAGAAGGTGAATATCAATTTAGAGTTTTAGGTGCTTCTCCATTCATCGCTGGTATCGGTGGTGGTATGCTCGGTGGTTTATCTCAAGCTTATCTTACTATGGGTTTCTGTACTTGTATGAAAACAGTTGAAATCACTAGAAGTAAAGATGCAGGATCTGGTGCTGCAAACAAATCCACATTCCAAGTTTTCAAGGACATTTATAAAAAGGAAGGTATTAGAGGTATTAACAAAGGTGTTAATGCAGTTGCAATGAGACAAATGACTAATTGGGGTTCAAGATTCGGTCTTGCTAGATTAGCTGAAGATATAATTAAAAATGTTAGAGGTAAGGGTAAAGATGAAAAATTAAATGCTTTTGAAAAAATTATTTGTTCTATAGTTGGTGGTGGTTTATCTGCATGGAACCAACCTTTCGAAGTTGTTAGAGTTGAAATGCAATCCAAGGTTAGTGATCCAAATAGACCAAAGAACTTAAATGTTATAAGTGCATTAAAATACATTTACCAAGGTCATGGTATCAAAGGTTTATATAAAGGTGCAACTCCAAGAATTGGTTTAGGTGTTTGGCAAACAATTTTTATGGTTTCATTAGGTGATTATGCAAAGGAATATCTTGCAAACTTAAATAAGCCAAAGCCAGCTCTTAAATAGAACTAGGACGAAAAACAAACAGACTAGAATAAAATAGAAATTAATAACATGAAAACTTATTTATTTACTAAATAATAAAACCTAATATATTATTCGATTATATAGACACTTTAATAATAATAAAATTAAATCTAATCTAATTTATCTCAATTCAATCAAATTAAATGAAAAAATTATAAAAACTAAAAAAAAGTTTTAACGATATATAGCAAAGAAGAAGAATGTTTATTAACTACGTTGTACCCCCCACTTATCGTAACAATATAATCCAATAAATGTAAGTGATAAACCTGTCCACTGTCGAAAATTTAATGTTATTCCCTCAATTATAATTGAACATGATATAATAATAATTCTTTTAAGAATATTTGCAATTGAATAATTAACTGGTGAAACCATGCCTAAAATCTGGAATGCTGTCAAAGATTGAATAAAATGTGAAAAACCGTACATTAAAATAAGATTAATAGTTTTGCTATTAAGTTCAAAAATTGAAATAGTTGAATTTTGAAATTCCGAAATAATGTAAAATGGTAAAGTGAGTAAAAATCCAACAATTGAACAATAAAATAATACTGATAATTTATCAAGCTTTTTAGTTGATGTTGACATATTATCTAATTTTACTGATTCACTTAAATTTAAATCACTGACTGAACCTGAAGATAAATTGAAATATGATTTTATAGATGGTTTTGAATTAAAATTATTAAGTGATGTGGACGACATTGAAATTGGTAAAATTGGAGTTGAAGCAGCGGACTCTGATCTTGTAATTTTCCAATTGAATCTGTTAAGGAATGCTTTAGCTCTTGAATCATCATCTTCATTTATATCAGTATCATTTTTCTCTTTTTCAGAAGAACAATTATCATCCCATGTTAAAATTTGTTTTGCAAATATATTTTGTGACACAAAAATTAACATACTAATAAATGCAAATAAACTACCTTTAAAAAACATAGAGCTTGAAATATTTAAATTATCATTCCTAGTACAAGATAACATAACACCGGTAATCAATGGAACAAGAGTGAGATAAGTTTTTGAATGAAATTTTTTCTTAAATATGAATCTATAGATCAAGACAGTTGTTAAAGGGGATAATGCCTTAATTGTATGTACTAATGAAACGGGTATAATCGAAGTTGAATTATGAGATGCAATTTGACCTAAAAACTGGAACATACCCATTGGGATTGTGGTTTTTAAAACTAAGTATGTTGGCATTAAAAAATTTTTAAAAATAGAATAATTAGATTGAACAATATGTGGGGGGAAGGTACCGTTGGGAAATTTTTCATAAATATTATAATTAGAAGATGTGATACTAAATTTGATAGTAAAAAGCAAAACTAAACATAAAATTCCATTCATTATAAATTGAATTTCCGTTATTGTGACAGGATATTTGAAATCACGTAAAATTTCTTTTGTTGTTGACGACGATATAACAGATGTAAAATACCATATAAAACATAATGAAACAAGTTTAAAATTAATTAGACCAAAAGAAATTACTGTTTTCATCGATTTTAGATTGATATGATTATCGTCTAATTTATGGTTCAATGTGTTCATTTCCATGTATAAATTTGATGACATAACCATTCAAATATATATATATATATATATATTTATTCAATCAAAAGAGCAATATATAAATGAACGACTAGGGTTGAGTTTAGATAAGAGTGATTGGACTTTTGTAGCAAAATAAATCGGAAAAAAACAAAAATTCTTTTTACATACTAGCTAATCAAAGCATGTGTGGAAATTCAGCAAAATAAGAATTTCCAATGGAAAAAAAAAAAGAAAACAATCAGGCACCAGATTGCGAGAACCGAGCAAGAAAAAGGTTCCAGAAAAAAAAAGGCCTGGGCAAAAAGCGGGGGACGGCGTTAACGCTGCACAAAATCGACGCGCCGATTTAACAATTTTTGAAACGGGATGTGCCAGGGGGCTCAGTACCTACAGCAGATCAAATGAGAAAATAAAAATATTGGGGAGACTCGGGGTAAAAATGTTGGATTTTTTGTTGGGGGCAGATTTGAGCCGATCCGCGGCAGCCCAGGCGATGGGTGTTTTTTAGGGTGGGCGCTGCGTGTTGCTACAGGGGCGTAGCCTGGGGAAGGGCAAAAAACGCAGGAGACGCTGGTAATACTGGGAAAATTTAGAGTGCTGAGGATGCTGAGGGTGCTGAAAGTGTTGACACATGATGTGCTTCGTAAAAAATTAAACCTAGATTCAACAACCGGAAATTAAGCTTGAGTTCAGCACGGTGATATATACTTTTGAGTCAACTAAAGCATGGAGACTACTTCCGAAGTGTGTTATACACATATATGTATGTACTGCTACAGATCATGTGGAAAAAGAAACAGACCGGCCTGATTCAGATAAGAACTTTGTTGTGCAACTTGCTTTTTTTTTTTACTATGGGGCTCTTCGCTGTAATCAAACAATACTTTTAAAGTTTCTTTCTTTTTTTGATACTTGGATTTTTGTGACATTTTCCTGAAGGCTGGAATCGTCTGTTACACATAGTGATTCCATCTTTTCTGGTCAGACTTTCAACTTTTGTCTTTTCCTTTTCTTTTTCGTATACTTGCATTATATTTTTGTTTATTTATTTCTTTCTTTCTGCTTATTTTTTGTTCTTTCCTTTTCTACGTAATTGTTTAAGCAAATATGTCTGTAACTGCAACCAAAGAAAAAAATGTTACTAAAGGATTAGTAACTATTGATACTTTAGGCAATGAATTTAAAGTTCCTGATTATACAATCAAAACTATTTTAGATGCAATTCCAAAAAAATGTTATAACAGAGTAGTAGCAACATCATTTTTTTATGTCTTCAGAGATATTGCATGTTCTATTATTTTTGGTACAATTGCTCAATATACCGTTCCTCAACTACCAAATGTTTATTTAAGAGCAGCTGGTTGGTTAGCATATGCGATGATTCAATCTTTACCATACACTGGTCTTTGGGTTATGGCTCACGAATGTGGACATCAAGCATTCTCCGATTATGGTTGGTTAAATGATACAGTCGGTTGGGTTTTACATTCATATCTTTTGGTCCCTTATTTCTCTTGGAAATATTCACATGGTAAACATCATAAAGCAACTGGTCATTTAACAAGGGATATGGTGTTCGTTCCTTCCACTGCTGAAAATTTTAAGAAGAAGAGAAATGTTGTTTCTCTTTCTGAATTATCCGAAGATGCTCCAATTGTTACCCTCTGGAACTTAATTGTCCAACAATTAGGTGGTTGGATATGGTATCTTTTAACTGATGTTACAGGTCAACCTCATCCTCAATTAGGTGATAAATGGTATTCCGTTTTCTTTGCTTCCCATTTTAACCCAACTTCTCCAATTTTTGAAAAGAGAGATTATTGGTTTATCGTTTTATCTGATATTGGTATCTTAACTCAATTCTTTGTCCTTTACCAATGGACTGAAAAATTCGGCTGGTTCTCTGTATTCACTCATTGGTTTTTACCTTATATTTTAACTAACCATTGGTTAGTTTTCATTACTTATTTACAACATTCTGATGTCACTTTACCACATTATGAAGATAAAGAATGGAATTTTGCAAGAGGTGCAGCTGCAACTATTGATAGAGAATTCGGTTTTATTGGTCAATTTTTCTTCCATGACATTATCGAAACCCATGTCTTACATCATTATGTTTCAAGAATTCCTTTTTACAATGGTAGAATTGGTACCAAAGCAATAAAGGAAGCTATGGGTGAACACTATGCACATTCTGATGAAAACATGTGGGTGACTTTATGGAAATCTGGTAGATATTGCCAATTTGTTGAAGGTGATAATGGTGTTAAAATGTACAGAAACATCAATGGTTTAGGTGTTGCACCAAAGAAAGATTAGAAAGATTAAAAAAAAATTAAAAAAAATCCGGTATATCTATTATCACTCTCTTATTCATATATTCTTTTTATCTTTTATTGTCTATCATTTTATTTGAATTTCTTATACACTCACACACTTAAGTGCACATCCTCATCTACGATATAGTGTAAACTCTAAGGTTAAAACTATAAACTTAAAGCTTTAAATTGCCTATCTATATCTACATTTATATCTATATCTATATCTATATCTACATCTATATTTATCTCAATTACACGATTTTGAGCCTGCCTGCTTTTCTTTATTTTTTACTTATTTATTTTTTTATTTTTATTTATTTTTTTATTTTTATTTTTTATATTTTTTTATTTTTACTTTACTTTTTCTCATTTTTACTTTTTGTATTTTCCTGTTTTTTTTTCCAATGTGACATTTGACATTTGACATTTCTTTTTCCCCGAAACCGTTGAGCACCCCAATATTTTTTTTTCACTATGCGGCCTAAAAAAAATTTCATAGATATAAATAGTTTAACATATTTTTACGAGATAATCATGTGCATCTGAAAAATGGCCTAGCTAAATTCCAATTTCCTTGTGATTTAGTATCTCTCTTTTCTTTTTCTTTGTATACTTTTGGAATTTTGCACTTTTTTTATTCTTTGATATAATCTTTTTTTTTCTCTTGAATTTAGAATCTTGTTTCTTGTTTCTTGTTTCTTGTAGATTTTTATTATCTGATTTTTTTGTTTTTCTTGTTTAACTAAGATGTCTGCTACCACCGCCACCAAAGTTCAAGACAAAAAATATACTCGTGACTTAGTTGCAAAAGATGCAACAGGTGCAGAGTTTAAAGCACCAGATTACACAATTGCAGATATCATCAACTGTATTCCAAAAGAATGTTTCAAAAGAGATTTAGTCACATCTATGTATTACGTTATCAGAGACATTGTTATCATGATAACTTTTGGTTATATTGCTCAAAATTTCATTCCATTGATCGAATCCAAAAACCTTAGATTTGTTGCTTGGACAGCTTACACAATCATTCAATCATTCCCTATGGTTGGTCTTTGGATTTTGGCTCATGAATGTGGTCATCAGGCATTTTCTGAATATGGCTGGATCAATGATTTTGTCGGTTGGGTTCTTCATTCTTATTGTGGTAACCCATACTTTTCATGGAAATTTTCTCACAAAAAGCATCATCAACACACAGGTCATATTGATAAAGATATGGTTTTCGTTCCAAAGAGAAGTGCAGACTGGAAAAAGGCTCGTAATGTCATGTCATTCTCTGAATTAACTGCAGATTCTCCTCTTTCAGCATTATTAGTTTTGTTAGTTCAACAAGTTTTCGGTTTCCAAACATATCTTTTTATTGATGCAACAGGTCAAAAACACCCTGAACTTGGCAATAAATGGTATTCCAAATTCTTGGCTTCTCATTTCAATCCAAATGCCCCAATCTTTGATAAAGGTGATGGTAAGTTTATCCTTTTATCTGATTTAGGTATTGCAATTGTTGGTTATGTCGTCTACCAATGGGTTCAAATTTATGGTTGGTTCAACTGTATGGTCCATTGGTTTATTCCTTATCTTTTAGTTAACCATTGGATTGTTTTCTTAACTTATTTACAACATACTGATATCACTTTACCACATTATGAAGATAAAGAATGGAATTTTGCAAGAGGTGCAGCTGCAACTATTGATAGAGAATTCGGTTTTGTTGGTCAATATTTCTTTCACGATATTATTGAAACACATGTTTGCCATCATTATGTTTCAAGAATTCCATTTTATAATGCTAGAAAGGCAACTAAGGCCATCAAAGAATTTACTGGTGAACATTATGCACACTCCGATGAAAATATGTTTGTCACCCTATGGAAATCTCTTAGATGGTGTGAGTTCGTTGAAGGTGATAATGGAATTTTAATGTACAGAAATCACAATGGTTTTGGTACTCCACCAAAGGACGATTGATCTGATGAAAACAAAATGTTGTAATCTTTTCTATTCATTCAAATAAATACTAAAAAAAACACAAAAGACTGCTATACATTTATTACTTATTCAAAACACATATGTATATATTTACCTAGATTTACATATTTCCCGTATATAACTTCCTTTTTTTAATCAATAAATTTAATCACATTAGAAATAACATTTTCTTTTTGTTTTTCGCCCCAAAGCAAATCCAAATGTTCATGACCATAAATTCCAAATATCCTTAATTCAGAAGAGTCGCAGTCGCCATGATTATGCTTGATGTTTTCTTCAAGTTCAGTGTTATTATCATTTAAATCCAGTTCGATTTCTTCATTATCAATGAGATACTTCTTGCCCACTATTTTACCGTCTTTAATTTGTGTAAATATGAGATTGTGAAATTCTGGTAGTTGGCTAACTAAAATGTCAATATCAACTAAAGAATCAGACATACCATAAATAATCATCAATTTATCAATATTTATTGTTTTATCAGTAGGGTATTGGAATGGTTGAAAAAATTCTTTTTCTTGATACATTTGAAATTTTTTTGATTTTATAATTTGAAACCAATGAACAACACATTTAACCGAAGTTGTAGAATAAAGGTGGTAATAAGATACGAGTTTTTGCATTATATTAATATTTTTTGATTTCCAATTGAAAAGTATATCATTCGGTAAATCTATCAATTTAACAAACATTGGCGGATATGTGATTCTTCTCCAAAACATAACAGATTTGAGTAAAATTTTACGACCAAATAAAAGATAAATCAATTGTGGATCGAAATTAATGATTGAATCAAGTAACCAGTTTTTCAAACCTTTAGGAGTTGTAGCTGGAGCAATTAAAATCAATTTTTCAATTTTTTCATTAAGATCAATATTGATTGAAATACTTGACAAAATTTGTGAACACCCTTGACTGAAACCAATATACACTAAACTTGATATTTTTTTCAATTTCAAAATATAATTAATAGAAGATGGTATATCATACATTGCAAATTCGTCAATTGAAAAATCCCAAAATTCCTTTTGTGAAGAATTATAGGTAACATGTTTATTAGAGTATTTATTACCTCTATTGTTACCGAGAAAGACATCATAACCTAATTCGCATAACCTAAAGGGTAAATTATCGTCTTTATCCATCATAACCACCCATACATCACTCGTCATTAATAATCCATGTTGGAAATAAACTGCTTTCCCATTTGAGGTAAACCCATTATTTTCCGGTTTTAACCTGTGAAGTGTAAGTTTAAATCCATCAGGCGTATAAACTAAATGGGATTCTTCTCTGAAGCCGTTTTGTTCACAGATTTGCGTGAAGTTTTGCAATTTCCTCAAACTTTCAACTTTATTCAAGACCTCATCCTGTTCCAAAGACATTTTTGACTTGTTTATAAAATCATCATACTTTCTATTGTTTGTTTTGAAAAATGAAAAAATGAATCTACTGAGCATCGTGAACAGATTAATCAACGGATGTGGTAATAAAAATGTAATTGATGAAATTATCTGTTCCAGGACAATTAAACATATCGATATTGCATTTTCCACTTTATGTAATAAAGTCTCGCTATTTTCTTCATCCTCAACAATGGATTCTATATCCACTAAAGTACTTTCTGGGGTGGCAAAATCTGCTGTCTTCTTACTGTCTTTATCATCTATAGGACATTTCTCTGTTAAGGAACTGAATGAACCAATATTAATATTTTCAAGCTGTTGACTTATAGAACGGCTATGATTTCTTTTTTTGGGTGATGCATTTGCATTCTGAATAGTCATTTTAAATGCTAATAGATTCTATAATCAAAAGAAACCGCTATGTGTTGACCTGTATTGTTTTCAAACCAAAAAATACACCTTATTTAACAGTGCTCAGCCTTCTTATTCCTTTAAACATGTTGAACCCTTCGCTATCACCAAACTAAAAGAAATACAAAAAAAATAAAAAACAGAGCATTTTTTCTACGCGCTGAAAATTTTAAATTTCGCATTTGGTGAATGGAATTGCAGAGATGGATGAACATGAGTCAGTGGGAGCTGAAACAAACTTGTTTAGTTGGTAGAACGTTTGGACACTGTTATTGAAATAGTTCTGTAGCTATGGCTGAAGAGGATCAACAACAACAACAAACTCATTTTTCTTTCCCAAGGGAAGAAGAAAAGATTTTACAACACTGGGAAGACATTGATGCCTTCCAAACATCACTGAAATTAAATGAAGGTAAACCAACTTTCACATTCTATGATGGTCCACCATTTGCAACTGGTACCCCACATTATGGACATTTCCTTGCTTCTACCATTAAGGATATCATCCCAAGATATGCTAACATGAGTGGTTATTCTGTTGAAAGAAGATTTGGTTGGGATACACATGGTTTACCTGTTGAACATGAAATCGACAAGAAATTAGGCATTTCATCAAAGCAAGACGTTATGGATATGGGTATTGATAAATATAATCAAGAATGTAGAGATATCGTTATGAGATATGCTTCGGAATGGAAATATGCCATCACTAGATTAGGTAGATGGATTGATTTCGAAAATGATTATAAGACTTTATACCCATCTTATATGGAATCTGTTTGGTGGGCATTCAAGGAACTTTATAAAAAAGATGCTGTTTACCAAGGTTTGAGAGTTATGCCATATTCTACTGGTGTCACTACTGCTTTATCTAATTTCGAAGCAGGTTTAAACTATAAAGATGTTAATGACCCTGCTGTTACCGTTGCTTTCCAATTGGCAAATGATGAAAAAACATTTTTAGTTGCTTGGACTACTACCCCATGGACTTTACCTTCTAATATTGCTCTTTGTGTTAATCCTGAATTAGAATATGCAAAGATTTTTGACGAAGAAAAGCAAGTTACTTATATCATGTTAGAATCTTTAATTAAGAATTTATACAAGAAACCAAAGGATGCTAAGTTTAAAATTGTTGAAAAAGTTAAAGGTTCCTCATTAGTTGGTTTGAAATATGTCCCACTATTCAACTATTTCAAAGATGCATTTACTGAAACTGGTTTTAGAGTTATTGGCGCATCCTATGTGTCTGATGAATCTGGTACTGGTATTGTCCATCAAGCACCAGCTTTTGGTGAACAGGATTTTGATGAATGTACTTCTGCCGGTGTTATTTCTGAAAAATTAACCCCACCAAATCCTGTTGATGACGATGGTAAATTTACTGCTGATGTTTCTGATTTCCACGGTTTATATGTCAAAGATGCTGATAAAGAAATTATTAAATATCTTACTGCAAGTGGTAATATTTTATTAGCTTCTCAAATTAGACATAGTTATCCATTCTGTTGGAGATCTGATACTCCTTTATTATACAGAACTGTTCCTGCTTGGTTTGTTAGAGTTAAGGAAATTATTCCAAAAATGCTTGACTCTGTTGACCAAACTAGATGGGTTCCAAGTAACATTAAGGAAAAGAGATTCTCTAATTGGATTGCCAACGCTAGAGATTGGAATGTTTCTAGAAACAGATACTGGGGTACTCCAATTCCTTTATGGGTTTCTGATGATCTACAAGAAATTGTTTGTGTTGGTTCAATTGAAGAATTAAGACAATTATCCGGTGATGACTCAATCTCTGATATTCATAGAGATAAGATTGATCACATTACTATTCCATCTAAACAAGGTAAAGGTCAATTAAAGAGAATTGAAGATGTTTTTGATTGTTGGTTTGAATCTGGTTCAATGCCATATGCATCCAAGCACTATCCTTTTGAAAATAAGGATAAATTTGGTGATTCTTTCCCTGCAAACTTTATTTCTGAAGGTTTAGATCAAACCAGAGGTTGGTTTTATACTTTATCTGTTTTAGGTACTCATTTATTTGGTACTGTTCCATATAAAAATGTTATTGTCTCAGGTATTATTTTAGCTGGTGATGGTAAAAAGATGTCTAAAAGATTAAAGAATTATCCAGATCCAAATTTAATTACTACTAAATATGGTGCGGATGCTTTAAGATTATATCTTATCAACTCTCCTGTTTTAAGAGCAGAAACTTTGAAATTCAAAGAAGAAGGTGTTAAGGAAGTTGTTTCTAAGGTTTTATTACCATGGTGGAATTCATATAAATTTTTAGAAGGACAAATTGCATTATTAAAGAAGACTGAAAATATTGATTTTAAATTTGATCCAACTTCTAAATCTGATAATGTTATGGATAGATGGATTTTAGCATCCCTTCAATCATTAATTAAATGTATTCATGAAGAAATGGGTGAATATAGATTATATACCGTTGTTCCAAGATTATTAGGTTTAATTGATCAATTAACTAATTGGTACATTAGATTAAACAGAAGAAGATTAAAGGGTGAAAATGGTGTTCCAGATTGTTTGAAGGCATTGAACACATTAACTGAAACTTTATTTATTTTAGTTAGAGCAATGGCACCATTCACTCCATTCTTATCTGATGCAATATATCAAAGATTAAGACCATTATATACTGAGGATACATTAAACAAATACGGTGAAGATCATAGATCTGTTCATTTCTTATCATATCCAACTGTTAATGATGAATTATTTGATGAAAAGATTGAAATTTCTGTTGGTAGAATGCAAAAGATTATTGATTTAGGTAGAAATATCAGAGAAAAGAAGACTATTTCATTAAAAACTCCATTAAAGGAATTAGTTGTTTTAAATTCTGATGAAGACTACTTAAAAGATATTGAATCATTAAAGAATTACATTATTGAAGAATTAAACGTTAGAAATATTATCATTACTTCAGATGAAGACAAATATGGTGTTGAATATAGAGCAGTTGCTGATTGGCCAGTTTTAGGTAAAAAATTAAAGAAAGATGCAAAAATTGTTAAGGAAGGTTTACCTAAATTAACTTCTGATGAGGTTAAAGATTTCTTAAGTTCTGGTAAAGTTACTGTTTCAGGTATTTCATTAACTTCAGAAGATTTAAATGTCTTGAGAGGTTTACCAGAATCAAAAACCGCAAGTGGTCAAGAAGCAAGAGCTGATGCTGACGTTTTAATTATTTTAGATATTAACTTATACCCTGAATTAGAAACAGAAGGTATTGCTAGAGAATTAATTAACAGAATCCAAAGATTGAGAAAGAAATGTGGATTGGAACAAACTGATGAAGTTCAAGTTCAATATTCAGTTGTGAAAGATGATTGTGATATTGAAAAGGTCATCAAAGACCACTCTGAATTTTTACTAAAATGTACCAAAACTCCAATGGAGCACATTTCTGAAACAACCAAAGATATTATTGGTGAAGAAGAAGCTTCTATTAATGAAACTGTTATTTCTTTAAGACTCTTGAAGTTATAGGTTCCTTTTTAAGTATTTTGTCTACAATTATACTCTGATATATAGCTCCTTTGCATAGGATTAACTTTTAATTTAGTAGTATTTTAACTTGTTGGTTTGTAAAATAATGGGCATACAACAATCAAGGTGAAAAAATAAATCTGACAAGACAAAGTAAAAACGAAACCAACCTTATTTGAAATTACCCGGCGATTTCGACGCGGTGAGTGTCAAGAGGCGAGTTTAATGTTAAACATGAATATTTATTTTTTATTTACCAATATATACATATAGATAGACCAAAGGCAGTAGTGTCATTGTAAGAAAATGTCGTTTGGTTCTAGACTAGGAGGATTTGGATCGAATACTTCTTCATTAGGTGGAGCTCCAACTAGTGCTACTGGGACGTTGCAAGATTTACAAAATGATATTGTTGTCCCAAATATAGGAGAAGATAGTGTAAGTGACATTGCATTTTCACCACAGGCGGAATTTATGGCCATTTCTAATTGGGATAAAAAGAATAGGATTTTTGAAGTCACAAATAATGGAACAGTAGAAGGACGGGCATTGTATGAACATGAGGGGCCAATATTATCAACTAGATTCACTTTGGATGGTACAAAAGTTATAAGTGGTGGTGCAGACAAGCAAGTTAAATTGTTTGATTTGGCAAGTCAACAAGCTCAAACTATAGGTATGCATAATGATGCTGTTAGAGTTGTTAGACATGTTACTTGTGGACCACAAAATACACCATGTGTTGTTAGTGGATCATGGGATAAGACTATCAAATATTGGGATACAAGACAGCAACAACCAATTTGTACATTGAATATGCCAGAAAGGGTTTATGCAATGGACTCTTCTCAAAAATTATTAGTAGTTGGTACAGCAGAAAAACATGTGATAATTATAAACTTGGATAATCCGGATAAAATTTTCAAAACCACAACTTCACCATTAAAATATCAAACAAGATCAATTGGATGTTATCCAAAAGGTGATGGATATGCAATTGGTTCTATTGAAGGTAGATGTGGTATTCAATATATTGATGATATACAACAAAAACAAAGTGGGTTTTCATTTAAGTGTCAAAGAGTTAATAAAACTGCAACAAAGGAATCAAATATTTATTCACTTAATTCAGTTGTTTTTAATCCTCAATATGGTACTTTTGCAACAGCTGGATCAGATGGTACATTTTCATTTTGGGATAAAGACTCAAGACATCGTTTAAAGGGTTATCCAGCTTTAAATGCAACAATACCTGTCGTTAATTTCAATAGAACTGGTATGTTATTTGCTTATGCGTTAAGTTATGATTGGAGTAAGGGTTTTGAAGGAAATAATCCTAGCTACACAAATACTGTTCGAATTCATGTTTGTAAAGATGATGAAATTAAACCAAAGCCGAAAAGAAAGTAATCATGTGTACATTGTATAATTAGGTTCAAACTGTATGAAAATATAAAACACAATAAAATAACAAAAATAGTAATATAGTTTATGTAAACATTGTAAACAGATTTATAAAAATTAGAATTGAAAGAAGTATTTTAAATACATACATCTATAGAGTTAGGCGATATTGTCAAAATGCGGAAGTATTATCATAGTTAAAATTATTTAAATTAATTAAGCTCATTTTTATTAACAGAATCTCCCCAAAAATCAGTTAAGATTTCGGAGCTATTTTCACCATACAGTCCAAAATCAAAAAATTGTTCGGATCCATTAAAATCATCCAAAAACGGTGCAGTACTATCCATTCCAAATGCAGAAGAGGTATTGTTTGATTGATGTTGTGCTGTTGATGGTTGATTTGAATTTTGTGTTTCAATTGAGGTATGTTTCTTTGGATTCACAGTTTTCTCTTTTCCTGAGATTTTAGTTTGAGTCTTAGATTTCCCAGAATTTGTGTCTGTAGCAACACCTTCTGTAACACTTTCCAGTTGATTGAAATCATCCTTTACAACTGGAGTTGCAGCAGAAGAAGAGCCTTTTTTCCTTGAACGCTTGTTAACAGTTACTCCATTGGTACCGGTACCATTTGGTGTATTTTTATCCGGTTGGGGTGTATTTGCTGTATTTGGAGTTTTTGGAGTTGCGGGAACGGAGTTTACACTTTGTTTCCTCCTTACTGGCGCTTTCTTTTTAATTGTTGAAGCAGTTGTTGTAACAGTTGGTTGATTTGGTATTGAATTGGATATCATTGAAGAAGTGCCATTTGTTAAAGGAGTTGGTATACCTGTACTTGGAGCAGTTATTTTCTTGTTTGACGGGGATTTTATGGATGGTGAAACACCCATACCTAAATTCGGCGAATTTTTGGATACTGTTTTTTGTTGTAATTGGCCAAGCATGTTTGAAAACTCGGCGAATTGAGGAGCAGGTTCAGCTTTCACTGGCGGAGTATTGTAATTAGCGGGATTTAATTTTGAGGTAGCACCATTATTATTTTGATTATTATCCAATAATCTTTGCCTGTTATCAGATTCCAAAATTTTCAAACCTTCACCATATTCTTTAACACTGTCATGTTGGAATTGTGAGCCACCTATCATTTGGCTCTGTTGGTTTTTTTGTGAATTAAAATATGAAGCATGTTGTTGACTGGCTGATATTTCATTGCTAGTATGTTTTAAAGAAGAAGCACTATGTGGACTTGAAATATCAGAGTCTAAACGCTGTCTTTTATTTGGAGATAATCTCTGTTGTTGTGACGGAATTGTTTGCTGTTGCTGTTGTTGTTGCTGCCTTGTATATAAATTTTGCGCATGTTGTGAAATATGGTTAGGAGGCTGACCTGTTTGTTGGTGTTGTGGATGCTTATGAAGGTGATGTTGTAAATGATTCGGCTGGTGACGTTGTTGATGATGTAGAGGGTGCTGTTGTGGGTGCTGTTGTGGGTGCTGTTGCGGGTGCTGTTGCGGGTGCTGTTGCGGGTGCTGTTGCGGGTGCTGTTGCGGGTGCTGTTGTGGGTGCTGTTGTGGGTGCTGTTGTGGGTGATGCTGTTGTTGCTGCTGCTGATGTTGTTGTTGTTGCGGTTGTTGGTGCTGTTGCGGTTGCTGTTGCGGTGGTTGCTGTTGCGGTGGTTGCTGTTGCGGTGGTTGCTGTTGCGGTGGTTGCTGTTGCGGTGGTTGCTGTTGCGGTGGTTGCTGTTGCGGTGGTTGCTGTCTTACATGTAATTGTTGTGCAGTTGGTGAGCCATGAGGTTGTTGTTGGCCCTGTTGTTGCTGTTGCTGCTGCTGTGAGGACAGATGTGAATAATTTCTTGTAGGAACTGATTGACCACTTACTGTCCTTATTTGCTGTTGAGGTGGGACTATTTGCTGGGATTGCTGACCTTTTATAGCTCTCCTTTGCTGCTGTTGCTGTTGCTGTTTCAAATGAACTTGGGATTGATGTTGTTGACTGTTTATATTTTGTTGATTATATCTTTGAATAAATTGTTGTTGATGTAGAGTTTGGGGTGATTGAGGCGGTATAACTGGATTGTTTGGCATGTAAGGTGATTGTCCCGGTTTCTGAGATTGTGCCAAGTGGTGAGATTGTTGAGGTCTCTGGAAGGCTGCTGGAGAAGGAATGTTACCATTTTGTTGTTGTTGGTCATGTTCTCTTTCTTGTAATTGCTGTTGTTGTTGCGGTTGTCTTGAAAGTGAATTTTGTACATTCGGAGAAATATGGAGCTGCGTTTGTCCTGCTTGTTGTGACTGCTGTGGGTTTGGCTGTGGGTTTTGCTGTGGGTTTTGCTGTGGGTTTGGTTGTGGGTTTTGCTGTGGGTTTGGTTGTGGGTTTGGTTGTGGGTTTTGTTGTGGGTTTTGTTGTGGGTTTTGTTGTGGGTTTTGTTGTGGGTTTTGTTGTGGATGTTGCCTAGCGATATTTCCGTATGTATCCTGTTGCAAGTTAGAAGCGCTTTGAATGTTCCTAGATGAAGGCTGTTGTTGAGAATATACTGTACCATTTGGACCCATTATTATTGAATTAACTGTGTTAGTGGGGTTTATTTCCATATTGGCATTATTTGCAGGATTTATTAAGCTGTTTTGTACTAATAAATCATGTTTCTGCTTCATATTAATTGATTGATAATATTGGGATGCATTGACAGTACTGCCTCTATCAGTTCTGGCATTGAAAATGTCCCAAAAAACCTGCCACCATTCATATATAAAACCCTGATGGGTTTCCATTGTCATCTCAGTTTTTGGTAAATCTTTTGAATTGTTTATATTAAAGTTATCTAACAATTTTTCATTGTTTTTCATGACGGGAACGTCTGCTTCTTTGTAAAATGCAACGGCTGACGCCTTGAATCCAGATTTTAACAAAAAATCATAGATATATGCATTTAACAATTCTTTTGAATTGGCAGCCGCTGCATCTTTAACGGTTGGTGCATTATCTGATAAAAGAGTATTTGTGGTATCCTTGGAATCCATGTTTATAATCAAAAGATATTGATAATCAATCTATTGTTTTAATATCTCAAATAAATCAATATATCTATATATATATATATAAATATAAATATATATATTTATATGCATAAATTTATATGTGTGATATGCGTAGATGTAACTATTTGTATGTAGGTATCTATTTGTATATATATATATGTATATATAACTTCAATTGCAACGTCTTTCAAATAAATCTAATAAAAATCAATCCTAAAATGCAAACTGCTTGTTCAGAATATGTTATATATGATGTTTGAATAATTCAGATTATAAAGAATTGAAAATAGATAAACACTTCCTACTATACAAATAAACTAATTGGTCAATGTCTAAATATCGCTTCAACTGGCAATCTTGCAATTATAGATCGGTCTTTATCTTTTCCCAATATAAGCTGCCAACCAACCTAATTGATTATCTGTTGCCATCCATCGATTTCGAGAAAAAACAAAGCGAGAGCTCAGCCCAAAAAATGTTAGATAGAAAGATTTCAAACGGCATTATTCCTTGCGTCGATCGACTACTGTAGTTTGGATTTGGATGGTTTGGCAAGCACAATAGCAGTAGATAGCTGGCACAATACTATAACGGAAAGTGTGCAAACAACAACAATACTGCTGATGGCTGTACTTGGGAATTGGTTCCACGCCCATTCATGTAACAAGAAAAGAACGACGGTAATAGCACTTCCGTAGTAGAGATCTTGGTAGAAGCTGTCAAAGAGTAAAAACGGAAGACTGTGACTGTACCAAGATAAGAATTGGTAGTGGAGACTCCGTGAGAACAAAACACCAATCAAATTACTGAGAAACATGATTTTGGCAATATTGTATTCACTGTCGTTTCCTAAAACTAACTGGTTGGTTGGCAACATAGTATTTTTGTAAAATTTCCCTAAACCATCCGTAAGTATCAACTGCTTGAGTTTTTTGCCTGTCATTTGAGGCACAATCCATTTTCTAAAAATGAACAAAACAAGAATCAAAGCCTGGAGTGCCAATAATAAGATATGGAAATCTTGGCTCAAAAAAACTTTTTCATCTAAGAATTTCCAATTGACTGTCCATTTATATATGAATTTTCTTTTCATGTTAAAAGCATTTTTAAAAAACTCTCTTCTTATCTCATCTCCATTAATCAAAAACTGATAGTTTATACCAAAACAGATGAAAAGTCCAAAGATTATCATACCTATTGTCTTGATCAAATTTTCATCGTTCAAAAAGTACAACACAACTAACAAAGCCGGTAAGTATAGCAATCCATTCATTTTGATAGAGATTCCAAAGCAATAGCAATCTACTGCTAATAGCGTAATTAAATTACTGTATAAAGACATGTCCTCCCTATCTTGTTCATCCTTATCATTATACGCTTTTTTTTTCAGTTTGGATGCAATCTGCAAGAGTAGCACTGTGCCTAGCATAAAAAAGGTTGTAAAACAATCGTTAAATAACCGTAATACATAGATTGAATGTAGTCTTTTGCTGAAAACCAATAGCATAAATACGATAGGTTTTACTTTGTGACGACCTTCAATTTGTAAGTATATTAGAAAGGTGAGTACCAAAGTGAACAAATACAAGTATTTGAAAATATCCTGTCCTTTATACAAGTATTTCATACCGCTGGTTATCTTTTTCATCCATGAATATATGAACACATGTCCTCCTGGGTACACAATTGGCCCGGTATCACCGCTGATTTTGCTATAATTCAATTCACCTTTTTCAATTTGTTCGATCTGTTGCATATACGTACTATAATCGATCTCCGTATATGGAACTTTCATTATAATCAAATCAACTAATATCGCTTCACCTAAAAATAAAAGGAAACAGATAGGACCAACAATTGATGGATCAAATAATAATGTATGGATTGAGTCGGTTGCAATTTTGAAAGCTTTAGCTAATTTTGTTTCTTGGGGTTGAACCCTTTCAACAACTATATCCGTTTCCTCTTCTCCCATTGAATAAAATTACTAGCTTCAATGATTTAGATGTCGTGCTGGTGAATCAAAACTTCAAAATTTATTTATTATTCTATTCATCAGTAAATTTATCATGCTTACCATTGCGGATGAAAAACTTCAACTTGTGCAGCTTCGTGAGAAATCTCAGCAACCCGTTGAAAAATACACAGACAAGGTGAAGCAATAATACGCAACATGATTTTGATATTGGTGGGGGTATTAAAAGAAGTAAAAAAATGAAAAAGACTAAAATGTTTATATAAGGAATATTAAGAATTATACATTAGATGAAATATCTAAATGTTTAGAATAAGTTGAATTGTCTTCTAGGGTATCGTCATCGTCAATGCCACCAATCATTTTGGCTACACGTTCCATATTTTCAGCTTTCACTTTGTCGTGAGGTCTCTCAAAAAAGGTGATATTCAACATATTTCTGATTTTTTCTGTATCATCTGGGAAAAAGTTGACTTTTGCAACATCAAAAATGAAAATTGGAATACATGAAATTAAAATTCCAATTGAAATACATGCCCAAAATGATGCGCTTTGATAACATCGTAGACCAAGTTGATAAAAGCTTGAAATATGTACAGACCAACCACAAACCCAAACAAACAACAGTAGATTTGATAAAACATTAAAAAATATAGTAATTCTATCCCATCTCCTTTGTTTAATTAAAATACAAAAATTGCACGAGATAATGGCAATATGAATTGAAAAAACACCAACTGAAAAAATAGCATCGATCGATAACCCATTGTGTGTTGCAAATTCCCCAGTTTTAAAAACACAATATGGGAAAAAAAATGAAATTGCACTTTGGTATAACCCCAATGCCATATAAATAATAAATTGCCAAAGATCTCTATATTTATTTTTTTGAATACCTGATCTGTATAACTGTGGTATATATAACGATGCACTTTGAGGTACATCTTGATCCATGGTTCCTAAAGTGATAACAGGCACTGATGTGAAAAATAAATTAAAAAGCATCAAAAATGTGTATTCATATAAATATGTACCATCAAAATTAGAGAAAATTCCATACCAAAATAACGGCATAACAAAAATAACATTTTTGTAAAAAAAGCAAGGAATCATAACAGACAACCTTTGATAAGACCATTTACCGTGAATAAGTAATAATCTTTGTAAATATTTGAATTGTCCAAACGCATAATCTGATGACATTGCTGCTTGTCTACCTTCCTCACCTGCAATTCCGACACCAACATTAGCTATTTGGATCATTGAAACGTCATTTGCACCATCTCCAATCGCTAATGTAATAACATCAAGATTATCTTTAACAAGTTTGACAACATCTGCTTTTTGTGATGGGGAAACTCTACAGCATAAAACTGAGCAACATTTCTTCCCTAACATCAGAAATTTAAGTTGAGCTCGTTTTGTTGATCCACTGAATAAAATTGATAATGTTTTACCATCAATTAATAAAGCATGATTTTCATCTGGAATTGAATGGTCTAATTTTGCCTCAGCAAAAAATTTTGGATCATTTGTATCATTAAATCCAAATTTATCAACTAAATATCCATCAATCACATTTTCTAATTCTTCAATAGTATCTGCTTGAATTTTAAGTAAATCCATTTTATTATTAAGCATAGAACAAGAATAACCAATACTAATTGCCGTTTCAATTTTGTCACCTGTTAAAACCCATACTTTAATACCTGCCTTTCTTAAGCTTTCAATAGTTGAAGGGACTTCGTCTTGTAATTTATCATCAATCGCAGTAGCTCCAATTAAAGTCAAACCGTTTTCAAACTCATTAGATAATTGTTCCATTTGAAGTTCTCTCTGTTCATCAATCAATTTACTTGCAGTAAAATATTTTTCATGCCAGATTTCAAATTCTTTTCTTTCTAAAATCTTGAATGCAACGCATAACGTACGTAAACCTTCGTCCGAAAATTCAGTTATATTTTTCTCAATTTGTTCATCAAAGTCGCCTTTAACACTCCTGTGTAAAATAACATTATCTGCACCTTTCATATATAAGACTAATTTACCATCTGGCATTTCAACCACAATAGACATTCTTTTCCGTGAAGATGTGAAAGGTATAACGCATAAAACCTTAAAACTTAACTTCTTGCCATTATCATAAACAATGTATTCATCGTCCTCTTTACCTAAAAATACAACACCCATATCTCTAGCAAAAGAAACAAGTGCAACTTCATCAGGTGATTCAGCGCTATAATTAACTATTGTCTCATCATCTATATCCTCAATATATTCATATTCTATAACTGCAGAATGACACAATGCAAGTGCAAGTAAAAATTCATGATTTTTAATATTTTCCTTTTCATTCACAAAATCCTTAGATATAAAAGTCAAGTTATTTTTTTTGAAAAAAGGGTTATCTTTTTCCAATTTGAGAGCCATTTCATCAAGTTCTAATGAAATCAATTCATTCATTTCCTTTTTCTTTAAATGAATATCAACGTTTCCCATTCTTTTATCATAACCTTCCTGTGCAGATGTATATGCTAAACCATAACTATTATTTGCAATTGCACATTTTTTAAATTCCATAATATTTTGAGTTAATGTACCGGTTTTATCACTAAAAACATATTCAATTTGACCTAAATCATCCGCAATACCCCATGACTTTGGTGTACATGGAAAATCTAATTTTTCATAATACATTTCAACATCAGTATAAATGAAATATGCATGAATTGATTTGATAATTTCAACGGTGATATAAAGGGAAATTGGGACTAAAGTTTGGTACATAATAAGAGTAACAAAAAATGACAATGTACCATTTGCTGCTGCTGTTGGGGCTGCTGGTTTATATTCAAAGAAAAGCCTAGACTCACCTGATTTTCTTCTGTAAAATAAACCATTGACTAAACCTGAAACAAAACAAATAATAAATAAAAGAATGAAATTGACAAGAACAAAATAATTTAAATCCCTTGAAATTTTTGATTTCTTTGTTGGAGTAACATCAGAATTCAGCATGATTTTAGTTTCTGCACCTGTTGAAATAACAATACAAATGGCATAATTGGTATTTCTTAAAACGGAACCTCTTAATAAAACGTTATCAATATTAATTGCTTCTGAGGTAGTTTTTTCGATACCTTCAATGTCTTCATCATTAATAACACCATGAAATGAATATAAATCCTTATTTGGTTGTTCGGTTTCAATTGAGAATTTCATTTTACCAATATCAGACAGTCTATGAATTTTTTTTGACGAAATATTGAGTGCATTTTTAGGTTTTAAATTAGTTTCACCGTCTAGATTCTTGGTTTCGACATAACATATATTGGAATCATTGCTAGATTTGAGGATAATACAATCTGATGGAATTTCTTCGTTCTTTCTAATACGTAGAATATCTCCAACCAAAACACTTTTCCACTCAGTTGTTTGAAATTTCAGTGGATAACTTGAAGATTTATTAGAATTTCTTGTAATTTCTCTGCTTAGAGTATTAGACCTCAAAGTGAATAAGTCAATTTCTGGGGAAATGCTATCATTATCCTGGCTGTCCGTTTTTTGTTTTCTTTTAAAGACTCTAACAATTCTGCCAAGAATACGAGTACAACACTTTTTGAACTTTCTCCAAGGACCAACATTATCTTCTATTGCATTAAAATTAGGTATGCCTATCAATTTATGCACCCGTGAAGAGTTCATGTCATAATCTGAAATTGCACGTCTGTAATCTTCAAACCCATCTTTAAAAGCAGTTAAAATAACAATAATAATAAGCGGAACAGCCTGCATCACTGGACTTTGGACACCGAAAATATTAAAGCACCCAAGGATAATAATGAATAAAAAGTATGAATTTGCAATGTTTGTAAATTGAAAGAATAAATTCAGAGGTAAAAAATTCAACGGGGTATATTTAGTAGTTCTAATTTTATTTCTTGAATATCTTATTTTATTATTATGTGTTTTAGGGTCTATCAATTTTTCGGGCAATGCCTGATTAAAATAGATTTCTCTTGCTCCATCTTTTGGACCTTTATTATCGGACTTCCACTTTTTTATGAACTTATCGTACACTTTATCCAGAACACCACGGATATCCTCCTCTACAGTTTTCATTATAACTATAATCTAATTAATGAATGAATTGAAGTGGGTGTGTGCTCAAAAACTGGTTTATCTTAAAAAGCAATTCCTAAATACTCATGACATACATAAATGAATTCAAACATAAACAATCAGGTGAAATAAAATAAAATATTTTATTTTTCCGAGCGCTGCGAACTCGGTTTTAATTTTTGTTTTTGTCTTTCCCGATACCCAAATGCTATTCATTACTTTTCTCTTGCAAGTGCCGCAGAGCCAACTTAAACCGTAAAGACGAGTGGATGGAAATAATGGAAATGGAATTTAACGTCATCAATTGACTGCTTTTATTTATTAATTAATGATTTTTAGAGAAAGTCAACTGATTCATGGAAAATTTGTAAAAACTTGTAGATTCAAACAACTATTCTGCCCAAGACTAAACAATGAAATATATTTGGACTGTGTTTCCTTCTTTGAAAATGTCGTCAAAACCAGTAATAAGGATTAACAGAAAACTATGCAATTCAACTGAGCGCCAATAATGTGATATCTGGAAGTTTCTCATGGCTTTTTGTGGCGTAAACACTGTATATACAGAAGTAAAAAATTACACAGACAATGGGCAACCATTGTCTGTGATCACTATATATGGATAAAAGAATCTAATAACCAATTTAAAAAAACCAATTATCTTGAAACCAAAATCAATAGAAACCCCTGCTATTTATAATTAAGCTGTGAAGTGTTTGGGGTCCAAAAAGCAATAATCTTCTTGGGGTTGCTGACACAACCAACAGCCTTTACATTTCTTGAATGTAAAGATTGTTAAAATCTTTGGCTCTTTTTAGAAGAAACTTAATTAAAGGTCGAGTGAAGCGTCTTACATTCAAAAAAAGCAAATACAAATAGGCAACAATACGTTGCTACCATTAGCATAAAAAAGGTTCTGTGTTTACGTCTGGCCACATAACTTACAAAATAATAAGATTTTCCAATAATCTTTGATATATGTTCTAAATACATCTATACCATGCGATCCAACCAACTATGTCCTGTTGTGGTATAGCGTATCCTCATATGCTGCTTTCATTCTGTTGCGTTAACCAGCAGCTCGGGCATGGTGCCCGCGCTGCCTAACCAGGCATTGCTGCTTTGGGACTCGACGTCCGCACAGTAGAAATTGGAATTTTTCAGTGACTAGACTTCAGAACTTGACATTGAATGAGACATTTGCTTATTCTACAGTCGCAGACACACAGATCCAAACAAGTAGCAATGTCCATCGAAGAAATCCCACAAGGTGCAGAAGTCACTGTCATTCCAAAGGCAGAAAAGAAGGCAAGAGATGCTTTAATCAAATTAGGTTTAAAACAATTAAAGGATATCTCCAGAGTTACCTTCAGAAAGAAGAACAACACCATCTTAGCAATCGAAAAGCCAGAAGTTTACAAGACCCAAGGTGGTTCATACGTTATCTTTGGTGAAGCTAAGGTTGAAGATCTTACTAAGAGATACCAAGAAGCAATGGCAGCACAACAAGCTGCAAGAGAAGTCAACGATGCTGTTAACGCACCAAAGGACGACTTAGCAACTTCTATTCAAAATGATTTAAAGAACGCATCCCTTGCTGACACTGCAGCAGATGCAGAAGCAGAAGATGGTGAAGAAGTTGATGCAACTGGTTTAGAAGAATCTGATATTGCTGTCATTATGGAACAAACCAATGCATCAAGAAATAAGGCTGTTAAGGCTCTTAAGGAACACAAGGGTGATATCGTCAATGCTATTATGGCTCTTTCTTAAGTTAATTAATGTATATATTAGTATGATAAATTTACATGTTTATTTATTTAATTGATTTTTTGATACAATCATTCAGAAACTTGGTTAGGATGTTCAATCGATTTGAGTATTTCTTTTTCACTCTCGTCTTTGTTCCCATTCATTTGACCACACACTGGACATTTATATTGTACATCTTTGGCTAGTCTATCAGGTGGTGCTAAACCATTGTGATTGTAACACTTGGAACATATCAATGCGTATCTATTATCAGCGCTCAATTCATTTTCACCAAGTAGTTTAGTTATGAAATAATCATAGAATGAGCTGTTGGAATTTTTCTGTAAATCTTCTAAAATTTTACCCTTTTCTCCTGACTGTATTAATTTTATATATTCTTGTTTTTTGGCATTAACCTCATTGGCTTCTCTTTCCATTTCCTTTAAATCTTCTCCATCTGAAAATCTAGCCAACAGATCCCTAGTTTTATCAAAATTTGTAGTCTCCTTCAAAAGGCTGAGTTTCTCCCCCTGGTTGTTTTTCAAATATTCGATATAATTTTCCTTTCTGTTAATTAAATACCCATAAAAAGTTAAAATACTATAATAAATTAATCCAATTAACATTGGAATCAATACTAGAAGTAAAATACTTTGTGATTCTTTTATTCGCCCATTTTGATATAAAAAACTGAAATAAACGATGTATCCTCCTGAAAGATAAAGTGGTACTATCTTTTGGTAATGTTGCCTTTGTGATTTTAAATTTCTTAATTTCTTCTGATTTTTTGAAATATTTGACGTTATCTTTGCCAATTCACTTTCAAATTGAAGTGGGTCAAACCTTCTGGATTTGAATAAAAACATTGGAAGTCTGGTATATCCTATTTAGTATGAAAGAATAGGAGAAAAAGTGTAAAGAGAGTGATGGGCTCTGTACTTCTGTAGTGTAGAAAAGATCGTTTATTTTTCTAACCCGCAGCTGTTCCGTTTTTCCTTGCCACTGCCATAGTTTTGTTCATCATTTCCATCTTCTACCTTACCTGCGCTTTTGCAAGACAAATTTTAAAGTATAGTAAGCTTTAGATTGTATAATTTAAATGATTATCTTATGTTTTATTGCATAGTTACAATTTGTTAGAGGAATTGGGTTGTAACTAGTGAAAACTTTGTAGAAATATCAATTACACCTCGGAGTAAATGAATTGAACAAAAGTAAAAAAGAAAGAGAGTATTGGTAGCCTGATAAGGACGAATAGAAGAAACAGTAAAAAGTAAAAAAAATAATTACTGAACAAAATAATAGTAAAGAGAAATGCTGTTTTTAAGAACTAAATAAGATACAAGTTCTGGTGTCTTTTTTTATGGTCTAGTAGCAAAATAAAATAATAATAAAACTTAAATATACATACTATGTGCAATCTTTTAAACTATAAGCAGTTTATTTATCTATAAACTCTTTCATTGATCTATCAATCTTTTCAATTTTAGAGATGGTCATTCTTAGCTCACTTAAAATACTGCTTCTTTTATCATTTTCAAACTTAAAATTTTGGATATTCTTTTCAAGTCGTTCACTCAATAAGGAAGCTGTATCTTCAATGTATAATCTAAGCTGTTCTAAATACCAATCTTTAAATTCATTTATAAATTTGATAACCTTCTTTTGAGATGTATTTGCTGTGACAGCAATAGTCAAAGCGGTTAATGCAACTGCTGTATTCATAGTTATGAAATCATAAATATAAGCAACATTACAGAGAGCAAATATTGAAAATGGTGCCGCAATTATTTCATTTATTAAAAGGGAATTAATTTTGGATTGTAATTCGGGAACTTTTTCTTGTGAAACTTCAACTTTTAATTCTTGAAGTGAATTGTCAACCTTGCTTTCTGTTTTTTCTGGACTTGGGAATAAAACATCGATTTTACCCTCCAAATAATATGATTTAGAAATAGATTCTTCTAAAGATCCATAGCATTCAATTGGTTCTCCAAATAAACCATTTTTCACTTTGACTCTTGTTCCGTTTAGTAAGTTAGAAATGACAAGTGTTAAATCACCTGAATTATAAATTAATTGACTAATTTTTGTCAAGTTGTTCACTAAAACTTTGTTTAAAAATGGTGTAACTTTACTCTGTAATTCAAAATGTGCATTTTGTGACCACATTTGAATTTCTTCCTTTAGCTTAATCGAATCTTTAATATCCCTTGTATCTCTATAATTTTCAAGGTCTCTTAGTAAATTACGCAACAATAAAATAAGTGGCTTATATCCTGATGTTTCCCGATTGATTGTATACAACAATTCATTTATATTAGACTCTTGATAAAGTTTTAAGTATTCACTGACATTCTGTATACTTTCACTAATCAATTCATTGGCTTCATTTAACTTCTCTAAATTAACTTGAAAGCTATTTTCTTTTAAAGGTTCAACTATTGGTGTTCCGGGTTCAACAGCTGATTCTGCGTGATTAATTATTTCAAAATATGGAAAATCATTTATTTTTTCAACATTTGATGATTCAGAATTAACATAAACAAACGCCTGGCAATCTGATTCTTTGATTTCATCATCTTTAAAAACATTATTTATATCTAGTTCTTCTGCACCTTCAACTTTTATATTATGGTTAAAATTGGGATCATTTATTTCAATAAATGACAAATTATTAAATATTTCACGTTTTAAATGTTTGCTAGAATTATCCCCTAATTTAGCATCTTGAATCAACCTTAATTCTTTGTGCAAAACCGGTGATTTACTTGAAAATATTCCACCTGTTATATGTCCCGATTTTGTATCATATACAACTTTAATATTTGATTTTGGATTGGCATTACGATAAGAATTAATTAGCTTGATGCTTTCATTATCATCGGATAATGGATCGGCAAGTAACGAATTCAAAAAAAGTCCGGATTTGATCTCCCTAGATTGTATAATACCAAGAGTTATATCACTTGATTTAAAATCTTTCAAGTCTGTAGTTTTAGGTATTATCGTTTTCAAGGATTTGATTTTATTCTGAATTTTAACATCCGTTTCAAAATATATTGGAATATCTTCTAAAATAGCAGATATTGGCCTAATTGAAGAATTTGATCTTTTAAATTGTATGCTGGAGACCAATTTCAAAGTTGAACAACATTTATTTCTTAACATGTGTAGTTTTGTTTGCTTATTGTAACGAGTTTGCTGATAAATATAGAGGTGTCCCATCTTTGAATACTTTATATATAGATGAGCGACTAAAAATTATTGGACGGTTCGATTTTTCAGTGTATAACAATCCTAAAGTTGGGTTAAAATATATGTTTTTTAGCTTACCAACATGACAATGAAGGCATTTAACCTTATAAATAGGCAGTTCTCGTCAACTAAGAGTATATTCAACCATTCAAATCCTCTTGTATGTTTTGTTTTGAATTAAAAGACAAATTAAATTTTTCAAATTACTAACATTTGTAAATAATTTTTAATTTAGGGATTACCAAAATTCAAAGCTCCAAGCACAAAACTTCCGGTAAAACACACATTACCTAACGTCAAGAAAATTTTACTTGTGTCTTCTGGTAAAGGTGGTGTAGGCAAATCTACAGTTTCAACAAATTTAGCAATTGCACTTCGAAATTCCAAATTAAATGTTGGCTTGTTGGACGCTGATATTTTTGGTCCTAGTATTCCAAAGCTTATGAACCTGAAGGGTGAACCTCGTCTTACTGGTGAAGGTAAATTGATTCCTTTAAAAAATTATGGCATTCAAACTATGTCAATGGGATATCTTATTCCAAATGAGGATAGTCCGATTGTTTGGAGAGGTTTGATGTTACAAAAGGCACTACAACAATTGCTTTTTGATGTTCAGTGGGATCAACTTGATGTCTTGGTTATTGATTTACCACCAGGAACTGGGGATGTCCAATTGACGCTAAGTCAATTATTGAAAATTGATGGTGCAGTAATCGTATCAACAAGTCAAGATCTAGCATTGCTTGATGTCAAAAAAGGGATTGCCATGTTTAATAAAGTTAAGATTTCCATTTTTGGTTTGATTGAAAATATGTCCATATTTATTTGCCCTAATTGTAACCATGAGGAGCACCTTTTTGGTGACGGTGGTGCATTGAAGGAAGCTGAAAAATTAGGTATTGATCATATTGCATCAATTCCGTTGGACAAAGATATCTGCAAAAGAAGTGATGAGGGATATCCTGTGGCGCTTGATATAGGCTCTCTACTCAGTCGCCCATATTACAAAGCCGCTCAAACCTTGAAAGACAAACTTGGATTTCAGTAGAGGAAGCTTGTGGAACATAAAAATATTTACATAGATAGACAATCAATGCCCAAATAGGAAACTAATTTTTGCATGGTGACGAGCCTCCGAAGAAGGCATTTTTGGCTCTTTGACGGGGATTTTGTTACGTCCTGTTCCCAGTTTGTCCACCATGACTATACTTGAGTTGCTTTTCTTGTATTTTGTTCTCTTGCTTTGTGTTTTTGGCTTTCTTCTAGTGCTAAAAGTGTCTATTCATTACCTGCTTTGCTTGTTTTGTTTTATATAGATATTTCTTTTTTGCTACACACATACAACAAAAAAAGCTTAAACAAATTTTATTGAGATTATTTGATTTTATTGAAAAATCAATACGTAACATCTGAACACATTTAAATACAATGAAATTTATTTGGTGCCTGATTTTTTCTAAACTTTTATTTACTTCTTTTGCTCTGAATCCTCCTGTTGTTGAAGGATTGACTGATGCAGAACTTAACCATGCAACTTCCCATGCAATTTTTAAATCAATTTTGAATCATCGTGATTTTGGTTTTGACCTGGTTAGATTTAGTGAATGGGAATCGCCAAAAGGTGATATTTACGTAGTTCCTTCGACTGGTGAGAATGATGAGAATACTCCTGCTCTAGGATTAGGATATAAATTTATCAATAATGACAAATCCATTGTTCAGTCTACTGATATAATTAATGTTGCTCAAATTAAAGAAGAAAATATTTCTGTTACTGGTTTTCCATTTTTGTGGAAAAAAAATAAAATAGGCGAATCCCCTAATGGTTTCCTTCCCTTTGGTTCCAGAAAGTTCACAAAGACACCAAGTATAAAAACGGGTATACCTTCAATGCATGGTGGACCTGATGATGATATAATACCTGAAAACAATTTTCAAGATCAATATCATATTGAACAATCTAAACTTGGTAATTATAATTTGATTGAACAACCAAGAGTATGGTTTGAAGAGGATGAGTATGGTTGTATTACTAGTGATAGGGTAAACAAATTGTATGGTGCTGATCACATGATTTTTGTTGGAATTGAAAGTAATAATGTAGAAGAGAATGAAGGATCGATTTACAAACTTGACGAAATTGTTTCATCACTTAAAATAATTACCTATTATACGACTACAACTGTTACAGCTACACAGAGCATAACAGTTTCTCAAACTGAATATCCATATCTTAATTCATTATTGGATACCATTGATTCTAATGAAGGAGAAATTATTTTAAAAAATAATGAACATAATAACAAAAATACAATTAATAGTTTGACGATTCCAAGTACATGGAACTCATATCCGTTTTCGGTAACTAATACTAAATCTAAGAATTTACTACACGAAAGTTCTACTAGGATGGTTTCATCGCACAACCAAATTTTAACTTCTAGTTATTATGGTAACATAACATCTAATACAACAAAACTAACAATCACTTCGATTGGTAATACAAGTAAACGGACTAACGATTCTACTATTTCAAGTAGCCAAAATATGGCGAACAATATTCCAAGTGGTAGCTTAAGTTCTTTATTCGGTTTAATATTTGCCGTTATCTTTGGTGTCGTTTTAATCTAATAAATATGAATATATATTTTCTATATAGCTAGCTGTTTTACTAAACCTGCGGAATAAAATTAGTTGGGAACATGATTTTACTCTTGTAATGCGTTAAGTCTTTGTCTCATATTCAATATAAGGTTTTCAGCTTCATCATCAGAAACTTGTTCTGAATCAAGTGGAGTTTTATCTTGTATAGTTGAAGACTGTTCTTGATTTGTTTGTTCCGAATCTTTTTGTACACCCAATATATTTGATAGTAATTCATCGATCTCCTCGTTTTCATCTTCATCTTCATCTTCCCATTCAGCTGTATCCAAAACATCAGTTACCATTTCATCTATAATTCCACTTTTAGTTAATTCTTTAGACAATTCTTGAACTGTTCTACTAATATTTGGTAAATGAACTAATTGATTCATATCTCTCATTATTTCAGTTGATTTTTGCAAAGAACCAGTTAGTTTGATCAATTGCTGCTGTTCATTTAATTTAAACTCTATTGAATCTAAAGTAGCACGTGACACATGCATCCTCTCATTAACTTTCTGGGTATTTCTTAATTCTTTGGCATATAATCTTGCAGCTTTCAAATCATTCTTTTTAGCAGCTGTTTTAATTAAAGACTTGGATTTGTTTTCAAGATTATTGAGATCTTGAATTTGCCTATCCATTTGACGTTTGTTTTTACGCAAAGTTTGCTGGCATTTACGAAACTGTTCCTTGGGATCTGGGCCCCATATTGCTTTTTTAACAAAATCCATTTGTTTTTAGTAGTCCTTGTCGATTCTTTTAGTTCTTATTTTTATCTTCTAAGAAAGAAAAGGTCGGTTTTTTTACTGTATAATCATAAAATAGATATGAGGAATTTTAATATTTTGATAGCGGCTGGGTCGTTTTTTTCTTGACGCAACAAGCCAAATTTGAAGTTCCTATTACTTGATGTTTTACCAGCATAATGTGTGAGTTCGAAAACTGCTACAATAATATTTCAATTGTAATAAAATATGTAGCTTTTAATTTAGGTTTCAGCAGTCATTTTATGTATTTTATAATGTTTTCACTTTCACGATTAAATGTGTTTTTGAAGTTATGACAAATATCATGTTGTGCAAAAAGCTGTTCTGTACAGGGGCCCTATATGTTTTGCCTTGTGAATTGGGATTTTATATCTCAATCTACATGAACATGATAGGTAGTGTGATTGTTTAATGAAGTTCTAGCCCGCTGTACTCCAACTCTTCGTTATTTAAACATACTTTTTTTTACACGATCTACCAGGAGCCCCAAAGTTTTACAGGTTCGAAACTGTGAATTTCGATTTTTCAAGTTTCATTGTACAAAACCAAATTATTGTTTCGTGTCTATGTAAATAAGGTTTTTAACTAAACCAAGCCTACAGAAAAATAATCGGTTTTACCTACCCATGAAATGTGATTCTAATTTTAATTTTGATTTTTTAAACTTTGAGCTTATAAATTTTCAGCTTATATATAATAATAAACTTTTAGCTTTTTTGGCCTTTTAGCCTCTGTGTAAGGAAATAAAACCTTAACTTTTAAAGGTTTTATTTCCAATAGTGAATTTTCGCCCACATTACTTATATATCTTGAGAAATAGACAGCTTACAGAAAAATACACATAAGGTTTGACAGTTCCAACATGCAAATCAATCTGCAAGTGATTTTAATAACATGATGGAATCGCCACTGCAAAAAGGGTTGTTTTGCCCCCATTTTGTGTATTTCAGGAAACAAACTGTATGGAGTGCGCACAATAAACACTGTTTATATAGTGGAAACGCATGAAATTCATCAAATACGAGACCCCCTAACCCGCCGAGTGTTGTATGTTTGTGCAGAAAACAGTTTGTGTGTAATCTGACCGTTTCGCGCGTAAAAAGGCTTGCTGTTGCGTAATGCAACGCTGCTTGTCCGTTCCGTTGCTCGCTCCTTCGTTCGTTCCCACAGCGCTCAATCCAGCCAGGCCGCTTGCCAGGCCGCTTGCGAGGCCACTTGCCAGAAATTTGACGCGTCTGGAGGTTTCTGTGGTTTACGTGTTTTGCAATATGTTTCGTGTATCTGGGAGTGTGTGGGTTCTTGTAATGCCAATCTTTACGTGTCTGGATACTTATATTTGTGATGTTTCGTGTTTCTTTTTTCATTTTTCTGGATTCTTCTCTTTCTTCCTTTTTTTTTCCTTTTCTTCCTTTTCTTCCCTTCCCTCTTGTATTTTTTTACTATTCTTTTACAGTATTCTTCTAGTAGAAATCTTTAGATACACAGTCCCCCGATATATAATACATACAATGTTAGAAGGTAAATTTGAAACCGCAACTCTTTTAAAAAAAGTATGTTTTCTATTACAACAGTGTTAAATTTCCAAACAATTTCCAAACAATTTCTAAACATAATACTAACCTATTCCCAACATTCCTTTGTTGTGTGTTGCTTTTTGAAGATTATTGATTCTATCAGAGATTCTGTTAAATTATGTAATTTCAACTGTTCGCAAGCAGATGGTATTACCGTCCAAGCAATTGACGACTCCAGAGTTCTTCTTATTGCATTGAAAATGGACCCAGGTTGTTTTCAAGAATTCAGATGTGATAGAGATTTAGTTCTTGGTTTGGATTTAGAATCTTTAGGTAAGATTTTAAAGCAAGGTAATAACGAAGATTTTTTGACTTTGATTGCAGAAGATAATCCAGATTCTTTACTAGTTGTTTTCGAAGATAAAAAGAAGGACAGAATTTCCGAATTTTCCCTTAAATTGATGGACATCGATTCGGATGTCCTTACTATTGACGACATGGATAACGATTGTTCTATAACCATGCCATCATCGGATTTTGCTAAGATTGCAAGAGATTTCAAAACAATGAGTGAATCTTTACAAATAATAGTTGATAAGGAATCTGTTAAATTTAAAGCAGAAGGTCAAATCGGTTCAGGTTCTGTTGTTTTTAAACCATACACTGATGTTGAAAATAATGAAGAATCCATCAAGATTGACATGAACCAACCTGTAAATTTAACATTTGGAGCTAAATATTTAAATGATATTGTTAAAGCTGCATCTTTGTCTCCATCTATCACTATAAAATTAACTGATAAAGCACCAGCTCTTTTCGAATTCAAATTGCCAAGTGGGTATTTAAGATACTACTTAGCTCCAAAGTTTGAAGATGAGGAATAGTCTTTTTACTAACAAACTATATATATTATTTCTTTTCATATTTAGCTTTTTCTTTTTTAAAAAAATACACTTGTTTCATTTATAAAAACAGAAACAAAATAGTTCCAATATTCTAATATTGTGCCTCCTTTAAATTATCCAATTCCGGTAAATTTGATGAACACAGTGTGGATCTTTCCGTAATAGGTAATACCAATCTATACGCATCATGTCTATTCATATAGTATCTAAATAATCTCTTGACTCGAATAAATCCAAAGTTTTCATACAAACGTAATGCTTTTTTATTTATCACTTCTGTTTCTAAGGTTATTTCATCACATGCATGTTTTTTTATCATTAAATCGATCGACTGTTCAATCAATCTCTTGGCAATTCCTAAACCACGATATTCATCTTCAACTGATAACATACCTATGTACCCTCTAACACGCACATTTCTATGTGGTTCAACTTTACATATAATATTCCCCACTATTTTTCCTTCATGTAATGCTAATAAACATAATTCTGGCCAATTATTGATGAAAAATCGATAAACGTAAATCGAATATGGTTCACTCAAATGTTTATTCGTAATTGCTTCAACCGCATCTATCTCTTTATCAATGTCTTCTCGACTTCTTAACTTAGTATCCAAACACACCGCTTTGATTTCTATATCGTCCAGTGTCGTCATTAATGATGACAAAAAATCCTGCTTATTTATTGATCTTCTTCTCGTCTTACTAAATATGGTTGAACTATATAGCAGTCAAATCAACCGGCGTAAAAAAATCCCAGTCCCTCCGAGACGCGCAAAAGGCTCAGTCAATTCTGTTACAATAGAGTAAGTAGGGAGTGTCTTGCAGATCTTGTTTTATGTTGTATTAGATATCGAAAGCTCGCAATTTTTTCTTATAGATTGTATATAAATACAGTACAAATTATATATGAACAACTCAATATATTCAACAAAAGGTGGGTTGATCTCAATCTCAATGAACCCATCGAAAATAACAAAAGGATCCAACATGGTTGATTCTTATCGAATTAATGATAAGTCAAACCCCACAATAACGATATTTAATGCATTTAAAGGAAAACTTATAGTTGTACCACACGATTTATTTACAAATATGGAAACATTAAAAGTTTACATTTCACAAAATTTGAATATTGATATAGACCGACTTTTTTTGTTAACAGCATTCGGAATCAAGCTTAAATTCTCAATGATTGTACATGAACAAGTATCACAAATTTATGCCTTTGATAGAAAATTCTTCACCCCTGCATTGCTAAAATCAGAAAGAACCAATTCAGTTATTGCCGAATTGATTGATTCAGTGAAAAATGAAGAATTCTTGAATTTGATCAGACCTCGAGAATCTCCATTATCTCTAGTTAATAATTCTGATTTTACGATAATTGCTAAAAATTTATCATCACTCAGTTCGGAAAAGATTATCAATTCTTCAGATTTAGACTTTGATAGACTTAGATTGTTTTTAAATTTAATCAAAAGGAATTCAGGTTGGGCTCTGGCGTTGGTTTCTGACATGAAAAGTGCATTATTGAATGATATTTATTATCATGATTATAGCATCATTGAAAACATTCTTGATGCATTTAATGCTTTAATTCAATACGTTAATAATTTATTTGCTAATTTAGAAAATGAAATAAAAACTATTTTTGATGTTTTTAACAATTTGGCCGCAAATTCTTTAGCCAATTCTTGGGAGGAAATGTACAGGTTATTGGAGGTAACTTCATTTTCTTATAAAGAATCAAAAAATATTCACACACTAAAACTTTCCGATTTGATTGACTTAGGAAAGATTAAAAATTCGGCAAAAAGCTCAAAAATACATGCAGCTGAAATTGAAAAATATTTTATTCAATTACGTTCATCCATCATTAAAGATATAATTCTGCAAAAAGAATCGATCTTATCGGATTTTGAAACTTACAAAACTCTTTATTTGATTAAAGATTGGGATTTAAGTGAAGCTGGAAATATTCAAGAAGCAAATGAAATTTATAAGCAGCTTGAATTGGCCGTCGACGAAATGGTAAATGAAGTAAAACATTTACCAACCTTTGAAGAATTGATTACAACGATTAGTAATATGTCAACTTATCTTTCGCAAGATGCAATTTCTAAAATTATTCAATTGACTAACATATATAATAATCAGAAAAATAAGTCTATCCCACTAATAAGCGGTCTTTCAAATAAACTTTATAAAATTCAAAGGAAGTTTTATGATTTACGTGAAGAACTTCAGCATAAACTTTTAAGTTCGACGCTCTGTTCAATTGTTAATATACAATTGTCTATTAGAAAAGCATCATCCTTTTTAAATTCCGATATTCTTGAAAAAATTGAAGAAATGCAGCACGATGAACTTCAATTGACTTTAGTTCATGATCTTCCCTCAATTTTTGGTATATGGGTGGTAGCTGTTTTAAGTAATAAAAAATATGCAGTATCCTTAGCTAAAATTTCAAGAAAAATAAATGAAGTTTTTCAAATGTTGAATTTTACTGAAAAATCAGATCGTGGGAAATGGTTTACAGATTTTAATAAAAATTTAGGTATGGAAACAGTAGATTTAAGTTTTATGAATGATTTACATCATAAAGATAAATTCATTTTTGAACATTTATTTCAAATTATTATTACACAAAATAAATCAGAAGAAGGGAACCCATTATTGGTCCCTATATCCCAAGAAAATCAATATATGGCTAAAAGAAATAGCTATGATGCTACCGGTTATCTTAAACCCTTTAATAACTTTTTTCAAAACATCAATACCTTTCCTTTAAAACCTAGGTTAGATAAAACAATATCTGTTCAAATTGAATCTACCGCTAAGGATGAGCAAACTTTTTTTAACGGATTGATTCAACATATTACATCTGATGATATAATTAATTATCTTAAAATATTAGAAGATAAAAAACACGATCCTTTATTAATAAAAGAAATAAAAGCTTATCTTTCAAACATTGGTATTAATGAATTATCAGGTTTAAAAACAAAAAATGGTAATATGGTTGTTAAAACAGGTCAACTAGAAAATTTAGGCACTTTTGATGGAGATGATGAACATTTTATGAGAATTTTTAACAAATTTATAAAAAGTTTTGAATTAAAAAATGTTAGCATTGAAATTAAAAAAAAGGATAAAGATATTAAAAAAATATTGGATACTGATGCCAGTACTGTTAAAGTTTATAAAGAAAGAATTAGGAAGCTTGAAAATTTATTACATGATAAAAAATTTCCCTTGTTTCATTATAAATGGGCACAGGTTAACACAGAGACTTTTAAATTTTTAGAAAATGCTGATGAATGTGAGAATGTAATTGTTGAGAATGGTGCAATCTTTGGTCAAAACACAATTAGGTTGCCACCTAGCCATTATTTAGAAAAAGTTCAAGAGCTTCAACAGGAAAATAAACATTTGATGCATCAAATTTCTGTTTTAGAAAACAGTGAAAATGTAGAACAAATGAAAAAATTACATCAATCTATTGAAGATAAAGAAATATTTATTAAAAAGTTACAAATGGTTGATCAAAATAGGAAGAAAGAAATTGAGTCGAAAGACAAAACTATTTTACAATTACAAAAGCAAATTTCATCAATGAATAAGGAATTTGGAATTTTGAAAGAGCAAAATGAGAAACTACATAGCGATGTAAATGATGTGAATATTATGAACAAGGATTTACTCGAAAATATGACACATAAAGAAGTTGAATATTTGACAGAGAATCAACAAAATCAGAAGGAGAAAAATGATTTAAATATGAAGATCGAAGAATTGGTTGATGTTAATAATCAATTTGAAAAGGTTTCGATTAAAATTAAACAAATTGATAAATTTATTAATAAAGCTCTTTCAATTTTACTTTTTACAATGGATAAATTGAAAGATTTAAGTAATCATTTATACTCTAATATGGAAACATTTTGTTTGATTCTTGAGATAATGGGATTATTATTGGTCGAAAACAATGGATATCCAGATATTCAGCGTATCAAGGGGCTAAGACTGCAAAAGAAAAAAATGTTGAACGAAGAAGAGGGAGCAGGAGACGAAATCGGGAATGATGAAAATTTATTTTTGGAAGTTGTAGCATCAAAATTGATCAATGAGCCAAAAGAAAAAGTTAATTGGATACCCAATTTAAAAGAGTATATTGAATTTGATAATTTCAGGTTTAATATTGAAAAATCGGAATTGCAAGAGGCAGAATCAAAACTAGAAATACAAGCAGCATCAAAAGTTGATGGCGGAGCGGAATTGAAGCTTCAAAGTTCCAAACTCAAAGAAGCGGATGAAACTTTGAAAACTTTAAATGACTCTGAGTTGAAACTACAGCATCTTCTTGATATACTATGTGAAAAAGATTTGGAGGCTAATTATAATGATTTTGTCTGTAAGTCCACTATTAAGCAAGATTTGATCTTAAAAAAAGTTCACAAGAGATTTGAAGATGTGGAAACTTTAGCTCGCAAGTTACAACGTGAGAAAGCCCAATTGAAATCCGAAGTCAAAGCTGTTAATAAAAAAGTGTCGCAACAGCTTGTGTTGCACAATTTTGAAAAGGGGAATTTGGTGTTGTTTTTGAGGACGTTTACACTTGATGGTAGCAACGGTAGCAGCAACTACACGCAGAACGAAAATGAGAGGAAACAGCAGCCGTGGGCCATTTTTAATATAGGGTCTCCCAATTATTATCTACATCCAAGATCAGAGCACCAGGCTGCGTTTCTGGAAACCAAGGATTGGTTTGTGGCTCGTCTCAGTAGTGTTACTAAACATGTAGTCGACCTACAGAACAAGGACAGCATTAAGGAGAATCCATTCAATCTTGTTGTGGGCACAGCCTGGTTTTTTGTGGAAACGTTGGAGGAGTCAGGATAGGCGCGGGCCGAGTCAGGGCCAAGTTTCGGAGTTGAGGAAATGTAAATTCCGATTGGAAGACAGGCCAGGCGGGGTTGTTAGGGGACTTTATCAGTTCCCGAGTCAGATGCAGTTATACATTTGCACAGATTAGATAATTTTTCTTTATAACAGGACACAGCAAGGAGTTCAGCTGAAAGAGGGATACTTCTGCAAGTTGATTTATCTAGTTAGAAGTGCATCTAGTGGTGGGTGTATTTGGGCAAAGAGCAGTGATTGCCGAAAAAAAAAAAAACATAAATTAATCAAGATGAAACGATTTGAGATAGAAGATACCAACACAACAGACACAGACACAGAAGATGTTTACAATTACACAAGTTTGCAAAGGGAAGATAGTGTTTTGGAACGACTGAATAATTTATTTGTTGATAACAGAGGTAGTGGCCGGATGTCTGCACTGGATGCAGCAGTGATTCATCAGCTGGATATGTCAGGAATACCAATATCCATGGTTGTAGGAGCCAATTCACAAGATTTAATCGATCTGTTGCGAAAATGGTGCCTTGAGGGGCCATATCTAGCAGACCAAACAGTACGATTTTGTTTTTCAAGGGGGCGAAATGTTTCGATATCAAACACTGTGCATGTGGATGATTATACATGGAAACAACTAGCACTTATAATGAAACGATGTTTAAAGCAAAATGAAGATCACACGTCATTGGTTCAGACATCTCCCATGATGAGATATTATGGAGACCTCTACCCAGATAATGGGCGGGATGGAAATCTAGATCTGAATTTGAGCGTCTGCTCAGCAGAGAGTATGTGTAATTTGGGAATGGATATAGGTATTTATTAGGGATTATAACAACAACAAAAATGCTTTTTAAATTGTAAAGCTGGAAAAGTATGTTATTTTTTACTCGATTTTGGTGTTGAAAGGCTCAGGGGATTTTGTTCAAGTATTTCTGCTTTGCTTGTTCTTTTCTTTTTGTTTTCTTTATTGTGTATTATTTCACTTAACCTTTAAGAAGCCTGAAATGTCAATACCTATTGCTTATTTGGTGAATGGTGGCGATTGTGTACCGCTATTTAAAAACAGAGTTGTGGCATTAGGTAGGTTACCTACTGAAATGAAAAATAGTCGAGTTGGAAGAATTCAGATTAATGATTCACATATTTCATCGACACATTGTTATATTTGGCATATTCAATTTGATTCAAATACTTCAAGTATTTGCTATTTGAAAGATACATCCAGTAATGCATGTTTTGTTAATGATGTTGCTGTTGGCACGGAAAACATTGTTATTTTACGCAACAATGACCGCATCAAATTGTACCCGGGAATTGGTTTCAAATATGTTGAAAATTCGCCAAATACTGAAAAGTCAAATAAAATTGTGAAAATAAGTGATTGGTTGGTTTTGCCGGATGTTTTAGGTTTTGGGACATTTGGTAAAGTTCAAATTGCATACAAAGATAATAATGATATGCACAAATTGTATGCAGTCAAAACTATCAAGTTTGGTAAAACCAATAACAAGGATAAAGTTGAACATGAAATTTTAAAAAAGATCAGCCACCCTAATATTATTGAATTCAAGGAAAGTATAATTGATAGTAAGTCGGGTCTGATAAAAATGTTTCAAGAATTAGCAATTGGCGGTGATCTTTTTTCATACCTTTCACAAGATTCTGATTTTTTGCAAGGATTACCAGAAAGTGAAGCTATTTTTGCTCTTTTTCAAATATGCAGAGGGCTACAGTATTTACATGACGTAGGTATTGTTCATAGGGATTTAAAACTCGATAATATCTTAGTTACAGGGGTGCCGGTGAACTTTCCCCGATTGGCAATTGGCGACTTTGGTATTGCAAAGCAAAACCTACCACTTACCAATAGATCGGGTAGAAATGGTAGAAATGGAGATGGATATTTGATGAAAACTATGGTGGGTACTGCAGAATATGCAGCACCAGAAATCGATCTATGGAAGCATGCTGATCACTCCATAAAGGTTAAGTCTAAATGTATCGACGAGTTTTTTGCATATAATAATGAAAATCATAATTCCAATTTATTTTACACCGAAAAGGTGGATACCTGGTCTTTAGGAGTAGTTGGGCACATCTTGTTCAGTGGAATATCTCCTTTCTATAGCACTGAAATCAAAGAAATCATCAAAAAGAGACGAATCGGGGAAATAAATCTTTCTAGCAGTAAATGGCTGCATGTTTCCACCATATCCAAAAACTTTGTGCATCTGTGTCTTTCCGTAGACCCTGCAAAGAGAGCCAGTATCAACGATTGCATGTCCAGTCCACTGTTTACACGTGGAACACGCTCGGTATTAATTTCTGAGCTCCTCAGGCAACATGGAATGTAAATAGTCCACTTGCAGATCATCGCCTGTCATTAAATCAAAACAAATCCCATCAGATCAGAATTCACCCCCAAAGATTTCGGTCGGAACCGAACGGGGCCCGTGAGTCGGATTTTTTCAAATCGAGAATTTTTCGACACTGTTTTGTCACTTGCCGATTTTGCCCTTAACTTTTGTTTTCTTTTTCCCTTCTCTTTTTTGCTTGCATTTTCTTTTTATTTAAGAATTTTTCTTTTTGTTTGAATAAATACCTGCTGACACCAACCCGTGTCTTGTGCTCTGTATATTTATAAAATATTAGACACAACATTTTCAAGCATTATTTTACATCTTTTTTTTTATATTCATTTAACTAATTGATATTTTTCACTTTGGAAAAGTTACACGTTTGAAAAAAGTTGATTTTTTTTTCATTCTTTATTTTTAACTTCAGCATACTTATATCTATACAGCTTTTATATTTAACTTCTGCACGAAAATAGTTAACGATCAAGGTGAAGTTTATTCTATTTTGCGTCAACACAAAATTTTCAAGTTTCAATTTTCAAAGTTTTTAATTTTCCAGTCCAGCTTTAGCTCTTTTTTCACTATTTATTTTACTCTTTAATTTTTTATTTTATTTTTGTTTTGTTATTTAATATTTCAATAGCTTTTTCCAAAAAGAATCACTTGTTATTTCATTTATTTTTCATTTTAGACTTACACATTTATTATTCATTTATCAATTAATTTATTTAAGTTTTGCTTTCATTTATAAAAAAAATAAACACATCATTTTACATTTGTTTTTTTCCTGAAATTATAGAATCAAATAGGAAAAAAATATTAAATTCATTTTTCATTTAACGAAAAGATTTATTGCATTTAAGAAAAAAAAACCAACGCAAAAGAAAGACAAAAACAGTCATCATAATGTACAGTTCAAATTTTGATAACAACAATACACAGGCACATTCATTAACTACTAATGGTCAAATTCCCCAATTATGGATGGGTGAATTAGATCAAAGATGGGATGAATTAACGATTAAACAGATTTGGACAAGTTTATTAAGTTCCATGGGTATTGTCGTTCATTCCATTAAATTAATAAGAGATAAGCAAAGCACTCAATTAGGTTTAGCAAATTCAGGTTATTGCTTTATTAGATTTCATAATTTTGAGGATGCATCAAAAGTTTTAAATACTTTTAATGGTAAACCAATTCCAGCTACTAATAATCAACATTATTTTAGACTTAATTGGTCATCTGCTAATATCCAAGCAGCAGCAGTAGCAGCTGCATCAGCTAATACAATTCCTTTAACTTCGAGTTCAAATTTAATTGAATATTCAATTTTTGTTGGTGATTTACCCCAAAATATTAATGAACAAATTTTACTTCAAACTTTTAAATCAAAATATCCTTCATGTACAAGTGTTAAAATTATGGTTGATCAGTCTACGGGTAATAATAAAGGTTATGGTTTTGTTAAATTTCTTAATGAAGATGAACAAAAAAAATCATTAAATGAAATGCAAGGCTATAATTTATTAGGTCGTGCGATTAGAGTGTCAACTGCATCAAAATCTAATACATCAAATTTATCAAATTTGAGTAATAATACTTCAACTTCATCAATTCCATCATTGAATATGAATAACCAATCACCAATTTCTCAAACTCATGGATTATCTTCTTCGTCGATTAATCAGGCAAATTCTAATTCTTCAGGATTTTCTTCAAATAATTTAACTCAACAGCCAACAGCACAAAATGTTTCATTACAGTATTTTAATGATCCAGCAAATACAACAGTTTTTATTGGGGGATTAAATGTGCCAATTTCAGAAAAACAAATGTTTGATTTATTTTCTAAGTTTGGATCGATTAGTTACGTTAAAATTCCATCTGGTAAAAGTTGTGGATTTGTTCAATATTTTCATCGTACCAGTGCAGAAATGGCAATTAATGAGATGCAAGGTTATGATATTGGTGGTGGTTGTAAAATTAGAGTCAGTTGGGGTGCTAGAGCAGCTCAAAGAAGTTGGTTTGCAAGACAATTGCAACTTCAACAACAGCAAAACCAAGACCAAAACCAGAACCAAAGTTATCTTCATCGTTCTAATCTTCATAATCGCCAAGAACAGCAGCAACAACATGTACAAGGACAGAATATTAATATGATGGATTCCATTTCTCAGTTCCAGAATGTTAATGCCTCAATGGACCAATTTTCCAACAATGACATTAACATGTTACTCGGCATGAACAATGCAAATAGCATCAACGGACAGATGGGAAATATGGGTGATACCCTTGGTTTATTCAACTCGTACGTGAATGTTAACGAGAATTTACTACAGTCCAATGGGTATGCGATCGATCAATATCCATTCCAACAAGAAAAGATTCCATACAATAACGGGCTGAGTGTTAGCGATGAATTCAAGTTGAATCGTTTACTCATGGCTGCGAGAGACGGTAACCTCGACCAGCTCGATTTAAATGCAAGCTTATATTGATGTTTTAAAGTTTTTTATAGTCTATATAATATGGAAATCCTGCTCATGTTTTTTTTAAACCGAACCTAAACGCCTCTACTCCGAATAACGGTCATATTTTCTACACAAGCACGACATCCTTGGCGGTTCTTCAGCTACCTGTTTGGCAATCACCCAAGATTCCCGCCCTCTCTCCTGTTTTTTTCTCTTTCTTTAAAATCTTAAAAATATTCAAAAACAGAAAATTCTGGAAAACCCTACCCAACTGAGACCCGGATCGCCTGGACCTGCCTTGCAAGTGTAAAATGTTATGTGCAAAAACGTTGGCCTGGTCAAAATTATGCGCCAATTTGGGCGTTTCACGAGAAAGCGCCTCGAAAAATGCGGTGATGCCTGCAAAGGCATTTCTGATTGAAAAATTTTAAAAGACAATGCAAAAAAAAAAAAGTTTTTGACACAATGTGCCTTCAAAAAAATTGACGTTTATTTTGCAGGCATTGGCAGCGGAAGGGTAGAGGCATTAAGTGTGTAACACTGCGATTACATAGTGGGGAAAGAGCAAGCCAGTAGATAGATGTACCGGTAGCGGAGTTGATTAAACAGTTAATCCTGAATAGGAACACGCAACCTATCAAATAGGCTGGTGACATGAAAAATTCTGTTTGAGGAACTCCAATAGTCACATTATTTGTACTGTCATGACTGGCTGGAATTTCTTTTTAAGATATTCATATATTAGAGATGATTTCCTTTCCTTTTTTTTCAACCCTTCTTACACTGTAATTGTACTCTGTATCTTTCCTTCTTTCACTTTGAATTTCCTTTCCCCCCACCTTAGTTGTCTTGGTTAATAATAGCTTAAAAAAATTATAATGACCACAACACCCGATCACAAGCTTAACACGTCGGAAACAAGTGATTCAAAAGTCATTCCACTTGATACATATGTCAGTGGAAGTAACATAGAATCAATTGAATCAAAGTCTGCATATTCGTCTGAAGAAGAAGGAAAAAAGAGCTTTTTCAGCAATTTTGTTGATTCTTTTAGACCTATTGAATTAGACAAATTGGATCCAAATTTAACAGATATCGAAAGAGCCAATGTCATTGCTGCAAGAGCACCATTGAATAGAGGTTTGAAAAATAGACATATCCAAATGATTGCAATTGGTGGTGCAATCGGTACAGGTTTATTCGTTGGTTCAGGAACTGCTTTGAAAAATGGAGGCCCGGCTTCCTTGATTATTTGTTATTTGATTATCGGTACAATGATTTTTGCAACTGTTCAAGCATTAGGAGAATTGTCTATAGCCTTCCCAGTTGCTGGATCTTTTCTTTCATTAAATTCAAGATTTATATCTCCAACTTGGGGTTTTTGTATGGCATGGAATTATGCCATGCAATGGATTATTGTTTTGCCATTGGAATTAGTTGCTGCATCACTTACTATTAAATATTGGAATGAAGAAATTAATTCTGCCGCTTGGGTTTCCATATTTTATGTTTTGATATTTTTTGTTAATATTTTTGGTGTGAAAGGTTATGGTGAAGCAGAATTCATTTTCTCATCAATTAAAGTTGTTTCAATTATTGGTTTTGTCATTTTAGGTATTATTCTTAATTGTGGTGGTGGACCAAATGGAGGTTATATTGGTGGTAAATATTGGCATGAACCTGGTGCTTTCAATGATGGTTTTAAAGGTTTATGTACCGTCTTCGTTACAGCAGCATTTTCATTTTCTGGTACAGAACTAGTTGGTTTGACTGCAGCTGAAACAGCAAATCCAAGAAAGACATTACCGTCTGCAACCAAACAAATTTTTTGGAGAATTTCCTTATTCTATGTTACCTCGTTATTAATTGTTGGTTTGTTAGTCCCATACAATGATCCAAGATTATTGAGTGGAACATCTTCAGGTACCTCAGCATCTCCTTTTGTCATTGCAATAAAAAATGCAGGTATTTCAGGTTTACCATCCGTCATGAATGTTGTTATTTTAATTGCCATTATATCAGTTGCAAATGCAGCAGTGTTTGCTTGTTCAAGAACGCTTGCTTCGTTAGGTGATCAAGGATTTGCTCCAAAGATTTTCGGTTATATAGATAGAAAGGGTAGACCAGCTGTTGCTATCGCCATTGTTTTATTTTTTGGTTTATTATGTTATTTAGCTGCTTCGCCAAAGGAAGCAATAGCGTTTGCTTGGTTGATGTCGTTATCTGGTTTATCTTCACTGTTCACCTGGGGTTCAATTTGTTTCTCGCATATCAGATTCAGACAAGCATTAAAGGCAAATGGCAGAAAGCCGGAAAACGAGCTATCTTTCCTTTCAATGACAGGTGTTTGGGGTTCCTGGTGGTCCCTTATTTTAAATGTCTTAATTTTGATAGCTGAATTCTGGGTTTCTCTCTTCCCAACTGACAAAGCAGACGTTTACAACTTTTTTGAAAACTACCTTAATGCAGTTGTGCTTGTTGTAATCTTATTATTTTACATCATTTGGAAGAGGTTTAAAGTCACTTTATTGTTGAAAGTAAAGGACATTGATATCGATACTGGTCGTAAAGTTCAAGACATGGATTTGCTCAGGCAAGAAATTGCCGAAGAAAAGGAGTTCATTGCTTCTCAACCTTTCTACTACAGATTCTACAAATTCTGGTGTTGAACATACCTAGCCTTCTTACTCACGCTACTCACAGCCCCGTTATTCTTTTTCTAATGACTCTTTTTATTGTATATTGTATCTATCTTTTGTGTTTCTTACATTTCTCTTAATTTTATTGATAATGGATTTCTACGCTTGGCAAAACCACATGCTACCAAAACTGTCGGATAATGCGCGTCAGCAGCCGCAAACTGCCGCAACGGCCGGGACCCGGGCCAATTGGAAAGGCGCGATTGGCCGGTTTCTTGGTGTATGTGGAGAAGGTGAAGATGGAAATGCCAAGGTGCAGCGTGAAGTTGCAGAGTTTGCACAGTTTAAGTTCATCACATTGACTGGCAAACTGTACCATATTTAGAACAAACATGTTAGCTGCATTAAGACTCCCTCTCACCTGTGCTGCAAGATCTGCTCGTGTTGGTATCATCAGACCTTCTCTCCATGTTAGATCCTTAGTAACTGTCAAGGCTACACCTGCTGAAGCAAACTCCATTCTTGTTGCTCAAAGAAAAAACAGACCTGTTTCTCCACATTTAGAAATCTACGAAAAGCAATTAACTGCAGTTTTATCTGCATTCCACAGAATCACTGGTGTCGGTTTAGCATTGGGTTTCTACGCTGTTACTGTTTCTTTTGCTGCAGGTATTGTTGATTCCGCTTCCTTAGTTTCCCTCTATTCTGCTTTACCTGTTGCTACACAAGTTGTATTCAAGGGTCTTGCAGCTTTCCCATTCGCCTTCCACGCATGGAACGGTGTCAGACATTTAATTTGGGATTCAGGCCGTCTAGTCAATATCAAGGGTGTTTACACAACTGGTTATGCTGTCTTAGGTTTAACCGTAGTCTCTGCACTTGCTTTATTATTTGCTTAAACGCTCATGTTTTCTTTTTAACACCTCTATATTCCACTTTATTATTCTATGTTTATAACGAAATAACTTGATAAATTATCGAACCTCCTGCTCAAGCTCCAGCTGCAGTTCCCCTAACATTTTCCTTTGCCTCCTAGGGCCGAACCCCTTCGGTCTCCCTCTTCGTCCCCCCGCAAGTTTGAGTTTCAAATAATTTTTCCCACGCTCCGCCCTGTCTTCCCTCCGTTTACCCTAGTACTTTCTGAATCTTCGTCCTTGGCACTTTTTCTTCGCAGTAAATATGATTTAAAGTTGCTGGGCTTTTCTGAGCCTTTCCCTAGTAACGACAAAAGTTCCCAGTAAAAATCGCACAGGGGATGCCGCATGAAAAAATATGGAGTGGTAAAAATCATTGCTATTGCCTGATTGCTCTAAGATTGGGCGTTTTATTGTCGACAAACAGATAAACAAGTTCTTTTATTCGGTATAATTTACATAAAAACCAAATATGGGCTTTATTAATAAGAAATGGAAAGAATTGGTATATACATTAACTTCCAACGATAGATACGCAGGTTACCATTCTTCAAAAGCAGTTAATTCATTAGTTGATAACGATAACGAGGCAACATTTAAAACAATTGCCAATTTGGATTGTTCCGCAGATGAGAAACAACAGGCTCAATTGGTTTTAGATGCATGGCATATCATTGAAGATGTAATTAACTTGGATCTTAATGATAGCCATGGACATTTTTCTTTCGATGATTATTCAGATGATATAGATTATTTAAATGATATACCAGATGCCGAAGATTTCCTCAATTCATTATCTGATCCATGTACGTTAAAAGATTTGCAAGTTGCTCAAAAGCATCTAGATATTCAATTCCCTAAATGTGTTTTACAATACTTTCTGGCTCATGATGGCCAAGAAGTTGCACCTTCTTCTACAAAAAAACTAGGTATAGTATTTGGACTTCAACTATTGAGTTTAGCTGAGGTGATAACAATGACTAACTATTGGAGGAAAGTGGCACGTAGGGAATCTAACTCAAAAATTGTCAAAAAACCAAATCCTTCGGCATCTGAAACAATAATAATAGACAACGATCCAAATTTCAAATTGGCTTCAAAATTAGACAAAATAACTGAAAACGATCTGAAACATTACCCAGATTTAGCAAGGAATATATCAACACATTCGAAAACCGACTATATTAAGAAATTGCCTGATCAAAAATCATACCCAGAAAAGAAAATCAAACTACAGTATGCAAATCCAAATTGGATACCATTAATTACTGATAATGCGGGTAATCAAATAGCAATTGATATGGACCCAGATGTTGATGGTATCGTAGGGCAAGTGATTATTTTTGGCAGAGAATATGATGAAAAAGTTGTCATTTCGGCAAATTGGGCTGAGTTCATGATTATGTTTGCCAATGATTTTGAAAATCCTAAAAATTGTAAATTAGAATATGATCCTGATATTTTGCAATTCGATTTAGTTTATTTAGATGCAAATGGTCAAGGGTGTAATTACTTAAACGTGCTAATTCAAAGAGCTAAAGGTGTATCTATTTAATAAAAGTAAAAAATAATTGATTTATATAACTTTAATAAAAAAAGAATTAATTAAAAAAATCTAGAAATATAAAACCTAAGCTATCTATTTAATTAAAATGAACCATCAGAATAATTGTCTTCCGATTTGGCCGAACTGATATCATCATCACTATCTAGTGTGTATGTTTCAATTGGCTTTGGTCTTGGTGTTCTCGTACTTCTTGCAGATCTAACATTCTTAGCGGTCTCAACTATTTCTTCATCTGAAGAATCTGAAATTTCAAAATCTTCTGATCCATTACTTTCATCATCATCGATATCACTTAAAACAACCGTCTTGCTTTTTTTCTTTGGAACTGGTGTTTCTTTCTTTGCAGAAGCAGTTGGTTTGGGTGATGATTTGCTACTTGAAGACGATGAAATCGAAGCAGGTGTTGCCGTCGTCGTTGATTTTCCTTTATCCTCATTAAATGCTGCTGAACTTGTGGTGAATTTCTTGAATACTGAATCAAAATCATCTAAAGTTTCAGCTTTTTTCTGAGGTGCATCTTTTTCAATTTTAACTTTCTTTGTCTTAGGTTCTTCAACTTTTTCTGTCTTCACTGTAGCTTTTTTTGGTTTTGGTGTACTTTCCTTTTTCTTCACTGGTGCCCTTCTCTTTCTCTTAGTGCCCGAGCTACCTTCAGAATTGCTAACTGAGGATTTACGATTTTCTTCATCTTGTTTTAGGAAATTCTCCCATTCGATTAAAAATTCTTCAATGTCTTCATTCCACAAATCTTTTGGAGACTTTTGAAGCAATGTGTTGAGTAATTCTTCCTTATCACCTTGAACCTTAAGCAAAGACTCATATCTTTCTTTAGTTAACGACCAAATCGGCATTCCCAATAAATAATCATATAAAACTGAACTACCTTTTTTATTAACAACAACTAAACCTGTTTCTTCATTATTTTTAAATGATGAAACTTCTTCTTCCACCTCCTCCTCCTCCTCTTCAGCATCATCTTCTTCCTTAATTGATGATGATGACATTTTGATTGGTTCATTCTTCTTATCAAAACCTGGAAAATCCAACCCTTTTAATTCATCAATTAAAATTTTCTTCTTTTTATTACCAACAATTAATCGGCCTTCGATAATCATCTTCACAAATTTAGCTTGAGCACTAATTTTTTCTAATTGATTGGAATATTCTTTAACCATAAAATTTTTCCGCTTTTGATAATAATCTAAACGAACGTAAAAATAATCTTTTATAATTTCATTAACATTTGGATATCTCTTAATCTTTCCTTCTGGATCAAATGCAACCATATTGGTGCTACTCATAGTAGTTGTCAATTTAAATCTTTCCAATAATCCCATCTTTCTGGTCTTTTCCATTTCTTCATCAGAAAGTTTAACAATAAATCTAACACCAGTACCATGATCTTCTTCCATATCTTTGATCCATGCTTTTTGTTTATCTGTACCAGCAAGACCATTTAATAAAAATTCTTTCATAGTTATAGTCCACATTCTAGCTGGTAATTCACTAATAACAATAGTGTTATCGTCCACTTCTTCAATTAAACCTTCTAATCTCCATCTATCCTTACCTGATTCTCTAAATATATTACCTTCCCATCCTTTAAACCATGGAGACATTTCCTTCATATCTTTACCATCCATTAATAGTTTAATGTTCTCTAAAATATCTTTTGGATTAAAAGGTGGAATGTTGGTACTCCAACCAGAACCAATACCTTCACATCCGTTAACTAAAAGCATTGGTAATATTGGAGTATACCATTCGGGTTCAACAGTTTGTTCATCATCTTGCAAATAATTTAATAAAGGATTATCTAACGGGTTGAATACTTTCTTTGTAATAGGTGATAATTCGGTAAAAATATATCTAGCTGCTGCTGCATCTTTACCACCGGCTGCTCTAGAACCAAAACCACCATGAGGAATTAAAATATTTAAATTGTTGGAACCAACAAAATCTTGTGCTAAACCAATGATTGATTGCATTAATGATGCATCACCATGATGATAACCTGTATGCTCAGAGATATAACCTTCCAATTGAGAAACTTTAATTTCATCTTTTAAGTTACGTTTATAACAAGCATAAAGAATTTTTCTCTGAACAGGTTTGAAACCATCCATAACTGAAGGAATAGATCTTGTGTTATCGGCCATGGAAAATAAAATTAATTCTTTATTAATAAAATCTGATATTGGAATATCAGTTAATGTTGGGTCTAGATACGTACCAGGTTGATAAGTTCTTAACCATTCTTTACGATCATCAGCCTTCTTTTTAGAAAAAGCTAAATCAATACATGATTTATCTTCGTCTCTTAATGCATCAAATTTTTTCAAATGTTTATCCAATTGACCAAAATATTCTCTCATTTCTTGAGCAGATGAAGTACCCAAACCCTTATAATACTTTTGTTTATAAGAACAAGTAGTACCTTCACTTTCTCTCCATTGTTCATATTCTGGCATAGAATAAAAGGGAATTGTCTTCCTTCGATTTGGACCATTCATAATTGTAATCTTAACAATTGGAGTAATAAATTCAATTAAAAAATTTGGAATTTCCAAAAGACCAGGGAAGGAAGTTTCTAAGAAATTAATAATTAAACCTTTAATATGGGAACCATCATGATCTTGATCGGCCATAATCATAATTCTACCATATCTTAAACTTTTTATATCATCAGGTGAATAATGTTTCTTATGTTGTAAACCCATGATTTGCTTAATAGCTTGAATTGCACCATTTTTCATAATTTGATCAGTACTGGCTTCTCTGACATTAAGTAATTTACCTCTTAATGGGAAACAACCATAATAATTTCTACCGACAACAGCCAATCCTGCAACAGCTAAAGATTTTGCGGAATCACCTTCTGTTAAAATCAATGTACATTTATAACCCTCTTTAGTACCTGCTTTATTAGCATCTTCTAATTTTGGATAACCAGTAATTCTATTTTTTTTAGCACCATCAGTTTTCTTTAAAGCCTTATCAGCATTTGCTTGAGCAATATCTAAAACCTCATCTAAAATACCACTAGCAAGAATTCTCTTAACAAATTTTTCTGGTAGCTCAAGTCTTTTACCACCGAATTTAGAAGCTTGTGTGGTTAAATATTCTTTGGTTTGAGAGGTAAAAGCTGGATTTTCAACTAAACAATTAATGAATAAAAACATTTTAGATTTAATTTGGAAGGGTTTAATCATTGCCTTTTTATTTTTCTTTTTAATTTGTTCAGTAATTTTACCAACAATCATATTTGCAACATAATCAACATGCGTACCACCTAAAGTTGTAGCAATAGAATTGACAAATGAAACTTGATTAAAATTACCATCAGAAATACAAAATGCAATTTCCCATCTATCATTAATAATTTCATGAACAATAGTAGGCATTTTTTCAGATGGAATTTGTGGAATAGGTGTAGAATCTGGAGTTTCAGTTTTTTCAACAGAAACTGTACCATCTTCATTTTCTATCTTGATTGGAACATGTGGAGTTTCATCTTGATCCTTTTCAATAGCTTTGACATAAAGTTCAACATATTGTTTAAAATTATTAATTTTTAATGGTTCTTTATTTAAGGTGACTTTGACACCTCGGACCGATCCTGAAATATCAAAAACTCTTCTTTTAAAAACACCAAGAATGTCGGCATCCAATTTCTCCATACCAAATTTTGAAAGATCCGGCTTAAAAATAATTTCAGTAAATTCAGTTTGTTTTTTGAACGAAACAATTTTAGGTTTACCAACATCGGACATATTTTTCCTCCATATTTGGGTATATTCTTTACCATTGGTTTTATCAGCTGTATGAACAGTAAACTCTGTTGAAAAAATATTACATAATTTAGCACCATAACCATTTCTACCACCTGTAACTTTCTTTTGATTATCATCATAATTTGACGATGTTAAAAGATTACCAAAAATCAACTCCGGAATATAAATATTTTCTTTGTCGTGTATTTCAACCGGAATACCTTTACCATCGTTCTTCACTGAGATGAAATTATTTTCAGCATCAATAGTCACGTCGATCTTTTTCATTGAAGGATCTCTAATTTTGTTATCTGCCGCATTGACCAAGATTTCATCGAAAATCTTAAACAATCCGGGGACAATAGAAACATTTTTCTTTTCCATGCATTTGGTCTCGTCGTTATAAATCCACTGTTCGGATGAATGTCTTTCAACAGAACCAACATACGTGTCTGGTCTTTTTAAAATATGTTCTAATTGAGATAGCTTCTGGTATTGGTCTGAAGCTGAAACTTTCTTTTTGGAACCACTGCTGGAAGACTTGGCCTTTTTACTAACAGGTTCTTCATCTGAAGAATATGCACTTGAGCTCATTTTGCAATGCAATATCCGATTCTGATGTACTAAGGCTTGTTTATAATATATAACTGGCACTCCAAGTCTAAAAACGCTCTTGAGCATAAACTACGCACAAAAACAATTCAATTAATCCCAACAAATAGAACTCCTACAGGTTCAATCCCAATCAAACGAATGTACTCTGGTGTTTCGAAAGCTTTAAACCTTTCAAATCAAAGAAAACAAACATCCCCATCACACGACGCGTCAAAAACAACATCACATCTGACAGACACAAAACAAGCAAAGTCGTTGCGCGCCGCAGAAGCTCAACCAACATGAAAAGCCGTCTGGCGATCAAGGTTTGAATTAAGGCCATACGAAAAGGTAAGATCAACCAGATTACGCAGGATTTGCACCCGTTTGGTGAACACGAACACACAATCTTTATTACATTGTGCTGGGTATTTGCACATTTGGTAAAACAATGGCAAACATTTATCCGGTGGAGAAAACGCAGCAGGCGTGTTCCGAGCTGTCTAATCTCAACAGTAGCACAACCAGTGAGCAAAAGAGTGAAGATTTAAAAGAAAAATCATTGATTTCGCAAGAGGTTCAACAGGAAAAGGAAAAAGCAGTTGCTAGTCAAAAGCGTAAACTACATGAAGGTGCTAGATCAATTTTTCAAATGGCACCGGCCATTTCACCAATGGTCCCAATACCGATTCCAAAAGTGATTAATACACCAGGTGGAACAATACCTTTGAATTCCAATATAAGTAATACGATGAAAAAACATAATTGTAACGTTTTAAATAATTCTAAAGTGGATAATATCCACATGCAAGAAGAATCAAACATCACATCTTCCCTTCCTTTCAAAACTGCTAGTAGTAATGTTATAAATAATAAGCCAACTGTTTCAGTACCAGTGACTAAGCTTCCTGCTATGCCCGCATCTGCATCTGCGCCCACATCTGCATATCTTGGATTGTCATCAAAATATACAAAATCTACACTGGTTCCAATCCAACCCAATCCAAATACAAGTCCCAGTGCTCAGTTTCATCCTATTGCAATTAAACCAAAACCCAAAACTATTCAACCTGTGATCGCAAAGGCACGTCCCAAATCAACATTAATATCTAGATCAAATTCTTTGAATGGATTAACGTATAAGGATTCATCAAATGTTGGAGCTGTTAACAGCACAATTACGTTATCTACTTCTAAAAATTGGGTTTTACCCCCACGTCCAAAGACAAAAAAGGTGTCCAAAAAGAAAGATAAAAAACTAATTAAAACTAATGCTATCAAAGATCCTACTTTGTTAAGATCTAACTCGGTTACGGTGAAAAAATTACCTGTCTCTCTTTCGACTTCTTCTTCTCCGTTACCATCGACTCCTACCCCTCCAACATCAAAATCTTTATTATCAATATCACCATCAGTATCTAATTCTACATCAATCACAAAAGCAAAATTACTTGATACGGATACAAAGTTAAACGAAAATTCAAATGGTAAAGATCCAATCAAAAACCAGACCATGGCATTAAATTCCAAAGATTCTCAAACTAAAAATACATCGGCAAAATGCACTGGTTGTAAAACAGCATGTATATCACCTAGTATCAGAAGTGTTTATCAAGATCAAACAAATGGTAAAGTTTTAATAAATGCCCAAATTCATTCAAATATCAACCTTTATACGAACGATGAGAAAGAACTAGAAGTTCAGTTACAGCATGTTTCACGTGAAAATGATAACTTAAAAAAAATTCTACTGAAACTTAATAAAGAAATTCAAAACTTGAAGATTTCCAAAAAGAAGGATGATCTCAATTTTACCCCACAGGCCTCCGCAAAGGGTAAAGTTCTTACAAAGTGTGAAAATTTTAGTAAAACTCCCAATGTAGATAAAGTTTCAATCCCAACAAATATGAACAACACCAAGTTAAAAAAGGAAGAAGATTTAAGTGCCAAGAATTTTGATTTTATCGAGCCTTCAAGGGAAACTAAATTATTTGCAGATTCGTTGAAATCTGCAGCACATACGATTGATCCAGTTAATTTATCGTATAGTTTAGAAAACAAACGTCAAAAAGTTTTAAGCGTAAGCCCGGAACTGATTCATGCAAAACCAAATGTATCTAAGGCATCCCCGCAAGCAAATGAGATGAAAAAACTGGCACCAAAACTGAAACCAAAACCAAAGGCTAAGGCCAAAACTGCCAAGGTTAAGAAAGAATATCATTCGTGTGGCGTGTGTGAAATTCAGCAACGATGCGTTTGCTTTGATAATCAATCGAGGTCGATGGCAAAAGGTATTGTACATGCCATCTCTCGTGCAAATAGTAATATTTTAGATATTGGCACTGGTGGTGTTCCTTCGATCAAAACAAATACCGGGATGGGTACGTTGGCCTCCATTTTGAAACGTGAAGAAATTATGAAACAGTTGAAAGAGGAGGATAGAAAAGCCAATTTGGCTACCCTAAAAAAGCAGCAAGAGAAAAAAGAAATGCTGGATGCCAGCAATGATATAGAGATGGAGCTAGATGCATTGCAGACGTTTCCCGAGCCCCAAGCCAAGGACACTGTCGGTGAAAATAATTCCATGGTTATGGGCACATCTATTGATATAACAGATCACACAGAAACCCACGATAACGATGAAGTTCTTTTACAGATGATCGATGCCGAACTTTCTCTGGATCCAACTCCCTTGGCGTCCTCTATACTGATGAAAAATCTACCCGACACAAATAGCAAAGACACTAGTAAGACCAATAGCACGCACGTGAAAAGAGCAGAAAGCAAAAATTTGGAACAGGGAACCATGGATTTTTTCAACAGAGGAACTTTGATGGATTTCAACCCATTCAACAGTAATGAAATGCTGTTGTACGAAGACAATCTTGGTGAAATTAATAATGATAATAGATTTTATGACAAAACAAAACCCTACGACGACAAAAACGACACAATTATACATAATGAGAATACAGCTACTGGCTTGCAAAAGAGCACTCTTCTCTTTGAAGACTCTCTTTACGAAGGCGAAGAGTTCATGTTGTACTGAGCCCCACATAATTGTTTAATGTATATAAATAACGAATCCCACGACTACACGAGCCTCCTCGCCACGCAAAAAGAAAAAAGCTAAAACCCGGCTGCACCCGTGCACCTTCTATAAGATGCTGGATCGGTCCGGCCGGTTAGGCAGCCCGCGCGTTTTCCAGGTTCTGGGTCCCGTTCTGCGGATTCGCCCTCGTTGGAGTTTGATTAAAACAGATACTTAAGTGGAGGACCACAGGGAACGCCATTAGAGTCCACAGCTAACAACTATAGACCTTTCACAATGCAATTTATGGGTGTTAAAGCATACAAGTTCCCTCTTGTCAAATTCTACTGGCCTTTCTTCGTCGGTTGTATGTATTTCATCAATTAAACAGTTTTGCAAAAAAGATTCCACATACATATTGATAGTTATGATTACATGATGTTCTCTGCTCAACTGGGTTGGGAACATTCCTCACGCTGATTTTTATACTTTGTGTTTTAGTAGAAATTAAGAATGTTGCTGGCACATGTGTTATTCAAAGGATATCTTCAATTATTTGATTTTTCATCTTTATTTCTCAAGAACTTCAGTAGTTCGATGAGTTTGCGTGGTACTCTTTTATTCCAATGACATAGCTGATATTCAAACAAAATACTAACATATCTTTTAAAAAAATATTCTCCTATAGTCGGTGTTACTACAGTTTTAATTTCCAAGGCATCTTCTGCTCTTGCAAACACTGAAGAATTCATTAACGATCCAAGACATCCAAGATTCGCAAGCGGTGAAGTTGAAAAGAAATAAGTTCAATAATTATCATGTCTAACGACTAGAAATCTCCTATGTTTATGATTAAAATTATTTATATTTACTTATTTATTTATTTATTTATTTGTTTGTTTGTTTTTATAAATTATGAATAAAAATATTCCATGACCAAAATACTATGTTAATAAAATCGATGGATTTTATTATTATTAGACGATAATAAAAATTTTATAAAAACATTATAAAAATTGGTGAAAGTGTAGAAACTATTTATTCTATCATATTTCATGCTGTTCTTGTGCAATATTTAATGCTTCCTTTAAAGATGCAATTAATTCATCAGTTTTTTCCATACCAATACTTAATCTAACGAGATTTGGATCAACACCCCATTTAGAGACTTCTTCAAGCTCTCTAAAATGTGCCAAAATGGCATATGGACAAACAAGTGTAAAGTTAGTACCTAATGATGGACCCTTTGATAGTTTAATTGTATTGAAAAAGCAAATTGCATCGATCTGGTCTTTGAACACAATTGACATCAATGCACCGTATCCTCCATTGTCACGTTTGACTAAATCATAGTGCTTTTTAGATTCAATTGATGTTACGCTTGGATAAAACACTTTTGAGATTAATGGCGATTCTAAAAATAATTTCAACACTTCTTCTGCGTTATGATTCATAACACTAGAACGTTCTTGATAATCTCTTGAATTACGTTCAAGATAAATTGCATCTTGATCCCAGAAGAAATCTTCATAATCTTCACTCATAAATTCTTTCAATATATCATAATTTTTACCCTTTTTGTTTAATACTAAGCAACCAGCCATAACATTTGAATCACCAGAAAAAATTTTAGTTAATGAGGAAACTACGATATCACAGTAAGGAATAATATTCACATTAGAAGAGTTAGCAACAGTGTCATCAACCACAACATAAAATCCAAATTTATCACTTAATTGTTTAATACGAATAATATCTGGAGTTTTCAACAAAGGATTTGAAGGAAATTCACAAAACAAAGATAAAATTCTTTCTCCTGATTCTAAACGTAATTCAAGATCATCTAAAGACTCGTCATCTCCAAATCCATAAAAGTGAACACCTGCACCCCATTTTCTTAAAATATTTAACGTATCAACATATGGGAATCCAAAACAAACAGATTTTAAAGTTTTAGAATCTTGCTCATTTGAACATGCTAAAATTGAACGATGAGCGTTAAAAATGGCTGCCATACCTGAAGGATATAAATAAACTGAATTAGAATCAACAAATGAACCATCATATTCAGAAACTAATCTTTTCTTCAAAATTTCTTTTGCGTCTTTTGCAAATCTTAAATCAAGGTTACGACCAAATCTTTCTTCAATGAATGTAGCACTTTCTAATTTATTATTTAAATTGGTGATTGAAACTGAACTTCTTGAAGATCTTGAAGCCCTTGGTGAATGAGATGATGTTGTAGATGATGATGATCTTTTGCTATGTGCTTCGGCCTTTAATTTATCTTTCATTTCAGACAGAAAATATTCTCCTAATCTTGAAGAAATACCTTCACCTGTATGTTGCCAATATTGTTTGACTAAAGAATATAAGTTTGATGGGAAGAAAACAATTGCAATATTTGCTTCAATTTTGAAAGATTCTTCTTCGGAATTAGCAGGTGATGGAGATGATAATTGTAAGATTCTAACAGCGGGGGTTAGTGGTGGGTTCATAGTCTTGGCTTTTTCTTTTATGAAAGCTCTGCATCTTTTAGCAACATTATATGTTGGGAAAATAAAACATTTTTCATCGTCTCTTGCATACGATGACTCAACTAATTTACAAAGTTGTTGAATATCATTATGAATGAAAAACCGTGGATAACCTGAATTCATCTTGTTGACAACCCATGCTTCACCTTCTTCATATCCTACAGTAGCTTCCCAAGTTGGCAAAGTAACGGATACGGCATGTGGGGTATTGTTTGGAATTGGAGCACCAATTGATTGAGATGGGGTATTTGATGCAGGCATTTTATACTTGTTTTCTTACTTCCTTTTTTCTTTTTCTTTCTATTTCTCTTCCTTTAAATTTGTTTCTGTGAAAGTTTTAAAAAAAATTTATTAGTAGCTTCGAATTACGTGTACACCCTGATAATAGCAACACGTAAGAATTTTTCCTGAAGGAAACACATTCCGTTAGCAAACAGATCCAAAAAAAAAGAAGAAACTTCCTAAATTTTTCAAATTCGCTAGCATGAATTTTGTCCGTTAATTATGTAAAGCTGTTAGATAGATACACGTATCGTATTTGAACTTTTGTCAGTAGATAAAAGATATCGTGATATACTCACAGCATGGCGTCTTTGCGTCCTAAGACAAGAACAAAGACAAAATATAACAACGGTTTACCACAATTTTATTCTTACAAGGATAAAGCAATAACTAACAATTACGGGGGATCCTCATATTGGCGTCTAACTCGCAGTTTTTATCAAAGATACAAGATGTTAACAAAAGCTTTCTTCATTTCAATTGGTATCTACTTTATTTTTAATTGGGTTTTTGATTATTCAAGTAATTTGTACTCTTACAATTCTTCGAATTTAAGCTCAAACTCAGCCGAATTATGGCTGAGTCGTAAACAACAGGTCAAAAATACCTTCCTTGAAAGTTGGAATGATTATGTTAAACATGGTTGGGGCACTGATGTTTATTCTCCAGTTAAACAGCAGGGTAAAAATATGGGTTTGAAACCTTTAGGTTGGATCATTGTGGATTCACTTGATACTTTGATGCTTATGGGGTGTAAAGAAGAATTAGAAGATGCCACATCATGGGTTGATAAAGAATTAGATTATGATATCGATTCAGATGTTAATGTTTTTGAAACTACAATTAGAATGTTGGGTGGATTATTATCTGCACATTATCTATCAGATGATGAAAGTGAATCTGTTTATTTAGAAAAGGCCGTTCATTTGGGTAATAAATTGATTAATGCTTTTGACACCCCTTCAGGAATACCTGTTGCCGAACTTAACTTGAAAAGTGGAAAACCTGGTAGAGGTGCATACCCAGCATTGGGTGCATCAACTGCTGAAATTGCAACATTACAATTAGAGTTCAAATATCTTTCAAATCTGACAGGGGAAGCATATTTTTGGGATGCTGCTGAAAAAGTTATGGTTCTGTTAAACCAAAATCAATATTCTGCTGCAAATGTACGTAATGAAAAATATGATGGTTTGGCCCCAATCTATGTCAACCGAAATACAGGTAAATTCAATAGAGATTTGATTCGTTTGGGATCTCGTGGAGATTCTTACTATGAATATCTGTTAAAACAATACCTTCAGACCGATGAATCCGTATATTTAGATATGTATGAACATTCTTACAAAGGTATCAAAAAACATCTAATGAAAAAATCCTATCCTAGTAATTATGTTTATTTTGGTGAATTAACTCAAGGGTTAGGGGGTCCGCTAGATGATAAAATGGATCATTTAGTTTGTTTCATTGGTGGCTTGTTTGCTTTGGGCGCAACTAAAGGTTTAACTGAAAAGGAAGCAAGAGCTCAACTTTGGTGGGATAATTTCCATGAAGATCAATTAATCATGGGTAAAGAATTGGGTAAAACTTGTTATCATATGTATCATGATACCTCAGGTACTGCATTGTCTCCTGAAATTGTTGTTTTTAATGCCAATGAAAATCCTAATAAGGAAGATAACCGGGGTTCAACTTTAAGTATGCGTGGGGATTTTTTTATTAAAAACAATGATAAACATAACCTTCAAAGACCAGAAACTGTCGAAACATTATATTATTTATATAAGATTACAGGTGATATCAAATATCGTGAATGGGGATGGGAAATCTTCCAAAATTTTGTTAAATATACTAAAGTTACTGATGAAGATGGTAAAAATCCAAGATATACATGTTTGAAGGACTGTACTATCAATCCTCCAGTTTTAATGGATAACATGGAATCTTTTTGGTTAGCAGAAACATTAAAATACTTATATCTTTTATTTGATGATGAAACTGGTGTTACTTCAAATGGTATTCTGAAGAATGGTAAGTTGGACAAATGGGATATGAGAAATATGATTTTCAATACTGAAGCTCATCCCTTACCCAAATTCCATGGGTCTCATTTTGTTAAAGAAAGGATTTTTAACATCGAAGATTCTTTTGATACGAGTGATACAGCTAATAAAAATTCCGATATTGTGGATAATAAAATCAAAGAAGCTACAGAAGCTAAATTAAAGAATAAACCAGTTGTTGAAGAGGCTAAACAAGATCAAAGCATCAACATTAGAGGTGCTAGTGATATTGCCGAAGAAAAGAAACTTGCAGCAATCAGGAAAATGCATTCTGATGAAGTTGATGATGGTGTAAAAGATAAGACATCTGTAGATAATACTAATGAGTCTTCAAATGAGCTAGATGGTGTTACTGATGATAATATTGCAGTTGCAAATAAGATGAAATTGTCTGGTGAAAAACCTGCTGCTAAGCAACCGGTTGCAAAACCATTACAGGAACAACTTGAAGATGCTATTGTTGAATCAGACAAAAAATTAGCAAAAAATAATATTAATACTCCTGCTGTTGATGATGCTGTTGATGCTGCTCATAAAGTCAAAAGTGTTCCTAAAACAAAAAATGGGGCAAGTCCATTAGATGATAAATCTTTGGACGATGAATTAGAAGAATTCATTGGGGCATCTAATGAAAAATTAAACAAAGAAGCCGATGTTGTTAAAAAAGACCCAAGTATTGCAAATAAAAAAATCTCAGGGGAGAAGAAGCTAATTTCTGAAAATCGAATTGCAAAACCATTGGATAAACAGCTTGAAGATGCCATCGTTGAATCAGATGAGAATGCTGCTGTTCATAATCCAAAGATTGATGAACTAGATTTCGCAGATATTTAGGTTATTCGAACTGCACTTAATTATTTCACAGATGATGTGATAATTCGGAACTGAATTAAAATTCAAGATAATTAAGCTAAGAGGATCTGATGTGTAATATATCTAATTAAGGTAAGAAATAATATTTGTCTATTTTTCTATGTTTTTTTCTTTTATAAATCGTCTATTTATAAGCAAAATCATTCTTCTGATTCTGTTTTCACCTTCTTATTCTTCTTCATCATAAATGCAATGTCTTTACCTTCGACCTTACGCTTTGTTGCTTGTTTCTTCTCGAATTTAGAAGCTTGTTCATCACGACTTTTTAAACCAAGTTTTTGCAATTCTTCACTTTTTGCAATAAATTCGGGGTCGTCTTTCTTTTTACCAACTAGCCATTCGAGTAATTTGATCTCCTCACCATATTGGGTTTCTTCTTTACCATCAACAGGAGTTTCTAAAACTAATGGAATACCCTTTAGTCTTGAATCATTGGCTAGTAATCTAAAGCACTCTAATCCTAGAAAACCCCAACCTAGTTTTTGATGTAAATCTCTGTTGGCACCTAATGGAGCCATAGAATCGTTAATGTGTAAAGCAGATAGATGCTCAATACCAACTTTGTCTTCAAATTCCTTCCAAAATTTATTCCAGTCTTCTTCGTTACTCAAATCATAACCGGCAGCAAATGAATGACATGTATCGATGCAGACACCTACACGGGTTGGATCTTCTAGAAGTTGAAATAATGCATGAAAATCATCAAGATTACCACAAACATAGTTACCATGACCTGCCATATTTTCAACAACAATTTTAACAAATTCAGTTTCTTTGATTGCAAGATTAAGACCGTCTGCTAAACGTCGAACACCCCTACTTGCTTTAACTTCAGGTCGAAATTCATACTTGATGTCAGTATCATCACCTAATGATGAGCCTGGATGAAAATTATAATGACCTATATCAAGTTGTTCACACCTCTTCAAATCATCTAATAAACAGTCAAAAGATTTTTGCCATTTTTCATCATCTGGATTGGCCATATTGATAAAATAGGAACCATGTGGTAAAATATCAGTACGTGGATTATAATTATGTTTTTTACATAAATCTTTGAATTTCTGTGCATCTTCAGATGAAATTTGTGGTGATTCCCATCGTCTTGGCGATTTAAGAAACAAAGCAAATGAATTACAACCTAGATTGATTGCGTTTGTGACAGCCTTATAGACACCACCTGCCATTCCAACATGGGCACCAAACCTCATCTGGCTGTCAATTGTCCTTGAAAATGTGAGAACTTCTTTTGCTGATTTCTTAGGTGGCATTTTTTGCACGTTGTAACAGAGGTTTTGGTGGGATCTTGTCTTCTACTTTCCTTTCGATATATCATTAAGAGATATTGGATGTTATTAAATGCCAAAACATCTTGAACCAAATCAGTTCGGCGCGGTAGCAAAACCGGCGGCTTGGACATGCAGCTCACCTCTTTGGAACTTTCGATATATTTCATACGGAATCAGAAAAATGGATTCTTTTTTGAACTTACTTATAATAGATTTCTTTAAATACTCTTCTTGTGAATCGGAGTCTAGTTGAAATTTTTCGGTTTCAAGGTTCAACACAGTTTTCAAAATATCTTCTGAATTATAAAAACCCAATGTATAAATTTCAGAATCGTGTTTTGAGAGCTTCAAATAAATTTCAAATGAATCAATTATTTCCAGCTCACTGGTAGTACCATTTTTCAAGATTAATGGGTCTTCAATTCTGGGTGAGAATCCTTGGATTATTGTTTTTGCAAATTCCGGTTCGTTTCCATTTTCATAGACCGTTTGTTGAATTTGAGTTAAATATTGATAAGATGGAATAGTTGACATGATTTCATCATGGTCGTTATCATCTATACCATCATTGGCTAATTGGGTATCTTGATAAAACTGACCATAACTTAAAATATGTTGATTTTCAAAGCTTGTTTCGTCTATACCATCGTCATTGTCGTTATCATTGTCGTTGTCGTCGATTGGTTGCGTTCCATAAATAGTGTTGGTTGAATTTTCTGTGATTACACCCCTTTCTTGTTCAATAAAATCATTAGTAATACTTTTCAATGATTCACTGTCTGATTCTGGTTGCTGCAAAACTTGTGTAGTTTGATCCGCAGAAGGTTGAGTCAGATCTTCTGTTTTAACTTTGTGGAACAATTCTCGTACATGGTCAGGGTACTGCGATAATGATTCTTCATTTTCAAGAGGTATTTCATTTAGAAGCCTGAAATTGTTCATAAAATTTGGTTCTTGTTGTGTATTAGGTTGGATTTGAGTCTCAAAACCATAAGAATTCTGAGTATGAAAGAATCCTATATCATCGAGAAGTACATTAAGTCCGTATAATCTGTTAAGATCATTCTCCCAGTCATTTGGGCAGTTTTTTATAAGATTTTGTAAGAATTGAGTTAGATGTTTATCCTTTTCTATCTTCACCTTCCGAATGACATCAATTTTTGATAAAACTTTCAAATGGCCATTTTGAAAATTCACTAGATTTCTGTATTTCTTTATTTTGGCATTGACTTCAACAATTACTTTTCGTTGATAAATTTCTTCGTTTGGGATAATTGATGCATTTTCAAGTCCGTTATTATTAGTAAATCTTTGGAAAGAGCTGGTGGCTTGTTCATATGTAATAATTTTAGATCGGTCCAACACTTTATCATATTTTAATTTACAATGGTCGGTGTAAAAAGAAGGTGGTCTAAAATGAGGACATTCTGTGAAATCAGTTCCATAAATTTTAGTAAAATTGGGATGAAGTTTGTTAACATGGTACATAACCATTAAAAAATACATATTACATGGCCGATATTCATTATCTTTTTCAAAACTGTCAATAGCTATATCTTTTGCAAAAAAAAAATTTTCAGATATCTCTGTCATTCAAAACAAGATTAGAATTGTGTCAAGTAAGGAAAAAGAAAAAGAAATTTCCTTTAAACTGCTGTAAACATGTATATAACAAAAAAATCAGGTCTTAAACACGTAAAAGTTTCGCATCATGAATTTAAAACGTTTCGCTTGATGAACAAATCCAAATATTATTATTTCAATTATATTCTCTTTTTTTTTGAAAGAGACTAATTAATGCTTTATTAGGAGGTGGATATATTATATAAAGAATTTTATGATGAAGAATAATAGAAAACCATTCAAACTTTCCAGATCTGTGATGTCTAAGATGAAAACAATGGAATCAGAAGATAATGCAGATGTTACTACACAACCAACTACATCAGAAGAATTTTATGATCAGGGTGTAAGTTATGAAGAATCTGGAGATCGATGGTTCAGCTCAGACTTATCAAAGGCCATTCGATTTTACCATCGTGCACATACCAGTTATAAAGAAGCATTAAAACTCAATCCTATAAATGCAGATGCACTTTATAATTTACCAAGATTACAATATGAAGTTTACAGTAAGTATATTAAAGATGATTCAGTTGTTTTAGATGATCTAGATAATTGTGCAGAAGCTTTAAAGGATAATAAACAAGGTGGTCTATTTCAAGATATTGAGAGTTTATGCAAAAGCTTTGAATGTAGCGCTGATACTCTTATTCAATCAGGAAATGAAAGTTTAATTGGATGGGATTTTTTTTTTAATATTGCAATGTGTTACTTCGAATATATTGAAATTTTAACTTCTGATCCTTCAGTATTAGAAAATTTAAGTTTAGATAGTGAAATTGTAAGAGTAGTTCAAAAATGTATTTTTATGTTTGAGAAGGTGTTGGATTATATGATACAATCTACGGCAAATGGTGCAGGTGATGAAACTATAAATATTGATTCAGTTTCCAACACTTGTATTGAAAGTTACAGGATGCTATCCACGGTTTACGAAATTTTATTCAATGCAGATCTTATTCAATTTATGGATACATTTACAACTAATTATCTCAGCAAAGTTGATAGTGTTGTTAACGAATTAACTTCAGATAATTTGCCTGAAAATATAATGAACAATCTTAAATTGGCCAAACTTTATCAACTTGCATCAAGGCAATTAAATTATGATGATTTTATCAAAATTTGGGGTTCGGAATCAAGCCTTGAAACCAATCTTGAAAAGCAATTAACTGAAACATCATCAACAAGGTCATTTGTTGATAAATTTGATACTGTTGGGATACAAATCCCATTTGAAATGAAATGGAAGATATTGTCAGTTTTAACAAATAAGTATAAAATTATCAATGATACTTTAAGAAACCAAATTAAAGAACTTGAAGTAGGCCAATCTTCTGAAAATGATGTATTGAGTGGAAAAATTTGTTTGCTATGCTCTGTATTCATTGAGCGTGCCGATATTGATTTAGAAAGGTCAATGATGGGTATACCTGATGCTATACAAAATACAGAAATTTTAAAGAATAATTGTAAGAACTTTTTAAAAAATGCACTTATTTTTTCAAAAAAAACCGGGGGTATTAGGGAATCTATAAGTGGCAAGCTTACAAGAAGTAAAAGGAAACGAGAAGCTGCTATGAGACTCTGTTTAATTGAAGGGAAGTCGCAAGAAGAATGGAATACCATTATTGGTGAAAAGTATTGGCCGATTGAACTAAAAACAATTTCTGAAATTGAAGCATATAAACTTCTGTTCAATTGCTAAGCATGTAATTAGCTACCAATTATATATAACTACTGTTTAATTACATCAATGTAAAAAAGTAATAAAAAAAAAAGAAAGATTTATCAGAAGGAAGGCAACTGGTTTCTCCTCAAAGTCGAAACTAGGAGATTGTTCACTCTTTTCCATTGTTAGTCATCACTAAAACTTTCAAAAATTGATATCTCCGAGACGGGGAATTGAACCCCGGTCTCCCGCGTGACAAGCGGAAATTCTAGCCACTAAACTATCTCGGATTTCTTGTTGTTTAAAATTTTTAGATTTATAGCTTGTTACAATCTGGTTGAATATGTTGTCTAAATAAAAACTTTTGATTTTTTGGTATTTTAAAGGTTTTATATTTTCAAAAAATTATCAGGATTTCCAAACATTTTACAGAAGAAAAAACAACTTGATTTACCCACACTGATGGTATTCGTAAGACTGGTTGTTGAATATGAAACGTATGTTTATCATAGAGCAATAGAGACGTCATGACATGACAAACTAATAACGTAACTATGCAAGGGTCATGTCTTAATGATGTATCTATAGTGATAAAGATGAATATTACACATGAAACATATGTCTATTACAAAACAATAGATGCGTCATGACATGACGAATTAATAACGCTGTTATGCAAGGGTCGTTATTAATTAGGTATTTATTTATAGTAATCTCAACAAACTATACGTAGGTCTATATAAAGAGGGGGATCCCACTTAGACTTACATAAGTTTAAATATATAAAATATATAGTCTTTTAAATGATCGACAATATTATAAAATGGATAGTTTACACTCTAGACATATTGGAGCACAACACTGGTATGATAATAAGGCTAATTTCAAGCTTGATACAGTCAAATTATTAATAACCGTACAAGCACAACATAATCCGTGCTGCAAGTATATAATATCAAGAGTAAATGATAAAATAATATAAACAGATAAATCACAAAGCTAAGGCGGATCAATAGTTTTTTTTTTGAACCTCGAAACTAAGCATAGTCATAAATCACGTATCCTTCATAACTTTGTACCCAAAGAAAAACACCAGCCAATACAGATATACACCAATATTCATTAGTTTACCGTATGCGGTCGTTTACATGATCTACAGCAGATTAAGCAAGAGAAAATATAACTGCAGAATCAAAAAGATCAGGATCATGATCATGAGGTGTAGCGATCTCAGGAGTCCGCAAATATAGATCCAACATCTATATTAAGATCAACGTGGCATCGCATTTTCAAACCGTTTTGCAAGAGTATATAGAGATGTTGACAACTTGCTAAAAGAAGGAATATGCAAGGTTTTTCTTTTTTGGGAAATGTAATTAATTGCAGCAAAATATGCCTAGGCGCATTCTGTTTACATTTTGCCCAAAACGGCAACTGGGCTTTCGGAGTAGAATTTTGCTGGTGTTTTCCTGGTTTGTGAAATCCCTTATGGACTGTTTGCAAGACCGATGAAGTGCTGATTGACAATATGCATGATACATACACATCTCTTGTAGAAACAAACTCAAACTATACTAAGACAAGTAGACAAAGTCAAACACGTGCAACACATATACACAAACAGGGTGTCCTGGCAAAAAAATACAATTAAATCCAAAAAGAGTAATTTAGCGATGTCAAAATTCTATTATGACAGATTCTTATTCTCTGTTTTGATTTCATTGTATGCTACCAGCCACGCTAGAGCATCTGGGAGTTTGCTGTTTGTATCAGCATATTCTTTTTCTTGAAATTGCATGAAGCTCTTTTTCAGAGTGTTTGGTCTTTTCTTTAGCATACAATCTAAACAGCACACACTGTATCACCTACTTTTTTGTACCAGAAATCCAATCCCTATCATTGACCCGACATAGTATCAAGGTCAAAATTCACTCGTTCAATTTCTTTTCACAAAATTCAGAAAACCTGGTTGAAAAATAACCTATAAAAATCTCCTCATCAGTTCCGCCATTTGTCATATTCTGCTCTTGAACCTTGAAGTCAATCAAGATAATCAAACCAATATTTTCTGTTACTAGAACATTCGTTATTAGAAGATTCGTTATTAGAAATTTGTTTTTATTTAACAACCCGTCATATCATGTCGTTTTTTAATACGCAGTTGAATCCCTTCATTGAATCAAATCATTCAACTGAAAATAATATCAAGAGGGCAGACTTCCATATAATGCCAAGAACTTACTCTAGTTCTCCAACAGGTTTGACACCGGTAAACGATCGTAAGAGAAAATTGGAAGACGAACTTTTTACAACACCGGGTAGATTGTCCTTGAATAATGAAGCACTGATCACACCTCCAAGATCAACAAAAAAAATTAAAACGGCACCGTCTTCTCCTTTAAGTGAACATAATTTAATTTACGAAACACCGCAAACTCCAACTACCAAACAAGATTATAATATTGCGATTAATTTAAATTGTTCCCCTAATTATAAATATTCAATTACGAGTCCTGCGCAATATACAAATGAATCTCTTTCACATTATTCAATATCAGATAATAATTTATCTTCTGTAACAACTCCTGAAAAAACAACTCCAACACTTAAATCACCAAAAGTGCAACTGTTGAATTATAAAAATAGTGGTCAGATGTATTATTATGCAGACACTTGTTATCCATACTCAATTTCGGGTAATGCATTTGATGATGATAATAAGAAAAAATGGGCTACGTGGAGAAGTACCTGTGACAACAAGATTAGGCATGGTTATTCTAGTCAAGTGAAGGAGTATAATAAAATATCTGCAGATTTAAAAAAATCGGCAAACCAATTGAAGAAAGAAACACCAATAAATTTACCATCACTTACCGATGAAAAACTTTTCCCTCTATTCAAAAAAACCAATCAATTTGTTAATAATTGCACTAAGTATCCAAAAATTGGTTCAACTAGAAATTTTTCCGATAACATTGAAGATCAAGCAAAACTTTTGTTATCATTAAAAGATAATGTAAAAGAACGTAAGGCAAGCATTCCATTAAAAAAATCTAATATTACATTACCTCCAATTTCAGATATTCTTAAACTTACACCTTTTGATAAGTCAACAATTCATGCAAGTGGTTTAACAACCCTTGAATATAATCAATTTCATAATCCTAACTTTATGGGTATTGAATTCCAGAGAAATTCAACTAATTTCTATAATGGTAAAGAAATCAAAACAGGTCAACAATATAATTATATTGATCATACTAAACAACAAAATTATGCCAAACCACGAGCCTTCCAACAACAAACAATATTATTTCCAAACATTACAAATAATTTAAACAATTTTGAGTTTAATGAGCAACCACAATTTCAAACACAGTCAACACAATTAAATGCTCATTTAAATTCAAAATCCGATAAAGGCTCAAACGCCTATGAAGCTTTGAAGCAACAAATAAATGAAATGCCATCAGATGATAAAGAGTCTAAAACGGCTAATATTTCTAGGGAGAATTTAAGACAATATCAATCTAAATTTAGAACACAACCATTAAAAGTACAAAAAACTAGAAGAAATTCTTCTTCTGTTTCCAATCTTACACAAGGTAAGATTAAATCAAAAACTAGAGGGCGGAGAAAATCATCATCATCATCCTCAACATCAACATCATCATCTACCATTTCATCAACTAGATCGAGTAGAAGATCATCGAGGAACTCATCATCTAATGGTTACATTTCAAATTCAAATAAAAATTTGCATGGTTCAAAAACTGAATCAGACTCATCCTCAAGAAAAGCTTCCAATGAAAGTTTCATGACTGCTGAAGGTCCAGCGTCTGTTTATTCTACACCAAAAACTAGCCCTATAGTAAATCAAAATAATAAAGAATGTGCTCTTATTAATAATAACTTATTGTTTCATAATAATATACAGCCATTAAACTTACAACCAAAATCATTTGTTAATGAACAAATTCAACTACCAGTTTTTAAGCCAATTTCACAATTCAACTCCCCAGATTTAATTTTGCCATCAATTTCAACGTACACAGCAAAACAAAATTTACAGCAACTACCAACCCCAACAGCAACAGCACCGGCATCGGCAACATCAGCAACATCAGCACCAAAAAATCAAAATCAAAATCGTCTATCTATTCCAACCCCACACAGCTATAACCACCACACACAGAAAGTCGTCAAAACATGCATGTCTTGTAAATCCACCTCATCTCCATGTTGGAGACCATCATGGTCACCAGATGAAGGACAATTATGTAATTCATGTGGTCTTCGTTACAGGAAAACTAAAGCGAGATGTTATAATGAAAAGTGTTTAAAAATCCCATCTAAAAGTGAATGGAATTTGATGTCAAAAAGGGGTAAAATCATGTTGGACCATTGTGATAAGGATGGTAAAGCCGCTGGTCAAATGTTAAGTTTTAGATGCTTAGATTGTGACAGTGCAATTCAACTCTTGCGTTAAGAGTTCCGATTTTTTTCCTTTGTTTTTATTTTTATTTTTATTTTTATTTTTATTTTTTGTTTAATACACATATATCTCTACGGATTTATGTGCTTGTTTTTCTTTCTTATATGTTTGTTTATTATTTATCTATCGTACACCATACTATCCCATTTCATTCTATTCTATTGTTTTGTATTTTATTTTTTATTCCATTTAATTATTTCATTTAATTATTCCATTTAATTATTCCATTTAATCATTCCATTTAATCATTCCATTTAATCATTACATTTAATCATTCCATTTAATCATTCTATTTAATCATTCTATTTAATCATTCCATTTAATAATTCCATTTAACTATTCCATTTAATTAGTTTGCTTTCAAACCTTCCATATTTCTATTCATCCCCAATGACGTATTGGTGGCTTTTAAAAATATTTCTCCGGTGCCGCCGAGCCTCCAAGCGTGTTTCTGTTTGGCGCGGTTACAAACTACAAAATCCAAATCGGGACGCCTGCTGCTGGCGTCAGTACATGAATATGGGGAGCAGAATCTGCAACAGATAATCTTGCAGGTCTGGCGGTTGGTGTGTGTGTTGTTCCATCGATGTGGATATTGCTATGTCTTCGTTTTAACTGTTTTTTTAAGAAATTCTATGCCTTTGTGTTGCTATTTAATGTAATTTGGATGTAGAATTGTCATAGGCAGCGACTGTAGTTGGCAAAACCCAAAAGTCTAGACCTGGGGCTTTAGGCAGAGTCAATTTTTTTTGACCGGAACCGGGAAAAATAGATGTAAAATTATTGTTTTTTCATTGTTATTGGTATTTTTTCTAGAGTAGATAGAAAGTGGATGTGAAAAAAACCAAAAATATCAAACACGCAAAATCTAGCCAGAGCAAGATGGAAAGAAAAAATATTTTATAATCTTTGTAATAGAAGTAATAAGTGTTTTGAAGAACGAAACAGTTTTGAATGTTTAAATCATTGGCTACAAAATTCAAGATGTCTCATGGTTCCGAATCGGCCATTTTCAATGGTACCAATATTGCGGCTAATAATAATGCATCTTTTGGTTATCCAATTACACCTTCGGACTCATTTAAATTTGATATTTTAAATAAAGATGTTAAGCAGACTATATATGAAAAAATCAATGCTATTAACACATATAACAAAGAAACAGATTACGGAATTGAAATACCACCTTTTTATATTTGTGATATTGGTGAGCTTAAACGTCAATTGAATTTGTGGAAAACACACCTACCATTTATTAAGCCCTTTTTCGCTGTTAAATGTAACCCTAATCCAGAATTTGTAAAACACGTTGCTAGAATGGGCAATGTGGGATTTGACTGTGCGTCCTTAGATGAAATCAAGACAGTTTTAAATGCAAATAATGAACTTGGAAACATGGTTCAGTCAAAAGATTTGATATATGCAAATCCAATTAAACCAATTTCTCATTTAAAATTTGCACAATCTGTCAATGTTAATTTAACAACAGTGGATTCCATTGAAGAAGTGGAAAAAATCTCTAAATTTGCCAATTCAATGGATGTACTTATCAGAATTACTACAGATGATTCGTCAGCGACTTGTCCCTTGAGTGTTAAATTTGGTGCTGATTTAAAGTATTCTACTTCGATTGTCAACAGATGCATCGAATTAGGTATTAATATCAGAGGTGTTGCTTTCCATTGTGGCTCAGGATTCAATGATCCTACAACATTAATTAAAGCAGTTGATGATACAAAACAATTATGGGATTATATTAATAGCAAACAAATTTTAAAATGTGATATTGTTGATGTTGGTGGTGGTTTTAGCAAGGAAAGTTTTATTAAACCTGCTAAAATCCTTCAACAACAACTACTAGGAAAGTTTGGTGCTGAAATATCTTCGGGTGAAATTCAAGTTATTGCAGAATTAGGAAGATTTTTAACTGCTAGTTGCTTTACTTTAGTTACAAATGTAACTGGTACTCGTAATGAAATCGATTCCAATAAAGTGAGAGTTTATTTAAACGATGGATTATACGGAAATTTAAATTGTATTATTTACGACCACCAAGAAGTTGATCCAATTGTTGTTACATCCAGGGGTAAATTTGTTTATAATAATAATGATAGTATTTCACAATCTTCATTTGTGAACAACAAACAATACTCACTTTGGGGTCCAACATGTGATGGTTTAGACTGCATTAAGAAAAATTATAACTTGTCAAATCATGTAGTATGCGGCGATTGGATTGCTTTCGAAAATTGTGGTGCATATACCAATGCTGCAGCCACAAATTTTAATGGATTTACTAATGATTTTGAATATACTTTTGTCGATTCAGAAATATGACGTTAATTTTCAAAAACAAAAAGTTTCCGGGTTTTTCTTTCTTTTTTTTTGTATTTTAAGATATCATTTGTAGATAGATTATTTATAAACATAATTAAACTATGCTCTTTTTTGCTTTGATTGATAAGACAATGAATTTAAAGTATCATCAGATTCACGCCTTCCCCGCTTCGTACCAATTGAATTAAAACCTCCAATTATTTCAACTGACATAGCCCCCATTGATTCTAATTTTGCATTTTGTTCTTGATATTTTTCATATTCATAAGGATAAAAATCATTATCGTCATCACCTTGACCAGATTGCGAGAGCATCATCTCCGCCTCATTCCTTATAGTATTTACCTGACTTTGATCTGATTGCGATACGAATGTCGATGTTTTGTAATTATTTAAAAATCTTACCATATTTTCAGAAAGTCTGACACCTTCAAAAATTGCATCATGAACCAATTGCAATGATTGAAATGGTGTTAAATTTGAAAATGGTTGAAACACTCCTAATAATAGTGGCTGTGGTGGAATTCTTTGTAAAGGGTATATTAGTATTTCATTTGAAGCAATACATTCAAGATTTTGAAAATTAATAGAAAGTTTAGTTAAATTATCTTTTATTTTATTTTCTTTAATATCAACATAAGGTATTGTAAATGTTATACCATCATCAGATAATATTGTATATAACGACTTGAGTCCAGATGTACTTGGTAAACGAATTACACATGCCTCTGCAAGAAAATAAACCTCACATAGACATTCCAATGTAATTGTATTAAAATATGGATTTGGATGCTGAATAAATCCTAAAGCAGAAACCATTTGATACGGAATATCTATGAATATTGGATCATTGTATAATTCATGTTGGAATGTAAGAGGAATACGTATACAGTTTAATTCAGGATGAAAAATACAACTAGGAATCTGAATGTTCCATGTATTTGATGCATATCTAATCAAATACTTATCACTTGTTGCAATTGATGAATATATTTGTGGAGAAGTTCGGGCAAAAGTTGCAAATAACTCTGCATTTTCTACGGTGGGTACATTGCTGCATAACTTTGGCATATTATGGCTTGAGAGTAAGAATATCCATTTTTAAACTGCATGGACAGGATAAATTGGAAAATTAAATAAAAAATTCATGATAATTTTATCCATGCTGACGTAATCATACTTGGTTTTTGGCCGTTATTATGGCACCACAATAAAACGAAACGGTTGCAACAGAACAAAGAGGAAAAGGATATTTTTGATTCTTCTATGATTTCTTCTTTCCACAAATAAAAGTTTCTCTACAATGAAATCAATTAAGTGCGTTGTTGTTGGTGATGGTGCTGTTGGTAAGACATCTCTTTTGATTTCTTATACAACCAATCAATTCCCGGAAGATTATGTTCCAACTGTTTTTGATAACTATTCTGCAAATGTTATGGTTGGAGAAGAGAAGGTTACAATTAACTTATGGGATACTGCTGGCCAAGAAGAATATGATAGATTGAGACCATTATCTTATACACAAACTGATATTTTTCTTGTTTGTTTCTCCGTCGTTGAACCATCATCATTTCAAAACGTCGAAAGTAAATGGATACCTGAAATCAGACACCATTCACCTAAAGATATTAAAATCCTTTTAATTGGTACTAAATCTGATCTTAGAGAAGATCCTCATGTTCTAGATGAATTAGATGAGCAAGGGGTAATTCCAGTTACTAAGAATGAAGCTTTAATGTTGACCAAAAAGTTGAATCTTGTTAGTTACTTGGAATGTTCGGCAGCATCTCAACATGGTGTTAGAGAAGTTTTTGATTGTGCAATTAAGACTGTTATTGCTCCGGAAAATGAGACAGAAGATGAAGAAACAAAAATAATTTCTGAACAATCTAAACAAGTTAGATCAGATCAACAAAACGCTCCACAAACTATCCAGCAAACCCATGATAACACTAAACCAAATGCCAATAAAATAGGAAGAATCACTAGTTTATCAACTAGAAAAATAAGAAAAGCAAAGAAATGTGTTATTCTTTAAAATATTCTTATTTTCCTTCTTTTTAACCTACTATTTATTTTCTCTTTTCTTTTATTTACGTTTTCTACTTTCAAGATTTTTTTGTTTTCAATTAGACCATTTAATTTGTTTACTTATTTATTAATTATACTAATTATACAGTTATAATCCTAACATTTTAGCCCTATCTGGATGAACACCACCTTCAATTGGAGCAACTTCCTCAGCGTTTTTCTCAGGATTTTGTTCAGCAGCTTTTTTAGCATCTGCTTTCGCTTTCTTGTCCTTTTCAGCTTGTAATCTTTTCAATCTTTCCTGTTCTAATTTTTCATTTTTAGTCTTAATCTTTTCAACTCTTTCTCTAGAATTACCACCACCACCGGCAGTTAATTCAACATTAATTTTTCTCCCTCCTAATGTACTCTTATGTAGACGTAATGCAATATCCATCAATCTCTTACTTTCCTTTGGATCTTCATTCTTGTATTCAACAAAGGCACATCCTTTATCTCCTCTGATTCTAATAGATGTTGGTTTACAGTTTTTAAAATGTGTTTCAATATCTGCTTCGGTGATCTTAAACGGTAGATTACCAACGAATAAAATAAACCTTGGACCTGCATTATCACCATCCTTATTGCTACCTTTACCTTTCTTACCTCTTCTAGTTTTTCTCTTTTTCTTTGGAGGTGCTTCCAATGCAGCTTTCGCCTTTGCTTCAGCTTCTTCTTTTGCAATCTTTTCTTCTTCTAATTTACGTTTTTTTTCATTTTCTTTAGTTTCTTCAAATGTTTTCAATTCATCTGCTGCATTCACAGAAGTTTTTGACTTGAACTTTAAAGCTTTAAGTTGCTTCTTACTTAACTTTTGTACACTAGCGTCTGTTTGAGCTTCAGACATTATTAGATGTGCTGTTTTCCTTTATTACACAAGCGTAAAACTATTTGAAATTATCGTATTTAAATCTTTAAAGAATGAAAAATTTAAATGTGAAAAAAAATGTAATCTTACTGCGCCTTGTTTTGCAAACATCTTTAAGTTCAAGTATTTGATACATTATGTTATAATGAAAACTATCTTTTAAAAACAACGGGTGAATATTAAATGGCCAGGAGAGTAGCTATTAATTTAGGAAATAGAGTATTGGCAGACAATCGTGGGAGGGAAAGGGGAAGAGGTAGAGGACGTGGACGAGGTAGAGGGCGAGCTGGCGTAGAGCTAGGAAATTCAACAGCCGAATTACAACAAGTGAATGTTCCGAATTCCGATGAAGTAACATCATCTCAGACTATTGGTTCAAATATACGAGAAAAGATAGAGCAAAATGATTATACAGAAAAGGAAGTTAACAAAATTGACCATATCGAAGAATTGCATGAATCAATAGAGAAACATGCAAACTTATCCAAAATAGAAGTAGCTCCAGAGGCCCAACCTGAATTATCTGAAGGATTAAGGGGCAGAAAACGTGCAATTGAAGAAACAGAGCAAGAAGAAGAGTTTTTTGAAGGAGCTGAGGTTATGAATGTTATGGGGTTCAATACATTTAATACGACCAAAAATAAACATGTTAAAGGTACTGATTGTTATGGAATAAATTTCAAGCAGAAGACCAACTATAGACAGTATATGAATAGAGAGGGAGGATTTAACAGGGAACTATCTCCTACCAGAATAGATAAGAAAAAAATTAAAATGAGTTTGAAAAAAGATGATAAAAAAGATAGTGGTAAAACTATTAAAAAGCAAAAAGTTAATTAATCAACTTTAGTTTTTCTTTTTTCCAAGTACTCCCACCTTTAAGAACATACTAATAAGAATTGAGGAGCCCGATAAAGCAATTCCCAAATAATATGAATATCTTATCGCATCCAAAAATGCATGTTTGTTATTATTTTGTTCAGATGTACCATATTTATCATATTTGGACATAATAATTGTACTATTTATACCAAGAGCAACGGCAGAACTTAATTGTATAATAGTGTTGAAAGTACCTGCACCACGACTTTGTAATTTTTTCTCTAATGAAGATAATGTCACTCTATTTGAAACATTGTAAATTAAATCAGCACCAATAACAGTTAATGCAAACGCCCAAAATGGACCTAAAAAGTAGTTTCTATCAATTGAAATAGTGGCCCAAATAATAGAAGCAGCTGTAAAACCACAGCAACCAATAATCATCAAAATTTCAGAAGGAATAATATGCATGGTGAAACCTGCAAAAATATTGACCAATGAGCCACATATTGGTTGTGTTAACATACAACATGCAACAATTATAGACGAGTAACCCCTAATATCTTCAAAATATAACATTGCATTATAATTTAACATACCATAGAATGTCATCCAACAGAATGAGGCAATTATCATACACAGACAAAAATTTTTGTTTTTGAATAATTGCATTGGCATCAATGGATTCGATGGAATATATAATTCATAAAAAACAAAACACGGAATTATTGCAATACCAACAATTAATAGTGCAATAATATATGGAGTTCTCCATCTTTTTTCTGTAGCGTCAACATTAGTTAATGAAAAGCAAATTAAAGTAAATGAAGAAAGTGATAAGAAAGCACCAACATAATCTAAGTTCTTGAAAACTTTCTTTGAATGAGTCCAATCAATTTTGTTATCATCAGGTATAAAAATAGCCACAAGTATTACCAATAAACCAAAAAAAATAGCAAAAAAAAACTGAGCTGCCCTCCAATTAAGAGCAACTTCACAGACACCAGCAATGAAAAACCCGGAGGCACCTCCAACAGGAGCACCAATTCCAAAGCAACTCATTACAAGATTTTTTCTTTTAGAATCTTTATAATTTGAACCTAATATACCAGCAGCTGCTGGAGTTGAACATGCAACAGCTGCACCTTGTAAACCTCTAAACAAACATAAAAGTACAAAATTATGCATGAAACCACAAATGAGTGAAAATAATGCATATAAAAAGAATCCAATCATCATTGCATTTTTCCTTCCAAATGCATCTGCAATACCACCCATTAATAATAAACAAGAACCATTTGCTAACATGACTGAACTAACTGACCATGTTAATTTTCCACCATAAATATTAAAATATTCACTTGTTGATTTTAATAAAAGCTGATAAGAAGATGATGCCATACTTGCAGCCGCTGGGCCAAATATACATAAAAACACACAAACACATTCTTGAAATGTTGATTTAAAAATTGGTGGTCTCTGTTCAGGATCTGTATAAAGTGCCGAAGAATTTGTCTGTGTTTTTTCTAGCTTCGAAGGTGTTACTTTGGTTATATCATATGTTTCGTCAGATCCATTAAAATCGTCATCCCCATTGTGTTCTATGGTTGGGTACTTGTTCTGAATCCCTAATGATTGTTCTGTCAAGTCATTAAAAGAAATATAATCACTATCAGTAGATTCTTCATCATTTGTGTTCATGTTTTTAAAGTACTTGCAATAATTTCTATATTTCCCTGGTTTTCAATAATCTCAGCTGAATTCTAGTAAAAGAAAAGCTTTTCTAATAATTGGCAAAACAGGCAAGTTGTTCTGTTTTCTTCAAGTGAATGTTTCAAGAAAATTATCTGAAATATGTAAAATATATTATTTCCGAAGATATCGGGCGGCTGCGTTATTTCCGCGGACTATGGGGAAATATGCCCGATTTACCGGTAGGGAGCCGTTGCATGAAAAAAACGTATAACTGTGGAGAGGGGGTGTAAGCGCTGTGGAGTGTTTATAAGCGTACCTGTTTTGAGGTTTTGATGAAATTATAGATACGTAAATACATATATATATTGCATAGAAACAAATAGCTGAGGTATAAAATAAAGGGGTAACATTTCGATATCCAAGTTTTATTTTTCAAGCTATTTCATGTTGTGGTTTTATTTTTAAATAGAATTAACCTCCAATTTTATATTTATTTTTATTCATACATAAATATATACAACAATAGAAACTAATTATATGAATGGTTAGTTTTTAGAAATAGAAGAAGAATATTCTGCAAGTAATTCGTCATACTTTGATTTGAGAGCATCATAAGCTAAATCTTTTTCTTGAAGATCTTTTTTCATATCCTCAATAGTTTTCTTATCAATGTTAATAGCAAAACCACTTCCGTTAGTAGATACTTGTGAGTCGATTCCTGAAAAATTCGAAAAAGCCTTTTCTTCTTCCTGCACTGTGTTTAAAAATGTTTTCAAATCAAAAGCTGGTGTTTCAGGTTCATTAGATTTTAATTGCATAACTAAAGTTTCATTAATTAAATCTTTATCTTCAGCAATCGATCTTTTTAACACAGGAATTGATCTTAATAAATTTTTATCAACACCTTTGTTTTCAAATTTTGGATCGTTTGGATTGATAGTCCATAATTCGATATTACTAATTTCACCAACTAATTCTTTTAATTTTTTTCTAATTTGTTTTGTTGTGATATCAATGACAAATAAAGAACCTAAATTATCACCAGATATAAGTAAAGTACCATCAAAAGATAATTTTAATTGGGTAATTATAACATCTGATGTTTTATGTTGATCTTTGTGACATAAAATTGTATCCAATAAATCGACATCAGGTTTTAAGGTGACAATTTTACCTAAACCACCAACTGCCTCAATAACTTTAGTCTTATTATTTGCCTTGAATAAAGGTACATATCGTATTTGTCCATTGTTCATACCTAAATATAATGAACGGAAGGCAGGGTCGACAACTAAAGAAGTGACTGGATAATTTGAAACAATTGTTGTTATTAATTTGGCATCATTGGTTAAGGTTAATGAATAAATTCTAACAGTTGAATCTAATGACGAAGAAATTAATTTTAAATCATTATTTAAACCTCTATTAAAGGTAAGTGAGGTAATTTGTAATGTATGGTCAGTGATAATTGCAAAAGGTCTATCATTAGCATTATCATTAGAAGAGTTCATGAATAATGAATTGATTGTATGAATGACAATTCTTGAATCTTTTGAACCTGTTGCTATAAATCCAGAATATGAAGTTATATGTGTCAAAGGTTGATAATGTGCTTGTTTGACTGTTAATAATAAACCCGAGTTTAAGGACCAAACATAAAGTCTACCAGATACTGAACCTCCCAATAATAAACTTGGCTTACCCGTGTTAATATCAGTATAAGTTGATAAACTTGTTAAAATTTCAGGTAATGGAATAAATTGTTCCGGGGATTCCTTGCCGTATAAATAAACATGTAACATTGGTTTTTCTGGAAGCGCAACTAAAAGATGAGATCCATAGCCAACAGATAGATTAACTGATCCATTAGCTGACGATGGTGATATTCTAAATTGATGATATGTTTTAGAAGTATGTAAAGATGCTAAGTATGAAAATGCAGTACTATGTTTTTTATCTTGAGGGTTACCTCTTGCATTATAGTAGATTAATTCATCCATAATGTATTGATGTTGTGCAAATAAAAATTAAACAAGTCAGCAACTCGTGAATATATCATCTAATCAATGTTAAGAGTTAAAGAAATATTTTTTTTTTTCACTTTAGAAATATTTTTTTTGTCCCAGTTTGGGAAAACGACTGCAGCGAATTGATTTTTCTGCATTTTTTATTTTTTATTTTTTATTTTTTATTTTTTATTTTTTATTTTTTATTTTTTATTTTTTATTTTTTATTTTTTATTTTTTATTTTTTATTTTTTATTTTTTATTTTTT